>CM065813.1:126604857-127219857 GCA_033398695.1 Orobanche coerulescens | reverse complement strand
GGCATGCCGACTGAGTCGGTAAAAAATATCTCGGTAAAAAATGTGTTATTGGATCCAAAGACTTTTTCTCTATGTGTCATGGGTGGAAAAAACTCCAATATATACCAAAAACAAAAGTTGTACTTGTGGGGATTTGAACTCCCTACCTCATGCAAAACAATAAAAGTTTCAACCACTACACCACATATGCAATTTGTGGATAGAGGAACACGTTTATATATATATATATATATATATATATATATAGGGTTGATGTAACTTGAAATTTGCCTTTCCAAATTCGACCAATCACATCATAAAATTAAGGTTAAGAGCATTGTTGTGCAAATTTGAAATTTCAGAAAATTGATCTCGGATCGATGGTATGCAGAGTTTGAAAATCTAAAAGCCATATAATTTTATTTAAAAACCAAATTAACATATGAAGAACATAATTTTTTGAAGAATTCGAGGACCAAACCGCCGTGGGCAGTTTGCAGCTACGTAGATCTCGTCGAGATACATGAAATCAAAAAAAAATTCGTCCAAAACGGACATTTCTACGCAAAGTTATGCCCTTCCAAAGTTTTCCATTCTCGCAATGCAATTGGCTTTAAACTCGGAGTGGGTTCTCCAGCCTTTCAATATCTACTGCATTCGTAATTTTAACTAAATTAAAAAAAATTATTTATTTTTTATATATTATTAAATAATTTTACAACAATTATTAAATAAATATATATTTTAAAAAATAAATACTCTTATTTCGTAATTTTAACTAAATTAAAAATAAATAATTTATTTTTATATATTATCAATAATTTTGCAGCAATTAATTATTATTTTAAGATAAAGAAAATACATTTAAAACATAGAAACTACTATTTCGTAATTTTAACTAAATTAAAAAGTAATTTAGTTATTTTTATATTAATAATAATATTTCAGTAATTATTTAATATTATAAAATAAACAAAATAAATTTGAAAAGTAAAAATTATTCTTTTGTAATTTTTAATTCATATTTTGATTTATTTATTATTTTTTTATATTTCCAATTATTATTGGTTTTTTATTTATTTAATATTTATAAAATTATAAATAACTTATTATAGTGTAAATATATTGTTTTATATTTTTTATCAATATAAACTTATATAATAATTAATTTATAATAACTTATATTGGCTTTAAATTCGGAGCGGGTTCTCCAGCCTTTCAATGTCTACTGCACTCACAAGGGATTATTCTTCTAAGCCTATTATAGGGGGAGGGTGTGTGAGAGAGTGTCAGCGAGCTGGCTGCTTACCTGTGAGTAACTTCCAAGGGCCAAGTCCAGTAGGCACCCTATAAAGAAACACACAAGAAAGTTTTCCGGCAGTGTCGAGAACAAGATTCCGGCGACTTGCTCCGGTGGGTAGTGTGAGCGAGTGGCATTCTCTAACGTGGGCGTTCGATAACCAACCTGGTAGTCAGGCGATCATGGTGCGGGTGTTGCTTGCTTGTGCAAACATCGCAGTAGAGAAGCTAGATTTTGTATTTGAGATGTTGTCCGTGAGTTGGTTGGTTCGGTCGAGCGGTCACCTCCGCCGCTCGTGGGCTTTTTATGGCATTGTCTCGAACGAGATTTTGGTAAGCTGCTTAGGTGGGCAGTCTCAATGAGCGACGTACTGGTATGTGAGCGTTTGATAACCTATTAGGTCGTCGGACGAGCATGGTGAGGCGGTCGCTTGTTGGGGCAAAACGTCGTAGTGGGCTGCCATGTTCTGCAATTAGATGCATGTTCAGAAATTGTTCGGTGGGTTCGGTAAAGCGGTGCCCCATCGCTTGTGGGCATTTCCTAGTAATTATTCGACCGAGATTTAGCTGCTTCGGTGGGTAGCCTGAGGGAGCGACGTACCAATACGTGAGTGTTCGATAACCTAGGTGGTCGGGCAAGCACGGTGAGACGGTCGTTTCTTTGGGCAGAACATTGTAGTGGAGAGCTATGTTCTTTGAGTTGATGCATTGCTAGTGAAATGCTCCGTCAGTTCGGTAGTGCGGTCCCTTTTTGCTCGTGGGCTTTTTTGGCAATGTTGCGAACAAGATTTCAGTGAGCTACTTTGGTGGGTAGCCTTTGCAAATGACGTACCGGTACGTGGGCGTTCGATAACCTAATTGGTGGTCGAGCGAGCATGGTGAGGCGGTCGTTTGTTTGGGTAAGACATCGGAGTGGAGTGCTATGTTCTTGAATCGAAGCATTGCTCTTGAAATGCTCCGTCGGTTCGGTAGTGCGGTCCCTTTTTGCTCGTGGGCTTTTTTTGGCAATGTTGCGAACAAGATTTCAGTGAGCTACTTTGGTGGGTAGCCTTTGCAAATGACGTACCGGTACGTGGGCGTTCGATAACCTAATTAGTGGTTGGGCGAGCATGGTAAGGCGGTCGTCTGTTTGGGTAAGACATCGGAGTGGAGTGATATGTTCTTGAATCGAAGCATTGCTCTTGAAATGCTCGGTCGGTTGATTGATCCCTTGTCCCTAATATTTAAAGATGGCGTGTTCCTATCGGATGCTTGGTGTTTCTTCAGTGAAATATTCAAGTGTGTTGGTCCCTTGTCCCTAATATTTAAAGATGGTGTGTTCCTATCGGACGGTTGGTGTTGCTTCAGTGAAATAAAAATCAAGTTTCTTGATTGTGAGCTCGATTGGATGCTATGTTTTGTTGTCAGCTCCTTGTGGGTATCGGTAATGGGTGCATTCGGCAAAGTCGAATGTTGGTTAAGAATGAGCATCATTGGTTTTTGGAAATTCTTTTGAATTCGAAACCATGTTCTGGTATGATCATGTGTGCTGCTAGTGATTTGTTTCCTACGTGCCTATCGGGGCAATGCTTGGGTGTGAGTTGTTGTTTGCTGTCATGATGCACATATTATGTTTCGTGATGGCTTATAATTCCTTGTGTTCGGGCATTGTATACGTATGGTGCGTGAGTGGTGATTGGTTTATATGAGTATGTTGGATCCTTGCTCGAGCAACGAGGCCGTCTCATATATGCCTCTTCAGTTATTTGCTCAAGCATGTCTTGGCTATTGTTGGTTTCCTGTGTTGAGTACATATCTTGAAGGCATTTGAAAAATTGAAGTGTCAAGTTTTTCGCCTTGTGCTGCTCCCCTTTTGTGGATGCGGTGTTGGGTGAACCACAAACCACCTGTTGTGTTCCACATTTAATGCCCCAATTTGTGTGCCTTAGATGTTGGCCCATGGCGCGGTGTACGATCTCTTGGATACAGAATATTTAGTAGGTACGAGGTGTTCAATCGCCACTTACCTCGAATCATGCGTTCGGCGCTTCGTGCGAACGACAACCGTGCACGTTTTGAATGAGCCCTTGTGGCTTAGCTCATGCGTTGTCGGCGTCTTTAAGGAATGCTACCTGGTTGATCCTACCAGTAGTCCTATGCTTGTCTCAAAGATTAAGCCATGCATGTGTAAGCCATTGTCTATGGAAGAGTCCTTTTGGAAACAAAAGGCCCGTATGAAATGGACAATGGAAGGGGAAAGAAATAGTAAATTTATCCATGACTTGGTTAAGAAAAAAAGGTACAACAACCACATTCATAGTATTCATGATAATGGGTCCATCATCACGGATGAGGTTGGTATTCATCAATCGGCCGTGGGGTATTTTTCGAATTTATTCAAGAACGAACCGGTTGACATTGACCAATTTGACAAAGATCTTATTACCAATGACATTCTTGATTATGACAATCTTTTTATGTGTTGTCCCCCTACCCTTGATGAGATTAAGAAAATTGTTTTTGATATGGAGGGGGATAGTGTGGCCGGCCCCGATGGCTTTAATGCGAAATTTTTTCAATTGTGTTGGGATATTATTAAAGGTGATGTTTTGGAGGCGGTGTTAGATTGTTTGGGGGGGCCGATCTCTCGCAAGCGTTTTGCTCTACGGCTATAACGCTCATTCCCAAAATCCCCTCCCCCAACTCTTGGAAAGATTTTAGACCGATTAGTTTGTGCAATACTACTTACAAAATCCTTTCCAAAATTCTTAGCAAACGGTTGAGCTCTATCCTCCCGAGGATCATCAATCCCGCTCAATCGGGTTTCATAAAGGACCGATTAATCACGGATAATATTCTCACGGCCTTAGAAGTCGTCCATGACATATCTCGTTCTAAGGAAAACTCGGTTATTAAACTTGATATGGAAAAAGCTTATGATAGGATTAATTGGGGTTTTCTCTTCAAAGTGCTTACTAGTTTTGGTTTCTCCCCTAGTCTTATTAAATTATTTCAACAATGTGTTTGCAATGCTTGGTTTTCTATTATTATTAATGGCTCATCCGTGGGTTTTCTTAAAAGTGAGAGGGGTCTTAGACAAGGGGATCCTTTATCCCCTCTTCTATTTATTTTGGCCGAGGATTACCTTTCGAGGAACATTGATCATACTTTCAAAAAAAACCCGACCATGTTTTTCACTATTCGCAAAAACGTTCATATTACTCATCTTGAGTTTGCCGATGACATGCTCCTTTTTGTTAATGCGTCTCAAAATAACCTAATTTTGCTTAGACGGTGCCTCCACCATTTTGAAGCGGTTTCGGGGCAAAAAATTAATAATGCTAAAAGTACTTTTCTTATGCATAACCCGACCGCCGGCGATGTCGCTCGTGTTAAGGATATCATGGGCTTTTCTTTTTCGGAACTCCCCATGAATTACCTTGGTGTCCCTATTTGGAAAGACAACCCCACCTTCAATATGTTTAGTAACGCCATCCTTAAAATCCAAAACAAAATTTGCACTTGGAATCATCACCTCCTTTCTTTAGGAGGGAGGATCGAGCTTATCAAGTCGGTTATTAATTCCATCCTCTTTTATAATCTTCAAGTTATCAAACCCCCGGCTAATGTTATCTTATTCTTTGAGAGGCTTTTTAATAAATTCCTTTGGGGTTCTAACGAGCGTAATAAAAAAATGCATTGGGCCGCTTGGAAAAGACTTTGTTACCCTACTCATGAAGGTGGGATAGGGTGCCGTGATTTAAATGATTTAATCCAAGCGGCGGAGTTTAAAATGTGGTGGAGATTTAGGACCAATAAGAATATTTGGTCTAACTTTCTTATGGCTAAATATTGCAAAAGGCTCCACCCCATGGTGGTCAAACCTAATCCTTTTGATCCCCCCAATTGGAAAAGGTTATGTGCCATTCGTGGGGAGGTTGATAAATTCATTTTTTGGAATAGTGGCAATGCTAATTCATCTTTTTGGCATGATAATTGGTGCGACTTTAGTCCCCTTTCGAATTTGTTTCCCACGAAGTCTAAAGAGTGTCTTAATAAATTTTGGAATAACGGGGAGTGGAACTACTCCAATCTTAAGGAGATCCTTCCCCAAGGCTATTGTGATTATATTTGCTCTCTTCCATGTAATGTAGCCAATTGCAAACCGAGTTGGAAGCTTTCCTCTAACGGGGATTTCTCGTTTAATAATACTTGGGAGAAAGTCCGCCAAAAAAAACCCTCCCATTTGATTCTTAAGAAGTGTTGGAATTTTGCTATCACTCCAACCATTTCGGTTTTTATGGTCCGGGTTTTTAATAATTGGATCCCCACGCCCGATTGTTTAATTCGTAGGGGGATGGTTGCCGACGCTCGTTGTTATTGTTGTAACGGGGAGGAAACTCTCATCCACTTGTTGTGGGATGGGCCCGTGGCTAGCAAAGTGTGGGACTATTTCCACTCTCTGGTGGGATGGCCGAAACTCATCACCAAGGATCTCAATCTTATCTTTCCTTCTTGGTTCAACAAAACTTTTGGTAAGACTCATATATTTCATATCATTCCCGTGCTTATATGTTGGTTTTTATGGTGTTGTAGGAATGATAAAAGAATGAAGCAAATTCCATTTACGGTTGATCGTGTGTGTTCCCGGATTTGGGCGTACTTAAAATCCATCAAATTCGAGGGGAAGAATCGGATCTATTTTTGGAAAGGGGCTGACATTTTGGCGGCCTTTCTCGGACACAATGCTAAGTTCAATTTCACTCGAAAAGTGGTTAGTGTTCGTTGGATGAAACCGACGCCCGGGTGGGTTAAACTCAACACGGACGGGGCGGCCAAGGGGAACCCGGGTCCCGCAGCCGCCGGCGGGGTTCTTAGGGATCATCTCGGGTCGGCCATTTTTTATTTTTGGGAATTTGTTGGTTCGCAAACTAACACCTTCGCGGAGCTTCATGCCATTTGGAGAGGGCTTCTCCTTTGTGTGGAGAAAGGTTTTACTAATGTTTGGGTTGAAGTGGATTCCTCCATATCTCTCAAATTACTCAAGGAGAACTCTTCATCTCCTTGGAATGTTCAAAGCTTAATTTGCAAAATTCACAAACTTTCTACTTGCATTAATGTACGCTTTTCTCATATCTATAGGGAAGGGAACGCGGTGGCCGATTATTTTGCTAACCAAGGATGCCACCATCGAGATTATTTTTGTTCGGATGGCCATGATCTCAAGGGGATGATCCTTGGTCTTATTCGGTTAGATAAAATGTGTTACCCTTACTTAAGATGTAAAAAATTGTTTTCTTCTTAGTTGGCATCTTCGTAGCCATCGCTTTTTGATTTAATTGTGGACGTGTAGAGGGGTTCGTCCGCCCTCAATTTTTTGTTTGGGCATGTAGTGGGGCTCGTCCCCCCAATTCACAAAAAAAAATTAAAAAAAAAAAGAAAGTATGAACTAATTCTAACTTACAATTTTTGGAACCCTAGCTACTCAGTAGCTACACTCGAGATCCGAGCAACCATGAAGCTCGTAAGATTCTTGATGAAATTGAACAAAGAAACTGTCTCAATCGAGATGAAGAACGGCACTGTTGTTCATGGGACGATCATAGGAGTTGATGTCAGCATGAACACGCATTTGAAGACTGTGAAGCTGACACCAAAAGGAAAGAACCCAATCACCCTTGACCATCTAAGTGTAAGGGGTAACACCATTCGCTACTATGTCCTTCTTGACAGCTTAAATCTTGAAACTCTACTTGTTGAGGAGACTCCAAGACTTAAGCCTAAGAAGCCGACTGCGGGGAGAGATTTGGGCCGTGGTCGGGGTAGAGGACGTGGCTACGGATGTGGACGTGGTCGTTAGATTTTTCTGGTGTTTCTAGTAGTTTGAACTTCAGAAATCTAGAAAACCTATGCACTCACTGATCCTCTATCAAATCTTGCATTTTTTTGGGGCAACTTTCTCTTTGATATATTTGTATTTTTCGGTGTAGTTGGTGTGACAAACTATAAAAAGCATATCGTTTGAGTTTGGATACTGAAATCACAGTCGACTTGAGATGGGTCGGGTAGTGGCTTAAGTAGTAGAAGCTTAACGTTCCAAAAAAAAAAGTATGAACTAATTCTAAAAAAATAAAATAAAAAAAAGTATGAACTAATTCAATGCATGTGTAAGTATGAACTAATTCAATGCTCTTTCTCTCTCTAGAATTTCTCTCTGCCTTCTCTCTACATTCTTCATACTCTGTTCTTACATTTTTGAGTTTTCCGAGCGGTCTTCATCTGATAACGTATATCTCCCTTTCATTTCCGCCGCCTAGTGCGGCGGTCCTTCTATAAAAAAAAAATAAAAAAAAATAATAAAAATCTGCCTCATGGCAGACAAAACTCACTCATTGGGGGCGGCTCCATGTGCCCCCATTAATTGTCCCGCCCGTCAACTCTCCCTCTCCCCCAAAAATAGATCTCGGTCCCCAGCATGTGATGAAGACATCAATATCACCGCCCGTCAACTACCCACCTCCCCAAAAGCAGACTTTGTTTCTTTAAAAAAATTTCCTCCCATAAATCCTGGCTTTCCAGGGAAGTTATTATCTCTTCCATCTACCCCTTCATTTCGCCCAGAATTTTCTAATCATCCTTTTATTCCCCAAAATCTAAACATTGCTGCAACCGTCTCAAACCCGCCCCTTCGGCCCGTGAAAATCTCAGATGGTGGGCGTCCAATCTCTCTCGATGAGTTTCCTACACCGATCTTGCAAGATTTGGTTCAGATCCAAAAGAACCCACCTGTGTCCCTGGAAGATTTCCCATCTCCTTCTAGCAACGACATATTGAGGGCCAACACCACGGCGGTTGCGGCGGATAAAACTCCAGAAATCCTTGTCTGGGACTTACACCTGCAACTCGGTGGAGAAAATGCTCCGATAAGAGCGGAGGCGCCTACTTCGGAAACCCTTGTACGGGATATTGCTACGGCCAAGGCTCGTTTGGTCAACGATGATCTTTCAACTGGGGGAAAAAACCTTCCGGTGAACCTTCTAATGAAAGACCCGCCTCCGCTGACCTCCAGTCGGAGGAGATTCCCAACCCGGTGGTGAAATCGTATGCCGCGGTGATTTCCGGTGTTGGTGGTGGCTTGTAGGGCACCTTTGGTACCGTGGACCGGTCGGGGGATGTTACCACAGTTCGTTTCTCCAAGCCAGAATGTGACCAGGCTTCCGAGGCCTTTTGATTTTCAGTGGTTGGTAAGTTCTCTTACGGAAAACCAATGAACGAGGTAATCCGATCTACCCTTCATAATCTTGGTTATAAACCTTGTAAAGTCCAGTACCTTAAACTTCGTCATGTTCTAATTACCTTTTTTAATGAGGAACATTTTCATAAACTTTACATTCAACGAGAAATACCGATTGCTGGACTCCCGATGAGGGTCTTAAAATGGACGCCAGATTTTGATTTTAAAAATGAACCGCCGGTTGTTCCGGTTTGGCTAAAAGCTTTTGCCCTCCCTATTCAATGGTATGATGTTTAGAGCCTTAAAACAATTGCAAGTATATTTGGTGAATTTGTTATGGCTGACGAAGCCATTCTTTCTAAATCTCGATTAAATTATGCTCGGTTTTGTGTGGAAATAAATCTTGAAACTCCACCGGTTGAAAAATTTGCGATATCATGTAATGGTAAATCTGTTGATATTAATGTCCAATTTGAACGATTGCCAAGGTACTATCATTTTTGCAATCATATCGGCCATGCGGAAATGGACTGTTATATTAAGAACCACAAACTCAGGCCAAATTTTGCTGAAAAAAATAAACGTCTCGCTGAAAAAATTTCTAAAGATGATGATGTCGTAAAAATAACAAAAAGGCTAAGAAAGCTCTCTGGTCTTGGAACAGGAAGAACTTCCCATCACTAAAAGAATTTCACCCCAGAAAAAGATCCCTGCCCCTCAAACAGCTGATTTACTATCTAACAATTTGTTTCATGTGCTATCAGATGAAGTGGAACCTCAATCGCCCAAGGCTGGTGATGAAATTATTGTTCTGGATTCTGTTGATTCTGACACTGTTTCCCACATGCAAGAAATAACTGTAACCCCCCCCCCCCCCCCCCACCTCTGACTGTTAAGCCAGACATGCCTGGGAGAGAACTACTCCCCCCTGATCTTGCTCTGGCCCAGTCGGAGGAACCCAAACTGACCATGGATCCCTCCCTCTCTAAGACAGAAGGATATACTAAAGATGGGGCTGAGTGCTCCTACAAGAAACAGAAGAAAGCTGAGAACAGTGGCTCGTTCGGGGATACGGACTCAGCTTCTTCTGATTCTTGCGGTGATACTGACTCCGATTTGGAAATTCCCAATGTCGCTCTTGATGAACATTCTGCAGATAAAGGTGGGATTGTGCTCGCTCTACCACAATCCAGGCCGAAATCACCTCGGAGTCTGAGGAGAGAGCAAAGACGATTACGTGACATTGAATTTGGGCGCCAACTCGAATGGGAGGCCCAAGGCCGCATCAACTCCGAGGGCCAGGGTCTTTCTGACCTACACAACACGGAGCTCAGAAGGAGCGCCAGGATTCAAAAACCCCCTAATGTGCCCAATGAATAACACCCTCATTTGGAATGTTAGGGGGATGGGTAAGAAAGATGCTAAATGGAATGTTAAAAACTTGTGCCGAGACTATCAAGTGAATATTTTGGCCGTTATTGAGCCGAAAATTTCCCTTGATTCGGCCTTCGTTTGCAGGTACCTGGGCTTTAATAAGGTTACTGCCAACCAAAGTAATCACATTTGGGTGTTCTTTGATCACTCTAACGATTTTCATGTCCTTTATAATACTGATCATTTGCTACACCTAAAAGTCACCCCAAAAACCTCTCCCGTCCCCTATTTTTTAACCATTGTTTATGGGAAAAACACTAGGGTTGAAAGGAGGGTCCTTTGGGATGATGTAACACCCCCAAAATATCTCGAGGTATTACAGTGCCGTGAATCCCACGTGGGACCCACAAGGCTAGTTGGAATAATAGGCATTTTAAGAAAATCGCGATAAAACATTAAATTCAAGGTTTACATAACGTGAGTCGAAAGATTTAAGGAAAAATGTAATTTGAAGTCCAATTATTACACAACAAAAGTTTTTCCAAAGAAAACAATTTATTTCAATTTGAGCAGCGGCTAGAGATAATTCCAACACCGCTCAAGTCTGACCGGACCCCTCGGGAATGTCCTGCACATGATGAGCAATTTTATCTGGTACGACGAATCATACCAGGTAACCAAGGTCAGAGAATGCATACCAAATAACAGTTACGAACAATGATATACGTCATCTTTACAATCACACTATCTAGTAATCACAGGGAATATTTCATCACTCGACCGACGTTGTCTCTCTCTTTTATCACATAAGCCCCAAGGTCGCAACCAAGGGTCACGGAAGTATCCACACGGGAATACCCCGGAACATAGGCGCCCAATTCGGGTCTTACCCCCTAACACATTTCCACACGGGTACCATACAGGTTTTATCCCCAACACATCGGCCCATTTATAACATTTTTAGAGAAAGACAAACGTCGGCATTTATCAAAATGGCACATACGCACATACGGTATAACATTGATATTAGAAAATTCTCGACCAAGGTTTCACTTGCTTGTGATCCGATAGTAGGTGCTTTGTGATAAGGAGTCCCCACGCCCGCTCGAGCTTAGCTTAGCCACGAAATATCCGATTAACACCTCGTACGGATTATGATGAATAAAACTAGTCTCCCTTTCCTAATCGGATTCCTAGTGTAGTTTTGGTTGTCGATATAAGTATCGTTTCTAAGTTTTAACGTATTGCGTACCATTATCCCGTTCAATCCTATAATTAACATTTAGGTATATCGATTTACTCAAGAAGATAATCCTATCATTCTTCGGTTGACAACGAATTATTATGGCGTAATCGAATCTCATGCCTTCTAATTCAATTCTATATTCCGAATACTACAATCGACGAATTCTATTGCACAATAACTTTGGTGGTTTGATACCCAATATTGATTATACTATCGAATCGTTTTCCTTAGTTTGCTTAGTGTCAAAAATCACAAGGTAAGGGTGGCTACGAACAATGGAACATACGGTAACGGATTACTACAAATTTTCCCACAATTGATTCGTCAAATTTTACATTCCTAGCGATGATTTGAAGTGAAATTTCGTATGATAGATATGATTTGCATGAAACAAAACATTGAGAAACGATACTTCCAGTTAGTACAATTCCATCCGACAAGATTGTTTACGAAGTTTAGCAAAATCTACCCAATACCCGCAATCTAATAAGTATAAATACGAAAACATCAAAGATATAACTCCAGGGATTGGTGGCTTACCATATTGGAAGAAGAATAATGAAGATAGATGACGGATTCACAAGAACTACGGGGAGAACGAGAAGTGACTTGAACGACTTGGATAATCTTCACCGGAGCTCAAGAATCCACCTCCTCAATGTTAGTTCAAGTGTATAAGAGGCTTAAGAACCGGGTATAGGGCTAGGAATTTCTCCAAGGGTGATAGTTTGTGATGTTGGGTCGTGCAAATGAAGAAGGGAATTGCCATTTTATAAAACTTGTTTTTGGTAACGTACGTTAACGATAAGAGTGTTACATACGTAAGGTGTATTATGTACGTAACAGTGTAATGACAACGTACGTAAAGAACTCACTGCCCGAAATGTGCCCAAGTGTTACATACGTTAAATTTGGGACATAACGTACGTAACGAATAGTTGACTCGTTTGTCCTCTAGCCCGCCGAAAGTAACTCTGTCCATGTCAAAGGAAAGATTCTGGTCGGGAGACCAACTCACCCGTTACGTACGTAATATAGCTACCCTAACGTGCGTAACAATCGAAATGTAGCGTACTTTAGGCATGAGTTATAGCGCGCGTTAGACAGAACTTTAACGTGCGTTAGACATAAACTCTTTAACCTCAAACCACATTCTAACCATCTTGGGGTGACCATCCCTTCCACTCGTCAACAATTATCGGGAAACAATACGTTGGCCACCGTCATATTCGCACCGACGATCGTCCCACGGCGTCAAGGCGTGTCACACCCATTTCATTCACATCGTACAATTATATAGCACTCAATGGAATACATAAATAGAAATGACGTCACATTACCAAACATTCACACAGTACAAAGTAATCAAGCATGGAATACCGGAGGTATTACATATCACCCCTCTTAAAAATAGTTTCGTCACGAAACTTAAGAAAATAACCCGGGATGACTCTCCTTCATGCTCGACTCGGTTTCCCAAGTCGCTTCTTCCGTGCCGTGGTGCGACCACTGAATCTTCACGAGGGGTATGGCTTTATTTCTTAACATCTTCACACGCCGATCCAAAATGGCGGTCGGTATCTCTCTAAAGGTAGCGTCATCGGAAATTTCCACTTCTTCGAAATTGAGCTTGTGACTCGGGTCATAGACATACTTCCTTAACTGGGAGACGTGAAAAACGTTATGCACTCCATCCAGATGCGGCGGTAGAGCTAATCGATACGCGAGTTTCCCTACTCGGTCCAATATCTCAAACGGACCTATAAATCTCGGGCTTAACTTGCCCTTCTGGCCGAAACGCCGGATACCTCGCATAGGTGATACTTTCACCCAAACATGATCCCCGACCGTAAATTCTAACGGTCGCTGTCGGTTTTCGGCATAAGATTTCTGTCGGCTCTGCGCGGCTAGCATGTGTTTCCGAACGATAGAGATATTCTTAATGGACTTCTGGATAAGATCCAACTCGGTAACCGCGGTGTCGGAGGCATCATCCCATCATAACGGTGACTTGCATCTTCGCCCATACAGGGCCTCGAATGGTGCCATGCCTATGCTTGTATGCCAGCTGTTGTTGTACGAGAACTCCACTAACCCCAAATGTCTAGCCTAATCCTTTCCCCAATCGAGCACGCATGCCCTCAATATATCTTCCAAGGTTTGAATCGTACGCTCGGTCTGTCCATCTGTCTGAGGATGATAAGCCGTGCTAAAGTGTATTTGGGTCCCCATAGCTTTATGGACGGCTTTCCAAAAACGAGGCACATATCTGGTGTCCCTATCCGAAATGATGGACGAGGGAACACCATGTAGCCTTACGATCTCTCTGATGAAAATGACGGCCAGCTGTTCTGTCCCGGTTGTCTCTTGAATATGAATGAAATGTGCTGATTTTGTCAATCGATCAACAATGACCCAAATTGTATCCTTTCCTCCCACTGCCGTAGGTAGCTTAGTGACAAAGTCCATTGATATGCTCTCCCATTTCCACTCCGGGATGGGTAGGGGTTGCATAATTCCGGCTGGTCTGCGGTGTTCAATTTTCACTTGTTGGCACGTCATACATCGGGCGACGAACCTAGCAACTTCCCATTTCATATTCTTCCACCAAAAACTCTGTCGCAAATCTTTGTACATCTTGCTTGCTCCGGGGTGAATAGAATAGGGAGTGGAGTGCGCCTCTTTCAGTATAGTTTGCTTCAGCCCGTCATTCGGTGGAATACATATCCTGTTCTTGAACCTCACCAAATCACCCTGAATCTTATAGTCGGAAACATCTCCTTTCTCGATTCTTGCACCAATCGCACGTAATTCAGGATCTTCCATCTGTGCTAGACGTATCTCATCTAGTAAGGACGAAAGTATATTGATTGAGCATAATTGTCCTTGCCTACGTTGTACCCATACTTCGGTGTTGCTTCTCCTGATATCTTGCTGCAGTTTGGGCTGAATCAGGCCGATACCATTACCTCTTGTGTAGTTTTCCGACTAAGAGCATCAGCTACCACGTTGGCTTTTCCGGGATGATAGGAGATTTCCACATCGTAGTCCTTGATTAGCTCCAACCAACGCCTCTGTCTCATGTTTAATTCTCTCTGCGTGAAGATATATTTCAAACTCTTATGATCCGTGAAAACTTTGCAAGTAACTCCGTAGAGATAGTGCCTCCAAATCTTGAGGGCATGCACCACCGCGGATAGCTCCAAGTCATGTGTCGGGTAATTTACTTCGTACGGCTTCAATTGTCGGGATGCGTATGCAACGACTCTGCCATTCTGCATGAAGACACACCCTAGTCCATGCTTGGATGCATCCGTTTATATAATGAATCCTTCTGTACCCTGTGGTAACACTAGTACTGTGGCGGTAGTTAGCCTACTCTTGAGCTCGTCGAAGCTCTTCTGGCAGTCTGCAGTCCATACAAATTTGGTGCACTTTCTCAGTAGGTTCGTTAACGGTCGGGCGATACAGGAAAAAGCCTCGACGAATCTTCGATAGTAACCCGCCAGTCCTAGGAAGCTCCTAACCTCCTTGACATTCTTCGGCGGTTCCCGACTCGTTATTGTCTCGATCTTTTGTGGGTCGACCTTGACACCTTCTGCCGAGACAACATGTCCGATAAAAATTACCTCCGGCATCCAGAATTCGCACTTGGACAGTTTCGCATAAAGTTGGTGTTGCCTTAACACGCTCAGCACTTGCCTCAAATGTTTCTCGTGTTCCTGTCGGCTTCGAGAATATATCAGGATGTCGTCGATAAAAACCACCACGCATTTATCGATAAAATCAATCAAAACTCTATTAATCAGTTCCATGAAAACGGCTGGGGCATTAGTCAACCCGAATGATACCACGATATACTCGTAATGCCCATACCTCGACCGAAATGCAGTCTTGGGTATATCTTCCTCCCAAATCCTCAATTGGTGATATCCGATCAGAATCGATCTTTGAAAACACGATCGCCCCTTGTAATCGATCCAAGAGGTCATCAATTCTTGGTAGTGGATAACGATTCTTGATAGTAACCTTATTCAACTCCCCGTAGTCGATGCACAAGCGTAGAGAGTTGTCTTTCTTCTTAACGGTGGTACTGCGCGCCCCACGGCGAGGTGCTTGGGCGGATCAACCCTTTCTCCAACAGATCTTCGAGCTGTATCTTTAATTCCTTCATCTCGGCTGGTGCCATCCTGTAAGGAGCTTTGGAAATAGGCCTCATCCCCGGCTCGAGTTCAATGGAAAGGTCAACTTCTTGGTGCGGTGGCAGCCCTGGTAGTTCATCAGAAAAATGTCTGGAAACTCATTCACCACCGGAATGTTTGTGATTGCAAGTTGTGAAGTGTCCTCTCGAAGAACATAACACCAATAGTACTCACTTCGAGAGCTGCAGGAGGCTTCTGTTGCGATAATGCTGAGAGACCCTTTCGTACTAAAGTGTTCACGTCCGCTGATGACATGTGTGGTACCGTCATGAGCCGAAATGGAAATAGTCAAGTGGTAGGTATCCAAAATCGTTTTGTGCAATGGCTTCCAGTCCATACCTAATATGATATCTTCATTCTGGAGCGGAAAGACCATAAGATTAGCGGTCCAGCTATGATTGTTGATGCAGATCCGACAGTCTCGAACCTTTTGATCGCCGCTTAATCTACTACCCTCGGGTAGTTTAACAGTAAAGGGCTCACAAGGTACACAAACAAGATTTAAGCATTCAACACATTCCACAGATATAAACGAATGGGTGGCTCCGGTATCAAATAGTACATGCACTGGCTGAGAGTTAACAAGAAGAGTACCTAAGATAGCTGGCGCAGACTGACCATCCGTAGCCCTCAGCTCAAATACACGAGACGGCACTGACTCCGAAAAGGACGAGGTACCTCTGTCGCGCCCACAGCCTCGTCCGGCACCGTGTAGTGGTGGTTGGTTCTGGTGGGATGGGGCTCGGTAGTTGGAAACAGCAGGCGTCATAGGGGATTGCACAGAGCCTTGTTGACTTGGTTGGGAAGCTGGGCTCTGAGTGGAATTGGCCCGCCAGCAGTAACGAGACATGTGTCCACTCTTTCCGCAAGTGAAACATTTGGTAGCCGTCTTCTGACACCGATCCTTAGTATGCCCGGTCATACCACAATTGAAGCAGTCCCTACGGTAAGGCCGATCAGATACACCCTTCTGTTGGTACGAAACCGCCGACTTAAAAGAAGATGCGGGCCCCGAATTCATTTTGTTGTTGCTCCTGTGCTGAATCGATGTCTTCGCTTCTTCGAGTTATGCCCGATGTCGGTATTAACAATCAGATCGGCATATGCCGTGACTACGTCTTCGTATGCTCGTGGTCGTGCGGTGAAATTCGGCGGCATAGCGCTGTACATCCTCCGTAACCTCTCGTGCAAGATGGCATATTCGTTGATCTTCTCGATGGAACCATCTCGGGAGATGTAACTAAGCTCTGCCTCTAGAGTTCCGAATGATCTCTCGGTACTAGCATGTTACGAGGCCCAGATCAAAAAGTCTCGTGCGCGAGTGGTTTGGGTTGATCTGGGACAGTACTCGCTCCGTAGTAGTCGGGCAAATTCGGTCCACCCGACCACTCGGTCCTCTGGCCTGTAAGTCCTCCACCAACGTGCAGCAGTGTCACGGAGTTGGTTAATTCCGAGCGGCACCTTTCTGTTCTCTGGACATCCGATTACTTCGAAGTCAGTCTCTATTTCAGAAATCCAGTCGTCCACGTGTTTATCTCCTGTTCCGTCAAATAATGGAGGCCTAGCCTTCAACATCTCTCCCAACCATCGATCTCTTCCTGTGTTTTCTTCCACATTGATGACCGGTATCCGTTCCGCCTGATTGACCTGAGCAATTCCCATGGCGATGGCCTGGGCAAGGGCCTGAACAAAAGCTGGGTCCATGCCCCCCGGGTTATTATTCTAGCGCTCCGCCTCCTCATCATTTTGATTAACTGGTGGCGGCTGGCCCCTAGCAGGATGGGTCTCGGCAGTGTTCCCGTCCTCATTGTGGTTCGCGGCTGAACCCTGAGCGTCATTCACCATCCTCCTAGCTCCTCGGCGTGCCATCACTAACGGTATTAATCTAAAGCCAGTTCCACGCACGGTTTACAATTAAATGTTGTACAAAAATAGAAACACACACACATCACTTACTTGCATTCCCATGAGGAGTTTCGATCGCTTGGGGTGTTGGACTTTGAAGAAAAAAAAATAGGAGAAAGTTTATTCAAACCAGGAGTTTCGCCCTGATACCATTTTATGTAACACCCCCAAAATATCTCGAGGTATTACAGTGCCGTGAATCCCACGTGGGACCCACAAGGCTAGTTGGAATAATAGGCATTTTAAGAAAATCGCGATAAAACATTAAATTCAAGGTTTACATAACGTGAGTCGAAAGATTTAAGGAAAAATGTAATTTGAAGTCCAATTATTACACAACAAAAGTTTTTCCAAAGAAAACAATTTATTTCAATTTGAGCAGCGGCTAGAGATAATTCCAACACCGCTCAAGTCTGACCGGACCCCTCGGGAATGTCCTGCACATGATGAGCAATTTTATCTGGTACGACGAATCATACCAGGTAACCAAGGTCAGAGAATGCATACCAAATAACAGTTACTAACAATGATATACGTCATCTTTACAATCACAGTATCTAGTAATCACAGGGAATATTTCATCACTCGACCGACGTTGTCTCTCTCTTTTATCACATAAGCCCCAAGGTCGCAACCAAGGGTCACGGAAGTATCCACACGGGAATACCCCGGAACATAGGCGCCCAATTCGGGTCTTACCCCCTAACACATTTCCACACGGGTACCATACAGGTTTTATCCCCAACACATCGGCCCATTTATAACATTTTTAGAGAAAGACAAACGTCGGCATTTATCAAAATGGCACATACGCACATACGGTATAACATTGATATTAGAAAATTCTCGACCAAGGTTTCACTTGCTTGTGATCCGATAGTAGGTGCTTTGTGATAAGGAGTCCCCACGCCCGCTCGAGCTTAGCTTAGCCACGAAATATCCGATTAACACCTCGTACGGATTATGATGAATAAAACTAGTCTCCCTTTCCTAATCGGATTCCTAGTGTAGTTTTGGTTGTCGATATAAGTATCGTTTCTAAGTTTTAACGTATTGCGTACCATTATCCCGTTCAATCCTATAATTAACATTTAGGTATATCGATTTACTCAAGAAGATAATCCTATCATTCTTCGGTTGACAACGAATTATTATGGCGTAATCGAATCTCATGCCTTCTAATTCAATTCTATATTCCGAATACTACAATCGGCGAATTCTATTGCACAATAACTTTGGTGGTTTGATACCCAATATTGATTATACTATCGAATCGTTTTCTTTAGTTTGCTAAGTGTCAAAAATCACAAGGTAAGAGTGGCTACGAACAATGGAACATACGGTAACGGATTACTACGAATTTTCCCACAATTGATTCGTCAAATTTTACATTCCTAGCGATGATTTGAAGTGAAATTTCGTATGATAGATATGATTTGCATGAAACGAAACATATGAGAAACGATACTTCCGATTACTACAATTCCATCCGGCAAGATTGTTTACGAAGTTTAGCAAAATCTACCCAATACCCGCAATCTAATAAGTATAAATACGAAAACATCAAAGATATAACTTCAGGGATTGGTGGCTTACCTTATTGGAAGAAGAATAATGAAGATAGATGACAGATTCACAAGAACTACGGGGAGAACGAGAAGTGACTTGAACGACTTGGATAATCTTCACCGGAGCTCAAGAATCCACCTCCTCAATGTTAGTTCAAGTGTATAAGAGGCTTAAGAACCGGGTATAGGGCTAGGAATTTCTCCAAGGGTGATAGTTTGTGATGTTGGGTCGTGCAAATGAAGAAGGGAATTGCCATTTTATAAAACTTGTTTTTGGTAATGTATGTTAACGATAAGAGTGTTACGTACGTAAGGTGTATTACGTACGTAACAGTGTAATGACAACGTACGTAAAGAACTCACTGCCCGAAATGTGCCCAAGTGTTACGTACGTTAAATTTGGGACATAACGTACGTATCGAATAGTTGACTCGTATGTCCTCTAGCCCGCCGAAAGTAACTCTGTCCGTGTCAAAGGAAAGATTCTGGTCGGGAGACCAAGCCACCCGTTACGTACGTAATATAGATACCCTAACGTACGTAACAATCAAAATGTAGCGTACGTTAGGCATGAGTTATAGCGCGCGTTAGACAGAACTTTAACGTGCGTTAGACATAAACTCTTTAGCCTCAAACCACATTTTAACCATCTCGGGGTGACCATCCCTTCCACTCGTCAACAATTATCGAGGAACAAGACGTTGGCCACCGTCATATTCGCACCGACGATCGTCCCACAGCGTCAAGGCGTGTCACCCCCGTTTCATTCATATCGTACAATTATATAGCACTCAATGGAATACATAAATAGAAATGACGTCACATTACCAAACATTCACACAGTACAAAGTAATCAAGCATGGAATACCGGAGGTATTACAGATGACCTTCTCGCGGTTAGTAATAATCAGGGCCCGTGGATGGTTAGGGGCGACTTCAACATTATTTTACACCCTACTGAAAAAAAAGGCGGGGCCGCCCCCATCCCCTCGGAGATGGAAGATTTTAATGACTCTCTTTTGGATTGTAATCTTGTTGATTTTCGCTTTATTGGTTCGCCTTTTACGTGATATAGTAACTTGATTTGGCAAAGACTGGACAGGGTTATGGTTTGACACTTTTCCGGATTCGGGTGTGAAACACCTATCTCGATTCCATTCAGATTATGCTGCTATGTTATGCTCGTTCGGTAATAACAATTTCAATCATAAACCATCCTTTAGATTCCGGACCATGTGGGTCAAACACAAGGATTTTTTTAATGTTGTTCCGGACTTGTGGGAGATCCCGGTTTCCTCCTCGGGCATGTCCAAACTTTTTAATAAATTGACCAGAATCAAACTTACCCTTAAGGAGTGGAATAAAACCCACTTTGGTGACATTTTCTCGAAAGTTTCTGAAGCTAGGGACCTTGCGTCCGGGGCTGAACGTGATTTTTATAATAACCCCATGGATAGTAATCTTATCTTGTTAAAGAAAACCAAATCCAACCTCAACCTGGTGATGGCTATGGAAGAAGATTTTTGGAAACAAAAAACTAACTTAAAATGGTGCATTGAAGGGGAACGCAATACTAAATTCTCTCATGATATTATTAAATCCAAAAGAAGTAAAAGCCGTATTTTTCAAATTATGGACAATGTGCACATCTCTGACCCTGATGCTATCCAAAATTCTAGAGTCAATTACTTTTCTAATGCCTTCAAATGTTCAGATCATGATTTTGCTAGTATTAGGCCGGATATTATTCCCTGTACCTTGGATAATTCTGATAATCGTGTTTTGTGTGCTATGCCGGATGTGGATAAGATTAAATGTGTTGTTTTTAATATTGATTCAGATAGTGTGGCGGGGCCCGATGGCTTTAATGCTTTGTTTTTTCATAAGTGTTGGGATGTTATCGCTAAGGATGTCTATGAGGCCGTGTGGGATTTTTTCTCCGGAAACCCCATGCCCAGATCATTCACTTGCACTACGGTTTCTCTTATTCCGAAAATATCCCCTCCCCTTTCTTGGAAAGACTTCAGGCCAATTAATCTTTGCAACACAACTTATAAAATTATTGCGAAAATTCTTAGTACCCGTTTGGGCCGCTTTCTTCCAAAAATTCTTAGCCCTGCCCAATCGGGTTTCGTCAAGGGTCGCCTTATCACTGATAATATTTTAACAGCCCAAGAAGTCTGTCATGATATATCCAGGGATGATTCGAATCTAATGATCAAATTGGACATGGAAAAGGCCTACGATAGACTTAATTGGGCTTTTCTTTTGAATATCCTTAAAGCATTTGGTTTTTTTGATGAGTGGACCGACATGATAAATCGTTGTATCTCGAATTGCTGGTTTTCTGTTCTCATTAATGGTAATGCTGCGGGGTTTTTTAAATCTGGTAGGGGCATTAGACAGGGTGATCCTTTATCCCCACTCCTCTTTTTGATTGCTTCTGATTATTTATCGAGGCTCCTGGACAAAACTTTTAACTCCCACCCCAACATGTTTTTTAAAATCAGGAAGAATGTTCGGATCACCCATCTGGCTTACGCCGATGATGTGCTGATCTTTACTAAGGCTTCCTATAATAATCTTCTCATACTCAAAAATTGCCTGGACCACTATACGGCGAGCTCGGGGCAAAAAGTGAACAATTCTAAAAGTCATTTTATTTTTGCCAAGCCGAATAACCCGTTAGTCCGCATTGTCAAACAAACGACTGGATTTTCCCAAACTAATCTCCCGTTCAATTATTTGGGTTCCCCCCTTTGGAAAGGAAACCAAACTTTTGACATGTATGGAGATTTGATTTCCAAAACTTGTTCTAAATTTTAGTCGTGGAATCATCTTTTGCTAACCACGGGAGGTAGGCTTGAGCTCATTAAAACGACCTTGAGCTCGATTCCGTTCTATTGTCTCCAAGTTCTTAAACCCCCTACAAATGTCATTACTTTTTTCGAGCGTCTTTTCAACAAATTCCTTTGGGGATCTAATGACAATAGAAAGCGACTCCATTGGGGGGCATGGCTCAAGTTATGCTATCCTAAGGAGGAGGGTGGTTTCGGGTGTAGGAGTATGAGGGACATCATTAAAGCGGATGAAATCAAACTTTGGTGGCGTTTTCGGACTTCTTCGAACATTTGGTCCAATTTTATGCGTGCTAAGTATTGTAAACGCTTCCACCCCATGATTGTTAAAACAAACCCTTATGATTCTCCTACGTGGAAAAATCTCTGTGCCATACGGTATTTAGCGGACAAATGGATTTTTTGGGATATTGGTGATGGTGCTATTTCTTTTTGGCATGACAATTGGTGCGATTTTAGTCCGCTGTCCCAATGGGTCTCTAATACCCGTTCGAATGCAAGTATTAATCAATTTTGGTCTCCTTATGGCTGGGATCGGTCAAAACTATTCTCTGTTATCCCTTCGGATCTTGGAGACTACATTATGGCCTTTCCCACCCATAGGGATGGGGATATTGTCGGTCGGAAAGTATTCTGGAAACTAACTTCTCACGGTGGTTTTTCTTTTAAAAGTGCATGGGAGGCGGTTCGGCAACGCCAAGACAATCACAATATTTTAAAATTTTGCTGGAATCAAATTATTACTCCCACTATGTCCTTTTTTATGGTTAGGCTTTTAAAAAAATGGCTCCCCACCCCGAATGGTCTTAGAACCAGGGGTATCATTGCCGACAATGCTTGTTTTTGTTGTGATGGCGTTGAGGATTTTCATCATCTTTTTTCTTAATGGGCCGGTTGCGTCGGCGATTTGGGCTAACTTTTGCGCTTTAGTTAGGATTCCCATTTTTCAAACTAATAATATTAACTTGGTTATTACCAATTGGTTTAATAAATCCTCGGGAGATATCCACATTTTGCGTATTATCCGTATTCTTATCCATTGGTTTATTTGGTGTTCTAGTAATGACATGCGGGTCAAGAAGATCCCTTTCACGGCCCAAAGAGTGTGCGATCGTATTTGGGGCTACTTGGATTTGATCAAAGGGCACCAGGCCCTTAAGCCGCGGGCCTGGTTTGGTGCCCCGGTTCTTGTGGATATTTTGGGTTTGAATATCTGCCCGTGTAATTTCATTAGCAGCTTCCATTGTAACTGTAATAACAAAAGAAAAAAAATTACCATAGTTAGATGGGTTAAACCAGTCCTCGGGATTACCAAAATCAACACGGATGGGGCATCGAAGGGTAGTCCCGGGGAGTCGGCTGTGGGCGGCATAGCCAGAAACTATTCGGGTGATCCGATTTTTGCGTTTCACGAATTTATCGGCAACCACACCAATAACTTTGCCGAGCTTTTTGCCATTTGGAGAGCGTTGGACCTTTGCTATGAGAGGAACATCCAGAAGGTTTGGGTTGAGGTGGATTCGGCTTTTGCTCTTTCTTTTATTACCTCGCCTAACATCGGAAATTGGCAACTTCAAAGCATTCGGCACAAAATCTTGTCGTTTCGTCGTTACATGGATATCTCGTTTTCCCATATCTATCGGGAAGGGAATGCCATTGCGGACCACTTAGCTAATGAAGGATACAAGTCCAGAAATTTTCGTCTTTACAGCCTGTTGGATTTATCCGGGTAGATTCGTGGTATGATTAGACTGGACAAAAGCGGTTTCCCTTATGTTAGACTCAAGTAGCCTGCTCGTTGGCCGTTTTTTTATTTGTTTTAATTTAGTGTAGGGCGTGTAGAGGGGCTCGTCCTCCCTCAAAGTCATATGCTTGTCTCAAATATTAAGCCAAAAAAAAAGTATGGGCCAAATTTGTTGTAATAATATTGAAACTTTGGCCCACTTATTTATCACTGGCCCTATTGCTACTAAGGTTTGGAGTGTTTTTTATAACTTAGCGGGTTTTACTGGCCCTATTACCGATGAATTAAATTTTATCTTCGCTTCTTGGTTCTCCAAAGCTAAAGGTAAAGTTCACATATTTCATATAATCCCCATCCTTATTTTGTGGTTTTTATGGTGTTGTAGGAATGATAAAAGAATGAAGAGTATCCCTTTTACGGCTGAGCGTGTTTGCTCCCGGATTTGGAAGTACCTCCGATCTATTAAAATTGCCAATAATATCGTCCTACTTTTTGTAAGGGTGCGGATGCAATTGCGGTTCGTCTAGGAGTGGAGGCCGCGCCTAGTAGGCTTTGTAAAATTATGGCCGTGAGATGGGACAAGCCGATTTTTAATTGGGTCAAACTTAACACGGATGGTGCGTCCAAAGGTAACCCGGGTTGCGCGGGGGCGGGCGGTATTGTTCGGGACCATTTGGGCAGCCCCATTTTTTGTTTTTCCGAACATATTGGGGTTCAAACAAATACTTTTGCGGAACTTTATGCGATTTGGCGTGGGATAGAGCTTTGCATCGACAAGAATCTTAATTATATTTGGGTTGAAATTGACTCGGTTGTAGCCTTGAAATTAATCCAAAGGAAGACAACTTGTCATTGGAACCTTCAAAATTTGGTTTCAAAAATTCTCAAAATTGACTCAAGTCACTGCTCGCCTCTCCCACATCTATAGGGAAGGAAATGGCGTTGCCGACTTGCTTGCGAAACAAGGATGTATCCGTCGGGACTTTTTTTGTTCGAATGGGCATGATCTTAAAAGGAAAATCTTGGGCCTTATTCGATTAGATAAAATTAGTTTTCCGTATATTAGAATTAAAAAACTTTGTCCTTGATAATTTTTGTTGTCTTTAGGGCGTGTAGAGGGGCTCGTCCTCCCTCGTTCCTTTTGGGCATGTAGAGGGACTCGTCCACC
This sequence comes from Orobanche coerulescens, assembly GCA_033398695.1. Taxonomy (NCBI): domain Eukaryota; kingdom Viridiplantae; phylum Streptophyta; class Magnoliopsida; order Lamiales; family Orobanchaceae; genus Orobanche; species Orobanche coerulescens. Next base: position 127,195,301 of record CM065813.1, on the reverse strand, counting down.
CTCATTTTCCTGGTTTGCTTAATAATATTTCGTTTTTTAAAAAAAAAAAAATATATGGGCCAAACCTATTCAAAAAGCGATGAGTTCTCTCTCTCTCTCTAGAAATTTCGCTCTACCTTCTCTCTAGAACTGGTGATTTTTTTTTTCGGTCACTTCGCCTTCTCTCTTCTTCATTTGTGACCATTAGCAGCCATATTATAGCCGTTCTCGATCCTTCTGTTAGGAATATGCCCTCGAATGCCACTCAGGGGATGAGAGAGTAAGGGCATTATACTTGTAATTATGGAATAATTAATAAAAAGGCAATACGATTCATTCACTGTTTATTGTATTTCAATTGCATTCTTGACTTGGTAAACATTGAAGTGAAGTCCATGTAAATAAATCGAACATTCCATTCTCGTTATGGGATAAGAGAAAATGTACTGGAAGTGTTTAAAGTTTATTTACGTAAATTGTTCGCAAGTCAATAAACTTAAAATGGGCATTAAGTTTTAATATGACTTGTATAACTGATGCTAGGACGTGTGCACGTCTTGATAGCATAGTTATAAGTATATTGGTGGGGCCAGTATACTCGAACACGACTCATACTCGATTGATCCACCACGGTATTCACTCTCGGAGAGTCGATGACGAATCGAAAGGTTGTGATAGTATACGTGGACCTTTGACTTGAGGGTTCGGTAGAAGATGTGCTGTGACGTTTAGTTTGTCATTAGAGTAGTTAGACTCATTTGCTTAATTCTTGAGTCGACCTCGAAGTGCGGACTATACGGGCAGTAGCGATCTTTATCAGACGCCAAGAAAGGATTCTATCTCTGTTAGTGAGCGGCGAATGTCCTATACGGTTAATGGCAAATAAGATCATAAGTCTTTGGCAAAGCATTACGATATAGTCGTATTAGATACACTATTAATCGGTCGGTCTTGATTTGCATTAACACATGTATAGAGTTTAGTCAATGGTAGGGTTTGACTTCTGATGACCGAAGACTTGACCGGGACATCGATGAAGGGTCTATACGTATATAGTATTCACGACATAATGGTTACGGAATGATCCCTTCATTCGTTCTCGATCGGGGTTTACAATGCGGCCCATTTGGCTAAGTCTTGCCCGCACTCATTAGTTCCTCCCAATGCCGGCCGAGACGGACCTACGAGTCGCGCATCGATCGTTGACGGATAAATGTGAATTTATTATCTCTCTATTAATATTAGATATTGATATCTAATTATGATTTATCGATAAATCAAATATCGGTCTTATGTATTTAAATTAAGTTATCTGGTAATTTTTTTAATTCATAAATGATATTTCTTAGAGAAATATATATTTGTATTTGATATAATTAATTAATTAGATTAATTAATTAATATAAATACATTGATGATTAAAAGGAGTGTATTTAACGGAGTCATTTGACGAACGTCCGGTACACGAGCCGAGTGGCTCGGCTCGGTTTCTAGGAAACTTCCTTGTGGCCACCCACTCCTCATGGCATGGCATGATCTTGCATGTGTGTGGGAACTCACTTAGAGTTGAGATTCCCACATAATTGTGAATGATAGTTGTAAAGGAATAATTATTCCTTTATAATATATATATCATTACATTATAAGAGATGAGTAGAGATAACTACAAAAACATATACTCATTCATTAGATTGTCTTGCCACTAGTGAGAGAAAAAGTGAGGGAGGAGAAAAATTTTCCTTCTTCATTTTGTTCATCTTTGAGGTGAAAAGAAGTAAGAAAAATTAAGAGAGAAAAAATTCCTACAATACTTCCTAGCCGTGTTCTTCATAGAACGGAGTGTTGTAGATTTTTCCGGGCAACTTCCGACGCGTGTGAAGTAGAGGCTTTGAATTTTCGGTGCTTGGAACGAAGGGATTTCGTGTTCGGGACGGGATCGTGATCATCGTCTACACTTTACGAAGATTTATTTCAAAGGCTTCAAGGGTATGAATATTTATCTTCGTACTTATTTTTTCGTATATACGTTACTTGATCGATCCTGTTTGGGATTCGTTTTTATTTCCGCTGCGTATTTCGTTTTATTTTCGGAATCCCAACACCTTCTTCCCCCCGCCGCCGCCTCAGTGCGGCGGACCTCTCCCTTTTCGATGGCCACTCCATCGGTTCAGCGTTCCCAACCATCATCCCCAACAAAACAACCCGAGTTTGAGAACCTACCTCTCAAATCGAGTGCTAACATACTCAACAATCTCACTACAAATTTTATTAACTTCGGTAAAAAAACTCACAACCCACCAATTCTTTCCTCTAGAATCAAGTCGGCGACTCAAAATATCAAGATTCTCACGAAAACGGCGGAAAACCCTGGACCAGAAAACCCTAGATCTGGCGAAGAAGAAGGGGAAATTCTTGAAACCCCCACCGAAGATGAAAGGATCCATGTAGAAGAAGCTGAAATTATTCCGGAAACTCAACCGATTCAAAAGGGTCCCTCAACATCCAAAGCTACATATGCGGGTATCACCAAAGGACCAGCAGGAAACAACCAAAAGTTCGGCACAATTGACAAATCCGGCGAGATTCTAAAAGCTGTCTTCACAATACCAGAGTGCGAACAAGTTTCGGCACCTCTCAAATTTGCCCTAGTCGGTAAATTCTCCTATGGTAAGCCCAATAACGAGGTAATCGGCTCAACCCTATCTAAAATGGGATTTCCTTACTACAAAATTCAATATTTGAATGGGAGACATGTTTAACGGTGGCAAATGAGGAGTTGTTCAACAAACTCAGACTCTACCGTGAAATTCCTGTTAATCAATTTCCTATGCGTATTCTTAAATGGACACCAGATTTCAGTTTTAAAAAAGAACTACCTGTGGTACCTGTGTGGATTAAAATTGTTAATCTTCCCCTTCAATGGTACGACATGAGATGTTTACAAACCATTGCTAGTTGTATTGGTGATTTTATCAAGGTTGATGATGCTACTTTATCCAGATCTCGGCTGAATTATGTTAGAGTCTGTGTAGATGTTAATTTGTTAAATCCCCTCCCCCCTAAAGTGGCTATTGAATGTGGTGATACCTCCATGGATTGCTTGATTGATTATGAAAGGAAACCCATGTATTGTGCTCACTGTGAACACATTGGACATGATGAGAAAATGTGTTACATTAAAAACAAGGAGCTCAGGCCCCAGGCATTAGAAAAGAGACAACAAATCATTTCAAAACTGGAATTCCAAAAAAAATTGTCAGATAAACAGGCTGTGGATAAGGGGAAACAGGCTCTTAACCCCAATGAGATTCCTGAAACCCCTGGTGATCCACAAAATAAAGAGATGGAGGGAGAGAATACTATCATCCTTGATAGCCCTGTGAATCCCTCTAAATTTTCCTTAATTCTCTCATCCACTACCAAGAAAGGGGATAAGTCAGGGACTGGTCCAGGTCCCCTCACCTCTCTGATAGAGGTACACCATGATGCTTCTTCCTCTAACCAACCCTCAAAGGGTGAGGATGACCCTGGTTCCCCTATCCCAAAGGAAGATGTTCATTCAGAGGAGGATGATGATCCTACCCCCCTCAGGAACTCCTTCAGTCCTCTTCTTTTAGATGAGGATAATGAATGTGATACATCCCCCAACAATAGCAGCCCTGAGTCTGATCAGGTCCCTAGCTCTACTCAGGTTACTGTACTGGCTTTTAGGGTTCATAACCCTATATCTAAAGAATTGGAAACTAATCAAAAAAATAAGGAAGATTTGAGAAGAAGTGGTAGGCTAACACCCAAATCCTCAAAATGATCAATATTATGATTTGGAATATTAGAGGTATGGGTAACCCAGCTGCCCAAAAAGTTCTAAAAAGTTTAATTCATGATAACAAAATTAATATTTTGGGCATTATTGAGCCTAAAGTTGATCTCAACCCTCAATTTTTTTGTAGACTTCTTAGCTTTCACTCTGTTATTGCCAATGTGAGTAACCACATTTGGATTTTCAATGATAAAAACAACCATGTACAGATTTTACAAAATATAGCTCACATGCTTCATTTGAAAATCACATCATCTTCAAATTCTAATCCCTTTTTATTCACTGTGGTCTATGGTAAGAATACCAGAGTTGAAAGATTTCAACTTTGGGATGACTTACTTAGTGTGAGTCAGGACAATGTACCCTGGACGATTGGGGGGGATTTTAATATTGTTCTGAGAAACTCTGAAAAGAAAGGTGGGGCTCCCCCTATCCAATCAGAGATGGATGACTTCTCTGATGCCATTATGGACTGTAATCTTTTTGAGGGTGGTTTTTCTGGTAGCCCTTTTACTTGGTACAGTGACTCTATCTGGCAGAGGCTAGATAGGATCCTGTTCAACTCTGTTTGGTTTGATATTTTTCCTTCTCTCTCCATCTTACATCTCCCCAGATACACTTCTGATCACCATCCCCTATTATGCAATTTCTTTGATGTTTCTGTGAAAATTAAGACTTCTTTCAGATTCCAAAACATGTGGACCAAACACCATCTTTTCATGCAAATTGTTAAGGACTCTTGGTCTATTCCTACCTCCATCAGAGGTATCCATAGGCTTCCTTTGAAACTCAATAGATTAAAATTCACCCTTAAAGACTGGAAAAGAAATCAATTTGGTAATCTTTTTAATAATATTGCTAATGCTAAAGAGCAGGCTGCTAGAGCTCAGCTCAATTTTGATAATGATCCCTCCCCCTCTAATTCTGTCAACCTTAAAAATGATAAAGCTAATCTGAATAACATTCTTTCCATGGAAGAAGACTTTTGGAAACAAAAAGCCAATGTCAAATGGACTCTAGAAGGTGAGAGAAACACTAAATTTTTCCATAATTTGGTCAAGATTAAAAGAAGCAAGGGTAGTATAAGACAGATTACCTGCAATGGTATTCCTGTTTCTGATCCTTGCCTTTTAGAACAATCTGTCATTGACTACTTCTCTGGTTTATTTGCTGATAATAACTCTCTGCTGGATAACATTGATGAGGACATCATCCCCAAAATCATTTCTGATAATGATAATGACATGCTTTGTGCTACCCCAGACTTAAATGAGGTTAAAGTTGCTGTTTTTAATTTGAACTCTAATGGGGTGGCTGGCCCTGATGGATTTAATGCTTTTTTCTTTCAAACTTGTTGGGATATTATCTCTGAGGATGTTCTTGAAGCTACTACTGATTTTTTTAGAGGAGCCCCCCTTTCCAAGTCTTATACTTCCACCTCCTTAACTTTAATTCCCAAAACTGATTCTCCATCCTCCTGGAAGGATTTTAGACCCATCAGCTTGTGCAACAATATTCAAAAGATATTTTCTAAAATTATGGGGCTAAGATTGAGCAAACTTCTTCCTAAACTGATTTCCGCTTTCCAGTCTGGTTTCATTAAGAATAGAATCATCACTGATAATATTTTGGCTACCCAGGAGATTACTCATGATATCTCTAGAAGCCCTGATAACCTTATTGTTAAATTGGATATGGAAAAAGCTTATGACAGGTTGAATTGGAACTTTCTTTATCAGGTTCTTTCTGGTTTTGGATTTGCTAAGGTTTGGATTGATTTAATCAAAAACAACATTTCCAATTGCTGGTTTTCTGTTTTGTTTAATGGATCTCCTGTTGGTTATTTTAAATCCCAAAGATGCATTAGACAAGGAGATCCTCTTTCTCCCATGCTTTTTGTTCTGGCTGCTGATTACCTTTCTAGGAGTCTGGATAATACTTTCAAAAAGAATCCTGATATGTTTTTCACTATCACGAAAAAAGTTGATGTTAATGTTTCCCATCTAGCCTTTGCTGATGATGTCCTTATTTTCCTTAAAGCCGATAGAAACAACATCATGCTTCTAAAAAATTGTTTGCATAAGTATGAAGATCTTTCTGGGCAGCTGATCAACACTCACAAAAGTCATTTTATTCTTCATAATCCTAATGCTACCCTGAATGATCTTGTCCACTCCTGTACTGATTTTAAACCCACTGCCCTATCCATATCTTATCTGGGTGCCCCTCTCTAGAATGGGAATCAAACTTTTGATATGTTTAGAAATCTTATTTCTAAAATTCAATACAAAATTCAAAGTTGGAATCACTTTTATTTGACAACAGGGGGGAGAATGGAACTTATTAAAACTTCTCTGAATTCAATGTCATTTTATGTGCTTCAAGTTCTTAGACCTCCTAATAATGTGATTATTCACTTGGAGAGGTTGTTTAATAGAATTCTATGGGGGTCTAGGGAGAATAAGAAAAAAATGCACTGGTGTTCCTGGAACCGTTTGTGTTTTCCTTATCAGGAGGGAGGTTTGGATTTTACAAACCTCAATGATATCATTAAGGCTGCTGAAATCAAATTGTGGTGGCGATTCAGGACTAATTCCAATATTTGGTCTAATTTTCTCAAAGCTAAATATTGTAAACGGCTCCACCCTAAAATCATTAAAACTAATCCTTATGATTCCACTATTTGGAAAAGAATGTGTGAGGTTAGGAACCAGGCTGAGGACTGGAGTTTTTGGGGGATTGGCAATGGGGAGATCTCTTTCTGGCATGATAATTGGTGCTCCCTTAGCCCCCTTTCTCAATTTGACCTCGACACGAAATCAAATTTGTTGATTAATAATGTGTGGAATGATAATGGTTGGGATGTTATTAAGTTGCAGGCCTTGATTCCTAATGATTTGTGTGACCTCATATGTGCTCTTCCCACCCACGGCCAGGCTTGCATTCCCTTTTGGAAATTAAGTTCTAATGGCAACTTCTCCTTCAAGTATGCTTGGTAGGCCATCAGGAAGTCCCGAAACTCTTCAACTATTTTATCCAGAATCTGGAATTGTGTGATTACCCCTACTATCTCTCTATTCATTGTTCAGTTATTGCATAAGTGGATCCCTACCCCTGATGGTCTTCGTAACAAGGGTATAAATGTTTCTAATGATGGGTGTTTTTGTTGTCAGGGCACGGAGGACATTTCTCACTTATTTATCACAGGCCCGGTTGCCAAGTCCGTTTGGGCTAATTTTTCTTTTTTAGCTGGAATTGACCTTCTTAATTCAGACAGTATTGGCATGGTTTTATCTAATTGGTTTAACAAAGGTTATGGCTCTTGCCACATTTTTTATATCATTCCGGTCCTTATTTTGTGGTTTTTGTGGTGTTCCAGGAATGACAAACGTGTCAAAAACATTCCCTTTACTGCCCAGCGGGTCATCAACCGGGTGTGGAAGTACCTAGCCACTATCAAGATGGTTGACAAGATTAATTGGAAAGGCGCCCCAATTTTTTGCGATCTTTTGGGGATTTTTTGTTGTAATATTAGAAAACCCCCCAAATTTTTTTTTGGTTTCATGGATTAAACCCTCCCCTGGTATTGTAAAATTGAACACTGATGGGGCCTCTAAAGGCAATCTGGGGGGGGGGGGTGGCCCGTGACCACTTGGGCCATCCCATTTTCGCTTTTCACGAGTATCTTGGGCATCAAACTAACACATACGCCGAAGCATACGCGGTTTGGAGGGGTCTTGAATTTTGTCATAACAGGAACATCCGGAAAGTTTGGGTCGAACTAGACTCCCAAATTGTCCTACATTTAATTTCCACAAAAATTAAAGGACCGTGGCACACCAATCACATTTTCCAACGCATCCAGTCTCTTCTTAACTTGATGGATGTTAGGCTTACGCACATCTACCGGGAGGGGAACATCGTGGCGGATTACTTGGCCAACAAAGGGTGCGAGAAGTGCAATTTTGAAATGTATAATATTTGTAATATTGGGGGGCTTTTACGGGGCTATCTTAGGCTCGATAGACTTGGTATCCCGTATATTAGATCTAGATAACCCATTTTTGGTGTATTTTAGTCTTATGCTCGGCCGATGAGGTAGCTGTCGTGTAGGTGGGTCGGCTCCACCATTTTTCCATATATATATGTGCTCGGTTTTTTTAAAAAAAAAAAGTATGGGCCAAACCTAGCCCCGGGGTTACCAAAATAAACACGGATGGAGCCTCGAAAGGCAACCCGGGCGAATCGGCTGTTGGGGGGATCGCTAGGAACGACGCGGGCGACCCTCTTTTCGCATTTCATGAATTTATTGGCACCCACACGAATAATTTTGCCGAACTGTTTGCTATTTGGAGAGCATTGGATCTTTGTTTTGAGAGGAAGATTCTTAAGGTTTGGGTGGAGATAGACTCGGCTTTAGCTCTTTCTATTATTACTTCGCCTAACATCGGTAATTGGCAAGTACAAAGCATCCATCACAAAATCTCGGCTCTTCGTCGTTCTATGGACGTCTCGTTTTCCCATATTTATCGGGAAGGAAATGCCATTGCGGACCACTTGGCTAATGAAGGATACAAGTCCAGAAACTTTCATCTCTATACCCCGTCAGATCTATCCGGGCAGATTCGTGGTATGATTAGGATGGACAAAAATGAGTTTCCGTACGTTAGATTCAAATAGGCCGCTTGTTGGGCTGGTTTTCATGTCTTTTTAATTATATATTGGGCGTGTAGAGGGGCCCGTCCTCCTTCAAACTCTTTGGGCGTGTAGTGGGTCTCGTCCCCCCACATTTCTGATCCGTCTAATGAATTTCGTTTTTTTTAAAAAAGAAAGTATGAACTAATTCAAGAAAAAAAAAAATCATGCTCTCTCTCTCTAGATTTTTGCTCTACCTTCTCTCTACAATCTTCATAATCTGTTTTTCATATTTTGAGTTTTCCGGGAGACATTCATCTGATAACGTCTTTCTCCATCTCATTTCCGCCGCCTAGTGCGGTGGGCCCTCAATATTTTACTCTGCCTTATGGCAGACAAATTTAATGTTGTGGGGGCGGCTCCATGTGCCCCCATCAATTCCCACGCCCGTCAACTTTCAGCATGTGAAGAAGGCATCATTTCCAATCTATTACCCACCACCCATAAATCAGATCTCAATAAAAATAATTCATGTCCTGTCAGTCCCGTGAATTCATCTCACTTTGACCAAGATATCACCGCCCCTCCACACATTATTATACCTACCTCCCCAAAACTTAATCCTAAAAAATCTGGAGAATTCCGTTCAGTCCCATCTTCTCCAACTACCCAGACGATTTTTATTAATAAACCTTCTGCCATAAACATCCGACCTTCATCCTCTGTAAATCCCATCTCTAATCCCCCTAATCCGAATCGGACCTCCAAAAATTCAGCAGTGGCAAGTACCTCGTCTCTTGTTAATTTAGATCCTGCTACATCAAAAAGTCAGATCCTCAAACAGAAAGCTATATCTCTCGATGATTTCCCATCCCCCCTATCTCGGATTCGGCAGTGGCGGCGGATCTCGGTGCTGCGGGTGGAGTTTCTTATGGCCTTGCGAATTCTGGTGCCAAAGGAGATGTTTTTGGCGTCGACTCCCAACAAAAATCGGGCACCGGGTCTCTCAATATTGACATCCCGTCGGATGCAGTTCCAAATCTGGCGGTGAAATCCTATGCCGCGGCAATTTCCGGTGACTCTGGACCCCTTCAAGGTGTTTTTGGTTCGGTGGACCGATCTGGAGAAATCCCAACGGTTCATTTCTCAAAACCGGTATGTGAAAAGGCTTCGGAAGCTTTCAGGTGGTCGGTGGTGGGTAAGTTTTCATACGGGAAACCGACGCACGAGGTAATCCGAATGAATCTTAATAACCTCGGTTATAAACCGTGCAAAGTTCAATAGTTAAACCTACGACATGTTTTAATAACCTGTTTTAACGAAGAACACTTTGCTAAACTTCGTATTCAACGTGAAATTGCTATCGCTGGTTTACCGATGAGAGTCCTAAAATAGACTCCGGATTTCGATTTTAAAAATGAACCATCGGTGGCTCCGGTTTGGCTTAAAGCCTTCGCCCTCCCCATCCAGTGGTTTGATATTCGTAGTCTGAAAACTATTGCGAGTATTTATGGTGAATTTGTTATGGCGGATGAAGCCACGTTATCTAAATCGCATCTTAATTATGCCCGTTTCTGTGTTGATATGAATCTTGAAACAACCCCTGTTGAAAAATTTAATATTACGTGTGATGGGAAATCTGTGGATGTTAATGTGCAATTTGAGCGGCTACCGAAATATTGTCATTTTTGTCACCATATTGGTCATGTTGAAGTGGACTGTTACATTAAAAACCATAAACTTCGTCCGAACTTTGTCGAGAGAAATAAACAGTTTTTGGATAAAAATTCTAAAATAAATTATGTGGTCAAGGACAATAAAACTGGTGAGCAACCAACTAATAATTTTTCAATAGCAACGGGCACTGCATCCCCTCATGGTTGCCCTTCCCCGAAGAATAATAATCATTTGTCTAAAAACTTAGTTGTGATTGATGGTCCTTCGGTCCAACAGAAGGGTGATGATACTGCTATTTTGACATCCCACAAAACTGATTCCTCTCATTTTGTGCAGGATAAGATGGATAATAATGCGGATGTTATATCGAATAACCCTTTCAGGCTTTAAATCGGATTGAGGGTGAAGAACTCATTTTACTAGACAATGTTGAATCTGTGCCTGCCTCTACCTTGCAGGTTCATGGCCCTTTGCCTCCTCTGGCTGATAAACCAGACATGCCTAGGATAGTTTTATTATCCCCTGATCTTGGATTGGTCCAGCCGGAGGAAGCCCCGCCGGAAATTAATTATAATCCCCTCCCCGAGACTGAAGGAGTGAACAAGGACAAACCTGAGTGTTCTCACAAGAAACTAAAGGAAATCGAGTTCAGTGACCTTTTCAGGGATACTGACTCGGCTTCATCTGAGTCTTGTGATGACACTGAGTCTAACTTGGACACCCCGGAAGTCGTTCCTAACGTTTGTTCTGATGATGGTCCAGGTACAGATGGTCTCCGACCTGTTGTGCTGGCCCTACCGCCTCACGTCCCGTGTAACGACCCCACATCCCCTCGTAGCTTGAAGAAAGAACATTGTCGTCAACGAGATATTGAATATGGGCGCCAGCTGGAAAGGGATGCCCAAGCTCGGTCGGGAGTTCCTGTCCCGGCTGATATCGCCAACACGGAGCGCAGGAGGAGTGCTCGGATTCAAAAACCCCCTAACGTTTCTAATGATTAACACCCTTATTTGGAATGTTAGGGGGATGGGTAAGAAAGATGCTAAACATAATGTTAAAAACCTTATCCGAGACCATCAAGTGAATATTTTAGCCCTTATCGAGCCAAAAATCTCACTTGATTCGGCCATTTTTGTAGATACCTTGGCTTTGAGACTGCTACGGCCAACCATAGTAACCACATTTGGGTTTTTTTCGACAATCAGCATAATTTCCAAATTTTGAAAAACACTGATAACTTGCTCCATATTAAAGTCACTTCAAACGTTGCTCCTATCCCCTATTATTTAACCATTATTTATGGGAGAAACACTAGGGTTGAAAGGAGGGCACTTTGGGATGACCTTCTTGCGGTTAGTAATAATCAGGGCCCTTGGATGGTGGGGGGCGATTTTAATATTGTCTTACACCCTTCTGAAAAAAAAGGTGGAGCTTCCCCTATCCTTTCGGAGATGGAAGACTTCCATGACGCGCTTTTGGATTGTAATCTTGTTGATTTTGGCTTTGTTGGGACGCCTTTTACTTGGTACAGTAACTTCATTTGGCAAAGGCTAGATAGAATTTTACACTATCCAGATTGGTTTGATACCTTCCCGGATTCGAGTGTGAAACATCTATCTCGCCTTCATTCGGATCACATTGCGATTTTGTGTAGTGTTGGTAACAACATTTTTAAACCTAGACCTTCTTTCCGTTTTCAAAATATGTGGGTCAAGCACAATGATTTCTTTAAAGATATCAAAGAGTCCTGGGAGATCCCGATTCATTCGTCTGGGATGTTTAAACTCCTTAATAAACTCACTAGGATTAAACTCACTCTCAAAGACTGGAATAAATTTCATTTCAGTGACATTTTTTCTAAAGTTGTCGAAGCCAGGGAGCTCGTTTCAGAGGCCAAACTCAATTTTGATAACAACCCTTCCGATAGCAATCATATTCTTTTAAAAAAAACTAGAGCCAATCTTAATCTCACGATGGCTATTATGGAGGAAGAGTTTTGGAAACAAAAAACTAATTTAAAATGGTGTCTTGAAGGGGAGAGAAATACCAAATTTTTTCACGATCTGGTCAAATCTAAAAGAAGCAAAAGTCGCATATTTCAAATCATGGATAACGGTCAAATCACCGATCCCATTAGTATTAATAATTCTGCCGTTAATTATTTTTCTAATAACTTTAAAAGTCATACTCGTAATCCAGCCCCTATTAGACCGGACATTATCCCTTGCCTTATTAATTATGATGATAACGATATTTTATGTGCGATGCCGGATGTTGATGAAATTAAATGTGCTGTGTTTAGTATCGACCCGGGCAGTGTGGCTGGCCCGGATGGTTTCAATGCTTTATTTTTTCAGAAATGTTGGGATGTTATTGCGCAGGATGTATGTGAGGCAGTGTGGGATTTTTTCTCCGGAAACCCCATGCCCAAATCTTTTACGTGTACTTCATTATCCCTTATCCCCAAATGCTCCCCACCCCTCGCGTGGAAAGATTTTTGGCCGATTAACCTTTGCAATACTACTTACAAAATTATCTCAAAAATTCTCAGCACGAGGCTGGGACGTTTTCTCCCCAAAAATCTTATCCCTGCTCAATGGGTCTTTGTGAAGGGCCGTCTTATAACGGACAACATTTTAACGGCTCACGAAGCTTGTCACGATATCACTAGATCCGACACGAACATTTTGATAAAATTGGATATGGAGAAGGCTTATGATAGGCTCAATTGGAATTTTCTTTGTAATGTTTTAAAAGCCTTTGGTTTTTCGGAGGGGTGGACCGACGTGATTTTTCGTTGCATTTCTAATTGCGCTGGTTTTCGGTTCTTGTTAACGGAAATTCAGTGGGCTTTTTCAAATCTGAGAGGGGCATCAGACAAGGTGACCCTTTATCTCCCCTCCTTTTTGTGGTAGCCTCGGATTATTTATCTAGACTCCTGGATAAAACTTTTTACGACCACCCCGATATGTTTTTCAAAATTAGGAAGAATGTAAGGATTTCACATATGGCCTATGCCGATGATGTTTTTATCTTTGCTAATGCTTCCTACAACAACCTCCTCTTGCTCAATAATTGTCTGGACCACTATACCTCGAGCTCTGGTCAAAAAATAAATAATTCTAAAAGTTCATTTATTTTTGCCAAACCTAACAACCCTCTGGTTCGTATAGTGAAAGAAACGACTGGATTCTCCAAATCGAACGTCCCATTTAGCTACTTGGGGGTTCCATTGTGGAAAGGGAATCAAACTTTCGACATGTATAATTACCTTATTTCCAGAACGTGTTCTAAATTCCAGTCGTGGAATCATCTCTTACTAACCTCGGGTGGTAGGCTTGAGCTTATTAAAACCACCCTGAGCTCGATCCCGTTCTATTGTCTCCAAGTGCTTAAACCCCCTAAAAATGTTATCACTTTTTTCGAGCGTCTTTTCAAAAAAAATTTGTGGGGAACTAATGACAATAGAAAGAGACTCCATTGGGAGTCTTGGCTTAAGCTTTGTTACCCCAAGGAGGAAGGTGGCCTTAGATGTAGGGGCTTGAGGGACATTATTAAAGCTTCCGAGATTAAACTTTGGTGGCGGTTTCGTACCTCTCATAATATCTGGTCCCAATTTATGATGGATAAATACTGTAAACGGCTTCACCCGATGGTGGTTAAAACCAACCCGTTTGACTCTCCTACTTGGAAAAATATTTGTGATATTCGTCACGTTGCTGATAAATGGATTTTTTGGATAATCGGGAATGGTGATATTTCGTTTTGGCATGATAATTGGTGCGATTTCAGCCCGTTGTCCCAATGGGCCTCCAATCCCCGATCTAAGGCCTCCATCTCCCAATTTTGGACTCCTCACGGGTGGAATCAAACAAAATTACTCTCCGCGGTTTCTCCGGAACTTGGAGACTATATTATGTCCTTTCCCACCCATGGGGAGGCTGCCCTGGATAATCGTAAAGCCTTTTGGAAACTCACCTCCCACGGGGGTTTCTATTTTAAGAGCGCGTGGGAGGCGATTCGTCAACGCAGCGATACCAACAATATTTTAAAATTTTGCTGGAATCCAATTATTACGCCGACTATGTCTTTCTTTATGGTTCGACTTCTCAAAAAATGGATCCCTACCCCGGATGGCCTTAGATCCAGGGGCATTTTTACCGACATGTGTTGTTTTTCTTGTGGAGGTGTGGAGGACCTCCCCCACCTGTTTCTCAGTGGGCCGGTTGCTTCGTCGGTCTGGGCTAATTTTTGCACCGTTGTGGGGATCCCCTATTTACAAACCAACTCTATTAATTTAGTACTTTCTAATTGGTTTAATAAGGCGTCCGGTGACGTCCACATTTTGCGTATCATCCCGATTCTCATCTTATGGTTTATTTGGTGTTCTAGGAATGATATGCGGGTTAAGAAGATTCCGTTCACGGCTCAACGCGTATGTGACCGCATCTTGTCTTTCTTGTTCATGATCAAAGGCCATAGGAGCCTTAAACCTCGGGCGTGGCTCGGCACTCCGGCGCTTATCGATATCTTGGGTCTCTTTGTATGCCCTTGAAATTTTATTGATAATTTGGTTTGTAATTGTGATAAAAAAAAGGAAAAAAAAACTTACGTCGGTCAAATGGGCCAAACCTAGCCCCGGGGTTACCAAAATCAACACGAATGGAGCCTCAAAAGGCAATCCGGGCGAATCGGCTGTTGGGGGGATCGCTAGGAACGACGCGGGCGACCCTCTTTTCGCATTTCATGAATTTATTGGCACCCACACGAATAATTTTGCTGAACTGTTTGCTATTTGGAGAGCATTGGACCTTTGTTTTGAGAGGAAGATTCTTAAGGTTTGGGTAGAGTTAGACTCGGCTTTTGCTCTTTCTCTTATTACTTCGCCTAACATTGGTAATTGGCAAGTCCAAAGCATCCGTCACAAAATATCGGCTCTTCGTCGTTCTATAGACGTCTCGTTCTCCCATATTTATTGAGAAGGGAATGCCATTGCGGACCACTTGGCTAATGAAGGTTATAAATCCAGAAACTTTCATCTCTATAGCCCGTCGGATCTTTCCGGGCAGATTCGTGGTATGATTAGGATGGACAAAAATGAGTTTCCGCATGTTAGATTCAAATAGGCCGCTTTTTGGGCCGAGTTCCATGTCGCTATAATTATATGTTAGGCGTGTAGAGGGGCTCGTCCTCCATCAAACTCTTTGGGCGTGTAGTGGGCCTCGTCCCCCCACATTTCTGATCTAGTTAATAAATTTCGTTTTTTTTTTAAAAAAAGAGTATGAACTAATTCAGGGGGAACGGGTGGAGCCCTTAGGCAATGTCCGGGGATGAAACCATTAACCCTGCCCGGGCCCAGTAAGCGCGGGCCTGTAACCCAAGTGGAGGACAATGAGGCGATCAGGTCATGCTGGAAAACTTACCTCTAGATCGGGGGTGAGCTCGAGCCTCTTTGGGGGGTATTCAGGACAGGGGACAATCCCCCTCGTGTGCATGTGTGAAAAGAAAAAAAAAAGTATGAACTAATTCAGAAAAAATGTCGCTCTCTCTCTAAAATAAACGCTCTGCCTTCTCTCTAAAACAAAAATCGCCCGTCTTCCTCAGAATCTGCCTTCACGGTGAATCTCTTCCATTACTGCCTGACTGTTACCGTGTTTTAATCCTGTCCGCCGCCTTGTGCAGCAGGCTTTTTGTATCGGGCGGTCTGCGTCTTCTGCGCGTCCGATTTTTTTGTTGGCAGCGGGTAAGTTCTCTTCCGCTTGGATACCTCTCACCACCGATTCGTGGACGGAAAGAAAGGACATTCAAAGGGGAAACGGGATGCTCAGGCTATTTTGAACGACGTGTTACAGGCTGCCCTTCCTGGTCCAGTGAAGGTCTGCCCGAGTGCTAATCCCGCTGAAGGTATTTTGGCTATCCCTTCTCAGAATTTAATTGTCGGGGATGCTGTGAAACATGATTTGGTTGAGGGTGGACCGTCCATTTACAGGGACGGGGACCCTCCGACTCTTTCGATTTCTGTCTCGGCGATAGGCCATTACAGGCGGCTCCTTCTCAAAATCCGCCTGAAGCTGCTCGAAAGGTGTATGATAAATGTCCTGACCGAAAATTACCTTATGTACAGTCCGTTTCCAGTGGTTCGACTGCTGCCCTACGCTTCTCGGAACCTAGCAAAACACGTTCAATGCGTACCTATGCTGATGTTGTGAGCAATGCAAAGGGATGAGATGTAGACTCAAAATCAAAACAAGCTTCGGACGATCGTAGAAGGAATTTTGCTGAAGGACTAAACCCTTCCAACAAGAGTTTTTATGATGATGGAGGTTTAGGTACTTTCGGTCAGATTTCAGAAATTGATGGCCGTAAAGTCGTCTCATTTTCGGTTGAAGAACTTGACGAACTCGCAACTCCCTTTGAGTTTGCTTTGGTTGGAAAATTCTCACATGGGTTTCCTACGATGCGAATTCTCAAGTCCATAATGGGAAACTTAAATCTAAAAGGTTCTTTTTCAGTCGCCCTTCTTGAACAAAAACATGTTTTGTTCCGAATTTCATGTGAAGAAGACTATACTCGTATTTGGAGCCGCCAAGTTTGGTTTATGGCCGGGTTTTCGATGCGTGTCATTAAGTGGACACCTGATTTTGATTCGTTAGTCGAGGCCCCATTTGCTCCGATTTGGGTGTTGTTTTCGTACCTTCCTATCCACTTATTAGACAAACGTAGTCTTTTTCAAATTGCTTCCGTGCTAGGGAAACCACTTCGAATTGATAGTACCACGGCCGAATTATCTCGCGCTTCCACTCCGTGTGTTTGTATTGAAATCGATGTAACTAAAGCCCGTTTGCCAGAAATTGAAATTAGGCTTGGTGGAAAAATTAAGATGCAACAAGTGGAATATGAAAACTTTCCTACATATTGCTCAATTTGCAAGCACATTGGGCATCATAGGAAGAGCTGCAAATCCTTCACGAAAACAACTTCCTCGGATCTTGACGACATCTCCCTGGTCAGCCCTCCCAAGGAGGTTATGGTTGCGGCCACGGTACACGATCAGCCCGGCTGCCAGGTCAGCCCCCTGCCAGTCTATGGTTCGGTTTTGGATGACTCGATTTCTTTAGATTCGAAAGGCATTATTACTTTTACTCCATGACCCAATAATTCAACGTACAAGCCAGTGAATGTTTCAAAAATTAGGGATGCTATCTTACAATCTTATGATCGGTTTGATTACAATTCCGAAGTCGAGTCCGACTGTAGGACTATTTGTAATGAATCTTATTTCAGGCGTAACACTTTTGTTGGGAAGAATTTATACTCGGACGGTGATTGCCCTAACTTCTATTCGGAGCCTATTTTATTACCCCCAAAGAAGAAAGTTAAGAAAAAAAAGAAGATCAACTACGAGAAGCCTAAGCAGGTCGAGGAACGGGTAGAAACAATAATGGTGGAACCCGATAAATCTGTGATTCAGAGAGCAAAGGTTCAAGACCATGTTATGGATATGGAATTTCAAACGGTTGTGATCAGAAAAAGGCAAAAGGAAGAAAAATCGCGGAAAAAACAAGAAAATGGCTCGTAGCTAGTGACAGATTTGTTTGGGTCTTGACACCACATAATTATCGTTTTTTCATTTTATGGCTTTATTGGGGACTTAGCCCCCAGGAATAATCGGCTTTGTAAGGGAATAGGCCCCCCTAATCTTGTTTGTTATATTATATGGCACTTTTTTTATAAAAAAAAAGTATGAACTAATTCATTTTTCATGTTTCTCTCTCTACAATAATTTCTCTCCCTTCTCTCTAAAATCTTCATCCCATATTCATCTGTTCTTGAGTTTTTCGATCATTTTCTTCATAACTATCTGATAACGTATCTTTTTTTACTCACAACCGCCGCCTAGTGCGGCGGTCCACTTTAATAATTTACTGCCTTTATGGCAGATTCAACAAACCCACATGGGGCAGTTCCCCAATAAACCCCACCTTCATGTGATTATCACATCAATAACACTTCCCAACATCTCCCCACCTCCCCAAAAGCAGGCTTTAATCTTTTAAAAATCAATCATCCCGTAATTTCTGGCACTAGTGCGAAGTCCTCTTCATCTACCATACCCGAGGCAGTATTGGACAATCTCCCACCTGTGAAATCCTTATCACTTCCGTCCTCTCTAAAAACTCTTATGGATTTCTCAAACCGTCCATTTTGCACCAACAACCCACCTTCATCTTCTGTAAATCCCATCTCTAATCCTTCTAATCCGAATCGGGCCTCCAAAAATTCAGCAGTGGCAAGTTTCGCCTCGCCTCTTGTCAATCTAGATCCTACTTCATCAAAAAGTCAGATCCTCAAATAGAAAGCTATATCTCTTGATGATTTCCCATCCCCCTATCTCAGATCCGGCAATGCGCGGCGAATCTCGATGCTCTAAACCATATACATGCGGGTGGAGTTTCATATGGACTTGCGAATTCTGGTGACAAAGGAGATGGTTTTGGCATCGACTTCCAACAAAAATCCGGCGTCGGGTCTCTCAATATTGACATCCCGTCAGATGCAGCTCCAAATCTGGCGGTGAAATCTTATGCCGCGGTAATTTCCAGTGACTCTGGACCCCTTCAAGGTGTTTTCGGTTCGGTAGACCGATCTGGAGAAATCCCAACGGTTCATTTCTCAAAACCGGAATGTGATGAGGCTTCTGAAGCTTTCAGGTGGTCGGTGGTGGGTAAGTTTTCATACGGCAAACCGACGAACGAGGTAATTCGAACGAATCTTAAAAATCTTGGTTATAAATCGTGCAAAGTTCAATACTTAAACTTACGACATGTTTTAATAACCTGTTTTAACGAAGAACATTTTGATAAACTTCGTATCCAATGTGAAATTGCAATCGCTGGTTTACCGATGAGAGTTCTAAAATGGACTCCGGATTTTGATTTTAAAAATGAACCACCGGTTGCTCCGGTTTGGCTTAAAGCCTTCGCCCTCCCCATTTAGTGGTTTGATGTTCGGAGTCTGAAAACTATTGTGAGTATTTTTGGTGAATTTGTTATGGCGGATGAAGCCATGTTATCTAAATCACGTCTTAATTATGCCCGTTTCTGTGTTGACATGAATCTTGAAACAACCCCTATTGAAAAATTTAATATTACGTGTGATGGGAAATCTGTGGATGTTAATGTGCAATTTGAGCGACTGCCGAAATATTGTCATTTTGGTCACCATATTGGTCATGTGGAACTGGACTGTTACATTAAAAACCATAAACTTCGTCCGAACTTTGTGGAGAAAAATAAACGGTTTTTGGATAAAAATTCTAAAATAAATTATGTGGTCAAGGACAATAAAACTGGTGAGCAACCAACTAATAATTTTTCAATAGCAACGGGCACTGCATCTCCGGTTGGCTGCCCTTCCCCGAAGAATAATAATCACTTGTCAAAAAATTTAATTGTGATTGATACTCCTACTGTCCAACACAAGGGAGATGATAATTCGATCTTGACAACCAACAAACCTGACTCCTCTCATTTTGTGCAGGAAAAGAAGGCTAACAATGAGGGTGTTTATATCTATTAACCCCTTTCAGGCTTTAAATCGGATTGAGGGTGAAGAACTCATTTTATTAGATAATGTTGAACCTGTGCCTGCCTCTATTTTGCAGGAAGATGGCCCTTTGCCACCTATGGCTGATAAACCAGACATGCCTGGGATAGATTTACTATCCTCTGATCTTGGACTGGTCCATCCAGAGGAAGCCCCTCGAGAAATTAATTGTAATCCCCTCCCCGAGACTGATGGAGTGAACAAGGACAACCCTGAGTGTTCTTACAAGAAACTAAAGGAAGTCGAGTTCAGTGACCTTTCCAGGGATACTGACTCGGCTTCGTCTGAGTCTTGTGGTGACACTGAGTCTGACTTGGACACTCCGGAAGTCGTTCCTAACGTTTGTTCTGATGATGGTCTAGGTACAGATGGTCTCCGACCTGTTGTGCTGGCCCTGCCGCCTCACGTCCCGCCTCACGACCCCACATCTCCTCGAAGCTTGAAGAGAGAACGTCTTCATCAATGAGATATTGAATATGGGCACCAACTGGAAAGGGAGGCCCAAGCTTGGTCGGGAGTTCCTGTCCCGGCTGATATCGCCAACATGGAGCGTAGGAGGAGTGCTCGGATTCAAAACCCCCCTAATGTTTCTAATGATTAACACCCTTATTTGGAATGTTAGGGGGATGGGTATAAAAGATGCTTAACGTAATGTTAAAAACCTTAGCCGAGACCATCAAGTGAATATTTTAGCCCTTATCGAGCCAAAAATCTCACTTGATTCGGCCTATTTTTGTAGATACCTTGGCTTTGAGACAGTTGCGGCCAACCATAATAACCACATTTGGGTTTTTTCGACAATCAGCATAATTTCCAAATTTTGAAAAACACTGATAACTTGCTCCACATTAAAGTCACTTCAAACGCTGCTCATATCCCCTATTATTTAACCATTGTATATGGGAAAAACACTAGGCTTGAAAGGAGGGCACTTTGGGATGACCTTCTTGCGGTTAGTAATAATCAGGGCCCCTGGATGGTGGGGGGTGATTTTAATATTGTCTTAAACCCCTTCGAAAAAAAGGTGGAGCTTCTCCTATCCTTTCGGAGATGGAAGACTTCCATGACGCGCTTTTGGATTGTAATCTTGTTGATTTTGGATTTGTTGGGACGCCTTTTACTTGGTACAGTAACTTCATTTGGCAAAGGCTAGATAGAATTTTACACTCCCCATATTGGTTTGATACCTTTCCGGATTCGAGTGTGAAACATCTATCTCGCCTTCATTCTGATCACATTGCGATTTTGTGTAGTATTGGTAACAACATTTTTAAACCTAGACCTTCTTTCCATTTTCAAAATATATGGGTCAAGCACATTGATTTCTTTAAAGTTATCAAAGATTCCTAGGAGATCCCAGTTCATTCGTCCGGGATGTTTAAACTCCTTAATAAACTCAATAAGATTAAATTCACTCTCAAAGATTGGAATAAATCTAATTTCGGTGACATTTTTTCCAAAGTTTTCGAAGCCAGGGAGCTCGTTTCGGAGGCCGAAATCAATTTTGATAACAACCCTTACGATAGCAATCATATTCTTTTAAAAAAAACTAGAGCCAATCTTATTCTCACGATGGCTATGGAAGAAGAGTTTTGGAAACAAAAAACTAATTAAAATGGTGTCTTGAAGGGGAGAGAAATACCAATTTTTTTCACTATCTGGTCAAATCTAAAAGAAGCAAAAGTCGCATATTTCAAATCAAGGATAACGGCCAAATCACTGATCCCGTTAGTATTAATAATTCTGCCGTCAATTATTTTTCTAATATTTTTAAAAGTAATACTGGTAATCCAGCGACTATTAGACCGGATATTATCCCTTGCCTTATTAATTCTGATGATAACGATATTTTATATGCAATGCCGGATGTTGATGAAATTAAATGTGCTGTGTTTAGTGTCGACCCGGGCAGTGTGGTAGGCCCGGATGGTTTCAATGCTTTATTTTTTCAGAAATGTTGGGATGTTATAGCGCAGGATGTATGTGAGGAAGTGTGGGATTTTTTCTCCAGAAACCCCATGCCCAAATCCTTTTTGTGTACTTCATTATCCCTTATCCCCAAATGCTCCCCACCCCTCGCGTGGAAAGATTTTAGGCCGATTAGCCTTTGCAATACTACTTACAAAATTATCTCAAAAATTCTCAGCACGAGGCTGGGTCGTTTTCTCCCCAAAATTCTTAGCCCTGCTCAATCGGGCTTTGTGAAGGGCCATCTTATAACGGACAACATTTTAACGGCTCACGACGTTTGTCACGATATCACTAGATCCGACTCGAACATTTTGATAAAATTGGATATGTAGAAGGCTTATGATAGGCTCAATTGGAATTTTCTTTTTAATGTTTTAAAAGCCTTTGTTTTTTCGGAGGGGTGGACCGACATGATTTTTCGTTGCATTTCTAATTGCTGGTTTTCGGTTCTTGTTAACGGGAATTCAGTGGGCTTTTTCAAATCTGATAGGGGCATCAGACAAGGTGACCCCTTATCTCCCCTCATTTTTGTGGTTGCCTCGGATTATTTATCTAGACTCTTGGATAAAACTTTTTACTGCCACCCCGACATGTTTTTTAAAATTAGGAAGAATGTAAGGATTTCACATCTGGCCTTCGCCGATGATGTTTTGATCTTTCCCAATGCTTCCTACAACAACCTCCTCATGCTCAATAACTGGCTGGACCACTATACCTCGAGCTCTGGTCAAAAAATCAATAATTCCAAAAGTTCCTGTATTTTTTCCAAACCTAAGAACCTGCTGGTCCGTACGGTGAAACAAACGACTGGATTCTCCCAAATGAACCTCCCATTTAGATATTTGGGGGTTCCATTGTGGGAAGGGAATCAAACTTTGGACATGTATAATGACCTTATTTCCAAAACGTGTTCTAAATTCCAGCCGTGGAATCACCTCTTACTAACCTCGGGTGGTCGACTTGAGATTATTAAAACCACCCTGAGCTTGATCCCATTCTATTTTCAACAAATTTTTGTGGGGAACTAATGACAATAGAAAGAGACTCCATTGGGGGTCTTGGCTTAAGCTTTGTTTCCCCAAGGAGGAAGGTGGCCTCGGATGTAGGGGCTTGAGGGACATTATATTCTTTGAGCTTCCTTCATAGTCGTTGTATCACTGTAACAAATTGGTCCATTGGAGAGTGGACTTCTTTGTTTATTTTATCATTCCATTGCACGGCTTGATTCTCTTTTCATTTCGGACCATTTAAATGACTTTGTTTGTTAGCGCCGTTATTCTTGATTAGAATTATCATAAGTCTTCAGAATGCGGATCTCAAGGAATATTTTATTCCTAACTTTTTAGGAATCTTTTCGGTTTGTCTCCTTACGTCTGCATGTGGATTTCCATAATCATTGACTTTCAATGCTTGCTGACATGGACTGAGTATCTTGAACTTGGTTGATACCTTAACTAAGAACTTATCTGATATCTCCTGGTCAAACCTGCCTGATGTGAGCTCAACCCTCTCTCATGTAAAACTTCTCTGATATGTCTTGGTAGAAGTTCTCTGAGATAAAGTTCTCTGCTCGGATGGTATGGATGAAGTTCTCTGACCTGATGAATGTTCTCTGATCTGATGGTCAAACTCCAGCTGATATTTGTGTTGACCAGATCTCGTCTGATAGCTCGACTGTAGATGGTCAAACCTCTCTGACATTCTGCACTGACCAAAACTTGTCTGATGTATCACCTTCTTCAGAACGTAACTACATCTTGGTTTTGGTCAAACCTCTCTGGTGTTCTGCATTGACCAAAACTTGTCTGATGATGAACTTGCCTGTAAACTTCTCTGATAAATGGCAGTTCTATACTTAGTTGATTTTGTTACTGATCAACACTTGATCGAGACTTAGCCTAATTTTTAAGGCCTATAGAAGATACTCATTTTGGTTCTTCTTTACAATCCCAATTACTTAGATGCATATATTTGAATATAGGGATGACATCATCAAAATCCAACAAGTATTCCTAACAAATTCCCCCTATTTTGATGATGGCAAAACTTTAAAGCATTTTAAATGTAAACAAGTCTGCACAAAATAAAGTGCAAGACACAAGTAAAACTCAGTCTTTTTAAGACAACTGGTGGTTGTCATTCAAGTGACTGTTATAAAATTTTATTTATGTTATATTACAGTGCAGTTTGAATGAAACAAAATACAAGTAAAAAATTACAAGTATTACAAAATTACAAGTAAATTACAAAGTAAAAATTACAAGTAAATTATAAACAAAAGTTTATCTTCCTCTCCCACTTCCTCTTCCTTTGACTCTGGCTGGAGGGAGTGACTTCAATGGTTTGGCTCTAATTGGCCTCTTGGTTACTGGGGCTAACCCATATTTCCTTTTAATTATCAATGAAGCAAACTCTTGCTACTCTGGAGTTGTAAGATTATTTTCAATGCAAAGCTCTCTGATTTCTTCCTGAAGAGCCATCTCATCAAGTTAATTATTCATCAGTGTGGGTTCAGGTCTGAAATCAGGAATCCTTGGAGCATCTCCCAGAGATAGTATTTTTCTATAAACTGCTTCCTCGCACTTCCCCACATTGGCGCTGCCTCCATGGGTAAGTTATCTTCAACGTATTGAAGTTCCTTGCCTTCCCATTGGTACCTCACCTCTGGTTCATATCCAATTCTCTTACTTTTGGCTGCATGTGGGTCTGATGGTGCAGCAGGTTCTTTTCTTTTGAGGTGAGGCTCCTGCCTGTAGGAGCGGGAGGTCTTGATGTCTCTTCATCAACTCTTCTGTGCCTTCCCCCTGCCTGAGGTCTTGCCCTTTGCCTTTATCTTCCCCCTTTTTGCCAGCATCAATAATAGTTTCTAGCTACTCCTCCACCCTAGACATGAAGTCAGACATGCCAAGAGGCACTCTATTCTTTGAGGGTGTTGGGGAATGTTCCTTATTGTTGAGCAAGGTGTCCATCTTGGCATTTAGGGACTGCAGGTCAGGATTGACTTCAGTTGTTAGAAGCCTGACAACTGTTTCTTCAACAATTTTTCTGATCAGATCAGTCATTGCAGGTGAGATGTGAACTCTAGGTTCTATTTGAGGAGCATTTTCACCTGAGTCTTCTTGTGCAGCTAATCTCCTGGCAGTTGAATTCTCTGAAGGTAAGCTCCTATCTGCTGCCTTCTGAACAGAGGGGGTCTTGTCGGGGGTTCCTGACTTATCATCCTCTGATGACTGATGAGAGTTGGATGCTTGATCAGGTGCACCATGATCATCAGCTTCATCTTCTCTTCTCTCATCTTCTTTCCTTTCTCCTTCTTCTTCTTCTTCTTTTTCAACTTTTTCTTCTTCCTTTTCTTTTTCTTCCTTCTCTTCCTTTTCAACTCATTCTTCTTCCTGTTCTTTTTTTTCTTTTCTTCTTTTTCAACTCCATCTACTTCTTCTTTTTCGACTCCTTATCCTTTTTCAGTATCATCCTTTTCAACTTCAACAATTATAATGTCTTTTTCTTTTTCTCCTTCTCTTATCTCTTCCTTTTCAACTTAGTCTTCTTTTGCAAGGGTTTTACCTAGAGACACACCCTCCATGATATGAAGGACGAACTAGTCCATATTTTATTTAAAATGGGACATGAACCAGTTCTCCTAAAGCAACAATAGTATATCTGTCTCTTGACAGAAAAGCATGAGAAGTTGCTCAGTAGCCTGGGGGTGTCCCTAGGTACTTCTCTCAACAAACTCTTTTAATTGAGTGAAGGTAAGGGATTTTAAGTCCTTCCACTCTTCAAATATATTGACAAAAGAAAACTTAAGAGCTTGTTGTTTTACCAGCTTCAATTGATCTGAGTTCAGGTTCAGAGGATTGTTCTCCCTGAGGTTTACGAGTATACAACTTATGGTATCTCTATTGTCTCTTATGCCTCTTCTTCTTCTTCTTCTGTCATGCTAGGGAGAGTGAGAAGGGGAATTATTTCAGCCATCAGTTTTGTTGGATCTGGCTGATCTGACTGATCTTTAGCAGGAGCAGGTGCAGGTGAAATGATGATCTGCATCTGAGCTGAAGTTTCTTCAATTGGTGTAGGTGCATGTGATCTTATAGTTTGCACTACTTCTTCTTCAACTTCAAGTGGATAGTCCTCCAATCCTATATGCCTTTTGCGGGACTTATCTGTGGATGAGGTGATGCCAAGCGCCCAGTCAGACGGAGAAGCGGGAAGCTGGTAACTTCCTTTTCGATAGCTTGGAAATAGGTAGATCGTCATCGTCGGACTCATATGCAGGTAACTTTTGCATTTTAGCTGCAGAGGGTGCTGATTTTATCTCCTCTAAAGGTAACTTTTGGGAGGTTTGGCCAGCTGTATCAGAGCGGACTTCATCTGAGTCCGAAGGCACTCTGTAGGTAGAAGTTCCACTTGTCATCTCCCTCAAGATTTTGGCTGCCTTCATCTGATCGCCCAATTTCTTTAAGGTTTCTTGGTCCAGATGACCAAGTCTTTTGCTGTCATGGAATATGTCTGCAGCTCCCTTCGCCTTTTCTGAGGAACTCCAAGATCCAATTGATCTGGGCTCCATAGGCAAGTTTCTGTTTGAACTTCATCTCCTCTGCATTCCAGCTCACTTTGTTCACTTCTCGGACTAACTGCCTATATATGTAGTCAGGCCAGTTAATCCTTTGTTGCTGGATAAGCACTTCCATAACAATAAACTTGGCAGATGATAACTGATCATAGATGCTGGCCATGCCCATGACAATCTTGTTTGTCATGTCAAGGACGTATCTGTAATCCTTTTTGCGGTCGCCTCTCCTCGCCGTAAACTTGACCTTGTTTAGTTGTTCTGGTAATTTGATCTCATACCAGGTTTTAATAGAGCTTTGTTTTAGGGATTCTACTGTAATGCCCTTTTTCTCCATTTTGAATGCATCAGCAATGGTCTGAGGTGTGATGCTGATTTCTTCTCTGAAAATCAAGCTTGTGATACAGTGTTCTATGACTTGTGCTTCCTCGAAGAAGCAAATGACGGCCTCCTTGAATAGTTGCTTTGGGTTGATGTCAAGGAAATGGTAGATAACATTTTTCTTCATCATTCCAATAACATGTCGCATTTCTCCAGTGTCCGCCATGTTTGCCTCTAGCAATCCTTTGAAATCGACTACGATATTGAAAATGATCTGCTCCTTCACCATCTTGAGCTTAGCTCCTTCGAAATATTGGGTAGAGTCTATTTCTGTAAAAAGATGGCTTTTCGATTGAGTGCGGTGAATATCCAGAGGCTTTTATGCTTTTGAAAACTAGGGTTCTTAGAGCTTGAAGACGGTAAAGATTTGTGAAATGGTTTCCGCCGTCTTAAATACCCAGTTGAAAAGACTCTTTGAATTTTAATAATTAAATAATCAAGCGGTCGTATGATTTTTGATAAATAAGGAATGACGATTGGAGTTGATTGGGCGTCATGAAGGTAGTGGGATTGTCCATGTGTAAATAAATAATATAATAATTATAAGTCGGTCTAAGAGTGAGAAAATTAGCTGGTTGACTCTTTGACTTCTTGTCTGCTCGGCATCAGGTAAGTTGTATTGCCTGTTGTTGATGTTAGCTATCAATTTCCTTGCCTGGTCTGATCAAGTTGCTTTCTCGCCTGGTCTACACATCAGGTAGCTTTTCTGCATCAGGTAGCTTTTCATCATTTGGTTCAGATCAGATAACCTTTATTCATTTTCTGATCAGATGATTATTCTCGTATGTACTAGATTCCCAATCTAGTAGTCCAAGTTTCCTGCTTAGCTCCAGAAACCTTTTTTCTGGTAAAGGTTTTGTGAATATGTCAGCAACTTGGAACTCTGTGTTGCCTCTTTCCACTCTTACTCTCTTGTTAAGCATATGATCTTCGTTGAAATGATGTTTGACATCTATGTGCTTTGTTCTTGAGTGCAATGCTGGATTGTTTGTTATTGCAATTGCGCTATTGTTGTCACACCATATAGGAACTTCATTTGCAATGATATTGTAATCCCTTAGCTGTTGTCTGATCCATAAGATTTCAGCACAACAGCTACCTTCAGCTAAGTATTCTGACTCAGTTGTGGAGATTGAGTTAGATACTTGCTTCTTGCTGAACCATGAAATAAGTCTGGTTCTACAGAACTGACATGTTCCGCTGGTGCTTTTCCTATCAATCATACATCCTGCGAAATCTGCATCTGAATATCCTGAGAGCTTGAAGTTGTCATCCTTGGGATACCATAATCCAATGTTGATTGTGGATTTAAGATATTTGATTTTCCTCTTAGCTGCTTCCTGGTGAGACTGCTTCGGCTTGGATTGTAATCTTGCACATACTCCCACTGCATATGAAATGTTAGGTCTGCTTGCAGTGAGGTATAGAAGTGATCCAATTAGTCCTCTGTAGTGGGTTGGATCCACTGAAATGCCTCATTCATCTGCATCAAGCTTTAGGGTTGTGCTCATGGGAACTCTTAATGATTTGGCTGAGTCCATGCCAAATCTTTTGATTAAATCTCTTGTATACTTGGCTTAGTTGATGAAGATTCCATTTTCAACTTGTTTGACTTGCAAACCAAGAAATAAATTTAGCTTTCCCATCATACTTATCTCAAATTCTCCTTGCATGAGACTTGAGAATTTTTCACATAGCTCAGGATTGGTTGAGCCAAATATGATATCATCCACATATATTTGAACAAGTAATATGTGGTCTTCATGTTCCACGCTGAAGAGGGTCTTGTCCACCTTTCCTATGTTGAATCCATTCTTCTCCAGAAACATAGATAGTGTCTCGTACCATGCTCTTGGTGCTTGTTTGAGTCCATATAGAGCTTTCAAAAGCTTGTATACTTAGTCTCTTTTGACAAATATAGGGGGATGCTCCACATAGACTTCTTCTTCTAGTATTCCATTGAGAAATGCACTTTTACATCTATTTGGTAGACTTAAAAATCCTTGAATGCTGCATATGCAAGGAATAGTCTGATAGCTTATAATCTTGCTATAGGTGAATAAGTTTCATCAAAATCTATTCCTTCACATTGAGCATATCCTTTTGCAACGAGTCTGGCTTTATTCCTAACAACAGCTCCATCTTCATCACATTTGTTTTTGTACACCCATTTGGTGCCTATGACTTTCTTGTGATTTAGTCTGTCTGTTAGTTCCCAGACATTGTTTCTCTCCATCTGGTTGGGCTCTTCTTGCATTGCAATTATCCATGAGTAATCCTCTAGTGCTTGATCTGTTGTCTTGGGTTCCATTTGAGACATGAAACATGAGAACATAGCCATTCCCGCCGGTTACGTAGATCGCAGTTCGACTCCATCAGTTAGGTTTCCAATTATTTGTTGACTGGGATGATCTCTGAGCCATTTGGGGATATCATCTTCAGGGTTTGTTCCTTCTATTGAGTTGCTTTGGTGGACTTCTTCTCTCTCTGCATCAGCTTGGTTCTGGTCTTCTTGAACTGCATCTAGTTAAGCTTTGGTCGTGTCGTCTGCAGATGGGGATACTGTCTGCTCTGCAGGTGCGTCTTTGTCAGCTGCAGTTTGATCTTCATCAGCTGCAACTGGATCAGCTAGGTTTTGGGATCCTATATGATCTCCAGTTGAGTCTTCAGGCAGATCTGCAGTTGGATCTTCAGGTGAGTCCATGATTCTTGTGTCATTGATGATGACTTCTTCTAGGGTGGCGGATTTGAGATTTTTCTCAATTAATTCCATCTGTTTCCTGTACTTAATAGTTGACTCATCAAACACAACCTGAGGTGCTTCTTCCACAACTAATGTTGTTTTGTGAGATACTCTGTATGCCTTGCCTATTTGTGAGTATCCCATAAAGAGACCATCATCAGTTTTAGTATCAGAGGCATTCAGTTGGGTTTTACTATTGTTGTGGATGAAACACTTACAACCAAATATATGAAAGTATGCAACAGTTGGCGTTCTGCCATTCCAAACCTCATAGGGAGTTTTGCCATGTCTCCCCACAATCATACTAATATTATGAGTATGACATGCTGTGTTGATAGCTTCCGCCTAGAACCTCTTTGGCAGGTCAGCTTCAGCAATCATTGGCCTGGTATCTTCCTTCATGGTTCTGTTTCTTCTTTCGGTAACACCATTTTGCTGAGGTGTTCTTGCGGCAAATAATTTATGTTGGATTACATTCTGATCACTGTATTCAGTGATTTCCTTGTTGAGAAATTCTCCACCTCCGTCTGATCTGATCTTGATGATGGCGAGGTATTTCTCATTCTGAATCTTCCTCAGCAGCTCAGGTAACTTTGATAGTGTTTCACTCTTTTTATAGAGAAAAACAACCCATGTGAATCTGGAGTAGTCATCCACTACTAATAGGACAGGCTTCCTTCCACTCAATGTCCTTCGCTTGATGGGGCCAAAGAGATCCATATGAAGTAGATCTAAAATCCTGGTGGTGAGAGTGGTAGGCTAAACTGGTTTGAATGATGCTCTTGTCTACTTTGCTTTCTGGCATGCATCACAGAGAGATTATTTCTTGAATACTTCTTCTGGAAGACCTTTGACTAGCTTTTGAGTGCTTATCTTATTGATGGCTTTGAAGTTCATGTGACATAATCTCTTGTGCCATAGCCATCTATTTCAGCAATTGTTTTAGATAGAAAACAGGTGTTTGGAGTGCCGGTATTCCAGTCTATCATGTAGACATCTCTTCTTCGGAATCCTTGTAGCTTTACTTCTCCAGATAGGATATCAATCACAATAAATTTCCAAATGGTGAAGACTACAAGATTCTTTTTATCATAGAATTGACTTATGCTCAATAGGTTGTATTTGAGCCCTTTGACATAATGTACATTGGATATGGTTATGTTTCCTCTGTGCAACTCTCCAAATCCTTTTGTCTGACATCTAGAGCTATCTCCAAAGGTTACATATGGACCTCTTTCTTTTATGTAGTTTTAGAGTACCTTCATATTCCCCGTCATCTGCCGAGAGCATCCAGAATCTACAAACCATTCTTCACCTCCTATTGTTGAACCTGAGGAGATGTGGTAGTAGTCCTTTCACCTTTTCTGAAATCAGACAAGCAGAGGTTTAGGTGCCCAAATTTATGTGGGTCCTTTAGGGTTAGTAGACTTCTTGGAGAATTGGTTTCTCCTTGGATTATAAAAGTTATGTTGACTACCTCTATAAGGTCTGTGCTGTCTGGGTCTATATCCTTAGTTAGGATTGTATACTGGATATGCCTCATAAAATATATGGTGTGGACCATTTCTAAATCTTGGCTGAGACTATTTGTTAAATCGTTGGGATATCCACACCTGTTCATTTTGGAACTTTGGATAACCTTGAGGTTTCTATTTACCTCTCCCATTTTGAAATCTGTTTTTGGGGAGTCTTTGTTAATAGTTGGAATAATGTTTTGGCTGCTGCTTTTGCCTTGGCCATTGCCTAGTCTCATGTCTAGGCGGCTGCCTTGTAAACCTTGGTTGCTGCCTAGATCTTTGACTGGGTTGTTGCCTATTTTGAAATACAGGTTTATATGTAGGCTCAGCAGTCTGGACAATTATTTCTCCCTTGATAAAGGTGGTTTTAGAACTAGAGGGAGTATTTGGGTCATATCCAAGGCCTGATCTTAAATAAAGTGGCCCTTTGTTCATACACAATTCATCCAGGGTTATGGATGCCTTTAAGGATCTTATTTCCTTAGCCTGTGTTTTACTTAACTGTGTCAGTTTAGCAAACTCAGATTTGACATGAGCAAATGCAGCTGATTTTTCACTGTTTAAAACAGTTACCCTATTAATCTCAACTGTGGTATTATTATCTGAGTTTTTCAATTTTTTTTCAGCCTGTATTTCAGATTTAGATTTGATTTTTGTTAACTCTAGGCTGAGTTTTTCAAAATTAGTTTGCAGCTGCCTATTCTCATCTTGCAGCTGTGTTTTCTTGGCTGTCACAGTCAAGTGTGCAGATTTCAATTTTTCAAAGTCTTTGAGGAGCTGATTGACAAATTCATGTACGTCAATATCTTGAGATATGTATGAGCTGTTATTATTTGAAATTGAGGGTTTAGATGTTACCTCTTCATCAGCTAGGTTGACCATCAGAGAGTTATAGTCTCATCATTAGAGAATAATCCACTGCTAGATTCTACTCTTTCTTTGTCTTCTCTAATGAAAGCTTTCCTTTTGTCCTCTTTTCTGCCCACTTCTTTCTTGCCTTCATCTTTCTTGAGTTCTGGACAATCGAACTGGATGTGTCCGGTTTTGTGGCAGTTGTAGCATTCCACCTTCCAGTTGCCAGCCTTTTGGTTCCTCCTTAGATTGTCTTTATAGTTTTTCTTGTACTTGGAAAAATTCTTCCTAAAATTGCTGAACCTTTGCATGATGAAAGCCAAATATTCTTCAAAATTCAAAGGGCTGGGGGGACTGACCTCAGCTAGACTCTTTGCAGATGATTCTGCTGCAAATGCTATCCCTTTTTCAGCTGGTTCATTAGATGATGAACAGGGTAGCTCAAATCCATAGGCCTTTAGATCAGAAAACACCTCCTAGATCGTTATCTTGTTGAGATCCTTTGATTCTCTCATGGCCACAACCTTCATGCTCTATTCAGGGTTGAGAGATCTTAAGACTTTCAGGGCCATCTCCCTGCTACCATTTGTCTTTACAAGGAAGGTTATTTCATTGATAATCTCAGTGAATCTTGTGTCCACCTGGTCAATTGTTTCTCCAGTCTTCATCTTGAAATTGTCAAATTTTTGAGTGGCAATTGACAATTTATTTTCTTTGATCAACTCGGTTCCGTCACACATTACAGCTAATGTGTCCCAAATTTCTTTGACATTTTTACAATTCTTGATCTTGACCGTGGTTACTTTGTCAAGAGTCTGGTACAGCACATCTCTGTCCCGGTTGTCAAGATTGGCCAACTTCATTTCTTTAGGAGTCATCTTTGTCCTCTTTTTTGGAATCTTCTCTGGCTTCCCAACAACAATTTCTTCTGGTGTATTATCCTTCTCAAATATGAAGGGTCATTCCTCAATGATACACCACATGTCATCATGAATGGATGAAAGATGAGCCTGCATTTTTATTTTCCATAAGTCATATTCATCAACAG
This sequence comes from Orobanche coerulescens, assembly GCA_033398695.1. Lineage (NCBI taxonomy): Eukaryota > Viridiplantae > Streptophyta > Magnoliopsida > Lamiales > Orobanchaceae > Orobanche > Orobanche coerulescens. The sequence continues at coordinate 127,162,502 of CM065813.1, read as the reverse complement.
AGAATACAAGTAATCTAGAGTGCATGTGTTGCATGTGTTCTATTGTACTGAGAGATTAATATATATATATATATATATTCAAGTATATGGATTTGGTTTTGTAAAAATTGAACCAACCTCTCTGATACCACTTGTAGGTCACAAGTCCCCAGGAAAAAGTCTAGAGGGGGGTGAATAGACTTATTAAACTCTTTCCCTGAAACTCAGGTGAGTTTCTCAGCTGTGATTTAGTGCAGATGACTTATGTCGGCTACAGACAGATAATGCGGAAGACAGCTGATAATAATGCAGATAACAAGTATCGACTGCAGATAGCTTTCTAATGGAACAGTAAATATGTATGCAACAGTTATGTATAATGTTTAAAGCAGTAAATCACACAAGCACTTATAGTGGTTTCAGAGGTGGGTTAACACTCTACTAGTCCACTTCTCTCCAAACCAGTGGGAGATAAATTCACTATAACTATCAACCAGTGATAAAGGTTACAATAAATTCTTCCTTGTTATAACAGCTTCCAACCAGTGGAAACCCGTGACCGTTGCAACTCCCTTGACTGCCTAGCACCTCTTGATCGAAAACATGTGGATGCCTCAAAAACTCTCGAGCTGTCTATCACCTTCCACTCAAGACTCCGTGGATACTTTATCAGTCGCGAAACTTCTGAAACCGCATTCACGTAAGTACCCCATACTCAGCTTTAAAGACAAGAGTGTTTGTCTTCTCTAACTTCAGAGCTTCTTTGAATATGACTGTTTAAGCTTTGCTCTTCATGATGCTATTTGTTCACCATGATTGATTTGATTGTTTTGATCGCTTGAATGTATTGTTTGCATCGTAATTTGCTCAATTCATATCTTCATATATTTATAGTATGATTCTTTGAGCTTTCTTCATAGCCGTTGCATCACTATAACAAATTGGTGCGTTGGAGAGTGGACTTCTTTGTTTATCTTACCATTCTGTTGCACATCTTGATTCCCTTGTCATTTTCGACTATTTCAAAGACTTCCTTTGTTAGCACCATTATTCTTGATTAGAATAATCATAAGTCTTCAGAATGCAGATCTCAAGGAATATTTTATTCCTAAATTTCCGGGAATCTTTTTGATTTGTCTCTTTACATCTGCATGTTGATTTCCATTATCGTTGACTTTCAATGCTTGCTGACGTGAACTGAGTATCTTGAACTTGGCTGATATCTTGACTGAGAACCCTTGGTAGAAGTTGTGAAGTGCGGTCAACCCTCTTTGATGTCTTGGTTAAACCTGCCTGATGTGCGGTCAACCCTTTCTGATGTAAAACTTCTCTGATATGTCTTGGTAGAAGTTCTCTGAGATAAAGTTCTCTGCTCTGATGGTATGACCTGAAGTTCTCTGAGATAATGTTCTATGAGCTGATATTTGTGTTGACCAGATCTCGTCTGATAACTCGACTGTAGATGGTCAAACCTCTCTGACATTCTGCGTTGACCAAAACTTGTCTGATGTATCGCTTTCTTAAGAACTTAACTGCAGCTTGGTTTTGGTCAAACCTCTCTGATATTTTGCATTGACCAAAACTTGTCTGATGATGAACTTGCCTGTATACTTCTATGATAAATGGCAGTTCTATACTTGGTCGGTTTTATTACTGATCAACACTTGATCAAGACTTAGCCTAATTTTTAAGGCCTATAGAAGATACTCATTTGTTTCTTCTTTACAATTCCACGTACTTAGATGCATACATTTGAATACAGCGATGACATCATCAAAATCTAACAAGTATTCCTAACAACAAATTAGATGGATTCTTGAATTTTTTGGAAAAGCCAAAGGCAAAGGAGAAACCTTTCACATCAGCAAACGACTTGGCCACTTGGACCTCAATGCACTGGCTCAGTTTTCAACTCAGCAACCAAGAGCCATAGAAATGCTTGCTAAGATGAAATCAGGAACATCATTTTATAAGGAATCAATGGAATCATAGGATTAGAACGAAGTGGAATCAGTCACAGTTATTCAAGATATAACTGAGATTTCCAGACCTGAACTGACCTCAGCTGAGATCACAACAACTTAACATTTTGTCGAAAAAGTTAGCTTCACCTGAAGAAAATCCAACTGCACTTGAAGAAATGCCAGCTGCACATGCCGCTGAAGAAAATGAAGACAGTGATGACCTCCCGTATCCAAAGTTTTCAGGAAGAGAAAGTCTCCTGAAAAGGAAGAGATCATTAAAGTTACATCATCTACCGAACCTTCCACAAAGAGACAGAGAGGACTGGTATATTAATCCTCTGAATCATCAGACAAAAACATGACTGAAGGTCACCTATCTGATATACCTGAAGTATCCTCAACCCCAGCTGCAAATCCAATCATCAAATCCGCAGCACCCACAAATCAGTCCAAAAAACTGATCATTTCGAAGAACAGGAAAAAATCATTCATGAAGCACCATTACCTGAACTTCCCAGCATTCATGAGGAGGAAGAAGCTGAAGAAGTCCTTGAGGAAGCAAGCATTCACTACAAATTCATTCTCAAGGAAAACAATCCATTTCACCTCCGCAAGGAACAACTTAATTCGGTAAGAAAGAACATTAACAAGTTTTCAATTATTTCTGCTTACAAGGAATGGAAGAGATTGAAGACTCTTAGTTTCGATGCTCTGAAGGAACTAGTAGAGATGAGTAGTTGGGACTACCCCCTTACTACTGAACAACTCATTCAAGTTTTTTGCATTGAAACTGAAATGAGTTTATTATTAGCTGAAAATTGGTTCATTAACAACTTCAAATCAAACATGGACCAATTTGGTCTATGTATTATGGAAGGGGTAGCTCAAGGAAATGATTTTGATGAAGAAGTTGAAAATGAGAAAATTATTGGAGTTGAAGAAAAAGAAGTAGAAAATGCCGTAGGACTTGAAAAGGAGGCTGAAGAAAAATATGAAGAAGAAGCACAAAAAGAAGAAGAAGAAGAAGAAAAAGAAGAAGAGGAAAAAAAGAAGGATGATCAGCCTGACTCTGATCATGATGAGGATCAGGGTGTACCTTATCAAGGAAGAAATTCAGCTAAACAAACCGAAGCTGAAGAGATAGAGAAGCAAGGGGAACATACATCTGCCACGTCTCCACCTGCTGAAAAATCAGCCGCACCTTAGAACTCAACTGCAAAAGTACAACAGGTAGAGGCAATTGCAGTTCAGCTACCCTCTAACCTAGTTAATCTGATCCGTAAGATGGTGGAAGAAACTATAGAAAATCTTTTGGCCACAAAGGTTGAAACACATCTTATAGAACTCAACAATAAAATGGATCCTTTGCTTAATAAGAAGGACCCTTCCCCACCACCTACATTTGTTAGAATGCCCCTTGGCATGCAGGACTTCATGACCAAGGTGGAAGAACAGCTAGCTCAAATAATTGATGCTGGAGAAAAGGGGGAAGATATGAGAACCAACTGGAAGCAAGAGTCCTTGGCAGTGGTTCCCATAAGTGTACCTCCCAAAGTCATTCACTATCCTGAAGCTTCACGCTCTCAAAAAAGGAAGAGCACATCTGAACCTCTAGAAGCCCCTGCAGAAAAAAAAAACCATGCAGGAACCAGATCAACTGCTTAGCTGGGAAGTCAAAGAACTATACTATATGGAGGAATTTATCCCAGAAGAAGCTGATAACAAATGGGGATTAGCAAAGAAGGACTTCATAGAAAAATATTACATTTGGGAAAATCTCCAAGATCCTAACTATACTCCTCAACAAATCTTTATTGACTACATGGAGATGAATTGGACAAACTTGTGGGAAATTCTGAAGAAGGTAACTGAAGAGGACTTTAATGCATACCCAAAGATTCCCTCCTTAAGACCACAAGATCCTCCAACTGACATCAATGGAAAGATGGATGATGAAGCACTTCAGGAGGAAATTAAAGAACTTTGCATTAAGAACAAATACCTCTCTCTTGAAGACCAGGAATTTGCATCCACCGTAGTAAAGAAGAAGTATGGGATGATCCCAGTGCTGGTAAGACCCATTGGATCTAAGCCCTTGAAATCACTCCCTCTAGTAAAAATCAGAAGGGAGAGGAAGAGGGAGGAGTTAGATTTATTTTTATTGTCAATTAATTGTAATTTTTTCAAAAAGGACTCTGTTGTATTAAAAATTCTAAAGTATAAGACTATATATAGTCGATCTGGATGATGATTATTGGTTGTATCAAACAGACTGATTTTGCTTTATTTCAGCTTATTTTGTTTGTGTGTGATGACTTGATTACATTTGAAACTTTAACTTTTACCATCATCAAAATAGGGGGAATTTGTTAGGAATACCTTTTTGAGATTTTAATAACGTCCTCCCTGTATTCAAGTTTATTTAAATGTATGTTTAAGTACTTGGCATTGCAAAGAAGAACCAAATGAGTATCTTCTATAGACCTTTAAAAATATTAGGCTATGTATTGATCATGTTGATTAGTTAAATTTTGGCTAAGTATAGAACAGTCAAACATCAGGCGGGTTTGATCAAAGACAAATATCATCCAAGTTGACCAGATAAAAATATCAATCAAGTTTTGGTCAAAGCAAATATCAGCTATGTTTGACCAGATAAAATATTAGTCGGATTTTTGGTCAAGACAAAACACTAGCCGGGTTTGACTAAGTCAGAAGTACAGCTGAGTCTTTCTAAGACAGATTTCACCAAGTATGGAACAGCTAAATATTAGCCAACTTTCATCAAGACGAAATATCAGCCGAGTTTGATCGATACATCAGCCGGGTTTGACCAAGGCAGAAAAGCAGCCAAGAGGTAAAATGTAGACAACAGTTATGTCCACGTCAGCAAACGTTGAAAAGTCAACAAAGACGGTAAATTGTAACACTCCCAACCCGTTCGGGAATATTACAGCACCGCAGACCCTTTTTTTGAAAGGATCTACTAGGCTAGTTACCAAAACAAGACATCACATCTCATGTCAGCATGGCTAAATACTAACTCATCGACCGATTTGGTCTTTCATCGATAACATACAAATTAAACTTCGTGTACATCCCCTATTACAAAACTCATACCCGCACAAGGGTCAAAATACAACAACACTCCCCTATGATGGGAGAACATTACATTAGAAAGAATAATATAATTCGACTAACAAATCTCAATATTGGCCCTCATGTGATTAGTATCATTTACCTTCCATCATCCTTCGTACCGATTTCATGTCATGCTCCTCAGGAACCTGCGCGTACATGAATGCAATACAGATATTCACCCCCTGAGGCCACGTCGGACCCTCCCAGAGTGGTTAACCAAAATATATTCATGGAACCGCACCAAAGGCAACAGAACAAAATAACCGGCATAAACAACAATAAATTCAAAGTAACCGGAAATGAGAATCTCGGGTATTACATTCTACCTCACTAAAAACAAGTTTCGTCCCGAAACATAAAATGAAGGGCGGCAACCAAACACTGAAACAAGCAATCTTCTCATCTCCGAAAAGTCACGAAAAATCTGTAAACACGAAATTCCTCGAAATATGATGAACTGACTAAGTAAGCACTTTATACAAGAGTCGAGGTGATAAACATACATTCAAACATAACACGTCGAATAGGAAGCATATGAGCCCGAAAGTAAATGCCCCAAGGTTTAGGAAAATCACCAAATGGCCCAACGTCTGAGAAAAAACGTTTTGCATCCAAACGTTAACGCGTAAGCCCATAACACGATTGAACATATTAAGATGAACTTGCGGAAACAACCAACCATTACGGACCAGATCAACGGAGTTCGATATTCACGCGACAACATTTTAGCATCTCCGGATTACTCTGTAACGACTATCACATTTACCCCAAAATAGGAGGGTAGAGATAAATATAGCTTCTGCTATGCAACTCTGATGAACATTCATCGTGATACAAGGAAATGGCTCAACTGAGCAGAACATTAATTATTAAATCTGTACACCGAGCTCGATCCCGACCAACGACACTCAGAATCTCCATTTACTACTGTTTGGCTCTCTTGGAGTGGAAACAGGAATTCGCTCTCCAATCGCGATATATTAACACTCCACGTATTCGCACAAGGCACAATATAAAACTCTGAAGTGGTACTCCCAAATACATAAAGCTTACGATCGTAAGTTATCATTGAATGTTGCTTAATTACAAAAAATCAGCTATCGTTTATGAATGATACAAAATAGTATTGGCAACCCCGATATAAAAATCCTTAGAGCATGCATACCACTCTCGCTTCACAGGAAAACGACACTATATGGGTCATGAAAACAAATGAAACTCGAAGAGCGTTAACTTCAATAACCACATTCTCATCTATGAACAAGGACGGGAATTTTATACACATAAAAATATGACTGGATATTCGTACCATCACACGAATTATGAAATCAGCATTATCGCCATAAGTAATAATATTGACACTGCGTGCACTCCATGTAAACAAAACTTTTGAAGAAGAAGGCAAATCATATTTCGCCTAAAACTCATCAATATTGTTAGTTTTCTAGAAGAGGAAATTTTATATCCGCATCTCGGCTTTGAAAGTCAAATTTGAAAAAAATTAAAATTTTCGAAGACGTCATCTAAAATTGGAAATGTTACTTGGAATCCAAATATAAAAACTGGGATCTTTCCTCTTCTACCAAAATGTTCGATTGGAAATTTATTTTTCATTGAAGTACGTGGCTATTTGTCCACATGATGTCAAATCATAGGTTTTAAAAATATTTAAAAACTCCAACATCACAAAGAAAAAAAAATCTCACGGTCATATCCTTACCCACTCGTGGTCATTCACCTCAAGATCTCCTTATCGTATTTCATATCTCATATTCTTCAACAACCGAATGATACAGAATACCGTAGATAACTTGTATCCTTGTCCTAGTATGCTCAGTTCCCAGTTATACCAATAACGAATGTAAATCATATACATTATAATTTAACTCCGAGGCCAGAAAACATCATACAAACCATAAGGCACAACAAAACAAGGCATTGCAAAACAATATACTAAAATGCCAAACCAGCACAACCCATCCAGATAAGGTGACAAATAGTAACACGATACAAATATTCACTCCGGGTAATTACACGAATACAAAAATTACGAATGTAACAATTGAAACTTATGGTCATAACTCACGGATCACATGACCGTATCAACAAAGAATTAACGACCATTATTGTTACAATCACGGCCATAATGTACCACACATGGTAGCCATTCATTGTTGACATTCCTTAAAAAAGAAACTCCACGAGCTATCCGTTTAAATAATATCATTTGAAAATCTTTGAATTTGTATGTCTATTCGAAATAAAATTTTGAAAGCACTCTTGGCACCTCAGGCTGTTTTATCACGACTAGAACCATGGTTCATAACCGTTTCTTTTGAAAATCTTCGCAGAACCATAACTTGGAACAACAAGTTTCTTCGAAATCGACATCATCAAGATGACCATGTCATCACTTATCATCGTATCAAATAACAATACATAAGGTATCCACATGTTACCACGCAACATCATAGAATTTAGGTATATAACCATAATTCTTCAACGAGAATGATAACACGACAATAAATTAAACCACTCGGCCTTATAGGCAATCGCTTAGTTTAACCTTTAGTCTCTAATTCTTAAGTGATAATTCCCATGTTACGCACACATAACATCTTAACATGCGCTAAGTAATTCAATCCAGTCCACAATTCATTCCATGTTCGTTAACGCACGCTAACGATAAGATTAACATTCGTTAACTGGTTCAATACAAAAAATTCTCCAATACGAGTTTAAAGTTTAAACCGAGTAAGATTTTTCATCTTTCACTATTTATTTTTGAAGGTGAAGATCACATTTTTATTTTGAAATATAAAAATTTTATGGTCGAAAGAATTTTAAAATCGTGTACTCGAATTTTTTTTTGAAAATAAGAACAATACGTTTAAATATCATTTCCGAAAATCTTTCCAACGCACAGAAAAATCAACGACGGTAATGATTTACAAAATGTCCAAAATACTTCAAGACACATTTTTCGAACACCGTCGTAAGGTTTCATTTGAGAATACAAGACCGGCTCGCCAAATCCACACAATTGTAAAAATCCACATGAAACCGCCGCTCGACCATGTCGTCAAAACTTTTTGACCTTTCGATTTCCCACAAACATACTCAAGTATATGAAATTTTCAGAAAAGCATTTTCAAATACGCACGCAGCAGACATGATTACCAACGAAAACTCATTTATAGCAAATAACAACAATTTGTCAAACACAACCAATTCTCAGACATATGCCTATACAACATTCGAGATTATCAACTCATCAAACACAGTCGATGAGTACTATATTCAAATACACGTCAACATCGTCCATATGAGTTTCTCAACAAACTTTACTGTCGATACATATCCTGAAACACATCAATGTTCAAGGTTTCATATTACTCTACACCCCTTGGTGTCCAATCCATCAATACCCAATTCATTACACACGTAATATGCCACAAGTATCAAATACGAATTCCATCTCCATGACACGCATGTAAACAGTCATGAAACAAAGATAATACACAGAAAATGGGAGATTTATATCCACATGTCGCATGAAGATGATGGCTGCACCACGATACTAATCACGGCCGACAAAGCAGACGACGCATCGCGAAACAATTCAGTTAGACTCTGATACCATATTCTGTAACACCCCCAACCCGTTCGGGAATATTACAGCACCGCAGACCCTTTTTTTTAAAGGATCTACTAGGCTAGTTACCAAAACAAGGCATCACATCTCATGTCAGCATGGCAAAATACTGACTCAGTAGACCGATTTGGTCTTTCATCGATAACATACAACTTAAACTTCGTGTACATCTCCTAGTACAAAACTGATACGCGCATAGGGGTCAAAATACAACAACACTCTTATACGACGAGTGAACATTACAGTGGAAAGAATAATAAAATTCGACCAACAAATCTCAATATTGACCCTCATGTGATTAGTATCATTTGCCTTCCATCATCCTTTGTACCGATCCCATGTCATGCTCCTCAGGAACCTGCACATACCTGAATGCAATACAGACATTTACCCCCCGACTACTCGGGGGTTAGCAAAATTCCACTATTTTGCTAGTGCAATTATAAAGTGCAAATACGAGCCACACACAATATATTCCAAGAGTATAATAATCTGGACTAAACAATGGTAAATAACTGAGGGTCACATGTAATCGGTGGTGAATAAATGTAATCATACAATTCAAGATCGGTAGTCTGGAATAAATAAATCTCATTATATCTCATTTCAATTTCATGCGTGATTAACCAAAATATTCATGGAACCGCACCAAAGGCAACAGAACCCTCTGAGGACTCGTCAGTCCATCTGAGAGTGAATATATATATATAATCACAAACTAAAATATTCGTGGAACTGCACCAAAGGAAACAAAACTCTCTGAGGACTCGTCAGCTGTCCCAGAGTGAATATATATAATCAATCGAATTCAAGACTAGTATTCCGGATTAACTAAGTCTCATTGTACGTAAAATTTCATTTATATGCGTGATTGACCATAGAACCGCACTAGAGTCAACGAAATCCTCTGAGGCCCCATCGGACCCTCCCAGAGTGGTTAACCAAAATATATTCGTGGAACCGCACCAAAGGCAACATAACCGGCACAAACGATAATTGATTCAAAGTAACCGGAAATGAGAATCTCGGGTATTACATAAATCACATGCGGACATAAATAAAGACAAGAAGACAAAGTGATTGATTCCCAGAAATTAAGAAATAAAATATTCGTCGAGATTCACGCCCTGAAGACTTTCCAGATATAGCAATCAAAGAAAAACGGCGCAGTAATTCTATATCTTGCAATGGTCGGAATTGAAGAAAGAGACAAATTTGTGCAAAGAGATGAAAAGCTAAACAATGAAGTCCACTATACAATGGATGGATTTGTTCAGAAATACAACGGCTATGAAGAGCTCAAGAATCATACTATAAGTATCAGAAGTGTTAGAATATTTTATTCCAAATATTCATTATCGAGTTTTGATGATTAGTTGTTAAACAAAGAAAAACAACAAGGAAACAAAATAAAACAACAAAGAAGTCGAAGACGTAAAAAGACGGATATTGGAGCTATTTAACATACTTAACATACGTAACATGTGAAATATAACGTACATAATGAGAAGAGGCTTAACGTACGTAATGCGGAGGACATAATGTACGTAATGAAGATATGAATTCAAATATTGGAACTATTGAACGGACAAATGACGTCATAGAGTACGTCAGCATGCAACGGATATTTAGACCGAAGATAACATACGTAATGGAGGTTTTGGTAACGTACGTAATGGAAGAAACGAAGCTACTGGACTAATATGTGAAGAGCTTAATGTACCTAACGCTATGATGCTAACGTACGTAATGATCATAAAGTACGTAATGTAGAGCAGTTAACGTATGTAATGAGGAGTGCAAAGCTAACGACTAGTTGGAGAAAAATGCCTATAAATACCAAACCATTTGGTATCAATCAACACAACAACTTAAAGCAATTGATTCATTGATCAGATATAGATATACATATTTTTGTTGTTGTAATTGTGCTTATATTGATAAGTGTTTGAGTGTTATACACGAAAACATACACGATAGTAAAAATAAAGGATATGATTGGATTCGGTGTTATTAGGATCAAGGATTCGGCTGTAATATCCGGGGGTAATTTTTTTTCGTTTCACTATTGAGTTGTACGTATTCATTTGGAATTATACAAGTGTTGTTCTTTTGGACTGATACAATGTATATTGTATTGGGATATCTCGAGATCGAAATATTTATACTTGTCGTCATTATTGTATTCGCCGTTTTGTTGTCGCTGGGTGAGTTGGATTTGTGGTTAAGTATATAGCCATAGCGTATGCTACACGTGTAGCATTAGGTACACTATTGTGTTGAGATTACGTACGTTAAACCATGAGGGTTACGTATATAATGTTGGTTATCAGATCGATGCTAACTTTCGACTGGTAGGGCTGGGTATCGTTCGATCAGATCTCACTGTTGAAGTCAAAGGATCCTTACGTACGTTAGGGTGTGAGCCCTACGTACGTTATTCATGCAGCTTGTTAATGTACGTAAATAGTTGTTGTTTACGTACATTAGGGTCTTCGTATTTTTGGTCAGTTGGTTCTGGACTAGCATTATGTACGTTAATTTATTGATATAGCATACGTAATGACCCTTACGTAAGTTATGCTTGGTGTATAGCATACGTAATGAGCTTGTCAGCTTATATATTTTGGTTTCGTATTTCATTTCTTCAAGAACCAAAACCTCCTTCCTCTCCCTAGAACCATCCCTCTGGACTTGTTCTTGATATTTAGCCTCTTCCATCATGTTTTTTATCATCATAGCTTGATTTGGAGCTTGGAGTTTAAAGCCTTTCTCACTCCTTTGGTGTTTGGAGAGTTCATCTTGTTCTTGTTGGGTAAGTTCTCTTAATCTCTTGTTCTTCAAGTGATTTTCGAGTATGTTGTTGTTGTGGTTGTGGTTTACTTGGGGTATTGATTGATTGTTGGAGTATACCATGATTCTTGATGAGTTTTTATAACTTATGATGATGAACATGCAAGTGATTATGATTCTTGGTGTTTCATGGAGTTTGGGTTGAGGAAGATGATGATATGGTGATATATGTCTTTGATTATGTTGTTTGTTCTGAACATGATTATGGAATCGTGGTCTTCTTGGTATTTTTGGTATATATCACATCAAAGAGGAATATGTGATAAGATATATAATGGTTTTTGATTATAAACATGGATAAGATAATTAAAACCAACATTATGTTGATTTTAGTAATTGAGTTCGTATGTTCTTGATAAGATGTGGATAATGATGATGGGATGGAAAGGTTGTGATTGATCTTGGAGTATGGTTTCCTTTACATTCATATTCATAGTCGCAAGGTGTTAGTCGATGCTTGGAATGCATGCAACTGCACGAGGTTAAGGCATGCTAGCTGACTGGCTAACGCACACTAACTGGTGACCATTAGCGCACGCTATGTGATGTGTTTAACGTGCGCTAAGTAGGCAGACAGTGTAGTACTTTCGTGTTGTGGTTATAGGTTCGTGATTAATTGAATTGGGTTTGTTATAGGTTATATTGATTGTTAACGTTGATTATCGGATTTCGGCTTGTATTGTTGATATGAGTTCGTAATTGTTGAGTTGGATTGTTTGGTTTTGTATATGACCGAAATATTGTAGAACCGTTGAGTTTGATTGGTTTGTTATATCGGTTGTTGAGTATTATCGAATGTGTGTTAATCGATTATTGCAATAGGTTGTGATGTTTTGATCATGGATTATGACCGTTGTGTTGCGGTTGAGGTTGAAGAGTTCATAGATTGCTTTTGGTCCGGGTTGAGGAGCTTGTAGACAAAGGCAATGGAATTGGTAACAGCTTTGTCGTATCGGTATCGAGGCAAGTTTATACTTGTTCAGTTTATAATATTTAATGAATGGTTTCGCTTTCATTTCATTTATAATTCATATAGCAATGACATTATAAATGTAAATTGTCAGGATGATGGTTTATTCATGGAAAGGATATTATCTTCGGCTTTGAGGTAATTTAGGTATTGTTCAGTTATGAGGGTAATCATTCTGGTGGATTATGGTATATGTTGTATGTTGATGTTTCGTATGATGGGAATTCATATTGATTGTTCGTTGAGGGATGTTGAGACCAGACCTGTTGTGTTGAGATTGTTGATCATGTTGATCATTCTTTAGGGATTGTGATCCCAGGATGGTTGTTTTGGATATTGTCGGTCGTGTCGATCTTTCATTATCCGTGTGTCATTGTTCACTTCAGTGAGTCTTGTGATCCTTATTGGATGTGTGATTCTTTGAGTTTCGTTGTCATGTTGCATCGTGACATATCTGGAGTCATATCTGCATGCCGATTGGTTATTGTGTAGGATTTGTAGCTGGGCACACAATAGTCATACGTTGATGTTTCCGTATTGGACTGTGCACACAAGACGTAGTTCATGAGGCTAATTAGGTACATGTCCCACGTTTATCCTGGATTCCGTATACGGGGTGGACATGTGCACGGACACATTTCTGGATCGGGCGTACTATGACGTCCATCTTTGAGCCATACTGATTGGTCGTTCATCCTCCATTTATGGTTGGGTATGTTCGACGGGTTATGACTGGTCGTTCATACCCCCAAGGGGTATGTTCGACAGTCAGGGTTATTTCTTAGAGATCCATTATTGTTGATCATTTGGAGTTTACCTTGTTGATGGTATTCTCGATCGTTATTCATCCTTTGTTGATCGTATTTGGAGTTTACCTTGTTGATGGTATTCTCGGTTGCTATTGATCCTTTGTTGATCTTGTTTGGAGTTTATTTTGTTGATGGTATTCTCGGTTTCGATTGATCGTTTGTTGATCATGTTGGAGTTTATCATGTTGATGGTATTCTCGAATTATTGTTGATACTTCATTGGTAGTGTCGGAGTTATCATGTCGATGATATTCTCGGTCGATTTATTGGTTGACCATTGTTATTAATCATATGAGTACTCGTACTGTACGTCGATGTTTCTGGACTCGTTATCACTGTCCTGTGGTAGTTAATCTACAAATATGTTGTGTGTTATTGGTTTTCATCCAGGTTGAGATTTGACTGTGTGATACGGATAAGATTTGGCACGGATGGATTATTCCGCTTATGAGTTTTGATGATGTTTTGAGGATTCTTGGTATTGTTTGAATACAGTACAGATGGTTGTAGTTGAGTTCATTTCATCATTTGAGAATGCAAAATGTGGATTATGGTAAGGATTGATTTGGTATAAATTTCTATGGATTGGTAAGATTATGACGGTAAGATTATATTGGCAGTATTCTTACTTGTAATTACATTGGTATGTAATTATTTATGCGATGTGATCATTATCATTATTGAGTATTGTGGCTGACCCCATCGTGGCTTTATTTTTAGGTACTCAGAGATCGAGCTAGTAGTGGTCGTGAAGAGATGAGCTTCCCGGGTGATACTGGTTGTGGCATGTTTTCGGAGAATCGAGTATTCTTTTCTGGTTGTTTTAGTTCCACTGCAAATGTGTATTTTGAACTGTGTTTTTATCCGCTGCGTGTGTATTTTCAAAATAGCATTTTGGGTTATTTCGTCAAACCCTTTTTCTTTAAACTATTTTATCGGTACGTATAAGTGGTGGCTTAACGTACATTTTGAAACTGTTGAGTTTTGGCATTTTCGCCTTGTACTTTCAACTGGTATTTTATGACGGTATTTGAGAACTATACTTTGGAAAAACATTTGAGTATTTAAAATACATTACCGTATTTCGCATGTTGTCGTATTTGAAACATTTCTGAAAATGGTTTTTAGCCTGTTGGGTTCCGGCGCGGGGCCCACAGTACTGTAATATCCCGGATGGTTTTGGGGGTGTTACAGAAGATGGTATCGGAGCATTGGGTTTTCAGATACCCTACTATGCGAGTTATGTGGCTCTACCGACGCGGTAGTAGTGGGGCTGTCAGGTTATGACAATCTGGGCAGTCGGGTTTTGTGAGTCGTGGTAGTTGGACGACTATATGAGTCTTTTTTTCATCGAGTCGTCGTTAGTGAAGACTAGTATCGCAAGACCTTGAAGCTTCGTATGACATGTGTAAGGACTGGATTCTCTTTTATGCTCATACATTCATTATGTCATTGATTATACATGTTTTGTCGAAACCTGTATGTAACATTTGTGTTACGATTCATTCATGATTATTTATTTTGGAGCGTATGGGCTCAGTATTGGCTATAATTAGCATGTTTGAGGCGACTGTTTATCTGTTGAGTATGTATACTCGTGTTTGGCTATTGACTTACCATTATGGATTGGCCGTTGAGGAATAATTGAGATTTGCTCATGATCGAACGTTATTCTTTCAGTATGGAAAGAGGAATACGAGGACGTGACAGAGGGGGTAAAGGCTGCAGGGCAGGCCGAAACCCAGAACCTCATGTTTATACGCGTGCGGAAGCCGAGATGGATTAGAGTTCGGCCGGTGGTGTTACCTACGTGACCGATTTCCCTTCGGGACTTCGTACTCGAGAAGTTGATCAGACTGAGAGTGGACACATCGACCCTTTCTTGCTTATGAGGGGCATGATGGCCTAGATGACTCAGATGACGCAAATAATAGAGACCATGCAGACCTCGGTAGTTTATGGTCCACCGCAGTAGGGATCCCAGATACTGTTTATGGACAGGTTGGGGGAGTGATTCAGATTATCGACGATATCTCTCGTCAAAGGCCGCCTACTTTTGAGGGTTCGTCGGAACCAGTTGATATTGTTCATTGGCTTGAATATTTTGATAAACTCTTCAACATGGTTCAGTGTCCGGAAGAGAGTAATGTGGCAGTAGCGGCTTACTACTTGAGTAAGGGCGCTTATTCTTGGTGGCTTTCTGTGAAGCCCACTGATCGTGATTGTGTTTGGAGTGAGTTCAAGACTCTCATGTTAGAGAGGTATTATCCGGCTCCACTCCGTGAAGCCAAGTTGTCAGAGGTTTTGAACCACAAATCTGTCGAGAACGAGGGTGTTATTCTCATTGCTGAGAAGTTTCAAGGACTTCTTCAGTTTGCTTCTTCTGTTATCCGTACTGAGGCGGATAAGATCAAGTACTTTTGGAAGAGGCTAAACCCATAGTTGAGGATGCATTTGTTCAATCACAATTGTAATTCACATGGTGAATTCATCGATAAGGCTCTTGGAGTAGAGCTTTTGATCAAGGAGCTTGCTCGGAAGGACCCTTCAGTTTCTTCGGGTGAGAGGACTAGGATGCCGATTCGTTCAGAGGGGCATCGGGCTTCGACATCCAGGAGGTCATTTTCTGGTCGTCTCCATGCTGGGAAGGCATCTTCTTCTCAGACGACGAGTTCGACTGTTGTTTGCTTTAACTTTGATTCAGCGGGGAGTGTTAGCACTCGTTGTACTATGCCAGCTATTGTTTGTTTTCTGTGTGGGAGGTAGGGACACCTTCAGAAATACTGCACTAGTTCTAGTGCCAGTAGGTCTCGAGGGAGCTCACGGGTCTCAAGAGATTTTATCACTTCAGTCCGTACTTCATCCAAGGGGTCCTATCAGGCATCGGGAGCCAGAGGTAAGGACAGTCGAGGAGGAGCAGCGAGGTCAGATTCAGCGACCCGCAGGAATGCTGAAACCGCTCCTGATTCCTCAGTGGAAATGGGAGGACATATCGATGGATTTTATCACTATCTTGCCGATAAGTCGTCAAGGGATGAATACGATTTGGGTGATTGTGGACCGTCTAACCAAATCAGCCCACTTTTTGGAGATTAAAGACATATGGGGACCCGAGAGATTATCCCAGTTGTTTATTAAAGAGATTGTAAGGTTACATGGTACCCCCAAGAGTACTGTATCGGATCGTGACGGGCGATTCGTGTCATACTTTTAAAAAGTAGTTCATCGTGTGATGGGTACGCAGTTGAACTTCAGTACGGCATTTCATTCGCAGACTGATGGCCAGTCCGAAAGGACTATCCAAACTCTAGAGGATATCTTGAGGGCGTGCACTCTTGATTGGAAGGATGATTGGGAAGCCCAACTGCCTTTGGTGGAATTCACTTACAATAATAGTTGGCACGCTTCGATTCAGATGGCACCTTATGAAGCATTGTATGGCCGTCATTGTAGGACTCCCTTGTGTTGGGATGACCTGTCTGAATCTTTGGGTACAGAACCTGATATATTGTTAGCAGCCCGTGAGAAGATCGCCCTGATTAGGAGTAGTTTGTTAATGGCTCAAAGCCTACAGAAGTCTTATGCAGACAACCGTCGACGACCGCTTGAGTTCGATGTTGGCGATCATGTGCTAATGAAGGTGTCCCATACTCGAGGTGTTTTTCGTTTTGGGAAGAGAATCAAGCTGAGTCCGAGGTATATCAAGCCGTTTGAGGTGTTGGAACGAGTAGGTGATCTGGCCTATCGTCTGGCGTTGCCACCAGCTCTGAGTCGGATTCATAACGTGTTTCATGTCTCCCAGTTGAGGAAATATGTTGCTGATCCGAGTCATATACTTCAGTTCGATGAGATCGAGATAGCGGAGGATCATTCATACGAGGAGTGTCCCATACAGATACTTGAGAGGAGGATCAAACAATTACGAAAGAAGACAATTTCCCTACTGAAGGTTCAGTGGTCATGACATGGAGTTGAGGAGGCTACGTAGGAGACGGAGAGCAGAATGCGAGAGAGGTATCCCGAGTTGTTTACCACTTAGTTTCGGGGACGAAACTCCTTTTAAGGGGGGAGTATGTAATATCCGACAGTAATTCTTATCTACAGTTATATTATTCGGATAATTTGAGCACTGTTGTAATTATGTTACATTCAATTAATGTTTATTGATGTCGGGATACATCAGAATAGACTTGATTATGACTATCATTCACATTGTGGTTGATTTCTTGACGTGGTGTAGATTGTTACATTTTTCGGATAGATTTTTCATGTGTTTAACGTATGCTAAGGCCTTAGCCTAACGTATGCTAGAATGTTAGCTTTACGTATGTAATGGTATGCTGGTTACGTACGTAATGATTGGGAATCTTATCTGATCTCACTTTCGGCATGGGGGTCCGGACATGATCCGAATAAATGGCCTTTTCGAGGCAGCCAAGTTGACACATATTACGTACGTAATGCTCTGGCCCATAACGTACGTAATGATGTTAGTGTTTTGGGGCAGTAACATCTGGAGACATATTGCGTACGTAACACTTTCAGTGTAGCATACGTAAAGGGGGTAACGTACGTTATCTTCATACGACAACGTACGTAACGAGCTGTGGAGTTTATAAAAAGACAGCTTGTGTCTTTCATTTGCAGATCCAAACTTCAAATTTTCTCTCCAACAATCGTCCCTCTGCCTCACTATATCGACTCTACACCCTTCCAACTTGTGTTTGAGCTTTGCATCTTGGATTTGAGCTTGTTGATTGGGAGTTTAGCGTTGGTTCTTGAAGCTTGGAGTGTGTTCTTGTGGTTTGGTGATTTGTTCTTCATTTCTTGTACGATTCTACTCTATATTTTCATGGTTATGATGTTAGTGTTGTGGTATACTACACCTAGAGTTGAATTAATCAAGTAAAACATATTTGTAGTTAAGCTTTATCACACTTATTGATAAAATGGTAACTAAGGGTTTGGAATGAGGTGTTCTTGATATTTTGATGATAATGGTCATGTTTAAATGAATCAAACTCTTCCTGCTAGATTGTTAACATCATTAAGACAATAATAATCATTAGCTTCTTCATAGTTAAGTTTAATTGATGAAAGTTTTGTCATAAAATGTATCAGAACACCTTGTTGAATGTTAGAAGATTAGTGTGATGATTCTTGAACCTAAGCTAGGTGAATTCATAGATGATGATAGCGGATTCTCCAGGTTAATAAGGGGTTGTAAGGATGGTGTTGATAATCTTCATGATTATGATGTAATCTTATAACTAAATGAATTTAGTATAACCTTATTGTAGCTTACCATATTCAATCTAAATTTGATGTAGCGATGAACAAAGTTGTGCAGATTATCATTTTCAACATTTGTGATGTTCTTGGAAAGTTTAAACAACATAAGATGATATTAACAAACATAAATGATTGTTTAGCATGTTCTTGATAAATCCTTATTCATAAGAACCATGCAAATTTTTGAGAATGTCTTGTAAACCGATCATAAGAATGAATTGAGGAAAATAGAGTTCTTGGAATAGAATTTTGATATCTTGAGATAGTTGAACTATTCAAGTTGAATTTAGGGTGTTGTCCCCCTGAATTCGATATCAGTGATTATATGGATGTGTTATTGAGTGAAGTGTATTTCATTCAAGGTCGATTGTTTGCGTAACCGATATTAGTCAAGGGTCGTCCGTTCGTTCGACAAGGGAGGATTATTCTCGTCTCCGTATTGAGGCAAGTTATCTTGCTTGGTTATAATGATGATTAGATTCTTGTGATGATTATACGTATCGTGTATACGAAACGCTTATGAATTTGTGACTCGTATTATTCTCGACGTTGTTCTATTTTTCATCATGGGATTGCATTCCCAAGCCCGTCACTTTGAATCGTTGATCTCGTTGGTCCTTATTGTCACTTCGGTGAGTTTCTTGATCCTTAATCGGATATGTGCTTTGTTGAGTTCGTTGTCATGTTGTATCGTGACATATCTAGAATCATATCTGCATGTCGCTTGGTTATTGTGTAGGATTTTTAGCCAGACACTTATATAGTCATACGTGGATGTTTTCCGTATTGGACTGTGCACACGAGACATAGTTCGCGAGGCTAATTAGGTACATTGTCACACGTATATTCTGAATTCCGTATACGGGGTGGACATGTACACGGACACATTTCCGAATCGGGCGTACTGTGATGTCCATCTTGAGCCATATTGTTTGATCGTTCATAGTCCATGTATGTTTAGATATGTTCGACGGTTTGTCACTGATTGTTCATACGCCCGAGGGGTATGTTCAATAATCGGGATGTATTCTTGATATCTAATATATGTGAATGTAATAATGTCGGTAGAATCATTTATCATGTATATCTGACCTTGTGTTTTGGGTGAAATAATTGTGTTGTATTTTAGGTTGAGGAAAAGACAAGGCACGGGAAGAGCATGGTGACGGCGAAGGGTTCGAAGGATACTAGTTCGGGGGGCCCAAGACTTTTGTGTCCGGTTATGTTTAAACCGTGTAATGTTACTTTAATTCTGCTTTATTTAAACTATTGTCCGGTTGTATTAATATTTGAACTATATTCCATCTCCATATGGTTTATACTTGTATTTCGGATCCTGTGTATCATAAGGCCGTTGGCCATACCATTAATAAACTCCTAATCAGAGAAGTGACTATTTATTGTGGTTCGGTATCACAAGATAATACTTATTTAATTTATATTTTAGTATCGCCTGGTGAGTCCCAGTGCGGGGTCCACGTCACTGTAATAGCCGCCTTTTGGGGTGTTACACTGAACATATCCTCCAGAGTCTCGATAGTCCCCTCAGACTGTCCAACGGTCTATGGATGAAATGTCATAATGAAGTTCAACTGTATACCCATCGTATGATGAACCGACTTCCAGAAATGCGACACGAATCGTCCGTCACGACCCGATATGATACTCTTCGAAGTTCCTGCAACCTTACGATCTCTCAAATAAATCGTTGGGCTAATCTCTCAGGACTATGTGTCTTTGATTTCCAAGAAGTGAGCTTATTTGGTCAGACGATCCACAATCACCCAAATCGTATTCATACCTCGACGACTCGTCGGCAAGTTTATGATAAAATCTATTGATATGTCCTACCTTTTCCATTATGGAATAGGGAATGGTTTCAGCAGACCTACCAATCAGTGATGTTCAATTTTAACCTGTTGACAGGTTAAACATCTAGAAACAAACTCCGCAACTTCTCGCTTCATATTACTCCACCAGTAATATTGCCTCAAGTCCTTATACATGTTGCTAGACCCTGGATGAATGGGGTACGGGTAGCATGGGCCTCTCTCAGGGTAGAGGTTTTCAACTCTTCATCTACTAGTATACATAATCGATTCTTGAAACGTATAAATTCATCCTCATGGACCACAAATCCAGGGGCATTTCGTTGAGTTACTTCATTGTGGATCCGCGATAAGAACTGGTTCGTAATTTGTTTTGATCTGATAGTATCATCAAGGGACGATGAAATATCGAGTGTAAAAATTTTCCCTTATATACGTTATAGCCAGACCTCAATCCCCGGTTTCACACATTCTAGTTGTAGCTCCTTCTAGACTGTTAAGCAGGCAAGCATTTGCTCTTGTACTGTCTGACAGCTCAAGGCATCGACAACTACGTTCGCCTTTCCTGGGTAGGACAGGATCTTGATATCATAATCTTTGCTCAGTTATAGCTACCTCCTCTGTCTCATGGGTTGGTTAGTTGACCTCGTATGGTCGCAATTGCCTTGATGCATAGGCAATCACCATCCCATTTTGCATCAACACACAATCGAGACCTTGACTCGATACATTACTATTTACCTCGATTCCCTCTGTTTCTTGTGGTAGTACTAAAACTGGTGTCGGTATCAGTGGACTCTTGAGATCATCAAAGATATATTGACACACCTCTGACCAGGTGTACTTTCTGTCATTCCTGAACATATTAGTCAGCGGCTGAGCGATTTTGGATAATCCTTCCACAAATCATTTGTAATAACCTGCTAGTCCAAGGAAACTACGGATTTCCTTCACGTTCTTTGGAGGTAGCCAATATAGGATAGCCTCCGTCTTTTGTGGGTCCACACTAACCCCATAAACTGATATCACATGCTTGAGAAAAGTAACCTCAGACATCCAGAATCTACATTTGGAAAATTTTCCATAAAGTTGCTCTCGTCTCAGCACATCGAGAACCTGATGAAGAAGACATTCATGCTCCTCACAGTCATAAGAATAAATCAAAACGTCGTTAATAAAAACGACCACAAGAATATCCAGATAATCAATTAACACTCGGTTCATTAATTCCATGAATACCGTCGGTGCGTTTGTCAGTCCAAATGGCATCACCACGAACTCGTAATGCCCATAGCGAGTACGGAAAGATGTCTTAAAAATATCGGACTCTCGGATCCTCAATTGGTGATTACCAGATCTCAATTCGATCTTGGAGAACACAGCTGTACCCTGAAGTTGATCCAATAAATCATCAATATGAGGCAAAGGATACTTGTTCTTGATTGTTACCCTATTCAGCTCACGGTAGTTAATAGATAGACGCAAAGATCCGTCTTTCTTCCATACAAATAGCACTGGTGCTCCCAAGGGGACGCACTAGGCCGAATATAACCCTTCTTGGTCAAACCCTCCACCTAATTCTTCAGCTCCTGCATATCAGTCAGAGCCATACGATACGGGGCTTTTGAAAACGGGGACGTACCTAGCTCTAACTCAATGGTAAACTCTACCTCTTGCTATGGAGGTAGACTCAGTAATTCATCCGAAAAGACATCTCGGTAGCCACGAACCACCTGAATATCAGTCGATTCAACTGGTCGATCCTCTTTTTTGGTCATGTAGCAACAATAACCAACACATCCCTGATTAAGCAGTTCCATTGCTTTCATTGCGTTGATGACTCTCCCAGAACGGCTGGGATTATCACCCAGAAAAACACACTCAAGACCATTATTAGCAGTGACAGTCACATCAGCTTACGGATGCTAAGTATAGCATAATGACAATTCATTCAGTCGACACCCAAGATTACATCATCATTAGGTTAATCAACCACAATCAAATCTGACAACCATTCACGATCATTTATTCGAATGGGACAGCTCCAGACTTCACGATCCCCAACAATTCTTCTACCTTCAGGCAGACCAATCACATAAGGCTCGCATTCAAAAACATTATCTAATTGTAATCATCTCAAACAAGAGGCAGATATAAAAGAATGTGAAGCACCAGTATAAAAAAGAGTACAAACAGGCTGAGAATGGATCTCGAGTGTACCTGCAATCATGCTGGCCTGGGGAGCATTAGCCTTCTTCATCTCATAGATTCTGGTATTTGCAGCCCCAGTACCAGATGTACCAGCTTGGCCTCCATGACCTACACCTCTGTTTGCCCCGTTAGTCTGTGGGAAGCGGACGGAGGAGCATGGTCCTGAATGTAGGCTGAACTAGAGAATATGAGGCCAGCGGAGTACATCCTGGTCCACCTCTACAAAAAGGAGCATGATGTCCAGCAACTTCGAAGGTAAGGCATGAAACAGATGGCCTCGAACATTTGGAGTTGATGTGACCCTGCTCTCCACAATTAAAGCACACAATAGCCGAACTAGCCGCTCGGGAATGCGATCCCACTGGTTTAGGCGTCACAGCTAAATGCCCATAAAAAGTCGATCCATTTTGGGGGTTTTAGAATGTTCCCCGAGTACCATCAGTTTGGTTCTGGTTCCTTGATATCTTATTAGTAGACAACAGCTGCTACTTAGAAATCTCCTTACCAGTTTACTCAAGGGCTTTCTAAATGGATTCCGGTAGAGTCCTACTCAAGTAACTGCATTCTCATCCGAGGTTTCAAACTCTTCAGGAAGTACTTGATCTTGTCAGCCTCTGTTCGAACAATCGACGTGGCAAACGGGAGGAGTCCTTAAAATTCTCGGCCATCAATAACACGTCATCATCATTAGATTGGTTCAGATTCAGCAACTCTGAAAGCTTAGCCTCATGGAGTGGATCTGGATAATAATGATCCAACATGAGATGTTTGAATTCATCCAGTTGCACAAGCCATCAGTCGGTTTCACAGAAAGCCACCATGTATGGGCGTTCTTACTAAGATAGTAAGCCTCTACAGAAACTCGATTCTCCTAAGGACAATCGACCAACTCGAACAACTTATCAAAGTGCTCGATCCAGTGAACAATATCAGTAGGCTCAAAGAAGCCCTCAAATATTGTAGGTTGCTGACGAGAGATGTTATTAACAATCCGACTCACGATACCACCGTGCATAGGGGGCGGCTGCTGGGGGCCTTTTTGTTGGCCAGTAGAAGAACCATTATGCATCCTTTCCATCAATCGACCCATTTGGGTCATCTGGTCCATCATGCCCGGCATAAGTACATAAGGGTCACGTGTGCGCCCTCGTGTTGTCCTATGTGGTGCGAATGGTTCTCAGCAGGCGAATCACTGCCCGCCAAACTTTGTTCCATATTCGAACATGTGTTGGCTCATGGCCTCGGGATTTGGCCCCTTCCACAGCCCCGATCCCCTCTACTACGACCTCTCAAGTTTCTTTCCGTACTAAAAGAATCAAACAATAATCATAAGCACAGTTCAAACCTGTATCTACGACCAATCACAAAATTATGCTAATTTAATAGCAACAATGATATCACGTGTACAGAAGTGTCGAGAATTAATTGCACTACGAGTGCTATGCAAATACCATATAGACACAAGGTCGAACAGGATTAATCAAATAATTAAATTCGTATCTTCCTCGTAATATCAATAAGATAAAATTCCGCCACATACCACTCGAAATATCAACAAAAAGGACCAATTTCGCAAATAAACATCTTGCCAGTAATTAAATCATGGCACAAAGATTGTAGTACCCGAGATCTTCATTCCGGTTTCATTGAATTTTTTTCTACGGTTTAGCAGATTGTTGTCGTCCATGTCTTTGGAATCATGTGCCATGTTTGGGTGTACAATGTTTGACACGTGTTTGGTTGCGATTCAGATCATTGCATGAGTTTTGGTTCATTGTAGTGTAGTGCACGCTACTAAGTGGTGTAGCACGCGCTACTTTGCTACGGTTAGCACACGCTATGTTGATTATAGCGCATGCTAACTGGCAATCCGGAGGCAATCCAGGAGCCACTAGACTGGGACTGGGGTCTCGATAGCGCATGCTAGCGCTTGTGGTTAGCGCACGCTATCATCTATCTTAGCGCACGCCATTTGTCCTTTTTAGTGCACGCTACTTGGAAGGTGCAGAAATGTCCATGAGCTACTGGATCTTGGTCGGCAGGTCTCATTAGCGCACACTAACGACTATAGTTAGCGCACGCTAACTGTATGTGATTCGTTAGCATGCACTAATCCTCAGTATTAGCGCACGCTGATCTGTCTGGTATAAAAACCGGACAGCAGTCGTATTTCTTCATTTCATCTTCTTTTCCTTTCCTCTCCGTGGGTGTGAGTCAAGAGTTCCTAGGGTTGATGATATTGGTCGAGTTTTTCTCCATCCAAGCTGTTTTGTAGAGTTCTAGGTGATTATAACATCACCTAATTATTGGAGCAATATTTGGTATACGCGTTATTTTGCCGAAGCGTATTTAAAGGTACGGAAAATAAATCGACACAGGATTTATAGAGGTTTGGCCAAATGTGCCTACGTCCTCTCTTCAGTATCTTTTTCTATAGGATGAAGATCAACTTCTGCACCTCTCTTCTATCGGTCGAGGGATTACTGTACAAATCTCGTCTTCTATCGGTCCGAGATTAACCACAACTCACTTGTCTTTTTTTCGGTCCAAGTTAAACCGTTTTCCTTTTTATCGGACAATAAATAAACCTATCGAGCTTTCTATGGATACTAGAAAAATCTCACTCGGATATAGATTGCGATTCTAAAAATGCAGGATCCTTGATCCTAATAACACCGAATCAAATGTGATCATTTCTTTTTCCTCTCGTGTACGAGTTTTCGTGTATCACACTCAAACTCTTGACAATATAATCTCAAGTAAAACAACTAGAATGATTACAATGATATCTTAAGTATGAATGATTTGCTCAAGGTTGTTGTGTGGTTTGATACCAAATGGTTTGGTATTTATAGCCATTTTCCTCCAACTAGCCGTTAGCTCTGCACTCCTCATTATGTACGTTAAGTACTCTATGTTACGTACGTTATTCATATTACGTGCGTTAACTCATATCTGTTACGTACGTTAAGCTCTTCACAGTTCAGTCCATTAGCTTCATTTTTCAATTACGTACGTTATAATATCTCTATTACGTACGTTATATGTAGTCAAAATATTTGTTGATATGATGATGTATTCCTTGATGTCACAACAGTCATATAGTTTGAATTCTAATTCAAACTCTTCATTGCGTACGTTAAACATATAGTGTTACGTACGTTACATTCAGCATATTACGTACGTTAATCCATCGATATAGATACGTTAATTACCTTCTGTCCAGCTTTGCTTCTTCGATTTCTTCGTTGTTTTGTTTAGCTTCCTTGTTGTTTTTCTTTGTTCAACAACTAATCATCAAAACTCGATTAATGAATATTTGGAATAAAATATTCCAACAATCTCCCCTTTTTGATGATTACAAAAACAACACCTTGAATGGGATAAAACTTGCAAAATATAAATATATGTATATTTTACACATCAAAGTTTTCGATTTTTTCCGTTTCGTTAGTTTCTTCTCCCATATTTTCTTTTCTCCTTTTCGAATTTCTTCTTTTCATTTTTCAACTTCTTCATCTTTTCTCCTCCTTTCATCATTCGCACATATTTTTATTTTTCTCGTCATTCTTCCATGAAGCTTGTCTCGTATTTCTCCTTCGTGTTTTATTCCATTCTTCTTCCCCTTTTGTTATCAGCAAAAAGTGTATAAACAATACCAGTTTATGATAAAATGATATGATAATATATGCATAAAAGGGTAAACTCCCCCTGACAAGTATCTCCAGTTAAAAATATAAACTCCCCCCGATAAAATATTTATTGATGAAAATTAATTTTTGGGGATCCAACTGAAAGTCGGTCGTTTTTCATTAATATGGACGATATTCGAAATAGTGGTTCCTTTATAAATCGAAATCTTTTTAATTTTAATCATCTAACGTGGGCTTTTACAATTTGAAATATGATGCCCAATTTTTAAATATTTTTCATAATGGGTATTTATAAATTTAAAGACTCGGTTTTAAAATTTGGTTTGAATCCTAACCCCTATTTGTTTAAGGTAAATTTTTGAACCGATAACATTTGTTCAAAATTTTCGTTTCCACACGAAAATTTATTTGTTAAACCCTTAAGTTCGTCTTGAACTTTCAAAAGATCATTCTTTAAAATATTTTCATTTTTAAGGCATTGAGAATGATCGATCTCGACATTTTTCCCTTTTTCAAACTTGGAGAGTTCGTCTCCCAAAATTTTATTTTCCGATTGAAGGGATTTAGTTTCACTTAAAGCATGCTTCAAATAATTTGTCTTGAGACGATGTACTAACCTGGATTTCGACATCGCTTTCGTCGAATGAACTTATTGACATGAGTGCGAGATTATTTTGATTGATGAAATCTTCGTCTTCATCTTCATCACTCCATGTTGCTATTAGAACCTCCTTTTTATGATTTGCGTTCTGTCAATTTTAGCAAAGTGGCCTGGTTTACCACAGATTCGACAGTTGTTGTCGAATTTCTTAGATTCGCCCGATTTGATGTCCTTCTTTCGCCAGTTCAATAAGTTTTGAAACTTATTAATATTTTTGGCATAATATTCCGATTCTTCATCGCTTTCATCAACTGGGATTTCTTCTTTATTTCTAGACATCTAAGCTTTTAAATCTATTGATCTTTCCTTCGGCTTCGGATTGGCATTTTGAGATTTAAGAACAATCTCATAATTTATTAGTGATCCGACGAGGGCGCTAAAATCAAGATTATTGAGATCTTTTGATTCCATAATCGTCGTTATCGTGCCGTCCTATTCCACAGGTAGTGATCGTAGGATCTTCCTTACTTTTTCACTACTCGAAAGGGGTTTTCCATAACAAGCGAATCCATTTGTAATGATCGAAAATCGATTGAGCATGATTGTAATGGATTCATCATATTTCATTTGGAATAGATCGTAGTTGTGGAGAAGCATGTTAATCTTCGTCTCTTTGACTTGATTTGGCCTTTCGTGTGTGACTTCTAGCATCTTCCATATCTCTTTGGCACTCTCACACGATGAGATCTGGTTGTGTTCTTCCGGATTTAGAGCACAATATAATAATTGCGTAGCTTTACAATTATAGTGATCATTTTCCAATCGGAATCATCGTACTCTTCAAAACTTTTATGCGTACCGTCGGATTTGATTGGAATTTTCGAACCAAGACATATCACTTTCCAAAGCTCGATGTCATAAGCTCGGATGAATATTGACATCTTCTTCTTCCATGTCATGAAGTTCGATCCATCGAAGAATGGAGGTCGATTTAGAGCAAGACCTTCGAGTGGGGCAAGTTGAAATGCCATAGGATCTTTCTCGGATGTTAAGAAACTTTATATGGATACCATCTCTGATACTAATTGTTGGATCAATATTTGGTATACGCGCTATCGTGCGGAAGCATATTTAAAGGTGTGTAAAATAAATCGACACATGATTTATAGAGGTTCGGGCAAACATGCCTACGTCCTGTCTTTAGTATCTTTTTCTATAGGATGAAGGTCAACCTCTGCACCTCTCTTCTATCGGTCGAGGGATTACCATTACAATTATCATCTTCTATCGGTCCGAGATTAACCACAACTCACTTGTCTTTTTGTCGGTCCAAGTTAAACCATTTTCCTTTTATATTGGACATGGAATCAACCTATCTAGCTTTCTATGGGTACTAGAAAAATCTCACTTGGATATAAATTGCGATTCTAACAATGCCGGATCCTTGATCCTAATAACACCGAATCGAATCTTATCCTTTCTTTTTCCTCTCGTGTATGAGTTTTCGTGTATCACACTCAAACTCTTGACAATATAAGCTCAAGTATAACAACTAGAATGATTACAATGATATCTCAAGTATGAATGATTTGCTCAAGGTTGTTGTGTGGTTTGATACCAAATGGTTTGGTATTTATAGCCATTTTCCTCTAACTAGCCATTAGCTCTGCACTCCTCATTATGTACGTTAAGTACTCTATGTTACGTACATTATTCATTTTACGTACGTTAACTCATCTCTATAACGTACATTAAGCTCTTCACAGATCAGTCAAGTAGCTTCATTTCTTCCATTACGTATGTTATAATATCTCCATTACGTACATTATATGTAGTCAAAATATCCGTTGATATAATACTGTATGCCATGATGTCACAACGGTCATATAGTTTGAATTCAAATTCAAATTCTTTATTACGTACGTTAACCATACAGTGTTACGTATGTTATATTCAGCATATTACGTACGTTAATCCATTGATATAGCGTACATTAATAACCTTATGTCCAGCTTTTTGCTTCTTCAATTTCTTCGTTGTTTTGTTTAGATTCTTTGTTGTTTTTCTTTGTTCAACAAATAATCATCAAAACTCGATTAATGAATATTTAGAATAAAATATTCCAACACTAATCCACTGTTCTTCATCGGATCGAGGTAATCCATTGATTTTCATTGAGACGACCATTTTTTAGATTTAGTTCTTGATCTTGTTTCCAGTCCGATTTTGATGAATCTATTGGGGCTAAACGTTGTTGTTAATCATATTCCATGGATTGTATATCCATAATTCCGACTTGTTCAACTAGGTTGATGATTTTAGTGTTCTTGAGGAACCGTGAACATTTAATGTTAGATTAAATGTTTATATGAGTTTTTCTTCGTTGGTTTTAGACGATTTCCATTATTTTGAGTCTTGTTCCTCGTTGTGATCATGTTTTCGTTGTTTCTTGCGGAAGTTGTAGGTTTCGAGGCACTTCGGCCGAGCCATGTTCGTCGGGGTATTTGTGTGCCGATTTTGAGGCAAGTATCTTGCCCATACACTTCGGGTTTCGTAGACGTAATAGTTGGTAATGGAATATATGTGCAACTTTAATGATTTAATGACCTTTCAAAAAGAAGTGGTATATTCTCGATAAA
The DNA here is from genome assembly GCA_033398695.1 of Orobanche coerulescens. Lineage (NCBI taxonomy): Eukaryota > Viridiplantae > Streptophyta > Magnoliopsida > Lamiales > Orobanchaceae > Orobanche > Orobanche coerulescens. The sequence continues at coordinate 127,132,906 of CM065813.1, read as the reverse complement.
GGTTTTCCTTCGAAGATAACTCGTATGTGTTTTGAATAAATATGTTTTCTGAATATGTGTATTAGTGTTGTATGTTGGAAGATGTTCTAATCATATTACGTGAATATAGTAGACCTTAATCGCTTGTCGAGGATTGTGTATTGATACGTGTACTCGTTCGGTGAATATGTGATGTTGTGTGATATTAGTTGTTACTCCTTTGTAAGGAGGTTGTGATGTTTATTGTTGTTTGGAAATTGTACTCCCCTATTGTTGTGTGATTGTTGTAAAGTAATGTGCCAGCGGGTAAGATTTTTTTAATCTCCAGGATCCATCCTTGATAGTACGGATTGGGCGTGGCCATAGAGTTATCCAATCGGGTATGTCTTGCGGAGACTTCGAGGATCGTGGCTTGCTAGCCCGATGCCGAGATAACTTGTGGAGTTATCCAAACCGGGTATGTCGATGCGGAGACTTCGAGGTTCGTAGCTTGTTAGCATGATGCCGGGATAACTTATGGTTGTGGTTTGGTTGTGTGACGTACGTTTCATGGGTTATCCAATTGGGTATGTCTCACGGAGGCTCTGAGGTTCGTGGCTTGCTAGCCCGATGTCGGGATAACTACGATCGTATGTCATGGTTATGGTTATGTGACTGTTATCACGGTGACATGTGATATTGTGTGGTTTTCCATTGGGTTATTCACTCGGGTATGTTCTGTGGGAGCATCTGAGGTTCGTGGCTTGTTAGCACGGGATGTGAATAATCCTTGGGAATATGTTTGGAATGGTATGATTGGGTCGTGCACCCCGTGTTTTGTTATCGGATCTATATTTTGGAAAAATGATCTTTAGGCTGTGTCCCTATGTGGTTTCGAGAAGTTTGAGAATTATTAAATCCCAAATGTTTTTAAAACTCCCGAGATCGTAAAATCTTTTGTAAGATGTATATTGATTTTATTCCTACCTTTCATGATTTGAACTGTTTTAATCAAGTGAATTATCTCAGGAAGCATGTTCACAATTATTATGTTCTTGGAGTATGTTGTGTATGGTTCGTATTTGCACTTTATACTTGCACTAGCAAAACAGTGGAGTTTTTCTAACCCTCGAGTAATCAGGGGGTGGATGTATGTATTGTGTCCAGGTACATGCAGGTTCTAGGGGAGCAAAATACAGGATCGGTATGAAGGATGATGGAAGACGACGATACTAATCACATGAAGACCAGTGATGAGTACTTTGGTCAAGGCATGTTGTGGTGTCTTTTCCACTATTGTATTTTCTGATTGTAAGAGTATGGTTCGTGTATTTAAACTTGGTTTGGGTTTGATTGGTATCAGAATTATGTGTGTCTGGTTTGTTTATTGTGATGAAAGACCAAATCAGTCTAAATGGTTTGTTGTTTAGCCGTGTCTGCATGTAATGTGATGTATTATTTCTATATTTGGCCTAGTAGATCCTCATGGAGATGGTCTGTGGCGCTGTAATATTCCCGAGTGGATTGGGGGTGTTACAGAATATGGTATCAGAGCTTAGGTTGTGGAAACCTAGGTTGTCGGGTTGAGTTGTGTGTTGTTGAGTCCTATCTTGTCGGATTGTGTCTGACTGAGTCGTGCCGCGATGCGTCGTCTGAGATGTCGGTCGTGATTAGTATCAAGGTCCATCATCTTCGTGCAACATGTGGATGTAAGTCTCCCTACTATATTATGCCTTGTGTTATACGAGCTTGTGTGATTATATGTTGTGAAGTGGTGTTTAAATGTGAATTGTGAATACGTGACCCATGCTTGTTTGATTCTCGTATTGTGCTGGAATGAAAGTGGTGCCGGTGTATATGTATATATATATATCCTTGTATAAATTATTTTTACAGGATAATGGCTTTGGTATGGTTACACAAAGAAAGTTCATCAATGTGATATTTTAAAGCTTTAAATTTTTTTGGGGAGTCACGTAAATTTTATTATAAAACATCCTTCAAGGGAGGGAAAATTTTGATTTTCGTATGATGACATCAAGGCCGAAATTTTTTGAGAATTCAAACTATTGATATTTCATTTTCATCTTGTATTATAAGTTTTCACAACGCGATTTTTAATCTCAAATGAGGTCTACAAAATTTACTCAAGACGTGACTCTCGCTCGTAACTTTTCGGTTTCATGATTGTCAGACAGAAGATGTGTGGTGATGATGTTACCGTTGTTTGGGCAATAGTGCTCAGAATTGTGATTAAAATGGTGGTGTGAATGCTGAGTCGTTCTGTAACGCCCCGACTTTCTAGGGTAAATATTGGGGAAAATAAATAAAAGGTAAATTTTGAGAAAAATATTTTTTTGAGAATATAAAAATTCTCGCCTACAAAGTCGAGTCGCTACAAAGACATAAAAATAAATACCTTTAAATAAGGTAACATTTCATCATAAATACGAGGTAAAAATTTGCGGCGGAAGAAAATAAATCATAATTTAATATTTCTACTCAAAGTTTCCCCAAAAGTTTCAAACAGTTGACATAAAGAAACATCATATAATTATTCCTCTTTCATATTCCCTCTCGGCTTGCTCCTTCGTCCATCCGGTTCGGTTCAACCTGCGGGTTCAATAAAGGTAGGGGTGAGCTTCCTTCATCTCGTGGAAATCACACTGATCACAGTAATATACAATCTCATGGAAAGCATAACATGAATAATCTATCACATTTTCCTCAACATAAATGCATACACACAATATTACACATAACACGAATATTGAGGTTGCGCAGGTGCCCCCGCAACAACATTAGCATACACACAATATTACGTATATCATGAATCTAGCACGCACAACGCGAATATTGAGGTTGCGCAGGTGCCCCCGCAACAACATAAAACATACACACAATACCACATAACATGAATCTAGCACGTATGTGAATATTGAGGTTGCGCAGGTGTCCCCGTAACAACATATATCTTAAGATAGCCTCTTACACGAAAACAGGTTAGCCTGAATTACAACGTGCATATAAATTTTAAACATGAATAGAATACCACATATAAAGCCCAATTAAAACAATTAAAGTGATAGTGAAAATTCTCACATGAATAAATGATGATGATGATGTCTGAATTGAAATGAAGATGATTGACTCACAGTCCTAAGCCCGTAAATCCTCGATAAAGTCTACATATGATAATAATAATAATTATAAACTTACAATTTACTAGATATATAATAAATGAAAAGATACGCATCACTAAATAATAACTGAAGATAAATTTTAATTGCTTATTAATATTAACCGAAGAGTTAACATTATTAATGACTGAAATTAAAATGTTTAGGCAATAATTCGGATTAATCATTAATATAAATGGAAAGTCGACGTTTTAATATTTCGGTCAAAATTAGGATTTAATTGAAGTTTGAAAGTTGACTGGGGTCAGATTATAAGACTTGAGAAGCTGACTGGGTTAAAATCGAAGAATTATAAATCAAAACGGATTTAAATTAAAGTATCCAAAATTTCTGGGGTTAAATTGAAAGTTTCCGAAAACTGGGAGGACTAAATTGAATAGCTCCTAAAATCCCGAGGGTATAAATACCCCTTATCTAAACCCTAGCCGACATAATTCATTTCACTCCTTCCCGTCAACCCGTTTTCTCTCTCTCCAGCACTCTCTGTGAACCTTACCTCTCTCTCTCTCTCTCTCCAATCCTCAATACTCTCGGTCGAAAAATCAATGTGAAGAAAACTCACGCACACACAATGACCGGAGGCACAAACCAGACCCCGCATCTCAAACCCTCTGCACACAATTCACAACCAATCGAACACACACACAACCATGGCGGGCGAAAATGAACAAAAAGGGGAATCGGCGACGCGACGGAAAATCCCATCATTCGGGTCGAGTCTCGACTGGAAACAGGTAAGCCCCTTCAATGACCAGGGTTCCCGATTCTCCATTCGGGTCGGTCTCAAACCTTATGGGTCGTGGCACTGAGTGAAAGGTAATGGTATTAGTCTTCCTGAGGTTGATTTCGGGTCAGTAAGTTACGATTTGGAGTCCGATTGGACAAATTTGAAGTTTCTTATTGGGGTTTGAAACTGGTTTACTTGTTTCTTCTGAAATCGGGGTGAAATTGGGTTTTTGATTTTCCGAATTTGAAAATTGGTAAAATGGCTTGAAGGATTTCTGAATATGGTTCGACGGCAGCCCGATGGTTGTGAAACGGGACTGTCTGGACTACATAAAAATTGAAGTGCTTAGTAGTTATATATATATATATAATCTGATTGTTGTTTTAGCTTTTAAAAGGATTCATTTCCCAAATATGATGTTGTTGGTACCGAGGGGTTGTAATCGGACATGGTGTTAGAAGTTCCGATAATATTGCAGATAAAAGTTTAAGATCGAAGAATACTCGGATTAAAGGCAAGATAAGAAGGACTATGAGTTTTACCTCGTAAGATTGAACGGAAATCAGATGCAACGCTACTGGAATGTTTGGCCGAACGATAAACCCAATCGGATCCGTGTTCTGTGCTCCTTAGTTTGCAGAAGAGGATACTGGGTGGTCTGTTGATGATGATTGCGTCGGATGCTTCGCAGGGTTAATTTTTCTGGCTATGAAAGAAACGATTGTATTGTATTTTCCTTTCTCTTTTTTTTTTTTTTGTGTACTAAGGACTAGACGTACCTGGGCTTTTAGGCCCGCCGGTTTTGGCCCTAAACCGGCCCTAAGTCAACGGTTTTAGCCCGGGACCGCCGGTCAACGGGCCCGAACCGGACCGGGACCGAAAAGCTAGGGCCGGGCTAGGGTTGGGGGAATTGGACCCGCGGACCGGCGGTTCAGGCCCGCCGGTCCTAAAAGGCCCGTCGGTTTGCATCGGCCCGGCGGGCCGGGCCGGACCGACGGGCCTAACGGGAAAATCTGAAAAAAAAGGGCAGCAGTCCAGATGCTTCTTTCGCTTTATTTAAATTTGAAAAAAATCGATATGAAGATGCTTGTGCTAGATATTGTGCCATGGAAAAACAACCTTTTAATTATGCGGATAGAATAACGTATGAAGCTTCTTATAAAGATGGTTTGGTGGTCGAAGAGAGAGGAGTACCCAATACTCTCCATCATTGCAAAGGAGTTATTTGCCGTCCCGGCATCCACCGTGTCCGTAGAACAAGCCTTTAGCATCGGAGGACTTATGCTAGATCAAAGAAGGTCAAGGATGAAGCCGGCGAACATTGAAGCTACCATGTTGCTCGACGATTGGTGTAGGGCCGACCTTAGAGCTCAAGAACCGGAATGGGACGATGCAAATGAGAGCGAAGATGAAGCCTTCACCGAGACGGATCGATCGGATGTGGAGTAGAGAGCTCAAGTCCTTTATTATTATTATTTTTCATTTCAAGAATTCAAGTCAGAAACTTATTAAATTGTGCTTCAATTATTTTTTGTACTTTTCCTCATATTTAATGCAAAATTATTGTCCTTTTTTATTTGCAAAATTTTTGTGTCCTTATTAATTTGTAATTTTCCTCTTTCTTAATGCAAACTTATTTGTTATAATTTTCCTTATTCATTTTTCAACAATTTAATGAGTTTTTAAATATTGAAAAAAAAATCAAAAAATTAAGAATTATCATTTTCATTTCATAAAAGTAATAAATATACAAGAATAAAATAAAAAATAATAATAAAAGTTAAAAAAAAAAAAAAAAAAAATCAAGGCGGCCCGGACTGCCGGTTACCTTGACTCTGACTGCGGGTTTCTAGCCCTGCAGACGGAGGCCGGCAAGTTCTGGCCGGCTCGGTCCCTTGTTTTGGGGACCGAGGACCGCCGGTTCGAGGCCCGAAACCGGCGGTTCCGGCCCGGCAGCACGTCTACTAAGGACATTGAACGTAAGATTTATGTAAAGGGTTTCTGCACTACAGAATTTGTGTATTTATAGGTGTAGATTTTTAAGTGTTTTAGTTGAATTAGGTTTGTGTATTAGGATATATATATATTGAAGAGTTTTGATAAGTTGAAAGAAGGGGAACGATCGATCTGCTCTTTAGTTATGGTTAATTAAATTTAATCATAGTTTGTTTAAGTTATAACTCATGGTTAAAATATAAATGGTATAATATTAATAATAATAATAGTTATTGTAGAATAACAATTAATTGGAAATGTTGATAATAAAATCTGAAAATAATAAAGATAATGATAATAATAATATTAATATTTAATAAAAATGCTATTAATAATATTAATAATAATAATAGTAATAATGTTAGTATTATACTCGGATAATTAATAACACTATTATAAAATAAGTAATGACCACTTCATTTATATCTGACAAAATGACTCGGGCTAGGACTTGTGATACATCGAAATAAATGTTCATGATCATCTAAATGAAATTAAATAATATGAAATGCATTATAATATTATTATAAATAATAATATTGTATTATGAAAATAGAGGGTATTACATCCTACCCCTCTTAGAAAAATTTTCGTCCTCGAAAATAAATGACATACCTCGATTGAAGAAATTCGGATAACGAGCTTGAAGTTCCTCTTCGCGCTCCCAAGTGGCTTCATCCTTGCTGTGGTTATGCAATTGGATCTTGACGAATACCTTCTCTTTATTCCTCAATTGCCGGACTGATCGATCGAGAATCAGTTCTGGTTGTTCTTCATAGGTAAGGTCTTTGTTCATCTCTACGGAGGTATAGTTGATGACGTGGCTGGGGTCGTGCACATAGTTCCTCAACAATGATACGTGGAAGACGTTGTGCACAGTCGAAAGTTCCGGGGGTAAAGCCAAACGGTAAGCTAACTCTCCAATCCGCTCAAGAATTTCGAACGGTCCAATGTACCTCGGTCTCAACTTGCTCCTCAGACCAAAACAAACAATTCCCTTGTTAGGGGATACTTTCAGGAATACCTTGTCGCTAACACAGAATTTGAGATCTTTCCTACGCTTGTCGGCGTAAGACTTCTGACGATCCTGTGCTATCTTGATCCTCTCACGAATCTTATCCACCATGCCAACTGTCTGCTCGGTCATCTCGGGACCCAAAATCCTCCTTTCACCTACCTTATCCCAATACAATGGTGATTGAAACTTCCTACCGTATAGGGCTTCATATGGTGCCATACCGATCGTCGACTGGTAACTGTTGTTGTAAGCAAATTCTACTAAAGGCAACAGGCGTTTCCAATTATTTCCCATATCTAGCACACATGCTCGCAACATATCCTCAAGGATCTGGATGGTCCTCTCGGACTGACCATCAGTTTGAGGATGATAAGCCGTACTAAAATTCAACTGCGTTCCCAAAGCTTCTTGCAAACTCTCCTAAAAACGCGATGTGAAATGAGTATCCCTGTCGGATACTATAGAGACTGGCACTCCATGCAACTTAATAATCTCCCTGATATACAGTTGAGCATACTGATCCATTCGAAAGTTTATCTTAACTGGGATAAAATGAGCTGACTTTGTGAGTCGGTCGACAACAACCCAAATAGCGTGGTTCCCTCTTTCCGTTCGAGGCAAACCTACCACAAAGTCCATCGTAATGTGTTCCCATTTCCATTCTGGGATATGAAGTGACTTAAGTAATCCAAAGGGGCGTTTGTGTTCTGCCTTCACTTGCTGACAAAGCATACATTTTCTGACAAAGTCTGCCACATCTCTTTTCAAACCTTCCCACCAAAATGTCCCCCTAAGATCTTGGTACATCTTTGTACTCCCAGTGTGTGCTGTATACGGAGTACTATGTGCCTCCTTCAATATAGCTTCTCTCAACTTAACAACATTGGGCACACAAATCCTCCCTTCATAATACATCGTGCCATCATCGGACACGCTAAAACCTTTATCCTCACCTGAAAGAGTATGTTCTTTCATCTTGACCAAGAAGTCGTCCTGTCCTTGACTTTCTTCACGAATAGCACTGGCGCACCCCATGGCGAAACACTCGGTCGGATGAATCCAGAGTCGAGCAGTTCCTGAAGTTGTACCTTTAACTCTTGAAATTCCTTAGGCGCCATCCTATAGGGAGCCTTCGATATTGGTGCCACTCCTGGCACTAAATCAATCGAGAACTCAACTTGACGATTCGCTAGAACTCCGGGCAAGTCTTCGGGAAAGACATCTGGATACTCTTTGACGATTGGTACATCAGTTGCCGTCTTCTCCGTAGTTGTTTTCCCCATCACGTTCACCAAGAATCCTTGGCAATCACTCTTCTTCGGCATCTTCACAGCTTTTATAGTCGAAATCACCTTCGGGGTACGGCTGTGTCTAACTCCTTCGAACACGGTCTTGACATCAACAGACGGACATAAGGTTACCCTCCTTTCGGAGCATTCGACTACAGCTCTATGCTTGTCCAACCAATCCATACCCAAGATGACATCAAAATTGCTAAGTTCCACTATGTGCAAGTTGGCTAAAAAGCTATGTTCGTTAATCTCTATCTTCACATTGTTAGTTATCGAATCTACACGCACTACTCCCCCCGCAGGCATGCTAACTAACAAAGATCTAGGGGCTTTACTACTTCTACAACCAATCATAGTACAAATCTTCCTAGAGATGAATGAATGAGACGCACCCGTATCGAACAACACCAAAGAATGAATATTTGTAACTGATAACATACCTGATCATTTTTCCAAAATATAGATCCGATAACAAAACACGGGGTACACGACCCAATCATACCATTCCAATCACGAAAACACAGCCTAAAGATCAGTTTTCAAAAACATTTGGAATTAAGGAATTCTCAAGTCTTTCGAAAATATTAGGGAACACCGCCCAAAATCATCTTTCCAAAATACGATTCCAATAATAAAACGCGGATTCACAATCCAATTCACAACACACGGGGTCTAAGACCCAAATCATAAGCCACATGGTCTACGGCCCATATCACATAACACATGTTCCTAAGGATTATTCGCGTCCCGTGCTAACAAGCCACGAACCTCAGATGCTCCCGTAGAACATACCCGAGTGAATAACCCAATAGAAAACCATACCAAATCACATATCCTTGTGACAACAGTCACAGAACCATTCCAAACCACAACCATAAGTTATCCCGGCATCGGGCTAACAAGCCACGAACCTCGGAGTCCCCGCAAGACATACCCGATGATAACCCCCGCAAGTTATCCCGGCATCGGGCTAGCAAGCCCCGAACTTCGGAGTCCCCGCAAGACATACCCGGATTGGATAACCCTACGGTCACGCCTGACCCATACTAGCAAGTATGGATCCCGGAGATTCAATAATCCTACCCGTAGGCACATCACTTTCAACGATCACATAACAATGAGCAGAACATCAAGCCAATCAACACTTAAACATCACAACCTCCTTTCAAAGGAGTAACAACTAATATCACATACAATACGTTCTTACCGACAAGTACACACGACATTACGTAATCCCCGGCAAAGGATTACGGTCTAATAAACTCACTCCAAGTGATCATAGCATCTTTCAACATACAAAACCAACACATATATTCCGAGAACACATATATTCACGAAGTACATGAATTATCGTTGAAAAACAACATTTTTCGAGAACATACCGATCCCTTTTTATGTTCATTAAACATTGGGTTTCGCATAAAATCATTTATCAATAATTATGCCTACGAAACATGAAACGTATGGACAAGATACTTGCCTCGATACCACGAGCAAGTACTCCGACGAACACGGCTCGACCGGGACACTCCGAAAACCTACAACTTCCGGAAGACACAACAAAAACACTATCACAACGAGAACCAAGACCAAGAACAACGAAAAACCCATAAATCTATTGAAGGAAATGTCAATGGGACATTTAATCGAACATTAAATGTTCAATAATTCCCAAGAACACTCGAATCGTCAATCGAGTTAAACAAACTCGATATATGGATTACAATCCATGAAACACAGTTAATAACATCATACTACACCAACCGATGCATCAAAATCGGACTAGAATCGAAATCAAGAACAAATCTCCAAGAAAGTCAACTCGAAGAAAAATCAAGAATTACCTCAATCCAACAAAGAACAAGGGATTAGATGATGTTACATTCACCTAGAGATCTCCAAAACACCTTGGAATTGAGTAGAACCGACCAAGAAGTCGAACCCTAGCCTCACCCGTCCGACAGCCGCGAAGAGAAGAGAAGAAGGGGAGGAAACGGGGTGAGAAACCCATCTGTCCCCTTATATACACCAGCGACGCACGACCATCACGCACGACCAAGTGCTCGTGTGTTTGGTCGTGCGCTAGGCTACTGCCCAACCACTGACACCACGCACGAGCAAAGCACACGAGTAGCAGCTCGTGTGTCCTGCTCGTGCGTCCCTGGAGCTCACTGTCGAGCGCTGGATAGCGCACGAGCGCCACGCACGACCACGTGCTCGTGTGGCCTACTCGTGTGATATAATAGGAGGCCAAAATCGAGTCCGACACGGCCCCGAAACCCAAACCTGACTATGAATCGAAGATATGGTTATGAAGTACTCGCAAAGAAGAAACCAAGCGCTAAGAGAACACACGATTCCGACCACCCGAAGGCTCGAAATTCGACAACGGAAAGTAATTACCCCAAACGTTGGGAAATTACAAAAACGGCCCAAAACATCCAAAATACACGATACACGATCGAAACATCAAACCGAAGTTCACAACACATCTAACAAAGTTAAACGGACTAACGGGAAACTCGAAACAGTCGTTTCCAGCGAGATTCACAAGAATCGAACTCAAGTGCGGACAAGTCGCCAAAAAGCACGGAACTCAACAAAACGACACCGAAACGAACTCGGGTGAAAAAAGTGCAGAATTAATCATTCTCAAAATGACGAAACGGTCATGAGCGAGTCGTCAAAATGGACTTTGGATGAAAAAAAAGAAATTACCGGAAATCGAAATTACGGGTATTACACTTATTGGGGTTTGAAACTGGTTTACTGGTTTCTTCTGAAACTGGGGTGAAATTGGATTTTTGATTTTCCGAATTTGAATATTGGTAAAATGGCTTGAAGGATTTCTGAATATGGTTCGACTGCAGCCCGATGGTTGTGAAACGGGACTGTCTGGACTACATAAAAATTGAAGTGCTTAGTAGTTATATATATATTTATCTATATATATATATACATATATATATATATATATTCGAGTTATTATCTGATTGCTGTTTTAGCTTTTAAAAGGATTCATTTGCCAAATATGATGTTGTTGGTACCAAGGGGTTGTGATTGGACATGGTGTTAGAAGTTCCGATAATATTGCAGATAAAAGTTTAAGATCGAAGAATACTCGGATTAAAGGCAAGATAAGAAGGACTATGAGTTTTACCTCGTAAGATTGAACGGAAATCAGATGCAACGCTACTGGAATGTTTGGCCGAACGATGAACCCGATCGGATCCGTGTTCTGTGCTCCTTAGTTTGCAGAAGAGGATACTGGGTGGTCTGTTGATGATGATCGCGTCGGATGCTTCGCGGGGTTAATTTTTCTGGCTATGAAAGAAACGATTGTATTGTATTTTCTTTTCTCTTCTTTTTTGTGTACTAATGACGTTGAACGTAAGATTTCTATAAAGGGTTTCTGCACTGCAGAATTTGTGTATTTATTGGTGTAGATTTTTAAGTGTTTTAGTTGAATTAGATTTGTGTATTAGGATATATATTGAAGAGTTTTGATAAGTTGAAAGAAGGGGAACGATCGATCTGCTCTTTAATTATGGTTAATTAAATTTAATCATAGTTTGTTTAAGTTATAACTCGTGGTTAAAGTATAAATGGTATAATATTAATAATACTAATAATAGTTATTGTAGAATAACAATTAATTGGAAATGTTGATAATAAAATCTGAAAATAATAAAGATAATAATAATAATATTAATACTTAATAAAAATGGTATTAATAATATTAATAATAATAATAATGTTAGTATTATACTCGGATAATTAATAACACGATTATAAAATAAGTAATGACCACTTAATTTTTATCTGACAAAATGACTCGGGCTAGGACTTCTGATACGTCGAAATAAATGTTCATGATCATCTAAATGAAATTAAATAATATGAAATGCATTATAATATTATTATAAATAATAATATTGTATTATGAAAATAGCGGGTATTACACGTTCGATATGTACTCGTTGAGATAGTCCTCTTTACTGAGAGGTGAAATATTGGTTTTGAATGTTAATTGTCTTTTCATGGCTGCTCGTGGGATGTTGTAATCATATGAATCGATGGTCTTTGGATTCGTATGTTGTTTATTTGTAACCTTTGGTTCTGGTATTGTTTGGTATATGTTCATAAACGGGTTGCTGAATTAGAGCATTTAGTGCACGCTATGTATGAAGCTAGCGCGCGCTAATGTGGCATGGCTAGCGCACGCTAAATCTCTGTTGTAGCGCGCGCTAATCAGTATGGACAGAATCTATGGAACTGCTTTTGGCTGTTAGGCCTTACTTTTGCGATCTCTTGACCGATCATCTGTGACCGTATTCTATGTGTGTTGTCTAGTGATGACAATTGTTGTGTGTGATTATGTGCTATGGTTTTTCGTTGCGCTAGGTGGTTACTTGTTGGTATGCCGAGAGGCAGAGGTCGTGGTCGTAACTGTGGTGTAGATGGCCACGAGGATTAGACGTGGGACCGAGAGAATGTTTCCGGGAACGATATTGGTATTGGTATTGCTACTATATTGCAACAAGTAGCAGCACATATGACTTAGTTGACCCAGGCGGTTCAACGTAGCATTGACGTGACTCAGAATGTCGGCGTAAATCAATGGCTTCGAGAGGTAGTTCGTATGAATCCCCCTCGATTCGCTGGTGCTGCGGATGCGTTGGGCTGGGATGGTTGGATTTTTCAGTTGGGAGAGATATTCGATGCAGTTGATTGTCCCGAAGATCGGAAGTGCCTATTGCTCAGTACCTTCTTGACAAAGATGCCGCTAATTACTGGGAAGCTGTTAAACCTCGTGATCGTGTTTTCACGTAGGCGGAGTTCCAGGAATTTATGGAAGATGAGTTTTGTCCGAAACAGATTATAGATCAGAGGATCCGTGATTTTTATTTGGCAGAACCGCAGGATGTATCGGTGTCGCAAGCCATTATCGGTTATAGCAAACAAATCAGTTATGTGCGAGATCAGGTGAGGACTGAAAAAGAGAAGATTCGTCATTTTGACATACAGATGAAGCCGGAGATTCACAAGTATATGGCAGGACTCACTACCACTTTGTTGAGAGATTATCAGAATCGAGCCATATCCTACCAGCTAGCTTCGTTATCATCGGAATATGTGCCCGAGTCGCAGGAACAGAGGAAATCTGATGATCTTATGGTCAGTACAGGAGTTGGTGTTTCTAAGCTTCAATGCAGTAGTCTTTCCGCCGTGAAGCTCCATCGCTCGATGAGTGGGACTAAGAGTTCCAAGTCGTCAGCTTTGACTCCTGGTAAAGCCAAAAGGTGTTTTAACTATAATGTGTCAGGGCATGTACGTGCACATTGTCCTTCCCCGCCAGTAACGTGTTACAAGTGCAGACTTGAGGGACGCCGGATTCAGTTTTGTGAGTTGGTCACCGCCTTCCAAGGCACGGACTCGAGCACCGATATCATGATCGACTCTGAGAAGTCCTTGAGAGGTGTAGTCTACCAGTTGTTTGTTATGTTATTTCCTTTTTTCGTTGTTTCGAATTTCGGGAACAAACTTCTTTATTTAGAAGTGGATCGGATTTTCGAACTTCTATATTTTAAATCTTATCGAATCGTTTGTGCTCATTGATATTTTCTGAACTTGTTCTGTTCTTTGTTTGTTGTTGAGCGAGTTCTGATATTGTTTGGATTAATCGATTTACCGTTATGACTTTTTTCGAATTCGGTTCCATTCCCATGAATCTTATGCAAATTAATATCTTGTAGTTCTTACAAGATCATTTAATGTCTTGAGTTGAGGTGTAAAGTTCGTCATTGTTGTTCAATCATTGTTGTTTTGATCGTTATTATTCGATAATTGCTGTTCGATCATTATTGTCCGATTGTTGTCGTTTGATCTCGTATCGTGATTATTAAGCGTCCGAACCTTTTCGTAATTTTCCAGAGTTCTAACTAATGGTCTTGGTATCGGATCTTCTAAATCTTTGGGACTATCGGGATTTCATACTTGTTCAGCATTAGACTTGTGTTTTGGTCGTTGTGCTGTTCGAATTAATCTACCGTAGTGATGTTGTTCGCTGCATTTCGTTATCGCTCTGGAGTAGCAAATTGAATTGTAGAAATTCTGTAGTTCATGAGGTTTCTTGTGAGCTGTCACCAACAGATAACGGGTGTTATCTAGAGGTGCCCTACCTTTACTGTTCCATGTTTTAAGTTTTGGGATGAAACTTATTTTTAGGGGGTAGAATGTAATACCCGAGATCTTAGTTCCTGTTTCGTTGAATTTTTTTTCTACGGTTTAGCAGATTGTTGTCGTCCATGTCTTAGTAATCGTGTGTCATGTTTGGGTGTACAATGTTTGACACGTGTTTGGTTGTGATTCAGATTGTTATGTGAGTTTTAGTTCATTGTAGTGTAGCGCACGCTACTAAGTGGTGTAGCGCACGCTATTTTGCCGCGGTTAACGCATGCTTTGTTGATTGTAGCGCACGCTAACTAGCAATCCGGAGGCAGTACAGGAGCCACTGGACTGGGACTGGGGTCTCGATAGCGCACACTAGCGCATGTGGTTAGCGTACGATATCATCTGTCTTAGCGCACGCCATTTGTCCTTTTTAGCGCACGCTACCTGGAAGGTGCAGAACTATCCAAGAGCTACTGGACTGGGTCGGCAAGTCTTGTTAGCGCACGCTAACGACTGTAGTTAGCGCACGCTAACTGTATGTGTTTTGTTAGCGCGCACTACTCCTCAGTATTAGCGCACGCTAATCTGTCTGGTATAAAAACTGGACATCAGTCGTATTTCTTCATTTCATCCTCTTTTCCTTTCCTCTCCGCGGGTGTGAGTCAAGATTTCCTAGGGTTGATGATCTTGGTCGATTTTTGCTCCATCCAAGGTGTTTTGGAGAGTTTTAGGTGATTATAACATCACCTAATCCACTGTTCTTCATCGGATCGAAGTAATCCATTGATTTTCATTGAGTTGGCCATTTTATATATTTAGTTCTTGATCTCAATTCCAGTCCGATTTTGATGAATCTATTGGTGTTAAATGTTGTTGCTAATCATATTCCATGGATTGTATATCCATAAATCCGACTTGTTCAACTCGGTTGATGATTCGTGTGTTCTCGAGGAACCGTGAACATTTAATGTTCGATTAAATATTCGTATGAGTTTTTCTTTGTTGGTTTGAGACGATTTCTGTTGTTTTGGGTCTTGTTCCTCGTTGTGATCATATTTTCGTTGTTTCTTGCGGAACTTTTAGGTTTCGAGGCACTTCGGCCGAGCCGTGTTCGTCGGGGTATTTGCGTGACGATTTCGAGGCAAGTATCTTTACCATACACTCCGTGTTTCGTAGACAAAATAGTTGGTAATGGAATATATGTGCGACTTGAATGTTTTAATGAAATTTAAAAAAAAAAATTGGTATGTTCTCGATAAAGGTTTTCCTACGAAGATAACTCGTATGCGTTGTGAATAAATGTGTTTTCTGAATATGTGTATTAGTGTTGTATGTTGGAAGATGTTGTAATCATATTACGTGAATATAGTATACCTTAATCACTTGTCGAGGATTGTGTATTGATACGTGTACTCATTCGGTGAATATGTGATGTTGTGTGATATTAGTTGTTACTCTTTTGTAAGGAGGTTGTGATGTTCAGTGTTGTTTGGAAATGGTACTTCCTTGTTGTTGTGTGATTGTTGTAAAGTAATGTGCCACCGGATAAGATTTGTTGAATCTCTGGGATCCATCCTTGATAGTACGGATCGGGCATAATCATAGGGTTATCCAATCGGGTATGTCTTGCGGAGACTCAGAGGTTCGTGGCTTGCTAGCCCGATGCCGGGATAACTTGTGGGGTTATCCAAACCGGGTATGTCGATGCGGAGACTCCGAGGATCGTACCTTGTTAGCATGATGCCGGGATAACTTATGGTTGTAGTTTGGTTGTGTGACGTACGTGTCATGGGTTGTCCAATTGGGTATGTCTCGCGGAGGCTTCGAGGTTCGTGGCTTGCTAGCCCGATGCCGGGATAACTATGAACGTATATTATGTTTGTGGTTATGTGATTGTTGTCACGATGACATGTGATATGTGTTTTTTCCCATTGGGTTATTCACTCGGGTATGTTCTGTTGGAGCATCTGAGGTTCGTGGCTTGTTAGCACGGGACGCGAATAATCCTTCTGAATATGTTGATATGTGTGATTGGGTCGTGGACCTTGTGTTTTGTGATCGGAATGGTATGATTGGGTCGTGGACCCCATGTTTTGTTATCGGATCTGTATTTTGGAATAATGACCTTTAGGCTGTGTCTCTAAGTGGTTTTGAAAAGTTTGAGAACTCTTAAATCCCAAATGTTTTCAAAACTCCCAAGATCGTAAAATATTTTGTAAGATGTAAATTGATTTTATTCCTACCTTTCATGATTTGAACTGTATTAATCAAGTGAATTATCTCGGGAAATATGTTCACGATTATTATGTTCTTGGAGTATGTTGTGTATGGCTCGTATTTGCACTTTATACTTGCACTAGAAAAATAGTGGAGTTTCGCTAACCCCCAAGTAATCAGGGCTGGATGTTTGTATTGCATTTAGGTACATGCAGGTTCTAGGGGAGCAAAATACAGGATCGGTACGAAGGATGATGGAAGACGACGATACTAATCACATGTAGACCAGTGCCGAGTACTTTGGTCAAGGCATGTTGTGGTGTCTTTTAGACTGTTTTATTTTCTGATTCTAAGAGTATGGTTCGTGTATTTGAACCTGTTTTGGGTTTGAGTGGTATCATAGTTATGTGTGTCTGGTTTGTATATTGTGATGAAAGACCAAATCGGTCTGAATGGTTCATTATTTAGTTGTGTCGGCATGTAATGTGAGGTATTGTTTCTGTATTTAGCCTGGTAGATCCTCACGGAGAGGGTCTGCGGCGCTATAATATTCCCGAGTAGTTTGTGGGTGTTACAAAGATCACATACCGTATTCGGCTCGCAGGGCGTGGCACTTGCACAGGTCACACGTGAGGTGAAGGTTTCTTGATACTAGCTCGATCAATAATTACTCATAAGGAGAAACAGTTCTCTCTGATATCATCTTCTATAACACCTCAAAAATGGTGGCTATTACAGTACCGTGGATCCCACACTGGGACCCACCCGGCGATTCAAATACACAAATCAACCAAATATAATTTAGTACCGAACCACAAGGTATTGACCATCACTCCGGACGAGGAGTTTATACATCATACATATATAATGCCATGACACACATGATTCAATCACAAGTATAAACCATATAAAGATGGAGTATACCCCAAATAATAATACAACTGAAAAGAAATACTACCAAGCGGAAATAAAATTACACAATTTACTCATAACCAAAAAGAAGACGCAGGGGCCCCAAACTAGTATCTTTATAAATTACATTCTCTCTTACGTATGCTATCTGCAAAGGTTAACATACGTAAACGACCTTTACGTATGCTAACACCTTAGTGTTTACGTATGTAAACATCCCCCAAAGGCTAACACCTCAAATCACACATCCCCTTGTGAAAGTTGTCAAAAATGACGCATGTAAGGTCACCCTCATTATGTACGCTAACATAACAACGTTGCGTAAGTAATGCTCATTGACTTGGTTGTCCCAATCAATCCAAAAATTTCAGCCATGCGCGACCCCACATGCTGAAAGTTGGGATGCGATCTGCTACCCTCGGTATCTCATTCCAGCCTTGAAACCCCCTTTCAAAGGCCCTAAGCACACATATATTCTTCTTAAAACCCTAGTTGGCACTGTATGATCTGCTTCAGATTTGACTTGTATTTTGACAATTGTGTTTGGATTGGTTTGTTGCAACTCTAAGCAATAATCCCTTAGCATCTTATACTGTTGAGTATAATCCCCTCTGACCTTCTTTTCAGCCTCTGCTTTTGCTCTAAATGCCTTAGCCCCTGAAACACTTAATTCATGTGTCCTCTGTAATTGCTCTTGCACATCTCTAACTGGTATTTTAGGGTTTGTTTCAAGTTGTTGAACTAGTTCCTTAGTGTAACACCCCCAGAATACATCCAGAAATGTTACACGCCGTAGGCCCTTCTCACAAGGATCTACAAGGCTAAACTCTACTAGGCTACACAATGATTGACCAACCAGGGTCAATCTAAATACAACGCGGACCGACAAGGTCATTAACAATTCAGAAACAAATGAACTTTACATCTCAATGACAAAAATAAACTTGAACACAGAAAAGAATGACAACTCAATTTAGTAAATGAAAACTACACCCATGCAAGGGTGAATACTCGAACGATAAAGAAATACCGACCAAAATGAAACAAAAGAAAAGACTCTGACTCTAGTGTGATTAGTATCATTTGTCCTCCATCTCCTTCCTGCCTAATCTCGTGATCGCTCCCGAGCCGCCAAAACTGAGTGCATAACAGCACCCACCCCGAAAATCCTGGGGTTAGCACACTGGATTTTTGCTAGTGCAAGTACATAATACACAAGATATACGAATAATAATAACACAAAACTCAACAGTCGTGAGACCTTAACACAAACCACGCATTTAAATAGTCAACACAGAATAGCATCACATACACAAGGTGAAAGATAATCACATTATCATATTCTCGGAACATAACACCAATGAAACTTTAAACGAGCCCAAGGAGTCAGAAAAATCCCTTTTTATAAAAGGAAAAGTATTTTGATAAGAAAGTTTGAAAACATTAATATTGACTCGGGCCATCTTGGGGTTTTGAAAATCAAATGGAAATACTTTAGAAAATACTTCAAAAGCTCTCGGGTCCTTGACCCAACATGTGGAAAACAATTTGCAAGAAAACCATTACAACGTTACTCGGGGTCCTCGACCCAAATGATAAAACACTATCACACGCAAATCATTACAACATCTCACAGGGTTCTCGGTCCAATCCAAATAATATCATCACGAGATCAAATCTCAACATCCCACGGGGTCCTCGACCCAATAGACAGAATAATCAACACAGTACAATCAAAGGCACAACCTCTCATTCGACAAATCCTGCTCAAGACCCCCGATTAATTAAACCTCGGAGATCTCGTCAAATATCCTTGGTTAATTAACCCTGATACCAACATTTAAACAAGTTGGAACAAACTCTAGAAACACGAATCGCGGTCTACATCAAGACCAACATTTTAAAACAAGTTGCAAAGATTTAAATTACGAAAATCATTTGGTAACGGGGTCTTAGCTATCACTCAAATATCTGTTACCAATAAGCCTGCCAGGCGCCTCCCTTGCACACTTGTGTACCGGCGTTCACTCCACTATATTGGTCGTCCATTGCACATGTCACCGCGCCGGCGTTCACTCCCATAGGAGCCGCCCCTTGCTCGCGCATTAAGTAACACCGGTGTTCACCAATCATATGGAGCCGCTCATTGCAACAGACACTGTGCCGGAGTGCACGCCCCGCCCTCAGAGGCACCCGGATATGACGTCTCTCATAACAAGTATTCACGTTGTTACAAATACCAAGCACACAGTCAAACGTTGCAATAATTATCAAATCAGTTCATCAATTCACATAATTTATTCGCCAGTACGTAACTACGCAAATTAAACAATAACTCACACGTTATTCATCAAGACTTAACACATTAAGCCTTACACACTACCAATCAATACTACATAAATATCCTTATATCGTAACTCAACCGAAAATACAAACATTACCATATTACCTCTATAAATAATATTCATACTTTAGTCTAAGTTGAGTACGTCGACTAATATTGGTATGAATCACCCAACATTCATCTCCATATGTATATTTATATACATATACATATATCTATACATATATCCGCATATATATATAATATAAATACAAATATTCAAAACATGATTCATACACTTCAGCAACAATGATTTCACGTAATTATAATTCGTATATCAAGGTACTTACCTTGGTAATCTCTTGCGAATACTCCGGAAATACAGTTGATTGGAACAATCCGGAACTCCAAAGGAAACGACGATCGGAAAGGCTCAATCACTGGATTATCGTAGGAAGTTTGTCCTTAATATCCTATCATTAAATAAACAATCAATCACACGAGGAAAAGCATAGAAAGATGGCCAAACCCTAACTGTTCTCTTCGTAACGTACGTTACACACCTACGTAACGTACGTTACGTCTGCACGTTAGCGCACGTAATCTACAAGGATTAACGCACGCTAAGCATGCATTGGACAGTTCTTCTCAGTTTAGACGACTGCCTTGCCTGAGGGTATAATGTACGTAATGCATAGAGCTTAACCTACGTTATATTCACACATATTATACTCATGTGAATCAGAATGATCCTATGGTGTAGATGTCTACGAATTCCCGGTTAATCCTCCCATCATAAGACTTACTCCAAAACTCAATTATAGATCCTTAAGGGTAGTTCGGAAAATCTGAGGTTGTTATCAACATTAAGTCTATGATCATAATGGAAACACCATACAATATGGTTTATTAATCTCAGAAAACTTACCTTACTTGATCATCATAACAAGAATCGAACTATAATGTTCTTAACTCGGGTAACTAAAGCATGAATATTCTAACTTCCAAAAACATGATGTTCGGATAAAAATCATCTATGGAGCTTAATAATCCCGGTGGTATGTTCATAACATCCTTAAGAACACGAATTCAAGGTTGAGGTAGCATTAACATACCTTAATATGAAAGAAACACAGAGACAAGAGGTCGCATCCAACTCCGATTGCTTGAATGCCAATCCAAGATGTTTCGTAACTTAATTGATCGAGTCTATGTGATCTATAGGTGTTTTAGAGGGCTGGAGACTCTCTAGAAATGAAGGAAGACGAAGTACAAGTGAAAGGGACGAAGTGAAATGAAATTGGGTGATGTCCATATATATAATATCTTGAGCTTTACGTACGTTATCCTTAGCCATTTACGTACATAATTGACTTAGCGCACGCTACCATTCGTTCTTAGCGTACGCTATCGTTCACTTATAGCTTACTGTCTCGTTCTGTACTAGCTTACGTACGTTACACCCTATGCATTACGTATGTAAGCTACATATATTAGTGTACGCTAGTTAGAAACCTTAGCGTACGTTAACACCCGTTGACCCCAAAACTGTCCAGGTTCATCCGCGGGAATCTTTCCGAGCCCCACTACCAGTCGTCCATGTGCTAGCCAGCCTGTTCAATTATTGACCTCCTTACGTACGCTACATCTAGCTTGTAGCGTATGCTATCTCCAGTTCGTAACGTACGTTACGCTTACCTGTTAGCATGCATTACGACGTAGTTGCATGTGAAGGATTAAAAGTTGATATTATCATGCATGAGGATGCGAATACGGAAACGATCATACTTCGATTATTGCTAGCACCAATTCGAGTAATACAGTGTTCAAATACGGACGAAAATACCTGACAATTTATCTGGATATTACATACTATCCCTCTTAAAAGAAGTTTCGTCCCGAAACTTAAAGTAGAGTGGTGGAACAACCAAGGGAAAATAACTACTTGCTCAGCCCCAATACATAACGAGCGATGCGCGAATGCAAGGTTCTAAAAATACAATGATTGGACCTAGGAAGTATCTGGCACGTCAATTGAGGCGATAAATTACACGTGAACATGAGAAGTTAGAGTGGAGAAGTAAAAGCTCACAGAATTAAGGAAATTCACCAGCGGCTCAGACGTACTAAAATCGCGTGTCGAGCTCGACCCACCGTATTCAAGTTCATGACACATTGAAAATATTAACCGCACGAGTGGAAACAAATAGTTTCGAACAAAATTTTGCAAAGATTACGTTCAGACGTGAATAGACCACAATAATTCACGGAGTCTAACAAATCGGTTATGAAATTTGTTCGAATGAAGGTAGGTTCAGTAGAACATGGTAGTTTAAAATTGTCAAGAGGATCACAGATGAATCACCAACAATGAAAGTCTCCCAACACCGAAAATACTAAGAAGAGTATGGGTAATACGTGTCCCCGTACTAAGAAGACATTTCAGCCCCAAAACTTAAAACAGCAGGAGTTTGGAAACGAAAAACAATTAAAATGAAAAACGATCAAAGTCACGATTGTTGGAAACAGCAACAACTAGAACATAGCACAAAATCTTCATTCACCTATGATAGGCTCTTCAGCAGAAGACATAAGGTTTCGGGACATTCTCCGGCCACTTGCTCTGCTCACCGACAAAGTAGCATTCTTTGCCAATTCGGAAATTATCTCACAATGTTTCTCCCGATGGCCTTCACACCCGCACTGATGACAAGTCAAGAGTGGGGAGGGACAGTTTACACAGATATGTCCCGTACGGTTGCAATTGAAGCACACTCTCTTCTTACCGGAAGTCACCGATGCTGGTTTGGGATTTCCAATGCTCATTCTCGACCGCGAAGACGACGCATTCGAACGACGTGGGGGTTTGAGAACCTTAGTCTCTTCACCGCCTAAAAATTTTCCAGATGTCCTCGGTCTCTTTTCTCCGCTCGTTGGCTCGGTCACTGAGGAGGTTTCATAGGTTATCGTCTGATCTTGATATTCCTTCACCGTAACATCAATCGTTGTCGTACGAACAACCTCACCGCTTCCGCTTCCATTATCATGTCTACGTCCGCCAAGGCTCGTCATACTAATGCAGATAGTACCGTTTATTGTTATCACATAGTCGGTTGTATGGTATACCACAATTATCAACGCAAGGTTTAATTAGCATCCTTAGAATAATAGTAATATCGTAAAGCATGAAATTTTTTTTTGAAATCAACTTCCAGTCCTTCGACTAGGACGATCATTATGCGTATGTTTTTAAAAAATTTTGAAACAAAAGCCGAGTCACGTTGTGCTCAAAACTTGTAAATACTGTCCTTTGTTTTGGAAGAGGAAGTTTATACAATGACTCTAAAAATTTATTTTCGATTAATGCCTACAAGAAAATTTGAAAATCGAATTGTAACTAATTTGAAATATTTCAAAAGTGTTGAGTCCCAAATACCACAATTTTGAAAATCCTTCCTCTTCTATCAAAATGTTTATTCGAAAGAATTTTTCACCAAAATACGTGACCATTCGACATGACTACATTAGATCATGAGGTTTACAATGTTAGGAAAATTTCAAAATACTACTTTGAAATGTTCGTAATTCGGCCCGGAAATATTACGTGCCGGGGATTCTGCGCCGGAACCTACCAGGCTAAAAACCATTTTAAAATACACCAAGAAAAGCTGATGACGGTAGCATTTTCCAAAACTTACAAAATCATTTGTAAAATATCAAATACCGTCATAAAAATACAGTTAAAACGTGCAAGACTAAAATGCCAGAACTCGGTTTAGGGAATCGGTCTTATGAGATAACAACTCAGTTTGCAAAATACCAAGAGTCATTTCAAAATACTCACGCAGCGGATAAAATTAACACTCAAAGATTTATCCTACTGAAATGCAGAAACCGATAAATATGTTCGACTACCGAAGTATACTACATAACCATTCTCACTCGAACCGGATACGCAGGTGATATCATAAAACAATATAATCTCTAACAAGTTCAAACCCTACGTTCACGTTAAGCACGATATAATCAAATACATATATAAGGGGACTTACGATTCGGGAGGCTTACCATCACGGATTGCTTGAAGATGATGTTGGAACCACGATACTAATCACAACTCTGATGCGCGCGACTTACACAAGTCATGGACTTGACCCAACGGCCTAGGTTTTTCGCAAACCTAAGCTCTGATACCATATATGTAACACCCCCAGAATACATCCAGAAATGTTACATGCTGTAGGCCCTTCTCACAAGGATCTACAAGGCTAAACTCTACTAGTCTACACAATGATTGACCGACCAGGGTCAATCTAAATACAACGCGGACCGACAAGGTCATTAAACAATTCAGAAATAAATGAACTTTACATCTCAATGACAAAAATAAACTTGAAGACAGAAAAGAATGACAACTCAATTTAGTAAATGAAAACTACACCCATGCAAGGGTGAATACTCGAACGATAAAGAAATACCGACCAAAATGAAACAAAAGAAAAGACTCTGACTCTGGTGTGATTAGTATCATTTGTTCTCCATCTCCTTCCCAGCCAATCCTGTGACTGCTCCCGAGCTGCCAAAACATGAGCGCATAACAGGCACCCACCCCCCGAAAACTCGGGGGTTAGCAAACTGGAATTTTGCTAGTGCAAGTACATAATACACAAGATATACGAATAATAATAACACAAAACTCAACAGTCGTGAGATCTTAACACAAACCACGCACTTAAATGGTCAACACAGAATATTATCACATACACAAGGTGAAAGATAATCACATTATCATATTCTCGGAACATAACACCAATAAAACTTTAAACGAGCCCAAGGAGTCAGAAAAATCCCTTTTTATAAAAGGAAAAGTATTTTGATAAGAAAGTTTGAACACATTAATATTGACTCGGGCCATATTGGGGTTTTGAAAATCAAATGGAAATACTTTAGAAAATACTTCAAAAGCTCTCGGGTCCTTGACCCAACATGTGGAAAACAATTTGCAAGAAAACCATTACAACGTTACTCGGGGTTCTCGACCCAAATGATAAAACACTATCACAAGCAAATCATTTCAACATCTCACAGGGTTCTCGGTCCAATCCAAATAATATCATCACGAGATCAAATCTCAACATCCCACGGGGTCCTCGACCCAATACACAGAATAATCAACACAATACAATCAAAGGCACAGCCTCTCATTCGACAAATCCTGCTCAAGACCCCCGATTAATTAACCCTCGGAGATCTCGTCAAATATCCTTGGTTAATTAACCCTGATACCAACATTTAAACAAGTTGGAACAAACTCCAGAAACACGAATCGCGGTCTACATCAAGACCAACATTTTAAAACAAGTTGCAAAGATTTAAATTACGAAAATCATTTGGTAACGGGGTCTTAGCTATTACTCAAATATCCGTTACCAATAAGCCTGCCAGGCGCCTCCTCACACACTGTATCGGCGTTCACTCCACTATATTCGCCCATTGCACATGTCACCACGCCGGCGTTCACTCCCATAGGAGCGCCTGCTCGCGCATTAAGTAACACCGGTGTTCACCAATCATATGGAGCCGCTCATTGCAACAGACACTGTGCCGAGTGCACGCCCGCCTCGAGGCACCCGGATATGACGTCTCTCATAACAAGTATTCACGTTGTTACAAATACCAAGCACACAGTCAAACGTTGCAATAATTATCAAATCAGTTCATCAATTCACATAAATTATTCGCCAGTACGTAACTACGCAAATTAAACAATAACTCACACGTTATTCATCAAGACTTAACACATTAAGCCTTCAACACTACCAATCAATACTACATAAATATCCTTATATCGTAACTCAACTGAAAATACAAACATTACCATATTACCTCTATAAATAATATTCATACTTTAGTCTAAGTTGAGTACGTCGACTAATATTGGTATGAATCACCCAACATTTATCTCCATATGTATATTTATATACATATACATATATCTATACATATATCCGCACATATCTATATATCTATATATATATATATAATATAAATACAGATATTCAAAACATGATTCATACACTTCTGCAACAATGATTTCACGTAATTATAATTCGTATATCAAGGTACTTACCTTGGTAATCTCTTGCGAATACTCCGGAAATACAGTTGATTGGAACAATCCGGAACTCCAAAGGAAACGACGATCGGAAAGACTCAATCACTGGATTATCGTAGGAAGTTTGTCCTTAATATCCTATCATTAAATAAACAATCAATCACACGAGGAAAAGCATAGAAAGATGGCCAAACCCTAACTGTTCTCTTCGTAATGTACGTTACACACCTACATAACATACGTTACGTCTGCATGTTAGCGCACGTAAGCTACAAGGATTAACGCACGCTAAGCATACATTGGACAGTTCTTCTCAGTTCAGACGACTGCCTTGCCTGAGGGTATAACGTACGTAATGCATAGATCTTAACATACGTTATATTCACACATATTATACTCATGTGAATCAGAATGATCCTATGGTGTAGATGTCTACGAATTCCCGGTTAATCCTCCCATCATAAGACTTACTCCAAAACTCGATTATAGATCCTTAAGGGTAGTTCGGAAAATCTGAGGTTTTATCAACATTAAGTCTATAATCATTATGGAATCACCATAAAATATGGTTTATTAATCTCAGAAAACTTACCTTACTTGATCATCATAACAAGAATCGAACTATAATGTTCTTAACTCGGGTAACTAAAGCATGAACATTCCAACTTCCAAAAACATGATGTTCGGATAAAAATCATCTATGGAGCTTAATAATCCCGGTGGTATGTTCATAACATCCTTAAGAACACGAATTCAAGGTTGAGGTAGCATTAACATACCTTAATATGAAAGAAACGCAGAGACAAGAGGTAGCATCCAACTCCTATTGCTTGAATGCCAATCCAAGATGTTTCGTAACTTAATTGATCGAGTCTCTGTGATCTATAGGTGTTTTAGAGGGCTGGGGACTCTCTAGAAATGAAGGAAGACGAAGTACAAGTGAAAGGGACGAAGTGAAATGAAATGGGGTGATGTCCATATATATAATATCTTGAGCTTTACGTACGTTAGCCTTAGCCATTTACGTACGTAATCGACTTAGCGCACGCTACCATTCGTTATTAGCGTACGCTATCGTTCACTGATAGCCATCAGATCGTCTTTGTACTAGCTTACGTACGTTACACCCTATGCATTTCGTACGTAAGCTACACATATTAGCGTACGCTAGTTAGAAACCTTAGCGTACGTTAACACCCGTTGACCCTAAAACTGTCCAGGTTCATCCGCGGGAATCTTTCCGAGCCCCACCACCAGCCGTCCATGTGCTAGCCAGCCTGTTCAATTATTGACCTCCTTACGTACGCTACGTCTAGCTTGTAGCGTACGCTATCTCCAGTTCGTAACGTACGTTACGCTTACCTGTTAGCGTGCGTTACGACGTAGTTGCATGTGAAGGATTAAAAGTTGATATTATCATGCATGAGGATGCGAATATGGAAACGATCATACTTCGATTATTGCTAGCACCAATTCGAGTAATACAGTGTTCAAATACGGACGAAAATACCCGAAAATTTATTCGGATATTACACTTAGCATACCATTTGGAGGTGGCATACAAGTTGTTTCTGGATTGTAAGCATTTGTGAGTGTATCTATTAGTTCTCACTTGCCAGGTTTCAGAGTCTTTATGTTTTGATACAAGCAACACCCATGGACATTTATTGTTCTCATCCACCTTTCTACTTTTTGGCCTCCCCCCATTTATTATTCTTTCTTTTGTCATATTTTTCTTGGATGGATTAGGGTACCCTCTAGATTCACGAATCTTTGACTTTGTCCACTTTACTTTTGACCCACTACCATCAGACCCATTAGCAGGCCCATTAGACCCATTTGGGTCACATGTTGGCAAAAGTTGGAATAATACCCCTGCATATCACCCTCACTCTTTCTTTATCATTTTTTTTCATTCTAAGTTCCCTCCTTGTTTCAATTGAATGTTCCTTTACTAACTCCTTCACTTCATCCCTGTTTGGGAATTTTTGACCCACATAAAAGTAAGTCTTGTACACTTGGGAAGAAGCATGTGCATGTTTCCTTATTTGTTCCAACTTCCTCTTTCTTAACCTATCTAGTTCATTCTCGTCATCTGAAGCACTCTAAAAGTAGTCATTATAAAGAACTTTTGTATCCTCTTCTATTTCTTCCTCATCAGTTGTCTCATCTCTGTTCTTACAACCCATGAACTCAACACTATCATCAATATTCAAGTGGAAGTCTGCCATGTCAACCTCAACATCCTCAACATAATTTTCCTCATCCATAATGTAATCACTATCCTGGCTATCATCATCACTAGAATCAGTGTCCTCATTACCTTCACTAAGCTCAGTATCATCCCCATTACCTTCACTAACCTCAGTATCATCCTTATCAGCAACTAAGTCATCCTTCTCACCAAAATGATCTAAGTTTGGGTCTTGGGACTCTACATAAGGGTCATATGAAGAGTAAAAGTCACTAACAAAGGCACTATTGCCCTGACTAGGTGCATCCATAGCAGGGACACTACTTTGATCTTCATCTACCCTAACAACATAAGGTTCTACATTCATAGCAACACCACTAATTTGCCCTGCATTCACATCAACCACCATTTTCCTAGCCACTGGTGTGATCCCTGCTCTATATTGTGGGTGTTCATCATCTTCTATCTCTTCTATAACTACTCTTTTGCTTTTTAGTGGTGAGGTAAAATAGAGGTCAGGGTTGGTTTTTTCATGCTCAACATATATATCAATTAGTTTGTGACCTTCTTCAACATATTTAGCCATGAAAAGAACATCTTGGTCACCTCCTAAAGGTTGTAAGCCATAATCTAAATCACTACCAGGTTTCAAAAAATGATAAAATATTATCTTACGGCCATCATTACCTAACTCTTCTATAATTAAGTCTACCGCATGAACTGAGAACTCATCACTGTCTAAATCATCAACAATGGTCACCTGACCATTAATGTACAACCTACCAGGTGATGCAGTGAAAGAACCTCCATGATGAACCCTAATTGAAAACAGAGTACGAAGACCCACTGAAAAAAAAAGGAAAAAAATTTAGGGTTTATACAAGTTATACAATTATGAGTAAATTAAACTATTTTTCATCAACGTAAAAAGGGTTTACAACATAATTAACAAATAAACACATCAAACAACGGTTAGCATTATAAGAGAAAAGGGCTTACCATACTCCACATTAGGATCAAATTCAACCTCATGCCGTTCTCGTATTATATACGATGGTACCACCATCTTATGCGCCTTGAAGTGTAAATTATTGCCAGATGTTAAGGTTTTAATTATTGATTGGATTTGTTAAGAAGATGAAAAGTTTTAGTGCAGGTGTGCAAAGATGACGAGAAAAAAATAAGAGAGTAGCCCGTTTGAGTGCAGGTGGAATAGACTGAAATACCCTCAATGGATGGATGAGTAACGTCAGTTAGTGTAGCCCGTTTGAGTGGAGGACTAACGCTACATAACATTTGCCACTTAAGGATAGATGGTAAACCTTTTTTGGTCAAAGGATGAAACTTGTCAGTCAACGTAAACCACAAGGACGAACGGTGTAATTTACTCAACCAAAAAATAAAATTGACCCATTGCCATAAATTGCCTGAATATCATTAAAAAGTCAAGTTTTGAAGGCATATATGCCATCAACATCCAAAATAACTTAACTAGACATGAGACATGAACCAAATTGTCATAATCCTAAGCTTCACAGAAATACATATACTAACATAAACCTAAGCTTCACATAAAAACATTAACCAATCTTGATAACTTTCTTCCTTGGTGGACATTTCTTCTTTTTTACCCCATCATCCACTGCAATTCCTTTCCCTTTATCAGCAGCAGTTGGTGGTGTTCCTTTGTGAGTAGCAGTAGTTGATGGTGTTCTAGAGATATCATCTTCACCAGAAGTTCTTGTTTTCCTTTTCTTAGTACCAGTTTGGGACTGTGATTTCCATGGACCAGTGCAACTCCTTTTGCTTTGTCCTTTTGTTCCACATGTGTCACATGTCACAGTCTTGTATTCCCTTGTTAGCTTCCCACTCTTGACAATCTTGACCACATCTCTCTCTGTCTTAGACCTCCTCCTCTATTTTCTTGGTCTTCCAACTTGTGGTTGATGCTCTGGTGGTAGCAGAGTAGCTGGTACATTACACTTAGGCCAAAACATCCTACCTCTAATAGGATTGATTAGGTATGAGTATAGTTTCTTCCATGTTTCCAACCTATAACATGGGTGTACCCACTCCTCTGGTAAGCCAACTGTTTGATTGTTAAGTGCCATGTTCCAGTTTGTTGCCACAACATGTTTGCAAGGGATCCCAGTCAACTCCCACTTCCGATATGTACAAGTCTTCTGCTCAACATTGACTACACACTGGTCATGGAATGGACCACTTACCTGGTAATAGATACCTCCTCCCCAACTGACTGTATACTTGGTTGCCTCATCACAACTCATCTTCAAAAGCTTGGCAGCAGTGGTTGTGAGTGGACCATCACATCTAGCAATCATCTTATTCACATTTACAATCCTCTTCATGAGATATGCTCTTGTAAATTCCAATGTACCAATGATTGCCTTGTCTCTACCACCATCCAGTTTTCCATTAAAAACTTCACACATATTGTTGACCAACGCATCT
The DNA here is from genome assembly GCA_033398695.1 of Orobanche coerulescens. Taxonomy (NCBI): domain Eukaryota; kingdom Viridiplantae; phylum Streptophyta; class Magnoliopsida; order Lamiales; family Orobanchaceae; genus Orobanche; species Orobanche coerulescens. The sequence goes on along the minus strand of CM065813.1, from coordinate 127,102,309 downwards.
GACTTACATCTCCCTATTTAAAATTTAAGTTTTACTCAGCACAAGTAATTTAGTATAAAAAATCTTTATTTAATTGAAATCATACAGTACCTGAGAAATGTGATCTTGCCCAATGCTCAGGTGGAATCTTCAATAACCACTCATAAGCAAGAAGGCTAAATGTTTTGAACTCTTGCACTGCCAAATTAAACTCTTCTATTGTTGTTGTTGTGGCACATTTCCATAGCAAATCTTTGTAAGATGCACCACTCCATCTCAGCTTCATATTCTCATGAATATGTTTGACACAAAATCTGTGCTCAGCACAAGGAAACAACTTTGCAAGGGCTGGAATAATACCCTGTCACCACTAAACATAAATATGTTAGGAAAAGATATTAAATGGATAAACACAATTGAAAAGATATGAAAAGATATTAGATAGAAGGATACCTTTTTCCTATCACTTATAAAAGTGAAATTAGAATTTCTGCACAAGTCCAGATCATCTCCCAATTATGTTAGAAACCATGTCCAAGAATCTGTGTTTTCAGTCTCCACAATCTCATATGCTAATGGATAGATTCCATTATTTGGGTCAATACTCACAGCAGTCAATAGTTGTCCAGTGAATGAACCCTTCATGAATGCCCCATCTAGTCCAAGTACCTCTCTCATTCCAGCCTTGAAACCCCCTTTCAAAGGCCCTAAGCATACATATATTCTTCTAAAAACCCTAGTTAGCACTATATGATCTGCTTCAGATTTGACTTGTATTTTGACAGTTGTGTTTGGATTGGTTTGTTGCAACTCTAAGCAATAATCCCTTACCATCTTATACTGTTGAGTATAATCCCCTCTGACCTTCTTTTTAGCCTCTGCTTTTGCTCTAAATGCCTTAGCCTCTGAAACACTTAATTCATGTGTCCTCTGTAATTGCTCTTGCACATCTCTAACTGGTATTTTAGGGTTTGTTTCAAGTTGTTGAACTAGTTCCTTAGCATACCATTTGGAGGTGGCATACAAATTGTTTCTGGATTGTAAGCATTTGTGAGTGGATCTATGAGTTCTCACTTGCCAGGTTTCAGAGTCTTTATGTTTTGATACAAGCAACACCCATGGACATTTATTGTTGTCATCCACCTATCTACTTTTTGGCCACCCCTCATTTATTATTATTTCTTTTGTCATATTTTTCTTGGATGGATTAGGGTACCCTCTAAATTCACGAATCTTTAACTTTGTCCACTTTACTTTTGACCCACTACCATCAGACCCATTAGAAGGCCCATTATACCCATTGGGGTCACATGTTGGCAAAGTTGAAATAATACCCCTGCATATCACACTCCCTCTTTCTTTATCATTTTTTTCCATTCTAAGTTCCCTCCTTTTTTCAATTTAATGTTCCTTTACTAAATCCTTCACTTCATCCCTGTTTGGGAATTTTTGACCCATATAAAAATAAGTCTTGTACACTTGGGAAGAAGCATGTGCCCGTTTCCTTATTTGTTTCAACTTCCTCTTTCTTAACCTATCTAGTAAATTCTCCTCATCTGAAGCACTCTCAAAGTAGTCATTATTAAGAACTTATGTCTCCTCTTCTATTTCTTCCTCATCAGTTGTCTCATCTCTGTTCTTACAACCCATGAACTCAAAACTATCATCAATATTCAAGTGGAAGTCTGCCATGTCAACCTCAACATCCGCAACATAATTTTCCTCATCCATAATGTAATAACTATCCTGGATATCATCATTACTAGAATCTGTGTCCTCATTACCTTCACTAAGCTCAGTATCATACCCATTACCTTCACTAACCTCAGTATCATCCTTAGCAGCAACTAAGTCATCCTTCTCACCAAAGTGATCAAAGTTTGGGTCTTGGGACTCTACATAAGGGTCATATGAAGAGTAAAAGTCATTAATAAATGCACTATTGCCCTGACTAGGTACATCCATAGCAGGGACACTACTTTGACCTTCATCTACCCTAACAACATAAGGTTCTACATTCTTAGCAACACCACTAATTTGCCCTGCATTCACATCAACCACCATTTTCCTAGCCACTGGTGTGATCCCTGCTCTATATTGTCGGTGTTCATCATCTTCTATCTCTTCTATAACTACTCTTTTGCTTTTTATTAGTGAGGTAAAATAGAGGTCAGGGTTGGTTTTTTCATGCTCAACATATATATCAATTAGTTTGTGACCTTCTTCAACATATTTAGCCATGAAAAGAACATCTTGGTCACCTCCTAAAGGTTGTAGGCCATAATCTAAATCACTACCAGGTTTCAAAAAATGATAAAACAATATCTTACGGCCATCTTTACCTAACTCTTCTACAATTGAGTCTACCGCATGAACTGAGAACTCATCACTGTCTAACTCATCAACGATGGTCACCCGACCATTAATGTACAACCTACCAGGTGATGCAGTTAAAGAACCTCCGTGATGAAACCTAATTCAAAACAGAGTACGAAGACCCACTGAAAAAAAAGGAAAAAAATTTAGGGTTTATACAAGTTATACAATTATGAGTAAATTAAACTATTTTTCATCAACGTAAAAAGGGTTTACAACATAATTAACAAATAAACACATCAAACAACGGTTAGCATTATAAGAGAAAAGGGCTTACCATACTCCACATTAGGATCAAATTCAACCTCATGCCGTTCTCGTATTCTATACGATGGTACCACCATCTTATGCGCCTTGAAGTGTAAATTATTGCCAGATGTTAAGGTTTTAATTATTGATTGGATTTGTTAAGAAGATGAAAAGTTTTAGTGCAGGTGTGCAGAGATGACGAGAAAAAAATAAGAGAGTAGCCCGTTTGAGTGCAGGTGGAACAGACTGAAATACCCTCAATGGATGGATGAGTAACATCAGTTAGTGTTGCACGTTTGAGTGGAGGACTAACGCTACATAACGTTTGCCACTTAAGGATGGATGGTAAACTTTTTTTGGTCAAAGGATGAAACTTGTCGGTCAATGTAAACCACAAGGACGAACGGTGTAACTTACTCTTTCAGATATTATGATATGAGGCGTCTGACTGTACCGATTGATCGACCAGATTTTAAAGTCGATTATGATTATATATGAATTGATATATGAACATCAGGTTTTCATATGCACTCTCTTCATATTCCCAAACCTTGCTTATTTATGATGACAGTTTAACACGTTACACAATTAATTATCATTGAAACTGATAAATCTAAGATAATGGTGTGAAGCGGAGTTGTCCAACTTCAGTATTTGTTACTGTTCTAAAAGGCTAAAGAACAACAATATTTGTTTAGACAGCTAATAGTTTATGGAATTGAATGTTAATCAGTATATGGTAATGATCTTATGTGATATTTATACATTAGGCTGCTCACTGTGGTGAACTATCGTGAACTGTAGTTTTGGAAGTTCACGGATGTATTTCACCTGGTGAACTTTTTTTTGTTCACCTGCCTGTTATGGGTGAACTAAAAATGGCCATTCACCGATTTTCTTTTAAATAATCGTATTAATATAAAAATATTTTTAAATATTAAATTTTTGGGGAATTTTTTTTTTGGGGGTGTTTGAGGAGAAAAGTAAAGACAGCAATCAATTGTATTGATAACAATGAATAGAGGGGCCTTTATATAGGCATTACAAAGAGAGTCTTTCCATACATAGGATTCCTAGTTAAGGTAAGACATCTAACATGATCCAACTACTTATGGAAGAGTCTAGAACCTACCATAACTCTTATCCCCCTACAACTAGTATTAGGTAAGACACCAATACAGGAAGGATTTTGGAACACTCCCTCGTGTCGAACGCTAATACTAACATGGTGCACAATGTGTTGCCTCGGTAAAAAACCTTTCCAAGTCAAATAAAACCCCGTGGGAAAACAAAGACTTTGGTGAGGAAAAGAGCGCAACGCACCAACTACAGATGTCGAATCATGTGAAGTATACTCCCGAGGTATACATGATACTCATTCCATCGAGCCATCTTTAGTTGAGCTCGGATAATCGATACATTCCGATGCTTCTCACATGTTTCTCAAATGTAGATTTCGGCAGAGACTTAGTGAACAAGTCCGTGATATTCTCATCGGAACTCACTTGTTTCACTTCGATATTCAAGAATTTCTGCTGCCGATTATAAAAGAACTTCGCGCAATATGCTTGGTATTGTCACCCTTTATGAAACCTAACTTCATCTGCTCAATGCATGCCGCATTGTCCTCAAAGATGCAAGTAGGAGTTCAGTAGTGGGATCTAATCCACACGTTCCTCGTATATGGTCTATGATCGACTGAGCCAAATGCACTCCCTTACGGATTCGTGCAATGCAATTATCTCTGCATGGTTCGAGGAAGTAGCAACTAGGTCCGCTTGGTAGATCGCCAAGATATCGCCGTATTCCCAATGGTGAACACATAACCAGCTTGGGAACGTCCTTTATGCGGGTCGAGAGATAACCGCATCAAGAAATCCCACTAACGTGTCGTTAGGATTCTCTGCATAAGGGGTAAGCTTGCTCGCATTAGCACTTCGGTAGTCAAGCTACCATGCTTAGCCGCAATATCGAGGAAGATCGACTCGGTATGCATCGTCTTCACCTCAACAATTCCTTTCGGAATATCACTCTCTTTGCGTAGGGAAAGAACAATCCAAGGTCACTGGAGGCTTTCAAGTATCGAAAGATGTGTTTTACTCCATTCCAATGCCTTATCGTGGAGCGGAGCTAAATCTCGCTAATGATTCACAGAGAATGCGATGTCCGGACGAGTACATTGAGCCAGATACAACAACGCACCGATTGCGCTAAGGTACGGTGTTTCGCTCCAAGGACCTCTTCATCCTCCTCTTTAGGACGAAACGGATCCTTGTTCATTTCAGGACTTCACCAATCATGGGGGTAGCAAGAGGATGTGCCTTGTCCATGCTAAATCGCCTGAGCATTTTATGGACATAGGCAGACTGATGAATGAGTATACCATCATCTCGATGTTCTAGCTCTAAGCCCAAGCAGAATCGAGTCCTCCCCAGATCTTTCATCTCGAATTCGGATTTAAGGTAGCGGGCCGTTTCATTGACCTCATCTATGGTACCGATGAAATTCATGTCATCTACATAGACGACTACAATCACGAATCCTGCATCTGTTCTTTTCACGAATATGCATGGACAGATGTCACTGTTCTTGTATCCCTTCCCAACCAAGTATTCACTTAGGCGGTTGTACCACATCCTTCCGGATTGTTTCAAGCCATATAGTGAACGACGCAATTTCACAGCGTACGCGCTCCGTGGTTTAGAGCTACTTGATTTGGGCCATGAAATCCCTTCGGGGACTTTCATATAGATATCCGTATCTAGATCCCCATAAAGATACGCTGTAACCACATCCATAAGCTGCATGTTCAGTTTTTCGGACACTACCAAACTGACTAAGTAGCGGAAAGTGATGATGTCCATAACGGGAGAATACGTCTCCTCGTAGTCAATGCCAGGGCGCTGCGAGAAGCCTTGGGCAACTAGTCTCGCTTTGTAACGCATGACCTCATCCTTATCATTGCGTTTACGAACAAAGACCCATTTATGTCCAACTGGTTTAACGCCCACGGGTATTGGCTCGATACGCCAAATACCTCACGTTTAGCCATTGAGTCTAGTTCACTGCATTGCATCTTTCCATTTCGCCAATCGGCTCGTTGTTGACACTCACCAACCGAGCGGCTCGGTCGTCGTCTTCAATAATTTCTTGAGCGACGGAGTAGGCAAAAGCATCGTCGACTAGCGTGACGACCTGTCCATAAATGCGTATTCACTCATACATTGCATCGAGATTTCTTTATTTTCTCGACATCAACAAAGTTTCCGACGCGTCCGTCGATTGTTCCATTGTTGATTCGAGGACATATCCGTAGTCGAGATAATCTCGTGACGGAGTCACCGTGTCGATGATGAGAGGATTTTGTGCCTCCGTTCCTCTTCTCTTCGAGGTTCGGTATCCTTTCTACCCACCGGCCTCCCCCTCTTCGAGCAGGGATAAGAGCAAACAAGCCTGCCCCACCACTAAGGTTGACGCCGGTGGCATCATTCCTTTGGGCGGCCGAACCTTTCCCTATAATCGGGACTTCCAACCTTGCGGGAACATTCGCAGCGGGAATGGTAGATCTTGTCACTTTCGCAGATGCTCAGTAAAGGCGTCGGGCATCGAATCCGTAACTTTCAAGGCGAGAATACGTTGCACTTCTAGCTCGGATTGAGGCATGCGGGGATCTTGATGAGGCAAGGAGGGAGCATACTGCACAATTTCTGCGTTCAACCGAATTGTTCGATTCCTCTCTCCCCTAACGACGGGAAGTTTGTCTCATCAAAGTGACAATCGCAAATCTTGCGGTGAATAGATCTCTGTCAAAGGTTCCAAATAGCGGATAATTTTAGGCGATTCATAGCCAACATATATACCTAATCGTCTTTGCGGACCCATTTTAGTACTGTGGAGGCGTAATTGGCACATATACCGCACAACCAAAAATGCGTAAGTGTGAAATATCGTGCTCATATCCAGCTACCAACCGGTACGCACTAAACGGTTGATTGGCGGTGGTCGAAAGCGAATAAGTATAGCCGCATGCAAAATTGCATAACCCCATGCGTAAATCGGCAAGTTGGTGCGCAATACCAATGCTCGGGCGATAAGTCAGAATCCGCTTAATCATAGCCTCGCAAGGCCATTCTGCGAATGAACGTGGGGGACGGATGTTCAACATCAATCCCAATCGACATGCAATAGTCGTCAAAAGACTTTGACGTAAACTCTCCAAAGATTGTCCAATCTTAATGACGAGATTGGGAAGTCGGGGTGGTTAGCCCGTAACTTGATGATTTGTGCTAGGAGTTTAGCAAATGCAGCGTTTCTTGTGGATAGCAGAGCCACGTGTGACCATCGCGTCGATGCATCAACCAGAACCATAAAATATCTAAATGGTCCGCACTCTGGTTGAATAGGTCCACATATGTCCCCTTGAATTCTTTGTAAGAAGCGAATATTTTGTGTTGAGTCTTTAGCAAAGGACGGAGAGGGTATCAACTTTGCTAGTGAACAGGCTTTACAAAACGATTTATGGGCATTAGAAATTGCCACGGAAGCCTCGGGATTTACGAGAGATGCACCGTCAACCTTATTAGGGCGTGCGATCTTTGGTCCCGGTGATACGGTATCAAGCTCACTCACATCAATGCCGATATCGAGTGGTGCTTCCAATCGTTTTCTGGACTTGAAAAACGGATGATCATGTGAGTTTTTCAAAATACGAATCATCATGTCGCGTCCAGGGTGACCGAGTCGGTCATGCCATAGTTGGTATGCTTCGGAATCACACAGTTCGTGACTCACAGCATAGGATTCAATAACCCTTATTGTAGTCTGGTATAAACCACTACTTAGACTCATAAGTTTCTCGAGAACGCGGCGTCTTCCGCATTCTGCCAGAGTAACACACAAAAATTCTGTTCCATTCTCACAATGTGTATCAAGGTGATAACCGTTGGCACGGATGTCCCTAAAACTTAGCAAGGTTCGGTTTGGTCTTGGGGCATAGAGAGCATTTATGACATTAATATGCATACCGTTAGGTAGAAATAAATGAGCAGGTCCCCTCCCTTGAATTACTTGGGAGGAACCAATCATTGTTGTCACTGAGGATATGTATGGCACAATATCCTTGAATAATTGCATATTCCGAAGAATAGTGTGGGTTGTTCCACTATCAGCAAGGCACTCAATTTCGCCACGAGACATCTACAATAAGACATGAAACTCAATTAGTCTTATGTTTAGAGACATAGCGAAAACTCATTTACATCGAGTTTGGGGAAATTCGACCAAGTTGGTTAGGATCAAAGTTAGCACAATCGCTGGAAATAATTTCCGTGCAGCTTGACCTTTGTTCACTAAAACAGCAATAACTTCTTCGTTAAGAAGGCTATGGACGAACGGTCAGTTGTTCTGGAAACTAGACTTCCGTATCTTTCTATCCATAGGTCTTGCACTTTCTGGATCATTAAACTCAGATCTCAGTGATCGTTTTAATTTGCTATTTTTGTATTTCCCTATTGTTGAGTGAAAGAGCAAGGTTTAAGCCTTTTTCAAAGGCATTATTTTTGATACAATACTATGGAAATATGGCCATAGGAGCGTTTAGATACTTTAAAACGCATCTTGGTTTACGATTTATATCTCTACTAATGATCCTTTCGGTAACTCCAACTTGGTAGACTTGCAGAGAAAGTAGGAATGTCTGCATAAAGGCTGTTTAAAAACCACTGATTCCGTTTGAACTCTCAAAGCATAAACAAATACCAAGGAGGATGCGCCTAGTCTTGATCAAAAGTTTTGATGAAATCCTACCAATGTATCAAATTTTTAACCAAGCAATTCGTTGCTAGCAATTATTTTGTGATAAACCAAACATGCTTTGAAGGGAAAAATAAAATTCATCTTTGCACAATCACAAAGAATTAAAAGAATTTTATTCATCATGGCCAACTTTATTACATTCATGAAAATCCAAAGTAGTTCTCGGAAACTAGAAACAAGACAAAACATAACCAAAGCGTAAAACTAGTCAAAGTCGGCAACATCCATATGTTGGTCTTTGTCCGCAATGGTGAGAGGAGGGATCTCAGTCTGGATCTCAATATGGTTCACCTCCGTATTCTCATTATCTACTTCCATGTAATTCGACTCTTGAGTCAAATATTGTTTATAGTGCTTGTAGTAAGCTTGGATGTTCTTTGGCGCTTTGCAATTGCGGTAAGTATGCTTCTTCGATCCGCAAGTATAGCAATTCCGGCCTTCCTTTGGAGTGGTTCCATTCCCGGCGGCAGGAGGCGGCCCACGTGGTTGGGTTCCACTAGGTCCCGTGGCCGAGCCACCTTGCCTCTTCCACACGTTGGAACGACGACCTCGTCTTTTCCCTTGCTTGCTCGAGTCATGCATCCGTGGTGCTTGCAAAAACTGAGTAGTGTTGCCTTTTCTATTTTGTCGTGGTGCTTTCCTGTGGGTAGCCTGATTCACTTCCGGAATCGGCTTCGTACCAGCTGGGCGCGCATTGCTATTGAGAATAATCTCATGGTGCCTTTCTTTTTTCGCGAGGTGGGAGATAAGGTCACTAAAGTTCTTAATTCTCCCTTCCTCATAGGCAACGCGCAGCTGATGAGCAATTACACTTGCTCCCACGGGAAACGTGTTAAGAGTCTTCTCGATCAAATCTTGATCACACTTCTTGACACCACAAAAACCAATATCAGCGCGAAGATCGAGGACAGCTTGATTATAGGCTTCCACATTCGCATAATCCAAAAATCGGATTTGCTCCCACTGAAGTTGCAATTCGGGGAAGCGCTGATCATGCACATTATTAAATCGTTGTTCGAGTGTGTCCCATAGTTCTTTAGGGGTTTGTAAGTTCATATAACACTTTTTCAACAACAGATGTATATGTCTACGCAAGTACATCAGTGCATTAGCCTTGGTTTCCTCGCTCGGTTCTTGAGCGGTAGGCTCGTTAGAGGGAAATATGGTTGTAGTAAATCTCTTACCGACGAACGCCAAGCGAACGTCTGAGACCCACCTATGGTACTCCTTACCAGCATGGTCAAGGATGTCGAACTCCGGATGAACATTGGAGCTTTGTGCCATCTACAAGATATAAACAAGAGGAAGTTAGTCTTGTTGGATTTTCAGTGACAATGTAAACGGTCACAATCGATGCTTTTAAAAGCGTGTAACATAACCGTTACTCGATTTACTTCCCTTAATTGTTGTTTAGTAAAGTCGACAAAAAAACGGCGATATCAGATCGCACCCAGATACGTGGTGTATGCAACAACCACAAGTATCGACTTTTCAACAATTCCGTGACTCCCCCAGGACCGTCACACAGTTTTCTTCGACACGCAGAGATACCGACTTCTCTCGCGGTCTCATCCACCGCAAAGTAGCGTGGGAGATAAAGAACCCAAAACCCGTGTCCCCAAAAGAAAAATTCCCAAAAAGGAGAGAATTGAAAAAGGGACAAGTCAGATAGTTACCTCGATTATAAAATTAGGCATGTGCTGAATCTGTGTTGTGCTTCGATCTACCGGTTGGTACTCGATGCGACGACGTGAAACCGGAGGCGCAATTTTGATGGCTTCTGAAGATAAGTTGATGTTCGGGTTTTGGTCCGAGAGTCGGAACTGGGTCGGACTAGGCTGGACTGGTCGGTCGGCGGCATGGCGGCGGCGGCGCGCGGTGGTCGGCGCGGGCGGCGGCGCGGCGGGGCGGCAGTCGGGCGGGCTGGGGCGGCCGTGGCTGGGCGGCGGTTGGTGGCGGCGGTCCGGCGGCTCTGGTGGCGGAGGTCCGGCGACGGAGGTGGTCCGGTGGCGTCTGCCCGGCTATGAGGTCTGACGCCCGGCGGCGAGTACTGGGACGACGGCGTTGGCGGCGCGGCTGGCGGCGAAGGCGCTGGGCGGCGGCGACGGAGCTGGCGGCGGCCAAGTTGCAGGCTGGCAGCGGCGGCGTGAGCTGACGGCGGTGGCGCTGATCGGCGGCGGCGGTCCGGCTGGCGTGGTCAAGCTAGCGGCGACGGTTGGTCCTAGAGTGGTGGAGCGATTCGGCGCGGTGTCGGGCCGGCGGTCGGAGGTCGACGGCGGCGGTCGGCGGAGCTCGGTAGGCTTTTGGCCGATTTTTTTTTTCTTTCGTTCGAGCTACGTGCTGATAACGTGTTTGAGGAGAAAAGTAAAGACAGCAATCAATTGTATTGATAACAATGAATAGATGGGCCTTTATATAGGCATTACAAAGAGAGTCTTTCCATACATAGGATTCCTAGTTAAGGTAAGACATCTAACAGGATCCAACTACTTATGGAAGAGTCTAGAACCTACCATAACTCTTATCCCCCTACAACTAGTATTAGGTAAGACACCAATACGGGAAGGATTTCCCGGAGCAGGGGGGAATTTTTTTTGGGGATTTTTTTTTTGAAAGTGGAGAGGTGTTTTGAGTTTAATTAAGAGAGAAAATGAGATTGAGAAGGGATGGTCCAAATATATGACATTGGGGTCTATATAAATAGAGAAAAATGAAATAAATTCGTTGGTGATTTTTTCAAAATTTTGTGAATTTTTTTTACTGCACTTTTTGCATAAAAACAAAGGAAAAAAAAAGGAAAAAAAAGAACTCCTTTTGGCCCACCAAATTTCCTTATAAAATCTGAGCTGATTTTTTTTCTTTTGTTAGTGGGGTTAAAATTGTGAACTTTTGCATTTTTTCCCATGAACTTTTGTGGTGAACAACCACAACCAATACCTGGGGTGGGTTATGGAGTGAAATGGTATAAGTGTAAGAAATAGGAATGATTGTAAGTCATTAATCCTTGGAGATTAATGACCCAGATTTCGTTCTGGTGTGCTAACACGGGAAACTAGGAGTGCTAACGAATTTAATTATTGGGGGTACCAATGTAATTTGACTAATTTATCTTATGGGAAGTTACTAAAATCATGGGAAGTTCCTATATTCATGGGATTTCATATTTTAGGTTAATATCTATTTTTATGGGATTTCATATTTTTTAGTCGTTCAAATATTTTATATTTTTGGTGTATTTATTTTTATTTTTTTAAAAACTAACATTATCTTTTTTTATTTGATTTGTATTTTTAAAAATCGAATCATGTTAATCATTTATTTTGTGTGTCTTGCAAATTGGAAAACAGAGTGCGGTTGGTTATATTCCAATTATGTGATTTTTTTGTTATGCTTTATTGTGTACAATACACCAATTTTGATACAATGTGTTGTGCTTTATTTTTTAGAAGATAAATAATCATACTCGTTTTCAAGTATAGGTACAAAATGATTTTCGTCATTTACTAAAAAAATACAATAAATACAATAAGACTCCATTTGTAAATCCTATAAATCACATGCAAAGATTACATACCATATGTGCTAGTATTACCTATTAAATGTGCTAATACAAATAACATTTTAATGCTAAACTCTACTATTAAAACATTAACAGAAATACAATGTATTAACAACACAAAATTTTACAGATTTAAGTGCTAACTATTACACAAATGACATCACAATAATTATCAAAACAATATTATCAAATGTGCTAAAATTTGGGAAGAGATAAGAAGTGGGATATGAAATCCCATGATTGTAGGAAATACCAAACATAAAATCTGTATAATTACAAAAATATCCCCTCAAAAATATTCCGCGTATCACACTTAGGCTAACTCTTTAGCACAACGTGCACAAATCACAGCCATTAATCACCAAAGATCAAGGGCCCAAAATCATTCTTATTTCTTACGGAAAAAAGCTTTCCTACCTGAACCTATCCCACCAATACCTTTATCATATTTCAGTGACGACTTTCCTTTCCTTCGGATTCTGCCTATAATAAGAATACGATTGTGACAAAGAACGGTGGTTCCATATACGGGGTGGAGTTGGTATAATCTTATTATATTTTTTGGATTTTGACTCAAAAATACAACCATAAACTACTTTTGCCTTAAATTATATTAATTTTAATTTTTCGACCCAATATATAATTCTTATAGTCTTTAAGATACATAATTAAAATAATCTTATTTGAAAATTCCTTAAAATGCCTCTTGCATTAAATAATAACGAAATAAGTTTTATCAAGTAGTAATTACAGACGGCATCCGTGTACCACCACCACCGGCCTCTGAACCGCCAATCATCAGCTAGTCTTCGGTCACTAGTTTTTTTCTCTTTTTTTTTCTGCCAATATTTCTGCAAAAAATACGTTAATTTAGATTATCAAATCATATATTAGAATTACCATATGGTAATAACAAATATCGTTGTCGGTTCGCCAGATATAGCCTCCAATCCACACCGACATTGTTAAAAATCACAGAGTGGTAATATTAATGACCAAGATTTGTTTTGAATTCGATCATTTTTTTAGTTTTATTTTATTTTTTTCTGTCAGAATATCAATAAATTTATTATTTGGTACTTTGGACTACTGAAAGATTTTTTCGAATTACCAGTTGTTATTTGATTTTACTAATTTGGATTATTCAACCAAATTACCATAAGATAATTCATAAAATTACCACAAAGTAATTCAAAGAACAATGCGGTTTTTAGATAATCAGTGGTATTACCATTGGATAATGTAAATTATCAATTAATAATTTAACAACTGTCGCCCAATCCAATCGGTAAGCTGCGACAGTATTTGAACTGTCAACTGATAATTTAGATAACCAAATCTTGAATTACCACAATGTAATTCAAAATTCATACAATATTTTTGAATAGTGATTTTATCAACACAACAATATATAAGAAAATAAAAAATCTATTTTACATAATATATATCTCTTACAACTTACACACAAAAGAATAAGAAGAAAGGGGGAAAAGTCAAAATTTTATTCAAGGAAAAAAAGTTACACAAAAAGAATACTTATTACTCTTTTGGGATGCCATTTCTCACTAGCACCCTTAATCTTTCGTGTCGAGATCGATAAATTCTTTTTATGATATTCATTGGAAGAGATGAGTAGTATTTATGAAGATTCAATAGCACTGAATCCATTATGATATTTAGACATTTGATATGGGTGAATTTTATGAATATAGTGATAATCTATTTATAGATTATAATTACACGTTATGACTCCGCATTTTGGAAAGTTCGTAGCCTGAAGCATATGAACTACGACTCTATATTTGAATAATGAACATAATATGATGCATGGGAGTAGTGATTCCAGTTTGATAATGATGTGCAATAATGGCACCGAAAGATAATGTGATATGTCAATAAAATATCTATGTGGTGATATAAACACATCATGCCTTCATATATCTGTTTTCAATTAATAATATCACGACTAGCCAATATTGGGAATGAATCCTTTATAAATTAAGAATATATTAAGGGGGAGTATCGGCCCACTTCCTCTACATATGAACTACTAGATATTATGGATCGATAAGATATATAACTCCGTAATCGGAAATTTACGAGATGACTTGCTCATGGTTTGAGCATAGTTTCCCGATAAGATGATAGAAAGAGTAATATATCCCAAGTAAACTTGAACAGATCTCGAAAGGATCAAGATATGCGCATACAAGTTGTTGGCCACAGTATACTATTGTACATCTTAGGGGGGAGAGGGGGTTGAATAAGTTGTAATCTTTTTTGAAGTTTAGGTTTGTATAGAGGAAGTCTTAGACTAAGTTGTTGTAAGTATAACAACTAGGTAATCTCATGTAGCTTGCTGCTTAAAGGGTTTCTGCTGTGAGTATTGACCCAAATAATGGAATCTATCCATTAACATATGGGATTGTGGACACTGAAAACACAGATTCTTGGATATGGTTTCTAACACAATTGGGAGATGATCTGGACTTGTGCAGAAATTCTAATTTCACTTTTATAAGTGACAGGCAAAAGGTATGCTTCTATCTAATATCTTTTCATATATTTTCATATCTTTTCAATTATGTTATTCCATTTAATATCTTTTCATAACATATTTGTGTTTAATGGTGACAGGGTATTATTCCAGCCCTTGCAAAGTTGTTTCCTTTTGTTGAGCATAGATTTTGTGTCAAACATATTCATGAGAATATGAAGCTGAGATGGAGTGGTGCAGCTTACAAAGATTTGCTATGAAAATGTGCCACAGCAACAACAATAGAAGAGTTTAATTTGGCAATGCAAGAGTTCAAAACATTTAGCCTTCCTGCTTATGAGTGGTTATTGAAGATTCCACCTCAGCATTGGGCAAGATCACATTTCTCAGGTACTGTATGATTTCAATTAAATAAAGATTTTTTATACTAAATTACTTGTGCTGAGTAAAACTTGTATTTTAAATAGGGAGATGTAAGTCAGATGTGTTGGTCAACAATATGTGTGAAGTTTTTAATGGAAAACTGGATGGTGGTAGAGACAAGGCAATCATTGGTACATTGGAATTTACAAGAGCATATCTCATGAAGAGGATTGTAAATGTGAATAAGATGATTGCTAGATGTGATGGTCCACTCACAACCACTGCTGCCAAGCTTTTGAAGATGAGTTGTGATGAGGCAACCAAGTACACAGTCAGTTGGGGAGGAGGTATCTATTACCAGGTAAGTGGTCCATTCCATGACCAGTGTGTAGTCAATGTTGAGCAAAAGACTTGTACATATCGGAAGTGGGAGTTGACTGGGATCCCTTGCAAACATGCTGTGGCAACAAACTGGAACATGGCACTTAACAATCAAACTGTTACCTTACCAGATGAGTGGGTACACCCATGTTATAGGCTGGAAACATGGAAGAAAGTATACTCATACCTAATCAATCCTATTAGAGGTAGGATGTTTTGGCCTAAGTGTAATGTACCAACTACTCTGCTACCACCAGAGCATCAACCACAAGTTGGAAGACCAAGGAAAGAGAGGAGGAGGTCTAAGACAGAGAGAGATGTGGTCAAGATTGTCAAGAGTGGGAACCTAACAAGAGAATACAAGACTGTGACATGTGACATATGTGGAACAAAAGGACACAACAAAAGGAGTTGCACTGGTCCAAGGAAATCACAGTCCCAAATTGGTACTAAGAAGAGGAAAACAAGAACTTCTGGTGAAGATGATATCTCTGGAACACCATCAACTACTGCTACTCACAAAGGAACACCACCAACTGCTGCTGATAAAGGGAAGGGAATTGCAGTGGGTGATGGGGCAAAAAAGAAGAAATGTCCACCAAGGAAGAAAGTTATCAAGATTGGTTAATGTTTTTATGTGAATCTTAGGTTTATGTTAGTATATGTATTTCTATGAAGCTTAGGATTATGACAATTTGGTTCATGTCTCATGTCTAGTTAAGTTATTTTGGATGTTGATGGCATATATGCCTTCAAAACTTGACTTTTTAATGATATTCAGGCAATTTATGGTAATGGGTCAATTTTATTTTTTGGTTTATGGTAATGAGTATATTCAACACAAAAAGAAACCAACAACTAAAAAATTCATATCTTCATATCCATTGTTAACCAACAACTATCTTCATATCTATTGTTAACCACTTGAGCTATGTAACAAAAAAAACAGTATTTGAGTACATTGAACACAAAAAGAAACCATTTGTCCAAGTATATTCAACACAAAAAGAAACCAAGTAAAAAATTCATATCTTCATATCCATTGTTAACCAACAACTATCTTCATATCCATTGTTAACTACTTGAGCTACGTAACAAAAAAACAACAACAGTATTTGAGTACATTAAACACAAAAAGAAACCAGCTAACTTAAATTCATTCATAGATCATAACAAAAGAGGCACAAACATCCTTACAACCCACTGACTTCATTACAACACCTAAACAATATCCATCTTCTAGAACATAACATTCAATCACAAAAGACAATCCACTGACTTGATTACAATACCTTGAAGACAACAAACATAAAAAAACACACCAAGAAACATAAAGGTACTTCTTGATCCTTGCTCTATCTTCCACCACCTCTTGCAATTTTGCTCGCTGATTGTTCAATGATCTCAACAATCCGGGTATGATTAAAGTAGATCGAGGACACATTGGGGGGTCAACCCAATCAATGAATCCGCAGCATCCCAAAAACCTTCGTCCTGGGTTTGTGTTAGTCCATTATGTTCTCACCACTGCTTGCGCACCACAATGACATCTTACCATTTTTGTTTTCTAATTTAATCGGTAGGTTTTGATTTGGGATTTTAATGAAAAAGAGAAAGAAAGGGGGAAAGTGGAGATGGCGAGAAAGGGGTAGGTGTGCAGAGATGACAAGAAAGAAATAAGCGGAAATGCTATTAGGGTTTGGAAAAGACTGAAATACCCTCAATGGATGGATGAGTAACGTCAGTTAGTGTAGCCCGTTTGAGTGGAGGACTAACGCTACATAATGTTTGCCACTTAAGGATGGATGGTAAACCTTTTTTGGTCAAAGGATGAAACTTGTCGGTCAACGTAAACCACAAGGACGAATGGTGTAATTTACTCTATCTGAAATAGACCTCACGCCCTAACAAAGAAAGACAACATGTTGAATACTAATTCAATGATTCATCAGAAATCCTGTCGTGCAACTCTTAATAGATTTCCACAAAATGAGCTCTAATAGCATCAATTGATGAAATTGATCTAAAAGATAAAGGAAAATAAATGAACATAACCTGGACTCTCGGGGGTTTCCCCTTTAATGGAAACTGGCGGAGCGCCATATGGAGTTGTCATAACATGTCTTCAACTAGAAATACCCAGCAAATAACAGAAAAAAAGGCATAAAGATACAACAACAACATCTAAGCCTTAGTCCCAAAATGATTTGGGGTCGACTAACATGAACTAAACTTTTAAACCGTCAATGCTTGTTACATAAATAACATAAAAGGAAAAAAATGAGGGAAGATAAAAACGCAAAAAAAAGGAGAATGAATGTTAACCAAAAAAAAAAAGGAATCAGATTCCATCCACCATCCGTATTCTTTCCCGCCACATTTGCCTCTCCATCGCCATACTTTCTCCAATTCCAAGAAACCGCATATCATTTTCAATCATCTTTATCCATTTTTTCTTGGGTCTTCCTCTACCTTTTATAATATTACTTGTTTCCCAACTTTCTAGCCTCCTCCCTGGGGCATCAACAGGTCCTCTTCTCACATGACCAAACCATCGTAATCGATTCTCCATCATCTTGTCTTCTATAGACGCAACTCTTACCTTCTCTCTAATCGCCTCATTTCTGAGCCGATCCTTTTTTGTATGACCATACATCCATCGTAGCATATGCATCTCCGCCACATTCATCTTTCGAACGTGACACTGTTTACAGCTCAACACTTGGTGCCACATAACAGTGTAGGCCTAATTGCCATCCGGTAAAATTTACCCTTTAATCTATGAGGCATGTCAGGATCACATAAAACCCCTGTGGCACTCTCCCACTTCAACCACCCTGCCTTTATTTTGTGAGCCACATCGCCATCTAACTCTCCATCCTTTTGGATAATAGATCCAAGATACCGAAAGAAAATGGATCCATGAACAACTTTCCCATCAAATGTGATCGACCCCGCATCTCTATCACGGTTTTCGTTAACCTACACTCCATATATTCAGTCTTACTTCTGGTCAGCCTAAAGCCTCGAGTTTCCAAAGTATCCCTCCAAAGTTCTAATTTCTGTTGCACTCCAACCTTCGTTTCATCAATCAACACAATATCATCTGCGAACATCATACACTACAGAACGTCATTTTAAATTTCTCTTATCAATTCGTCCATGACTATGGCATAGAGAAAAGGACTAAGAGCAGATCCTTGATGCACCCCAATCGTAATAGGAAATTCTTCTGTCCTCCCAACATTAGTACGTACACTTGTACTAGATCCCTCATACATGTCCTTTATAATGTCAATATATTTCCGCAATACACCCTTCTTTGCTAAGGCCCACCAAAATACTTCCCTTGGTACTTTATCATATGCCTTCTCAAAATCAATAAAAACCATATGTATTCTTTTTTTTATCTCGATAATGTTCCATCAACTGTCGGATAAGATAAATTGCTTCCCTGGTAGATCTTCCAGGCATAAATCCAAATTGATTTTCTATTATCTTCACACATTTTCTGATCCTTTGTTCAATCACTCGTTCCCACAACTTCATGGTATGACTCATTAGTTTAATTCCGC
Organism: Orobanche coerulescens; assembly: GCA_033398695.1. NCBI lineage: Eukaryota > Viridiplantae > Streptophyta > Magnoliopsida > Lamiales > Orobanchaceae > Orobanche > Orobanche coerulescens. The sequence goes on along the minus strand of CM065813.1, from coordinate 127,083,516 downwards.
GATAATTAGAACAATTTGTGAACATCACCTTTGTTCTTATACAAAGGGACGAGAATACTTTTCCTCCATGCTGCTGGCATCTTATTGCTTCTCCAAATCTTTTTGAAAAGCATAGTGATACGAATTACGTAAGTAATGCGTATAAACACAACGGAAGATGATCACGTTTACAATATGGATAAAATTTACAAAGGTGGTGGACGAATCAAAGGGGATTCGGCCGTGAGATAGTAAGATGTACGGAGTTTGGTGTGTTTTTATCGAACTAGACCTATAACTCGATAAAAGGGTAATCTCTTCCCAAGACCTTTTGAGAATTGATTAAAGTTAAAATCTCGAAACTCGTCGAAACAATAACTAAGGTTTGTCGAACTCGTTCAACGTATATTTCAAAGGAAATACAAAGTTTATTATGATTCTCGATGATTTACAAGTACAACGAACACTACTATATATAGTAGTTTACAACCGAAAGAAAATACAACAAAACGAAAAAACGAACTTCCTAGCAACATCATTTCGGCCGAAATCTCCAAGTAGATACCAAGCTATCTTGGTGTTATTAGATGAAAGAGACATGAAGCAACCTTTGGTCTTGATGGTGACATGAAGTAGAATCAAAACATTATTCCTCCTTCATTTCGGCCGAGCATGCTTCAAGGATTTGGTGTAGATGTAAAGATATCTTCCTCCTTGGAATTACATGGATGATAAAGAAATGAGTGACAATGACATGAAGAAGAAAGTCTCCACTCCATCTTCATTTTCGGCCGTTTGTGTACATGGTGGGGAAGGAGAAGATAACTTCATTATCTTGTCAAGATATGAAGTCAAGATATGTCCCTTTCAAGCATGATATGGCCGATCCACCATGCTTTCGGACCGATCCGTCGCCGAATTCTACGTTACTCCGATTCCGATTAACAACGTAACTCCAATCCGTTTAACATTTTCTCCTAAGTATAACGATGCATGGCCATGCGAATTTGCATCATCATGGATGTCGATTTTTATCGGAGTTTCTTCGACTGGAATATTAGATATCGTATCATTCCCTCCGTCTTTGAAAGGAATTGACCTCAATTCCGCAATGCCATCGTCGTCAAGATAATGTGAGAGATCACCTACGTTGAATGTCGCTTGTACTCCGTATTCGCCCGGAAGTTCGACTTTGTATGCGTTGTCGTTCACCTTTTCCACAATTTTGTACGGACCCTCGGCTCTCGGCATTAATTTGTTCTTCCGTTTGCTTGGGAATCTTTCTTTTCTCAAATGTATCCAAACCAAGTCGCCAACATCAAATAATCTCGCCTTTTTATTTTTGTTCGACTTCCGTTTGTATATTTCATTTACTTCTTTAATCCGTTCCCGTATCTTTTCATGTAACTTTATCATGGATTTGAGTTTTGCTTCGGCGTCCTTGTGAACCAATTCGTTGCTCGGCAGGGGAATCAAGTCTAATGGTAAGTGCGGATTTAATCCGTATACCACTTCAAAAGGTGAATGGGCCGTGGCATAACCGGGTGATCGGTTGTATGCGAATTCGGATGAGCAAGTTTAACGTCCCAATCTTTACGAGTTTTATTTACCAACCCTCGTAATAATGCTCCCAAGGTTCGATTAGTTACCTCGGTGCATCCGTCGGTTTGCGGGTGATGTGAAGTCTTGAATAGGAGTTTAGTACCGACTTTCCTCCATAAAGTATTCCGTAAGTAACTCGAAATTTGGAATCTCGATCCGACACGATAGTTTTTGGAACTCCGTGTAAACGAACTATTTCCCGGAAATACAAGTCCGCCACATTGCTTGCATCATCGGTTTTGTGGCACGAGACAAAGTGAGCCATTTTCGAAAAACGGTCGACGACCACCATGATCGAGTCCTTGCCTCGTTGAGTACGAGGTAAAGCCACAATAAAATCCATCGAGACATCCTCCCACGGTCGTAACGGTATCGGCAACGGCATGTATGTACTCGACTTGAACGAACTTTTCATCATGTGACAAGTTACGCATTTGCTCACGATTGTGCTGACGTCACCATACATTTTCGGCCAAAAGAAATGTTCTTTTAGCACCTCTACAGTCTTGGTCGAGCCGAAGTGTCCGGCTAGTCCTCCTCCGTGCGCCTCCCGAACCAGCAATTCCCGAATCGTATGTCTCGGCACACATAATTTATTCCCCTTGAAGAGAAAGCCATCCTCAGAAACAAATTCCTCAGACGGGCCGTTTTACAACGGTTAAAAATTTCCCCGAAGTCCAAATCGTCGTTGTAGTGATCTTTCAAAGTCTCGAACCCCAACAAACGAACATCTAGCATCGACAGTAAGGCATACCGTCTCGATAGTGCATCCGCCACTACGTTACTCTTCCCGTCTTTGTACTTGGATGAAAAGTGAAAAGATTGTAAAAATTCCACCCATTTTGCATGTCTCGGGCTTAGCTTACTCTGTCCGTTGATGTATTTCAACGACTCGTGATCCGAATGTAGCACGAAATGTTTCGAACGCAGATAATGACTCCAATGATCGAGTGCTCTTACGATAGCATAGAACTCCTTGTCGTAAGTACAATAATTCACTCGGGCCCCACTTAACTTCTCCGAAAAATAGGCAATGGGACGGCCTCTTTGAATAAGCACTGCCCCGATTCCAACTCCGCTAGCGTCACATTCTACCTCAAACGGTTGTGAAAAATCGGGTAACGTCAAAATCGGCGCTTCACATAATTTTCCCTTTAAGTTTTCAAAAGCCTTTTGGGCCGTTTCGTTCCATGCAAAGGTTCCCTTTTTCAGACACTCCGTGATCGGACTGGATATAGTGCTAAAGTCCCGTATGAATCGTCGGTAAACGAAGCGAGGCCATGAAATGACCGCATTCTCCGTGATTGTCTTTGGGGTCGGCCACGACTTGATTGCCGCGATCTTCTCTTGGTCGACCGAAACTCCGTCTTCGAAACAACATAGCCGAAAGACAAGACTCTCGACTAGGAAAGTACACTTCTCCCGTTTTCCATAAAGTTTCGTTCCTTAGCGTCTCAAACACGTACCGCAAATGTTCGAGATGTTCTTCTACGGACCGATCAGATCAAAATGTCGTCTAAGTACACGACAACAAACTTTCCCAAGAAAGGTTTAAGAACCTCGTTCATCAACCTCATAAAGGTGCTCGGGCGTTGGTGAGGCCGAATGGCATCACAACCCATTCGTAAAGTCCATTCTTCGTTTAAACGCCGTTTTCCATTCGTCTCTCTCGCATGCGGATTTGATGGTATCCGCTCCGTAAATCAACTTTGGAAAATATAACCGAGCCATGTAACTCGTCCAAAGATGTCGTCTAGTCTCGGATGGGAAACCGATACTTGACGGTGATGTTATTCACGGCTCCATCACAATACACATTCGCCATGTTCCGTCTTTTTTGGCACAAGTAGAACTCGGAACCGCACACGGACTTAAACTTTCTGACATATCCGTGATTCATGAGTTCATCAATTTGACGTTGTAGTTCTTTTGTTTCTTCGGGATTACAACGATACGCCGCTTTGTTCGGTAATGGAGCTCCCGGTATAAGATCAATCTGGTGTTCAATCCCGCGGATAGGTGGTAATCCTACCGGCAAGTCTTCGGGAAATACGCCCGAAAACTCGTGTAATAATACGTCTATCTCTTCCTCATGTTGCGATTTTGTGGCAAGATTTCGGACCTCTTTGATCATCATCAAATAAACACGTTCGCCATCGTCAATGGTGTGTTCGACTTCTTTCTCGTTTGCAAACATCGTAAGTTTCGGTCCTTCGACTTTTTTCGAACTCATCGTCCGGATAGCTTGAGGTGACATAGGTTTAAGAACAATTTTTTTACCTTTGTCACGTAGCTCATACTCATTACTCCTCCCTCGATGTAGTACGTCCCGATCAAATAGCCAAGGTCTTCCTAATAACACGTGACATGCGTCCATCGGTAGTACATCGCATGTAATGTCATCGCCATACGAACCCATGGTGAGTCCGACCTTCACTTGTCTTGATACCTTCACTTTGTTCCCATCATCGAGCCAATGGAGTGCATACGGCTTAGGATGGGCCGTGGTGATCAAACCGAGTTTTGAAACCATCTCGCTTGATGCCACGTTTGTACAGCTTCCACCGTCAATGATTAAGCTACACCATTTATCTCCGACACGACACTTCGTGTGGAAGATTTGGTCCCGTTGTTCTTCGTCACTTGGGGCGGCCTTCGTTTGTAACATGCGAAGGACAAGGTTCGTGTCATAGTTCGGGGCATCGTATGCCTCGCATTCTTCTTCTTCGTCAGCTTCTAAGTTAAAAACGTCTCCAACTCTTTCTTCTTCGGCTAGTAATTCCTCTCGGGCGGCTATGGCTTCTCGTAACGTCACAATCCTCCGATTCGGACAAGCACTTTGATAGTGTCCAAATCCTTGACATTTGAAACATCGGACTTTAGATAGGCTCGTTTCTTTTGGGGTGGTAGGGGTTTTCGGAAGGGTAGTCACGGACTGGCTTGTGGTGACAGGTTTTGGAAACGAGCTAGAACTCGCGCCAAAGTTGGTATTTCCGTATTTAGGTGGGAATTCGGGTTTAGAGAGTTTGGTTTTGTTTTGATTTTCCAGCTTTATGCAAAGTCCGCATAAAGTATCGAAGTCGGAATAGGGGTAGAGTTCTACGGAATTAGCAATATTTTTGTTCAAACCTCGTAGGAAACGGGACATCCGCAATTCTTCGCTTTCTTCAAGTTCTCCCATCAAGGATAAGTTTTCAAACTCCTCGATGTACTCCTCGACACTTAGCTTTCCTTGTGTGAGGTCAGAAATTTTTGATGCACAGCTTAGCTTGTGTGTAGCCGGGACATATCTTTTCGTAGTTTCCTTTTAGGGAATCCTACGAACGTATCTTCTCTTTTCCTAAGACGACTTCTTTGCGTCTTCATTCGCTCAAACCAAAGGGAAGCTCCCTTTCCAAGTTTGAGAATCGCGTACTTGCAACGTACTTCGTCATTGAGCTCCTTGAACTCAAACATTCGTTCAATTTTTCTTTCCCACTCCAGATAAACTTCAGATCGGTGCCGCCTACGAACTCCTAAGTTCGCCGTCTTGTATTCATCCGCATGTCGTGGTGCATGCATGGTGTCATGTCCTCGTCGTGCATGGATTCTGGGCTCCGGTAAGCCGCGAAGAACGTCACGTAGTTGTGCTACTTCTTCATCGGTGAATGCCATCTTCTTCAGTGATGTCGAGAACTGTGAGACAAATGTCTCTGATACCACTTATGATACGAATTACGTAAGTAATGCGTATAAACACAACGGAAGATGATCACGTTTACAATATGGATAAAATTTACAAAGGTGGTGGATGAATCAAAGGGGATTCGGCCGTGAGATAGTAAGATGTACGGAGTTTGGTGTGTTTTTATCGAACTAGACCTATAACTCGATAAAAGGGTAATCTCTTCCCAAGACCTTTTGAGAATTGATTAAAGTTAAAATCTCGAAACTCGTCGAAACAATAACTAAGGTTTGTCGAACTCGTTCAACGTATATTTCAAAGGAAATACAAAGTTTATTATGATTCTCGATGATTTACAAGTACAACGAACACTACTATATATAGTAGTTTACAACCGAAAGAAAATACAACAAAACGAAAAAACGAACTTCCTAGCAACATCATTTCGGCCGAAATCTCCAAGTAGATACCAAGCTATCTTGGTGTTATTAGATGAAAGAGACATGAAGCAACCTTTGGTCTTGATGGTGACATGAAGTAGAATCAAAACATTATTCCTCCTTCATTTCGGCCGAGCATGCTTCAAGGATTTGGTGTAGATGTAAAGATATCTTCCTCCTTGGAATTACATGGATGATAAAGAAATGAGTGACAATGACATGAAGAAGAAAGTCTCCACTCCATCTTCATTTTCGGCCGTTTGTGTACATGGTGGGGAAGGAGAAGATAACTTCATTATCTTGTCAAGATATGAAGTCAAGATATGTCCCTTTCAAGCATGATATGGCCGATCCACCATGCTTTCGGACCGATCCCGTCGTCGAATTCTACGTTACTCCGATTCCGATTAACAACGTAACTCCAATCCGTTTAACATTTTCTCCTAAGTATAACGATGCATGGCCATGCGAATTTGCATCATCATGGATGTCGATTTTTATCGGAGTTTCTTCGACTGGAATATTAGATATCGTATCACATAGTTACCCATTCGATCCCTCTCTCCCCCAAACACCTCCAAACTTCAATAGGTCTCCCATCTGGTGCTTCTGCTTTCTTTGACCCCATCTTCTTAAATGACATTGTCACTTCACCCTTTTGAATTCTCCTCTCAAACTCTCGGTTAACCATACTTGAGGGGATATTTCAATTCCTAATATCTTGTTCTTGATGGCCATTGAATAGGATATCAAAGTATGACCTCCAAATCTCTTTTATCTCTTTACCTTGAACCAAAATTTTTTGGTCAGAATCTTTCACACATTTAACTTTTCCAATATCTCGCGTCTTCTTCTCTCTCATTCGAGCAAGTTTATAGATATCTTTTTTCCCTTCTTTTGTATCTAATCTTGTATATAATTCTTGATTGACCTTTGATCGGGCGTTTCACACTGCCTTTTTAGCTTCTGTTCAAGCTTTCTTGTACTTCTCATAATTCTCATCGCTCGAGCATTTACCCAGTACCTTATAACATTCACGTTTGGTCTTTATCACTTGCTTAACTTCATCATTCCACCAAGATGTGTCCTTACTTGATTGTTTGTTTCCTTTAGATTCTCCTAGGACTTCTTTTGCAACTTCCTTTGTGTTATGCGACAACAAGTTCCACATCGAATCTATATCCATCTCCGTGCAATCAGACCAAATACCACTATCAGCAATCTTAGCCACAAAAGTATGTCAACTCTCCCCTTGGAGCTTCCACCACTTAATTCGAGGGTCAACTTGTGGTCTTCTCTTTCTTAATTGCCTCTTACCTCGAAAGCCAAGCACCACAACCCTATGCTGCATTGCAGCACTCTCACCGGGTATCACCTTGCAATTAGTAAAACTTTTCCTACAAGCATTCCTTACTAAAAAGAAATCAATCTGACTTGAATTACCTCCTTTTCTATATGTCACCAAATGAGAGTCCATTTTCTCGAACCAAGTGTTCATAATACCCAAGTCATAAGCTAATGTGGAATCTAATATATCATTTCCTGCTTCATTCCTATCCCCAAAACCAAAACCACCATGAACGCTCTCAATGCCATCTCTCCTAACACCGACATGCTCATTGAGGGCACCACCGATGATCAATTATCCACCAGAAGAATTCGTTCGACAACCTCTTCCAAATCTTCCCAGAATTCTTGTTTGATCGATGCATTGAATCCTACTTGTGGTGCATAAGCAGTTATGATAATTAGAAACTCATTCCCTATCACAAGCTTAATACTCATTATTCTATCGCTCTTTCTTGACACTTCCACCACATCATCAATGATTTGTTTATCAATGATGATACCACTCTATTTCTACTTCTATCCTTTCCAGAGTACCAAAGCTTGTAACCCCAAGGAGCTAACACTCTTGCCTTTTCGCCAACCCACTTAGTCTCTTGTAGACACATTATGTGAACCCTCCTCCTTTTCATAACCTCCCCCACTTCTACTGATCTCCCCATCAAAGAGCCAATGTTTCAAGTTCTAAACCGCACCTTACTACCCTTACTAGCCGCATTAACTAACTTCTCTATCTGTCCCCATCCACGCTGCAAGAATCCTTGCACATTTGACATCACACCCATACTTCGAGGTGGCCCGTCGCTTCCGAGTGACGACCTAGCAACCCTTACATATTTTCCACTACACCCGGGCCTATGAAGTGTAGCGCATCCTTGCTCAATTGACACCACCCTCAGATGTAAAGGTGGCGCGCCGCTTCTGGGCAACGACCTAGCAACTCTCGCATACTTTTCACTGCACCCGAGCCTATGAAATGCAGTGCGTCGCTTCTGAGGAGACGGCCCAACGATTTTTAAAATTTGATTCATGTCCATAAAATGTGACGAGTTTTACGCTGGATGCCACTAACCTACCGGAACCCTCCTCTTTTATCCGGACTTGGGACCGGCAATGAATATCAAGAAGACACCAACAGACATAGTTAAAAAAAAGTGCATACAGATACACACGAAAAAAAATAGGGGATCGGAAAAATTTCAGCAAATATGGAAAAAGAAAAATAAGGGGCAACTCATGAATGTTTGATTAGATTGCTGTGCTTACGAGAAGAGGGGAGAAGTGCATGATGTCATGAGTTACTCGGTTCTTTTGATTTTGATTTTCTGCTCATCCTAAAGCAAATACTGGTAGTATAATATTTTAAAAAAAATCATCTTCGTTTAAGTACTTCATAATAAATCACAACCCAAAGTTGACCATCTACTATGCTAAATAAAATTTTTGAGAATTTTAACAAACTAAAAAGAAAATAAGTTTGAGAATGGAACCCCCAACTTGAAGTGTTAGAAAGAAGTATCAAATTTACGCCAAAATACGAGATATTTTACCAGTGGAAGGAGAAATGAAATTGAGGGAAACAAAAACATGAGAAAAGGAGGGATCAAGAGATAAAGGCTTACCTTGAATTTGCCGGCATCTTGTCCTTTCCATTTTAGATGAAATTGGAGAAGCGAGATTAGATCCTTAAAATAAACTAATAGGACATGTAAAGGGAAAGTAAAGTTTATGTTGGAAATATTGGAAAAAAAATAAAGGAAATGGGCTGTTTTGAGCAGGCCATTTGAGAGGCAATTTTGAGTGGGCTCGACTACGAGTTAAAGTCGGGACTTAGTTGGAATACGTAGTACCCCGTACAAGGTTTCCAAAACATGTAAGAACACTCAAAATGATTGAGGTATGAATGAGATATAATGTTCCAAAGTGAGCTCTCTAGAAATGAGTTTGGGGGTGTTATCCCACATTGGAAAAAGAAGGGAAAAATTTTGAGTATATAAAGAGATGTGGACAAACTCTTGTTCAAAAGTGAGACATGAGTGGATGTGCGACTAGGCGCCCCTCGCGCGCACACACACACGCACGCGCCGCCACCGTTCGTCCGACCGGCTCGGCACGGCACGCTTCGGGTCGGGTTGGTTCGGCTCGAACGAAGGGTGATTTGGGCGTAATGTCTCGGCGTCTCGAAGTTATCTTTTTATTGCAATTTTATTCAGAAAAACTTCATTTTGCCGAAATACCTCAATTATAAATTTCGAATTTTTCAAATCCGGATAAATATCAATTAAGGAGACCAATCCAGATAAAAACCAAACCAAACCAAACATACCCAGTATATCCCGCTCAGAGTAGGGTTTGGGGAGGGTAAGATGTACGCAGACTATGCCCGTACTTATTACGGTAGGGAGACTGTTTCCGTGAAGACCCCAGCTTAGTGCACAACAGAATATTGAGTGATAAATACAAAGGAAAGCATATGATTCGAAAAAGCTCAACGTCATACCTGAGCCCACAGCTTAATCCACATGGGACTTACCTAAGCGGAATTTGGCTACTTCAATCCCAATGAACGCTGCTCTAACATAAGAGAGGTTGACTCTGCGCACAGCTCCCTGTCAAAAATACACACACGCAAAGCCAATAAGATAAAATATACAATAAAAGTAAAAAATACAATGCTCTAGGTCAAAGCTAACCGAGACAACCCAACCCTGAGGCTCTCAACTATAGCACCGCTCCCTACAAAAGAATCCACAACTCTGATCTGGCGCCTCCAAGCGTACCTATCAACAGGCATGGTCTCGGAAAGATTTAAGGCCTTCAAATCTAATCTCAGCTGCTCCTCCCATGTCCTCCTCGGTCTGCCTCTCCTCCTCTCCCCGACAACCAATAAACTCTCGACCCTCCTCACCGGAGCAGATGCCTGCCTCCTTCGGACGTGACCAAACCATCTCAACCTCTCTTCCCTAACTTTCACTGAAATGGGAGCCACTTCCAGTGCGTTCCTGAAAACCACATTCGCGATTCTATCTAACATTGTGCGACCACACGACCAACGTTACATTCTCATTTAAGCCACTTCCAACTTGCTCTCAAGCGACTTCTTCATCGCCCAACATTCGGAGCCATACAATATTGTAGGTCGGATTGCCGCTCTATAGAATTTACCCTCCAACTTTAGAGGGACTTTCTTATCGCACAGGACCCCTGTCACTGCTCTCCACCTTAGCCACCCCGCCTTGATGCAATGAGTGAAATCATCTTCACACTCACCTTCCTTCTGAATGGTCGAACCCAAATACTTGAACTTATCCGTACGGGGTACGATCTGATCCGCAATCATTACCTCTGCATCTTCCTCGTGGGCCTCACCACTAAAGTTACACCAGAGATACTCGGTCTTAGACCGGCTCACATGCAAGCCCTGGGATTCTAACTTAGACCTCCAAAGCTCCAACTTTGAGTTCACCTCCCTCCTAGACTCCACCACTAACATAATGTCGTCGGCAAAAATCATGCACCATGGGACGCCATCTTGAATCCCCGCGAAATGACGTCAAGGATTAGAGCGAAGAGAAGAGGTCTTAGCGCCGACCCTAGTGTAGCCCTATCTCAACCGAAAAATACTGGGTGTCATCAACTAGGGTCCTAATGCAAGTCCTAGCTTGGGAGTACATGTTTTGGATCGCCCCAACGAACGGCAACGACACCCTCCTCTCTACTAGGCTCCTCCAAATAACATCGCGTGGAATGCTTTCATAAGCCTTCTGTAGATCTATGAACACCATATGGAGGTCCTTGCGCCACTTTTAAACTTCTCCATAAGGCGTCTAGCGAGATGAATGGCCTCAGTCGTGGACCTCCCCGGCATGAAGCCAAATTGGTTCCCTGAGATCTCAACTTCTCTTCTAACCCTGCATTCCACCACTCTTTCCCAAAGTTTCATAGTATGACTGAGGAGTTTAATAACCCTATAGTTACTACAACTCTGAGCATCGCCCTTGTTCTTGAAAAATGGCACGACAATACTATGCCTCCATTCCATCGGCATCTTAGAACCTCTGAGGAGGATGTTGAACAGCTCTGCTAGCCACTGAACTCTGACTTCCCCCAGACAAAACCACACCTCAATAGGGATCCGATCCGGGCCTACAACCTTAACTCTACCCATTTTTATTAGGGCATCCTTTACTTCCTCCATGCTGATGCTCTCACAGGAACTAAACGAACGAGCAGAAGATAGACTAACTCCTTGCACCACCGAGTCACTACCCATAGCCTCACTGAAAAGTTCTAAAAAATACCTATTCCACCTCTTCTTAATAGCCACATAGTTCACTAACACTTGGCCCAAATCATCCTTAAAAAATTAACGGGACCCAGGTCGTGCCGCCCTCTATCCTTAGCTTTCGCTAGTTTAAAAATAGCATTCGCTCCTTATTTGGTGTCTAGGCCCTTGTACATCTCCTCGTAAGACTCACCTTTAGCCTTAGCCGCTGCCTTCTTAGCCTCTCGTTTTTCCACCTGGTACACTACAATCTTCAAGATTCTCTCCTCCCCAGCACTAACCGACAAAAGCTCCTTAAATAGCGCTTGTTTTGCCTTAACCTTCTTTTGGACCTCCTCATTCCACCACCATGCCTCCCTAGGTCCACTAGACCTGCCCGAAGAAACCCCTACCACCTTCTCGCCCACCCTCCTAATAGCATTGGCCATGCTGGTTCACATAAGGTTAGCATCGCCCCCTCGCAAAAAACCTCCTTCGCGGGTTAGAGACTCCTTGAATACTGCCGTCTTCTCACCCTTCAGATCCTTCCAGAGAATCCTAGGTCTAGCTTCTCTAGCCCGGCTAATAACACGACCTCCCACGGATAAATCTATAGCCAGCAGTCGGTGTTGAGAAGCACATGCCTCGCTCCGGAACACCTTGTAGTCCACGCATGCCCCAACATCACGACTGCGCAAAAGAAGGTAGTCAATTAGCGTGTTGTGCCCCCCACTACTGAAGGTGATGAGGTGATCATCTCTCTTCTGAAAAATAGAGTTAGCAAAATTATTGAATTAAATAGATTAGGATAAGTATCAAGATACCAATCCTAATCAGTTTAGAGTTCCTCCAGCACACAACCTCCTATAGCCTTCACCTATAAATACCTGGCTTGAGGGGTTTGTTTTTTCACTCCAGACGTATGAATTTCGAGAGCCTTTTTCAGTCAGTTTTTTCCTTCTTCGTTTTTTCTTCTTTAGTCGGTGATAGTACAAATCTATTCAAATTCGCTGAGGGTGCAAGGGATCATCGATTCAGTGCATCGGACTGTTGTTTTATCCTAGGAGGCAGACGTCACACACCATGGTGAGGGCGAATTTACTTTAAGGAGATAGATTTTCTGGACTCAACAGCGACTTCCGTTTGTTTTCGTGATTAGCAAATTCTGCTCGTCTAACAACTTTTTTGCAGGTATAAATAATTTATATATTCTATATATATACTCTATTTGTTTTTTCAAGTATTCGTTTCCAAAATTATTTAACAATCTTAAAGCAAATTTCTTTTTCGTTTACTTGATTAAAATAGATCTATTTTCAAAGACTAAGATAATGGATTATCAAAACTCAACACTGTCTATGGATGTTTCTGGAGGTACGCCTCAGAAAATCAGCTCAGGTTCAGTGACTGGAGGTGCGCCTCTAATAACTGGATCGGGTTCAGCCAACCACTCAGCTTCGATTCCGATTAGTAATTCGGTTCCGGTTCTAGTCAACCATGCGGACAAACCAGAGAAATTCAAAGGGCAGAATTTCAAAAGATGGCAGCAGAAGATGATGTTCTATCTGACCACTTGTAACACCCCCAAATCCTATTGGGTTATTACAGTGCCGTGGACCCCACGCCAGGAGATCCACCAGGCGAACATGACTAAAATACATTAAATTAAACAACAAGGGAAAATCATAGTCCCTACCATGATATCCGACACAATATTCCGAGAAGGAATTTTAACGACAACGATGGGCCTACATGGCCAAGAGAAAAAATACAACATCCACGAGCATCTGCTCGGGTAATACAAAATGACAATGACTGACAATTGAAGAACACTCCAACCGACTGACCAACATGAACAACTCGGACTAGTATCGCTCGAGTGCCTCGTCGCCATCATCATGCCCCTGTGTCTCAACTCTCTCCTCGCAAGCACCTAAAACATGAAAAACATGTTCCGCCACGGCCGGGCCATCCAGATAATGAACATCAAATACATGTATAACATGATATGCATCCAAAGGCGTAATGAAACGATAATGATGATAATAATACGAGATGCTCACAAACCAAGGTAAGAACCGAGCACTCGTGAAATGCTATGCCCACGGCATACTATTAATACTGCTCGATGTGTTAGAACATAAATGCCCAACGGCGAATCATAATCACAGAATACCACAATGAATTAAACGACATGAACCAAACCAGAACTGAATTAATTATGAATCACAATGTCCGAAGGCTCCAATGAAATTACCAGGACAATAATAAAGGCTTGAAAGCCGTTCAGCGGAAATTAACAAGTATCACAAACACCTGAAGTCAAAACAGCCCAAGTCAGAATAATGAGGGCGGGCCACGCACGAAGCCGTATCACAATGAGGGCCGGCCACGGCATCCACCAGATCACAATTAGGGCGGCCACGGCATCCAGCCGTATCACAATTAGGGCCGAAGCCACGGCATCCAGCCGTATCACAATTAGGGCCGAAGCCACGGCATCCAGCCGTATCACAATTAGGGCCGAAGCCACGGCATCCATCCGTATCACAATGAGGGCCGAAGCCACGGCATCCAGCCGTATCACAATGAATGATAGTGTGCTGCCTTGAGTCGGCCAACACGATGATAGTAACACACGGATAGACACCGTCCTTGACAGTCCCAAATTAACACCTCGATTGCCTTAGAACGGCCAACCGACAACAATGATGCAGCGGATGATTGAACACTTCGATTTGCCTGAGAACGGCCAATCGATAACAATGACACGATGAATGAGTGAATACCTCGATTGCCTTAGAAAGGTCAATCGATAACAATGATGCAGTGAATGATTGAACATTTAGATTTTCCTGAGAACGGCCAATCGATGACAATGATACGAAGGATGCCTCGGCACCTTTAATCGGTTACCGACGACGAAGGTGAGAAATGAATAAGCCAATGCCTTTAATCGGCCTGTACAGTTTTAATGACGAACCAAACAGGAATGACAATGATCTCAACGATGTCTTAGATTGACATCTATATTAACAACAATCGATACATCGATACCGCGAACCGGCTATCGACAATGACATTAATAATGAGTATTACAATGTCTTGAATCGGCCGTTAACGAACAACAATAAACATTTGGCAAAATTGCCGGAAGGTATTGTATCGAACGATCTCTTGATATCAATGAATTCATGAAGAGACTAAATCTCGGAATGATACAACACATTCATACACATACATGATGACATTAGCTCATTGACTAGTACAAGTATAAAACTTGCCTCAAACCGAAGGCGAGAAGGTACTTCCACGATCAACGTCCTTAATGAAATTACCGGCCGCTCGAACAACCCTAAACAAGACAAAAACCAACAATTCTCTTAATACACGAATCAAGCATGATCACAACCAACTCAAAAGTCGATACAACAATACCCGAAACTCATTGGGGCATTTAAAACAAACGCGTTGTAAACAATCTCCAATTGTTTACAACCAAAACTCATTTACATCCGAAACCAACTCCCAATGTATGATTCAAACCCACAAAAACTCATGGATACTATCAATAATCCAATAGGAATACTTAGAACGATATTTCAACAACATTTAGTCGAAAACCCCCAAATTCCAAAGTCAACCCGTAAGGGTTCTTGAACAATTCCTCAATCATTCACAAATTCCAAAAATTACAACAATGAATCCGTAGAAATACATGTATCCAAGATAGATAATACATATCTAACATATTCCAACATAATATCGATTTACACGAAGAGATCGAAAGCAAAATACCCAAGATCCGAAATTCTAGATCCAAGAATCATTACCTTGATTTGGAGTGATGAAACTGATTTAGATGATGATTAATCCAACTTAGGAGCTTCAAGATGATGCTAGATGATTGCAGCTCGAAAAGACCTTTCCGAATCGCCCGAGCTCGTCCGAAATGACTGAGAAATGAAGAAATGACGAAAGTTGGACCAAACTGTCCTATTTATATCGTCTCACTTAGCGCGCTAACTCCCGATGGTAGCGTGCGCTAACGCGTGTACCGGTAGTCCAAGACTTCGATCAGATCGTTAGCGTGCGCTAAGTACCTTCGTAGCGTGCGCTAACGGCTGGCCCTTAGCGTACGTTAACCTTATGTTAGCGTGCGCTACACGATAGTTGATATCCAAAATCCCGAGTCCGTAACCTCATCGCCCTCTGCTCGAGCGCGCTTAGCGTGCGCTACTCAAGTCTTAGCGTGCGTTACCGGCATAGTTAGCGACGCTACTTACCACTCGTAGCGTGCGCTACGAATTTCCCAAATCAGTCCAGTACCTTCTGGACTGTCTGCCTCACTTGCGCTAGCGTGCGCTAATACTGAATCATTGCGTGCGTTACATGCACCTCATTAGCGCGCGCTAACTACAATGTGTAGCGTGCGCTACCTCTCAAACTGAAAATCAAAACATGATGATGATGACAATAATCTCGGCTCGATCTCAAACAGTGATGATTCCAAAATACGCCGAATGGTGAACATAGTTGACTGAATATGAATGATGAATGATTATTACTGAGTGAAAAAAAATTCTGAGTGACAGTTACTGAATGATAATAAATGAATTCACAACCGGGTATTACACCACTCTCGGTTTGTATCGATTCCTCAAGGAGGACGCGCCAAAATATGATAAAGACAGTGACCAACAAACTTTGATGGCCATTGATGCTTGGAAAACCTCGGACTATATGTGTCGGAACTATGTGATGAATGGCCTTGCCGATTCACTGTACAATGTGAGCAGTAGTGCTAAATCAGCTAAGGCATTATGGGACTCACTAGACCATAAGTACAAGATCGAGGATGCCGGTGCCAAGAAGTGGATTGTTGGGCGGTTTCTCGACTACAAGATGGCGGATTCCAAGACTGTAGTCAGGCAGGTACAAGAGTTATAACTGATCATTCATGAAATTCATGCTGAAGGAATGATCATTAGTGAATCCTTCCAAGTGGCTGCTGTAATTGAAAAACTGCCCTCGACTTGGAAAGACTTCAAGAATTATCTCAAGCACAAGCGCAAGGAGATGAGAATGGAAGATCTGACTGTTTGACTTCGCATAGAGGAAGACAACAGAGGATCAAAGAAGAAGGTAAATGTTGCTGTGGCAAAGGCCAATGTTGTGGAAACTGGACAGACTTCCAAGAAAGGCAACAATGGAAAGGGAACCAAGTTGGGACCTAAAGGAGGAATCGGAAAAAAGAAAGAGAAATTCTTTGGTAAATGCTACAATTGTGAAAAGATGAGACATAGGGCGGCTGACTGCAGGCTGCCAAAGAAACTAAATAAAAAGGATGGTAATGTAGCACATCTCATTACCGAACAAACGGAAAATCTTGACTTATGTGCTATGATCTCCGAAGTGAACTTAGTTGGCTCAAATACCAAGGAGTGGTGGATTGACACTAGAGCAACTTGGCATATATGTGCCAACAAGTCAATGTTCTCCTCACTGGTAGAAACTAATGTCGGTGAAATACTGTATATGGGAAATTCTACAACCTCAATTATCTTGGGCGAAGGAACGGTGATCTTAAAGATGGCGTCTAGAAAGGAAGTGACTCTTATAAACGTGTGTTATATGTGCCTGACATTCGCAGGAATCTTATATCGGGTTCCTTGTTGATGAAGCATGGCTATAGATTAGTTTTTGAGTCTGATAAAGTTATTTTGTTAAAAAGTGGTGTGTTTATAGGCAAGGACTATGAGTGTGATGGGCTAGTTAAGCTCAATGTAATGACTATAAAAAATAATGAAATGAAGAATTCTTCTGCTTACTTGCTTGAGTCTCCTAATTTATGGCATGCTAGATTAGGACACGTTAATTTTAATGCAATGTGAAGACTAATTGCATTACATCACATACCAAAGTTTAAAATTAATTTAAACCACAAGTGTGAAACTTGTGTAGAGGCAAAATTAACTCGATCTCCATTCTGACAAGTGGAAACAAATATTTTATTACTTTCGTGGATGATTGTACTAAATATTGCTATGTATATTTGCTTAAAAGCAAAGACGAAGCTATAGAGAAATTCATTCTTTAAAAAACGGAAGTTGAGAATCAATTGAATGCAAAGATAAAAGTTTTGAGGGGTGACGGTGGAGGTGAATACGTGGAACCTTTCGGCGAATATTGTTCGCAACATGGTATTATTTATGAAGTCACTGCCCCATATGCACCACAGTCAAATGGCGTGGTGGAACGTAAAAATCGCACTCTGAAAGATATGATGAATGCGATATTACTAAATTCAGGTCTACCACGAAATATGTGGGGAGAAGCCATCTTAACGGCGAATTATCTCTTAAACAAGATATGCCATAAGAATGGGTACAAAACTCCTTATGAATTGTGGAAAGGAGTCAAGCCTTCCTACAATTACATGAAAGTGTGGGGTGTCTAGCAAATGTGCTGATTCCTACTCCTAAAAAAGTTAAAATAGGCCCAAAAACGATTGGCTGCAATTTTATTGGATATGCACACAACAACAATGATTACCGATTTCTTGTGCATGAATCCAAAGTGCCTGAGATTCACAAGAATACAATTATGGAATCAAGGAATGTGTCATTCTTTGAGAATATCTTTCCTTGTAAGACTGCAAGTGAACCCCTTATCTCATCCGAACAGACTTATGAACTAATGAATGAAGATAATGAAGACCAAATAATGGATAATGAGGACGAACCTAGAAGGAGCAAGCGACAAAGGACGGAGAAATCTTATGGACCATATTTCATCACATACTTGCTCGGAAAGGCACCTCAGACTTACAAAGAAGCTATAAGCTCGATGGATGGACCTCTATGGAAGGAGCCGATCAAAGAAGAGATTGATTCTATATTACAGAATCATACTTGGCAACTAGTGGAATTACCTCCTAAGTGTAAACCATTAGGAAATAAGTGGATTTTCAAGAAGAAATTGAAAGATGGAGAAGTTGATAAAAATAAGGCTAGGCTCGTAGCGAAGGTATATAACCAACGTGAGGGCCTAGATTATTTTGATACATACTCTCCTGTGGCGAGAATAACTTCCAGCAAGATGATACTTGCTATCGCCGCACTACGAGGTTTAGAAGTTCATCAAATGAATGTTAAGACTGCCTTTCTTAATGGGGACTTAGAAGAGGAAATATATAGAACAACCCGAGGGGTTCTCTGCTCATGAACAAGAAAGGAAAGTCTGCAAGCTGGTAAAATCATTGTACATATTGAAGCAGGCACCAAACAGTGGCATGAGAAATTTGATCATGTTATGTTAAGCGGTGGCTTCAAAATCAATGAATCTGATAAGTGTGTTTATGTTAAAGACACAGAAGACGGATATTTCATCTTGTGTCTATATGTAGATGACTTGCTCATTACTGGAAGTAACGAAAGAATAATCAAATCTACCAAGGACATGCTAAGGTCGAGATTCGACATGAAAGATATGGGACTCGCAGATGTAATCTTAGGGATTAAGATCACACGAACATCGAAAGGTCTCATGCTGAGTCAAGCCCACTATGTGGATAAAATCCTTGAAAGATTTAATAAGGAAGACTATCCAAGAATAAGGGTGAAGGGGTATCTCAACTTGAGTACTCTCGCATAATAGGAAGTCTGATGTACTTGATGAGCTGTACAAGACCAAATATAGCCTACTCAGTTAGTAGAGTAAGTAGGTTCACGAGCAACCCCGGAAAGGATCACTGGGAGGTGATCATAAGGGTACTAAGATATTTAAAGGGTACGCATGAGTATGGGCTGCACTATACCAAATATCCAGCAGTACTTGAAGGATATAGTGATGCAAATTGGATATCTGATATAAAAGACTCCAAGTCAACAAGTGGATATGTATTCACACTAGCTGGTGCAGCAGTGGCATGGAAATCTTCGAAACAGACACTTATATCTAGGTCAACAATGGAACCCGAGTTTATAGCCTTAGATAAATGTGTAGAAGAAGGAGAATGGCTACACTATTTTCTAGAAGATATTCCAAGATGTGCAAATCCTGTGACCGCAATATGCATTCATTGTGATAGTCAATTTGCGATTTGCAGGGCACAGAGTGTAATGTACAATGGTAAGTCTCGTCATGTAAGGAGGAGACATAATACCATTAGACAATTGATATCAACATGAGTTATCTCGATTGACTATGTGTCATCAAAGGATAACATTGCGGATCCGTTAACCAAAGGGTTATCAAGAGACCTTATTGATAAATCATCAAGAGGAATGGGTCTATTGCCTTGAGCTAATGGTTTTATAGAGGATACCCAACATAAGCTGACTGGAGATCCCAAGATCTAGGTTCAATGGGACAACCAATTTATAAAACTGGGCACGATCACTGTGGGGGTTACACCGAACCGACCATTCCTAGGATGAAAACAATGATACCCGTAGGGAGAGGTTAAGCTTATTCTTTTAATGATTCTTAAGTCGACAACATATAGTCGGGTGGAGTAAAATACGGGTTTGCTCAAAACACTTAAAGAGAATCACCTATGTTGGAGAGAAGAGGGGCCGCTTCAAAAGAGAATTGCAAAGACACAATTCTTTAGAAACTTTCGCAGAACCAGGACGGTGTCCACGTATAAAACGGGCACAATAATGAGAACAGAATAAATCAGGGAGGGCACTTGTGAAGGATATACGATCACTTACACAAGCCGTCGGACAGTTCAAAGGCATCTAGTCACACTGTCTAGCTAGTAAGGAGAATATATCTTTTCGAGGGAAGGTTCAAGAAGCATACTCTACCTATCCTATGCAATGCCTAACCGCAGTAGCTATCACCAATTCAACTCCGTGTCTGACGTGTGCTACTGGACCATCAATCTCATTCATGTGGGGGATTGTTAGAAATGTTGGAAAAAATAGAGGAAATGAGCTGTTTTGAGCAGCCCACTTAAGAGGCAATTTTGAGTGGGCTCGACTACGAGTTAAAGTCGGGACTTAGTTGGAATACGTAGTACTCCGTACGAGGTTTCCAAAATATGTAAGAACACTCAAAATGATTAAGATATGAATGAGATATAATGTTCCAAAGTGATCCCTTTAGAAATGGGTTTGGGGGTGTTATATCCCACATTGGAAAAAAAAGGGAAAAATGGTGAGTATATAAAGAGATGTGGACAAACTCTTGTTCAAAAGTGAGACATGAGTGGATGTGTGACTAGGCACCCCTCACGCACACACACACACACGCGCGCGCCGCTGCCGCCGTCCGTACGCCCGCCCGGCTCGGCTCGGCTCGGCTCGGCTCGGTCGAATGGCGATTTGGGCGAAATGTCTCGGTGTCTCGAAGTTATCTTTTTACTACAATTTTATTCGGAAAAACTTCATTTTGCCAAAATACCTCAATTATAAATTCCGAATTTTTCGGATACGGATAAATATCAATTAAGGAGACCAATCCGGATAAAATTATTGAATTAAACAGATTAGGATAAGCATCAAAATACCAATCCTAATTAGTTTAGAGTTCCTCCAGCACACAACCTCCTCCAGCCTTCACCTATAAATACTGGGCATGAGGGGTTCGTTTTTTTCACTTCAGATGTACGAATTTCGAGAGCTTTTTTCGGTCAGTTTTCTCCTTCTTCATTTTTCTTCTTCAGTCGGTGATAGTACAGATCTATTCTAGTTCGCTGAGGGTGCAAGGGATCATCGATTCAGTGCATTGGACTGTTGTTTTATCCTGGGAGGCAGACGTCACACACCGTGGTGAGGGCGAATTTGCTTTAAGGAGACAGATTTTCTGGACTCAACATCGACTTCCGTTCATTTTTGTGATTAGCAAATTCTGCTCGTCTAACAACTTTTTTGCAGGGTATAAATAAATTATATATATATATATATATATTTGTGTTCGTTTTTTCAAGTATTCGGTTCCAAAATTATTTAACAGTTTAGGGACAGGAGAAACTCTAGCTGAAGATGAAAACAAAGGTCTATTTTGTAGTTTTTTTGGAAACACGATATATTCTGCAACTATAATAATATACATGTTAATGATGATGACAATTCTAATAAAATGATGACATGGTCATCAAGTATTAGGTTGATTCAGGCTCTAAGCATGAAATCCGGATCTACTTGAGCGTGGTGGTGCGTTGAGGATCCGGAGTTATGAGAACAATTGTTCCGTCCCACACTAGTGCTGGGAGGAACTTCACATTTTCTATCTGGAATTTTGATCTATGTCAAAAAGATTATACAAAAATTACAATTCAGGAATTCCAGCCATTCAAAGTGATAAAAAAAAAAGTGATAACAAATACAAAACATGAAAGCATTGAGTTCTTCTAGATAATATTCATAAGCTAAACCTTCTCTACCAAATCCGTGCTCTATTTACTTCCTCTCATCCCATGCACAAATTAAGGTCATTTTCAGTGGAGTCGGAGAGAATTGGTTGGTCGGATAAAAAAACTAGACATGAATAAGAGTAGTGTAATTTGGTTAGAAAATACTTTTCCTCACTGATAAGACTCCAAGAACAGCATGGACACCATCCTTGGCCATATTCATGAGTTTAACTATTCCCTTGCCAACAAACTTCGTGGGGTTTGAGGTCAACCACATCAACAAAAATCATAGAAACAAAAGTAACACTTAGTTATTATCCTTGATTTACATGACTTTGCTGCTCTCTTTAGTTATTATCCTTGATTTACATGACTTTGCCCCTTTCTTTAGTAATGGCTCAATACAACAGGTGTTTGTAAGACCAGTAGTGTTGGTTGGTACCACCACTAGAAGAGGTTGAATAGTACGGAGTAGAGTTTTGAACAGTTTTCGTGCGGAAGCAAATATTGAAAGTAAACACAAATTGCGGAAATAAAAAGACACAAGAAATTGTTTGAGAGGTTCGGCTATCCAAAAACCTACGTCCCCTACCTAATGTTATCGACTAGGACTTTTCAAAACTTGAACGCACCTTATAGTTTAGTGTCAACTCTTTACAATAGCACTTTCAAGATTAGTGCCGAACTTCAATTTCTTGATTTCCGGGCTCAAGAAAAACCACTTTCAAGATTAGTGCCGAACTTCAATTTATTGATTTCCGGGCTCAAGAACAACCTCACACAGTTACAAAGATTATTGCGAGTATAGTTACTCGTCTGACTGACAGAATAATAGCTCAAAATGATACAAGAATACATATAGAAGATTGTTAGAACAATTCTTCTTGTATTAGTTGCAATAAGTATTATCCCTAAAAGTATACTGCTATAATGAAGCTCAAATGAATAATATAATTGCTTCATAATCAGAGATTTCTAGTATTCTTCAACACCTCAGAATGCTTCTATTTATATCATTTAGGAGCCTCTTTCCCGTTAGAATAGTAGACCTCTTTAACGTACGGTAGGTATCATCGATTACGTACGTTAAGGCCCTAGCGTACGTTACTTCATCAAGGTAACATCCACAATAATTAGTCGACAATTGTCTAGTGGCTTATGGCTCTTCCATTGCGTATGCTAATCCTATTGATTACGTACGTTATGATCTCCTCAGATAGCCGTTTGATTTGTTGACCTTCTAGATGTCATCAACAGTCCAATTTTGCATTCAATTTCAAATACGTAGCGGCCGTTAACAGGCCTCTCTAGCATTCGTAACTGAGAAGATGACCGTTCAATATGTTGAAAAATTAACCTATCTAGAACAAGACAAGTGAATAAACAAATTCATTTAAACACTTTTACGACACGAGAGTCAATTGCTGCAGAATGCCGTCAAAAGAGAATGAGACAAAAAAGCAAACACGCACACAAACACACGACAAAAATAAAGATCAACATATTTCAACATAAAAATGCACAATTAGTCTACAAAAATCAACTTCTGTCATGCACCAATTTTCCAAATAAATAAAACCATAATTTGGTTTCGCTTGAATGTGTATATGATTAAAGAAAGAGGAATAAATTATAGGATCATAAATGTCACGTGTATGATCCATCCCCAATGTAAGCTATTCGAGCCTCTGCAAGCTTATCAATAAGACTATAACCTTGTGTCTAACTATGATCTTCAGTGGTCAATTTCAAATAGACCTCATCATCAAAATATATATGAATATAATACCTTTTCAGAAAATCCAAACTCTTTCTCAAGTCCAAGTCGTCCTACATGAACAATCAACAATATGTCGGGTTCACCGTCACCAAGTTAATAACAAATTTTGCAAGCAAAAATGGAAGTCATATTTTAAATAAAAAATATTACAATGGACGTAGGATTTTTTGCGTTAATCTTAATCTCATTCCATTAGAGTAAAATCATAGATGATCTTAGAATCAAAATCTTATTCTATAGGCGTATCCGTTTAGTTATGAAATTACAAACAAACAAGTAGAATTTTAGATATACTACCAAAAGTAATGATTAAATATCGAATAAACCGAGGCAAGTGACAATTTCAATCCACATGTAATTTAAGTTTGTTTGGAGAATAAAAAATTAGGATAAATAATGTGAAATTAACCTGCTGGTACTACTTACTCGAGCTGCTTGTTGACGTCTGATTTGGTCAACGTCACGTGTGCTGATCTGGACGAATGGATCGAAGCCACGTAGAAAATAATAAATAAGATGGAAGATATTTGATCACTAAATTTTATTAATGACATTTTTATAGCATAGAGCCGAGCAGAATAATGTGTGTCGGTCTATCCAATTTGCTTGTTAATTACAAGTCTTACTTTCTTTTCTCTCTTCTCTCGTTTTATCTCTCTTTCTCTCTCTATATCTCACTTTTTTCTCTCCTTCTCCAAAAGTCCCCTTATTGTACATTCTCTTGGCATATATATAGGCAATGTCAGCCATTCGTGAGATGACAGCAGGAAGATTGAGGTGGACATGCTGATGACATTTGTCACAATGAAGGTGACTTCTTCGACATGTGTCACCTTCTTAAGTGTGCCTTGGGAAGGGACATGCCAGCTCTCTTTCACTGTCCTGTCTGCCTGCTGTCTGCCTGTTTTTCGGGCTTTTGGCGATACTTATCTGTTACGACCGACAATGGGGTCGGCCCTCGAGCTTCCCGCTATTCTGGCCGGCCTTATTTATGATTATGGTTCGGAGCATATTCCTATATGGTCAGCTTGGTCCTCCTGGTCCGGATTCCGGGTCGGCTCTAATGTCTCTGCCCGGTCCGGTTTTGTTGTGAGTCCGAGAGACGATCGGGTCTATGACCGGTTCGGCTCCAAGATCTGCTCGGCCGTTCGGCTGTCTGGAGCGCTTAGGTGGATGCCAAGGTGGATCGACTACCAACAAGGGCCCCCGAGTCCAGGGTCGTGCCGGGTTGGCCGGTGCTGGAATCGTTTCAGATTGAGGTCGATCTGACTTGGGGGTGGATAAGATCTCTTGAAGGGACATATCTTTGAGATTCGCGTCAGTTTGACTTCGGGATTTCCAAGAGTCATAGTGAGGGGGACGCGTGGCGGGACGTAATTCGTCGTGGTGTCTCACGCGTCTTTGATCTTCGTGACGATTATGAATCGCTGCTTCGTATTTAATGCCCCTGTTTCATCTTATAAATATAGAGAGTCTTCTTCCCCATTGCTTCCTTCGCCATTTTCAAGTGTTGTTGCAGAGAAAGATCTTTTCCGGCAATTTTTTTTCTTCTCCGATTTCACAGACTTTCCCGGTAAGCTTGCTTTTCCTCTTCTTTCTTCTTATTTCATGATGTCGGAGCGGAGGGATACGGTGGAGGAGTTGGTTGTGTCTCCGGACCGCACGGAAGTGGCGGATCTGTCGATAGGTGATGCTCCCGTTGACTGGAGCGATGAGGATGGAGGCGAGGTCGCAAGATCGCCGGATTCTGGAGATGCAGATTCTGGAGACGTGGAGGTGGCGACGCCGTTGACGGCGGTTGGCGAGACTAGGGCCTGGGTTCGGCCTCGGCCGTCTCCTTTTGTTGAGGCGGAATGGGATTCGGCCTCGATACGCAGCACGGTCACCGATGGGCAGTTGGAGGCTTGGCGGGGGCGATTTAAGATACCCGCGGTGGTGCGGATGTTTGTTCCGGACTCAGAGGAGAGACCCCACACCCCTCCTGTCGGCTGCACGGCGGTGTATTACCGCTCCCTGTTGTCCGGGCTTAGGTTTCCCCTTCCGTTGGTACTCTCCCGGTGGTTGAGGCAGTGGGGCCTTTGTATTGCCCAAATTCATCCGAATTCTTGGGCTCGGATGGTGGGTCTTTTGATTCTTTTTAGTCAACATGGATGGACCGAGCCCAGTTTTGAAGAGATTAACAGTCTCTTCCTATAGAGGTCGGTCGGCCGATCTGGTTCTGGCTGGTTTTACTTGACAGCCCGGCACGCGATGTATAAAGAATTGGTGGATGTGCCGGAGACCATACATAGTTGGAAAGAACAGTGGTTCTATGTAGGGGGGCCGTGGATGAGCTCGGTTGATGAGTGGGAACCTGGCGTAATAGACGCCGAGCTTCGGGTCCCCGAACACTTCATTGCTAAAATGAGTAAGTGTCGTGTTCTTTACTGCTGTTCCTTTTTTGTCTAACGCTCATAATTTATTGTTCGTGCAGAACGTATCCCGGCTTTAGAGACCTCCTCTTTGTTTGACGAAGGTTGACGGCTCTTGGATCTTCCTGTTGATCGGAGGAAGTCATACCTTTTGGTTACTGAGGATAATCTTTGGGTTGCGGGACTTCGATCAACTAACCCGAGCAGAATGTCTTCGTCAGGTAGCTCCTTTTTTTTTTTTTAACACATCTTCCTCATCCAGTCCCTAGGGGTAGGAGTTCGTCGGGACGGAAAGAGACGCCTGCGCAGCGGGTGGCGAGGCTGGCTGCGGAGGCCGCCGAGCGTAGGGAGCGCGCGGGCAAGCAGAAGAGAGTAGAGGCCGGGCCTGAGGATAACGTGACCAGGGCCGAGGGTTTCCCCATTCCTGAGATTGTTGTGCCCGCCCTGAGCCCTCTACGGACGGGCCGGGCGAAGGGTAAGGAGCCCGTGATTGATTTGGAGGGCCACTATCTCCCGGTGAATAAGGATCGGGAAGAACCTTGTGCCCAGATGAAAGGGCGGCGACCGCGCTGGTTCCTTGACTACGTCCGGGCAGCCACCCCAACCGCCGAGATGCTCGACCGGGTCCCCCCATCGGTGGTTGAGTCCAGCTATGTCCCCATTTTGGGTTGGACGCCGAAAATTTAGATGGTGACCAACGACATGGATCCGGATGAGCAGATCCATTTTGGAAATGCTATTTTGGGCCGGGCGTTGTGCACCTATGTGAAGGCCGCTGGGGAGCTGACCGCCTCGGCTGGGAAACACAAAAAGGCAGAGGCCGATCTCAAGGCCTTACAGGAGGAGCACCATCTCTGCCCTTCGCTTATCAAGTCTTTGGAGGAGGAGATGGCTTCTCTGAAGGGTGAGATGGAGCTTCTGGAGAGCCGGGCCTTTGAGGCCAATATGTGGAAAGGGAAGGCTGACGAGATGGCCACGACGGCTGAGAAGGGGTAAAAACGGTGCCTGGATATCAGGGCCGAGTACGAGGCCTATTTGCAAAGTGCTAAGGCGCAGCTTGAGCAATTGACCGAGCGGGTCCAGACTTGTGAATCTGTGGGTTATGCCAGGGGCCTTGCCGACGGGCTACCGCCGTAAGACACCAGAGTACGAGGAATTGATCAACCTTAACTATGTCTCCAGTTGTTATGAGATATTGGATCTCATGAAGGAAGGGAAGACCGTTGAGGAGGTCCAGGCCTACGTAATGTCTCAGGCGGCCGACCTGAAGGTTGAAACTCTCGGAGATGAGGAGCCGAAGGCCGCCGAAGCTGTCGAAGATCCGGTGGTGATCCCGTCTGGCGAAGGTGAAGGACAGTCTTCTCAGGCGACCGATCAGGAGGACAAGGCCGAGTAGATTTTTTGTTTTATTCCATGTATGGCCTGCGTGCCGTTTTTCCTTGATTTCTTTTGTATTCTGACATGGAGCGGCTTATTTTGAATGAATAAAATCTTTTTATGGCCTTTGTTGCTTTTTTGTGTTTGGGCCCGGTTGGTCTGACCGCCGTATTTTCTGTTCACCCTTTGTTGATCGTGCCGGACGGGCTGATCTATCAAGGTGCCGAGGCGAACTCGGACTTTCAGTGCCGGGTGGACCGGTCTTTTGAGGTGCCGAGGCGAACTCGGACTTTCAGTGCCGGGTGGACCGGTCTTTTGAGGTGCCGAGGCGAGCTCGGACTTTCAGTGCCGGATGGACCGGTCTTTTGAGGTGCCGAGGCGAGCTCGGACTTTCAGTGCCGGGTGGACCGGTCTTTTGAGGTGCCGAGGCGAACTCGGACTTTCAGTGCCGGGTGGACCGGTCTTTTGAGGTGCCGAGGCGAACTCGGACTTTCAGTGCAGGGTGGACCGGTCTTTTGAGGTGCCGAGGCGAGCTCGGACTTTCAGTGCCGGATGGACCGGTCTTTTGAGGTGCCGAGGCGAGCTCGGACTTTCAGTGCCGGGTAGACCGGTCTTTTGAGGTGCCGAGGCGAGCTCGGACTTTTAGTGCCGAGTGGACCGGTCTTTTGAGGTGCCGAGGTGAGCTCGGACTTTCAGTGCCGGGTGGACCGGTCTTTTGAGGTGCCGAGGCGAGCTCGGACTTTCGGTGCCGGATGGACCGGTCTTTTGAGGTGCCGAGGCGAGCTCGGACTTTCAGTGCCGGGTAGACCGGTCTTTTGAGGTGCCGAGGCGAGCTCGGACTTTCAGTGCCGGGTGGACCGGTCTTTTGAGGTGCCGAGGCGAGCTCGGACTTTCAGTGCCTGGTGGACCGGTCTTTTGAGGTGCCGAGGCGAGCTCGGACTTTCGGTGCCGGGTGGACCGGTCTTTTGAGATGCCGAGGCGAGCTCGGACTTTCAGTGTCGGGTGGACCGGTCTTTTGAGGTGCCGAGGCGAGCTCGGACTTTCAGTGCCGGGTGGACCGGTCTTTTGAGGTGCCGAGGCGAGCTCGGACTTTCAGTGCCGGGTGGACCGGTCTTTTGAGGTGCCGAGGCGAGCTCGAAATTTCGGTGCTGGGTGGACCGGTCTTTTGAGATGCCGAGACGAACTCGGTCTTATAGTGCCGGGGGAGCCGGTCATTCGAGGTTCCGAGACGAACTCGGTCTTATAGTGCCGGGGGAGCCGGTCATTCGAGGTGCCGAGACGAACTCGGTCTCATAGTGCCGGAGGAGCCGGTCATTCGAGGTGCCGAGACGAACTCGGTCTTATAGTGCCGGAGGAGCCGGTCATTCGAGGTGACGAGACGAACTCAGTCTTTATAGTGCCGGGGGAGCCGGTCATTCGAGGTGCCGAGACGAACTCAATCTTATAGTGCCGGAGGAGCCGGTCATTCGAGGTGCCGAGACGAACTCGGTCTTATAGTGCCGGAGGAGCCGGTCATTCGAGGTGCCGAGACGAACTCGGTCTTTATAGTGCCGGGGGAGCCGGTCATTCGAGGTGCCGAGACGAACTCGGTCTTATAGTGCCGGGGGATTCGGTCATTCGAGGTGCCGAGACGAACTCGGTCTTATAGTGCCGGAGGAGCCGGTCATTCGAGGTGCCGAGACGAACTCGGTCTTGTAGTGCATTTGATTCAGAGATGAAATAGAGTCGAATTTTATTGATTATACCTTCATGGCACTCAACGAATGAATTAATCCTTGGTCATTTATATATTCTAGCTAGCAACCTCCGTTTTGACGGGCTTTGTTACTTCCGTACGACCCTTGTTACTTGGATTCAGGAGGTCCCGGGTCGGGCCCCAACGCTCGTTTAATAATGAGGTCATCGACCTGGAAGCTCTGATGATGATCCTCGGATGTTTTGTACAAGACGTTCCGCCTTTTTGCTTGGTTTTGTTTTTTTGGGCGATGAGGTCCAGGTTCTTAGGGTCACATTGACCTTGTTTTTTGAAACGAATTCTCCGATAGGCGTGTTCCAATCTCGACCGGGGTCATCGCCTCAGTGCCGGAGGCTACGAAGATATTTCTCAAGTGGCGGGTCGATGCATTGCCAAGTCTTCAGAGAGTTCTTCAGGCCGTGACCCTTTGCGCTTTTCGAGGCGGGCCTTGAGGTACTGTTTCATAATTGCATTAACCGCCTCGACTTGTCCGTTGGATTTTGAATCGTGCGACATGGATAAACTGCTTCGTATATGGTGGTCGTCGCAGAACGCCTGAGATTCTTCTTGGGTAGGCCGTTGCAGGATTGTTGGTGACTCGGTCGGCCGGGCCCCTCTTTTCTTATAGAGATTATTCCTTTGCTCATTTTAGTTTTACTAATATTTTCCACTTTCTGCAGCTTTTTCATCACTTTGAGTTTTGAGTTTCGTCGTTGGCATCCTAACGGCCGCTGCTCGGGTGATTATGCGGAAAACTCCTTAACAGATTACTTTTACTTCGACTTCCAATTCACTTGTAAGTGCCGCCGCTGCTTCTCTAACACATGGCTCAATACTTGGAGATGTTTTCGGTAGCTGGTCCAGTGCCGTCCGGATTACCAGGACCTTCGCGGGTGTGGATGGGAATTCCGAAGGAGTTTTCAGATGTTGCAGTGTATGTTGACTGCAACTTTAATTTGAAGGATACGACTCTTCGAGACCTTTTCTAGAATTTTGAGCTACGCTCGATATCCTTCGAGTTATGACCTTTAAAAGGTCAGCCGAGTCGAGCAGGAACCCGTGGTCACAATGGCTCCTGTGCTTTCAACTTCAAATTACGATGATTCCTATGCTTTCGACTCGTAGTTACGATGATTCCTATGCTTTCATCTCACCATCCCTTGGTGGGGGTGGTTATTCCCGGATGAACGCAAGGTGTGTCAAAGTGCCCCGCCAACTGGAACGGATTTCCCTTCTTTGTGGCGGGCTGATTAAAATTGGAATTGGTCATAACTTGAGCGACTCGCTCAAGCTCCCGGAGGTTCCCCTCCTTCTAGCGCCATTCTGTTGACGTCTGATTTGGTCAACGTCACGTGTGCTGATCTGGACGAATGGATCGAAGCCACGTAGAAAATAATAAATAAGATGGAAGATATTTGATCACTAAATTTTATTAATGACCTTTTTATAGCATAGAGCCGAGCAGAATAATGTGTGTCGGTCTATCCAATTTGCTTGTTAATTACAAGTCTTACTTTCTTTTCTCTCTTCTCTCGTTTTATCTCTCTTTCTCTCTCTATATCTCACTTTTTTCTCTCCTTCTCCAAAAGTCCCCTTATTGTACATTCTCTTGGCATATATATAGGCAATGTCAGCCATTCGTGAGATGACAGCAGGAAGATTGAGGTGGACATGCTGATGACATTTGTCACAATGAAGGTGACTTCTTCGACATGTGTCACCTTCTTAAGTGTGCCTTGGGAAGGGACATGACAGCTCTCTTTCACTGTCATGTCTGCCTGCTGTCTGCCTGTTTTTCGGGCTTTTGGCGATACTTATCTGTTACGACCGACAATGGGGTCGGCCCTCGAGCTTCCCGCTATTCTGGCCGGCCTTATTTATGATTATGGTTCGGAGCGTATTCCTATATGGTCAGCTCGGTCCTCCTGGTCCGGATTCCGGGTCGGCTCTAATGTCTCTGCCCGGTCCGGTTTTGTTGTGAGTCCGAGAGACGATCGGGTCTATGACCGGTTCGGCTCCAAGATCTGCTCGGCCGTTCGGTTGTCTTGAGCGCTTAGGTGGATGCCAAGGTGGATCGACTACCAACACTGCTATTAGATCATTTTCAATAGCGCAGAAGGCACAAACACAAACTCTGCAGAATTTGTAGAAATTTTGGCGAATAAAATAACAAAATAAGAGAAAAAGACTTGAGAAGAGTTTGTCCATCCAACCTGCAAAAGGGCACTCTTCATTTCTTGCGGATAATAATAGCGGGAAAAGGGGCCAAGTGTTTTTAATATTTCTCGAGGTGTGTGCCAAATAATATGGGAAAATGAAAAAAAAAATGACGTACAAAACGTTTATCTTGCAACTACTATAAACGCGGTCGTTTTGTATATTTGGTATACGATTGTTCGTACCTTATGGTTTCCGAGTTTGGCCCAGAATCAAGTCATGATGCCTCAGCCCCACTAAAATATATTGCATTTAGATACTTGCAAGTATGAGTTTGCTTACTCAATATATAGCATGTGGTTACCAACTGAATTCGTTATTATTATAATTATTTTAGTGTTCTAATATTTTTATAATACTTTTTATAAATTGTATGCTGAGATAGACACGTTGTATGTCAATCAGGTGTGGACTCTAGTAGACCGCCACAAGGACATAGTGCTTATTGGGAATAAGTGGATCTACAAGAGGAAGACTGATGGGGATGGCAAGGTTGACACCTATAAGGCCAGGCTTGTGGCAAAGGGGTATGCCCAAAAAGAAAGGATTGATTAACACGATACCTTCTTGCCCATAGCTATGATCGAGTCTATTCATATGATGCTTGCTATAGCTGCCTACCACGATTATAAGATATGGCAGATGGACGTAAAGACAACTTTCCTTAATGGATTCCTCGAAGATGCGATCAATATGGAGCAGCCTAAAGGCTTTGTGTTCGAGGTTGATATTCATAAGGTGTGCATGCTTCAGCATTCCATTCATGGACTGAAGCAGGCTTTGCGTAGTTGGAACCTTCATTTTGACGAGGGTGTCAAAAAGCTTGACTTCGTGAAAAATGAAGAGAGACCTTGTGTATACAAGAGAGTCAGTGGATGCAAGATTTTATTCTTAGTACTATACGTAGATGACATTCTACTAATAAGAAAATGATGTGGGAATGCTCAGTTCTGTGAAAGCTTGACTTTCGAGTAGGTTCTCCATGAAAGACATGGGAGCAGCTACCTATATTCTTGGAATTTGGCTCTACTAGGATAGAGCGAAGATAATGATAAGTTTTTCCCAAGGCCTCTATAGAGATAAAATCTTAAAGCGGTTTAAGATGGATGAATTTAAAAGGGGGTTCCTTCGGATGCGACATGGAATAAAATTCACCTCGAATATGTGTCCTCAAAGTGAGGATCAACGAAAGGAAATGAGTAATATACCATATGCGTCGTCCGTGGGTAGCCTTATGTATGCTATGTTGTGTATAGGACCTGACATTGCACACGGTGTGAGCGTGGTAAGTAGTTTCAGGCAAACCCATGAAAGGAACATTGGATTGCCGTAAAGAACATTCTCAAGTACTTAAGAAGGACTAGAGATCTGATACTTATGTATGGTGGAGGAGAACTGAATGTGATGTGCTTCATTGATTCAGACTTCCAAGACAGAAGGACGACTCCATCTCTACTTCTGGCTATATTTTTAGTACTAATGGAGGAGCAGTACCTTGGCGAAGTGTCAAGCAAAGTGCGCCTTCTGATTCCACCTATCAAGCTGAGTATCAAGCGGCCTCGGAGGCCTCTAAGGAAGAGTTTTGGATTAAGAAGTTTTCGGGTGAACTTCAAGTGACACCATGTGCTGAGTTGCCTGTTCTAATATTGTGCGATAATAACGGAGCTGTAGCACAGGCCAAGGAGCCGAGGTTTCACAACAGTATAAAGCACATTGACAGAAAGTATAATCTCGTGAGAGAATTTGTTCACAAAGGATATACTGTGCTTCATAGAGTAGACTCAGAAGACAACATCGCTAATCCACTAACCAGGCCACTTTCTCAAATGAGCTTGGAGCGTCATCTGGAGAACATGGGTATTAGATATCGTAGTGTGTGGCATTGAGTGCAAGTGGGAGATTGTTAGGAATATGCCCTTGAATTCCGCTCAGAGGATGTATGAGAGAGGGCATTGTACTTGTTATCTAAATTCTAATTAGAAGGCAATTGGTTGTTTCTTTATTTACTTGCAGTCATTGGCATTCCTAATTCGTGCGTATATATATATACTGGGGCGCATTCTATGTAGTACCAATATTAGATGCAGTACTTTACAGTACTAATTTATGTATGAGTTTTGTACTAATGATGCATGAAATATATGCATGAGATTTTTACTAATTATGCATGAAATATATGCATTTCGTGCATCAAAATTTCAATGCGTTAATTTTCACAAAAATTTGATGCATATAATCTAATATTTTAATGCATTGATATTTTGATGCATATATTGTATATTTTAATGCATTGAAATTTTGATGCACAAAATGCATATATTTCATGCATAATTAGTACAAAACTCATGCATAAATTAGTACTGTAAAGTACTGCATCTAATATTGGTACTGCATAGAACGCGCCACTATACTATACTATATATATATATATAAACTAGTCTGTATATTTAAGAGCAAACATTTCACTCCTTATTATGTAAGGGGGTTGGCGCTGGAAGTGTTTATGGCTCAAATACTTAATTGTTCGGAAGTCGATGAAACTTGATTGGGCGTTAAGTTTATGACAAGACTTGTATGACATACTCTTTAACTTGGGAAGTCCCTGTCGTCACTATGTAACACCCCCAAAACCGTATGGTAATATTACACGCCGTAAACCCTTTCCGCAAGGATCTACCAGGCTAAACGTCCATAAACAACCAAATGCTTGCCCGGCCAGGGTCAAACAATATAATAATACAGACCGTTAAGGTCACTTACACAAAAACACACAGACCGATGAGGTCACACAACTCTATCAACAGGACTGACTAACAACATTACCCACACAGGGTTCGAAATACAATACAACGGAAGACTGAATCAACTCTAACAATACAAATAAACTCTACCAACTCTCAACTCTTGATTAGTATCGCAGCTCGTCATCCCCTCGTGCCAATCCTGTGATCTCCCCGAACTGCATGGACCTCGACGCAAACAGACATCCACCCCGAATACTGGGGTTAGTAAACGCACTGTTTTACTAGTGCAAGTATCAAACCATACGAAATGTAACAAGCAAATAGCATCTACGAATTTAATACGAAAATCAATTATCAAAATGTTCCCGAGAAGTTTTAGAATTTCGAACTCAAGTAAGAGATATTTGAAAAGGAACACATCATCTCGGGGATTTTTAAAGCAGAAATTCTTTTGGATCTCGAGTCCCAATTTACAAAACCCTTTTCGTAAACATTAGGGCCTTAGCCCGATTCTCGTTTCAAAGCATACTAAATAATATATCATTATGAGTCCGAGATCCATATTTAAAATGTTACCCGAACAATCACTGCTACACGATCATTGTTCGTACACATCATGTACCGAACTCCGGAGGCCTCGACGGACCTTACCCGGACCACACACACTGTTCGTACACATCATGTACCGAACTCTGGAGGCCTCAACGGACCCTACCTGGCCACACACACTGTTCGTACACATCATGTACCGAACTCCCGAGGCCTCAACGGACCCTACCCGACCACAACATCGTTCGTACACATCATGTACCGAACTCCAGAGGCCTCGTCAGACCCTACCTGGATCACACACCTTGTCCGTACACATCATGTACCGGACTCCAGAGGCCTCGTCAGACCCTACCTGGATCACACACTTTGTTCGTACACATCATGTACCGAACTCCAGAGGCCTCGTCAGACCCTACCTGGAACACACACACATCGACACGACACAATTCATAATCATTAAATGTCAAGCCATTCCACATTACACCGAAATGTACAATCAAGTATGTAAACCAAAACAACACAAATATCATGATCATCACAACGACTCTTAACCAACATAACACACATTCGGTACACAATACATTGAATAACCACGTGTACAACCATCTCATATGTACATCGCAATCCTGCACAAATGGTACGACGCCTAACACGGATACCAATATATCACTATTATCACGAAGCCTTCAAATTTTGGAAACACAACCAACTCAAACGGAACATATTTACGGAGGCAAGAAAAATCGTCATACATATCATACGTAATTACTAGTCACAAGATACAAGTCGTATAATAAGATACTTGCCTCGGTTAATAGACGATGATACGAACGGAAAGGAAGAGTTGAACACGACCGCAAGGAACCGGCGGAAATGAACCTAACGGTTCGAATAACACAATCACAACCAACTCTAGACGATTACGGAAATGGAATACACCCGGAAACCCGCCTACGATTCATGTATATTCGTACCAAAATAACAACGAGGGCGGACCACAACCAAACCCTCCCGATTCCGTAAAAATCCACAAAATATCCATGAATCCGTAGGAAAACTAAAGATACTAACAATATTAATTGTATACATCATGAATCCACCAACAAAACGGAACGAATCGGAAGAAAAACCCAAAACCCCCAAATTGATCGAAAATAGGGTTTTAGAGTATTACCTTAGGAGATTCAAGTACCAAGATCCGTAGAACACGCGTTAG
Source organism: Orobanche coerulescens (assembly GCA_033398695.1). Taxonomy (NCBI): domain Eukaryota; kingdom Viridiplantae; phylum Streptophyta; class Magnoliopsida; order Lamiales; family Orobanchaceae; genus Orobanche; species Orobanche coerulescens. Next base: position 127,047,822 of record CM065813.1, on the reverse strand, counting down.
ATTGATTGCCCGGGCTTCACTACCGAAGAAAAATGGTGAAAATCAACCCCCCAATGGATAAAGATGAAGAACTCTTCCCCTCTCTCTCACTCTCTCTCGCGATGCAGGTGAAATGAAGGAGAAGACGACCGATCTCGTCTAATAAGGACGAGATTGCACAATTACCGCTTTGTGTGCCGCGGCACAGGCCAAAAATTACTCCCAGGTTTCGGCATTGTGCCGCTGCACATCCCGCGTGTGCCGCGGCACCCGGTACAGTTGGGTTTTGGTCGCGGAAGACACACGAGTGTGTCGCGGCACCGGACAGGTGTGCCGCGGCACTGGCTTGGCATTGTGCCGCGGCACCGGATAGGTGTGCCGCGGCACACAGTACAGTTCGTTTGGCCAACAACTGAAGGAATTTGTGTGCCGCGGCGCACACACCTTGTGCCGCGGCCCACACCCCCTTTTGTGTCCCAAAATGATAACAATGATCCGGAAAGAGAATAAAACGATAGGAATCAATATTTGGGGACTAATAACACGAAATGGATCCACGACAACCCCGAAACGGCGGTTCCGCACAACAATAACGAGAATACAGTTCAACAGTTTGACAGGAAGGACACGCTGAAAAGTACACGAGGGTCACTACGATCGAGAAATACACCAAAAACGAAAATACAAGGGAAAGAAAAATACGGATATTACACCGAACGACCCCGAAACCCGAACCTGAATACGAATCGATGATACGGTTACGACGTACTCGCAAAGACGAATCTAAGAGCTAAGAGAACACACAATTCCGACCACCAGAAGGCTCGGAATTCGACAACGGAAGTAATCACCCAAAACTTTGGGAAATTACGAAAATGGCCCAAAACGTCCGAAAATCACGATACGCGATCGAAACACCAAACCAAAGCTTGCAACAAGAATAATAACATTAAATGAACTTACGAGAAACTCGAAACAACAGTTTCGGACGAGATTCGCAAGAATCGAACTCAAGTGCGGAAAAGCGTCTAAAAAGCACGGAACTCAACAAAACGACACCGAAACGAGCTCGGATGACAAAAAGTGCAGAACTAATCATTCTCGAAATGACGAAACGGTCATGAGCGAGTCGTCAAAACAGACTTCGGCCGAAAAAAGAAATTTACCGAAAATCGAAAATTGCGGATATTACATTCTACCCTCCTTAAAAGAAGTTTCGTCCCGAAACTTAAAACAAGTAGGGAGAAGAAATATCCCGCCAGGAAAAACTCAACGAGATACACAAGAAGTGCGTAACTCATGCCCAACGGCGAAACGTTACAAGCAACGCAACGGAATATACGGCGTGAAAACACGCTCCACGACGACCAACACGACGCCACCGGTATAGACATAATAAAATCAACAAGTGACAAGCGTCATCAAACAGATAATACAATCGAGTCGATTATCTGAACAATCATAAAACACAACGAACAAAAATCAATACGATTGACCAACCCAACGGTTCATCAAACAAAACGCGAGCCAAACGCTGAACATATACGGAATTCCACCGCCCAAGGGTTGGAACATCGAAACGAGACTAATTTCTCGAACTTAAGAAAATTACGAAGGAGTCTGAACGTTCAACAATCACGAAATGAGATCAACAACAAAAAAAAAAAACGAACAATCAATGATCAACCATAACGATCGAGTCAACAAAAATCGAATAATCATGTTCGGATCACGAAGAACAATAAGGTTCAACCGACAAACTCCGAAGTTCACATCTCGACTCGAGACAAAACATGATCCGGTGTAAACAACAAGATGTGCACTCACATAAGATCCACAAGAAAGGGAATAGCAATTGAAAAATCACAACGACAAACGAGTTATTCCGAAACAATACCACACTCGTTCGATCAACATAAGCAAGGGGCAGGACAAGCTCAGAAAATGTCAACGAACATAAACGAGTCAACAGAGTCGAAAATACAGAGGTTCAAAATCCAATCCACTTCGAATAAAAGAACTAATAAAACCAGATGATGTCACTTCCGAACAAGGTTCACAAGAATCGAACCGAACTCGAAAAAGTCACAGCGATAACCAGATCGACCCACAATAAGATCACAGCTCGTTCGAACGATGAAACCGGAATACAGAACAAGTTCAGAAAGTATCAACGAACACGAGCGAGCCGATAGAATTGAGAAAGAGAAAATGCAGGGGCCAAAAATAATACGGGTATTATATTCGACCTCTTCTAAAAAGAAGTGTCGTTCCCGAAACTCACAACACGAAATCAAGGTGACAACACAACAAGCAACCGACAGAAACATCTCCCATGGGCCTCTTAGAGCCGATTCTTATAACTGTGCTGAAGTGCGAACTCCGAAAGTCTTGGTAGTCAAATCGCAAAACAGAATTCAGTGTCCCTCGAGTCCACACTTGAAATGTGTTACTGACGAGAAGGGCAATTTACACGTGCATGCCCCGGCACATCACGGTTGAAACGCCTCGGCTCGGCATACCGAAAATACAAATGGTAGATACAATGGGGCATAACGTCGCAAAACAACATAGCGGAGATGCCAACTCAGCACAACAAGGAATCATAATACATATCATATACAACGATTATCATCGTAAAATAATAAACACAAACACTACAGCAACGACGGTATCGTTCGGCGACCTCAACGGCCCGAACAATAACCAGAACATAATTACAAACATTATGAAACAATCACATATGTACACGAACGTACAAACCCAAGCTTTAACAGCTCACACAGGTGCGATAACACGCAAGCCATCACAGAATGACAACATTAAGGATCGTCATCACACCTCCCACAAGGGCTAACAAAATATATGCGTGGCGAACGACTCGACGCTCACGCCACCAATTCAATCACAATTCGGGGTTAACACCGTAACGAAAGTTCAAAAACCATACACGCATTTCCGGTCCGCAAACAGGAATGATAGGTTTTAAAAACGAAAACCACCTTTTGAAAACAGTTTGGAAACGACAGTTGATCTTGAGTATCATTTTACAAAAAGTAGTACAAACACCATTATCGAGACTTTGAAAATCATCTTGCATTTGAACAAAAATGAGGACACCTTTCTTTTAGTGAAAAACCTTCGAAAATATTCGACCCTTGGGTCTAAGCAACTGCATTTGAAAATATCTCAAAATATTTTTGGTCCTCAACCGGAAATTTTTTGAAATGTATTGCGGCATTAGAAAACACCTTGAAAACACCGCAAGAAAATAATTCGTTTTAAAAGTACGTCTCGAATTTTAATTTTCTAAGATACTCAAGGTTTTCAAAAATAGTTCAATGGGCTAGCATGCCCAAAAATTTCAGGTAATTACACGGAACAATATAGCGCCGTGGGTCCCGCGGAACCCACCGTGCTAAAAACCTTTATAAACTACCAAAAGGCCGATGACGGTAATATTTCAAAACTCACAAAATCCATTTACAAAATACTAAATTCCGTCATAAGAATTTCGCCAAAATGATCAAGGCCATAATGCCAAAACTTCGGTTAAGGGAATTGGTTTTGAAATAAAACTCAGTCGGTAAAATACCGAAAGCCATTACAAAAGAACTCACGCAGCGGATAAAAGAAATAAAATCAAACATGCACAAGACAGCAACACTACTCCTCATATGAACGAAAAATGGGATTCAAATGATCACATATCACGAAATCAAAATCCATAAGAGGATTCCGTCAATTAACTCATAATCATAAAAATAGCTCGTGTCACACGAGGCACAACACAAAGAAGGGAGACTTACATCCACAGGCCGCACGGAGATGACGGTCGCCCACGATACTAATCTCATCCGACAACATATCCGACACGTTGTGACTACGCACAACTCAACTTGTCACCTGACGACTCGAACGACAAGACAACACATTACTCGACAAACCACGACTCGACTCGACCCGACAGCCTAGGTTTCCGCAACCTAAGCTCTGATACCATAAATGTAACACCACCAAAACCGTATGAGAATATTACACGCCGTAAACCCTTTCCGCAAGGATCTACCAGGCTAAACGTCCATAAACAACCAAATGCTTTCCCGTCCAGGGTCAAACAATATAATAATACAGACCGTTAAGGTCACTTACACAAAAACACACAGACCGATGAGGTCACACAACTCTATCAACAGGACTGACTAACAACATTACCCACACAGGGTTCGAAATACAATACAACGAAAGACTGAATCAACTCTAACAATACAAATAAACTCTACCAACTCTCAACTCTTGATTAGTATCGCAGCTCGTCATCCCCTCGTGCCAATCCTGTGACTGCTCCCCTGAACCTGCATGTACCTGGACGCAAAACAGACATCCACCCCCCGAATACTCGGGGGTTAGTAAAACTCCACTGTTTTACTAGTGCAAGTATCAAACCATACGAAATGTAACAAGCAAATAGCATCTACGAATTTAATACGGAAATCAATTATCAAAATGTTCCCGAGAAGTTTTAGAATTTCGAACTCAAGTAAGAGATATTTGAAAAGGAACACATCATCTCGGGGATTTTTAAAGCAGAAATTCTTTTAGATCTCGAGTCCCAATTTACAAAACCCTTTTCGTAAACATTAGGGCCTTAGCCCGATTCTCGTTTCAAAGCATACTAAATAATATATCATTATGAGTCCGAGATCCATATTTAAAATGTTACCCGAACAATCACTGCTACACGATCATTGTTCGTACACATCATGTACCGAACTCCGGAGGCCTCGACGGACCTTACCTGGACCACACACACTGTTCGTACACATCATGTACCGAACTCCGGAGGCCTCAACGGACCCTACCCGGCCACACACACTGTTCGTACACATCATGTACCGAACTCCGGAGGCCTCAACGGACCCTACCCGGCCACAACATCGTTCGTACACATCATGTACCGAACTCCAGAGGCCTCGTCAGACCCTACCTGGATCACACACCTTGTCCGTACACGTCATGTACCGGACTCCAGAGGCCTCGTCAGACCCTACCTGGATCACACACTTTGTTCGTACACATCATGTACCGAACTCCAGAGGCCTCGTCAGACCCTACCTGGAACACACACACATCGACACGACACAATTCATAATCATTAAATGTCAAGCCATTCCACATTACACCGAAATGTACAATCAAGTATGTAAACCAAAACAACACAAATATCATGATCATCACAACGACTCTTAACCAACATAACACACATTCGGTACACAATACATTGAATAACCACGTGTACAACCATCTCATATGTACATCGCAATCCTGCACAAATGGCACGACGCCTAACACAGATACCAATATATCACTATTATCACGAAGCCTTCAAATTTTGGAAACACAACCAACTCAAACGGAACATATTTACGGAGGCAAGAAAAATCGTCATACATATCATACGTAATTACTAGTCACAAGATACAAGTCGTATAATAAAATACTTGCCTCGGTTAATAGACGATGATACGAACGGAAAGGAAGAGTTGAACACGACCGCAAGGAACCGGCGGAAATGAACCTAACGGTTCGAATAACACAATCACAACCAACTCTAGACAATTACGGAAATGGAATACACCTGGAAACCCGCCTACGATTCATGTATATTCGTACCAAAATAACAACGAGGGCGGACCACAACCAAACCCTCCGATTCCGTAAAAATCCACAAAATATCCATGAATCCGTAGGAAAACTAAAGATACTAACAATATTAATTGTATACATCACGAATCCACCAACAAAACGGAACGAATCGGAAGAAAAACCCAAAACCACCAAATTGATCGAAAATAGGGTTTTAGAGTATTACCTTAGGAGATTCAAGTACCAAGATCCGTAGAACACGCGTTAGATTGATTGCCCGGGCTTCACTACCGAAGAAAAATGGTGAAAATCAACCCCCCAATGGATAAAGATGAAGAACTCTTCCCCTCTCTCTCACTCTCTCCCGCGATGCAGGTGAAATGAAGGAGAAGACGACCGATCTCGTCTAATAAGGACGAGATTGCACAATTACCTCTTTGTGTGCCGCGGCACAGCCGAAGTGTGCCGCAGCCAAAAATTACTCCTGTGTTTTGGCATTGTCCGCGGCACATGCGCAGCCGCGGCACCGCATCTTGGGTTTTGGTCGCGGAAGACACACGAGTGTGCCGCGGCACCGGACAGGCATTGTGCCGCGGCACCGGATAGGTGTGCCGCGGCACACAGTACAGTTCGTTTGGCCAACAACTGAAGGAATTTGTGTGCCGCGGCGCACACACCTTGTGCCGCGGCCCACACCCCCTTTTGTGTCCCAAAATGATAACAATGATCCGGAAAGAGAATAAAACGATAGGAATCAATATTTGGGGACTAATAACACGAAATGGATCCACGGCAACCCCGAAACGGCGGTTCCGCACAACAATAACGAGAATACAGTTCAACAGTTTGACAGGAAGGACACGCTGAAAAGTACACGAGGGTCACTACGATCGAGAAATACACCAAAAACGAAAATACAAGGGAAAGAAAAATACGGATATTACACCGAACGACCCCGAAACCCGAACCTGAATACGAATCGATGATACGGTTACGACGTACTCGCAAAGACGAATCTAAGAGCTAAGAGAACACACAATTCCGACCACCCGAAGGCTCGGAATTCGACAACGGAAGTAATCACCCAAAACTTTGGGAAATTAAGAAAATGGCCCAAAACGTCCGAAAATCACGATACGCGATCGAAACACCAAACCAAAGCTTGCAACAAGAATAATAACATTAAATGAACTTACGAGAAACTCTAAACAACAGTTTCGGACGAGATTCGCAAGAATCGAACTCAAGTGCGGAAAAGCGTCTAAAAAGCACGGAACTCAACAAAACGACACCGAAACGAGCTCGGATGACATAAAGTGCAGAACTAATCATTCTCGAAATGACGAAACGGTCATGAGCGAGTCGTCAAAACGGACTTCGGCCGAAAAAAGAAATTTACCGAAAATCGAAAATTGCGGATATTACACACTAATGGTTAGTGGAAGCACACATTGTAGGTATGTTAATGAGATTAGTATACTCCAACCAGCTCACCCTCAATTCGTCACACAGATTTCACTCCGGGATAGTCAATGGCAGAATCGAAAGATTTTGATAGGTATCCTTGAACCTTCGACTTGAGGGTTTAGTAGGGATATGGGCGTTAAGATTTTCACTAGAATATTTCGGTCCAGAAAATCAGAAAGTGGGGGTCAACCTCGACATGCATCTTGATGGACAAGTAGTAGGTTCTACTAAATACCAAGAAAAGATTCTTTCTCCCATAAGTAACAAGTTTATGTCATATGCGGTTATTAGCAGATGAGATCAAAAGTCTTTGGCCAAAGCAATGGACCTAGTTGTATTGGATACACAAGAGCTCGGTGATCTCGATTTGAATTAACTTAGGCATAACATCAAGTATAGATAGGGTTTGACAGACAGTGACCGTATAACTTGATCAGGAAATTTGAAAGAAGGGTTTATACGTTGTTGGGATAAATATTCCGGTTTTGATAAATTGCCAAACACACGGCAAGAAGTCAGAATGTTATTATGGAAGCTGTTAGGACTCTCCATACAGCCCGTCCATACAGCAAAGAGATCATCTACAATCTATCCTACATAGCCTACTTCATACAGCAAAGAAACTTAATGTGTTGGATACAACATACAGTCTGAAGGTGTTATACTTTGGAAAAGTAAAGCACATCCAAAAGGACTGAACAAAAAAAGCTTTAAACTGTTGTGACATAAACATTAATTATTCATAAAGTATTCATGGTTAAAGCAACATTTATTGCTGATAGGACAACATTTAATGCAGCCGGAGAGAGGCAAGTCTGAACGCTCTAAAGAGCATTTAATGCAAAGACAGAAAGGATGTCTGGACCATTAAATGCGATCTCCTTTAATCCAAACATTCGGCAGCTGTCAATCAAGAGACAGACGTCAACATCTCACCAACCAACAACGGCTACATTTATAACGGATACATTTCCAAGATTATAAATAGCCCCAAGCAAGAGGACTTCATACACATGAAAAGCTATTCATTATCGCGCATCTTCCGACAAGATTACTCAAGAGTAGTATATTTCATGAGCATACATCAGTATCCAAGCGAAAGAAATATCTAAGACCACAACATAATCATCACATCATACAGCGTTTGTTCATCAAAGATAAAGCTTTTGTTTCAGACTTGTTCAACCCTTACCGTTGAGACTATCATTATCCTTGTGTGGACTAAGGATCCTTGCGTATTCTGACATGTGTGGGAAGAATAGCATTGAAGACGAAGGTTCAATCTGTGTGAGAATAAGTGAGTCAGAAGGAGCTTGAAGCAAATCTGTGTGAACGGCAAAAGATACAGTCCCTGTATCAATCTGTGTGAATGATACAGAGACACGTTTAATTAAAGTCACGTAGTTGTGTACGTAGTTATTTTAATAAACTCTTTACTCCTGTGTGGAGGACCAATGGACGCAGAGGGGTTTACTTCGAACCACTTTAAACTGTGTGTTATTTACCTTCTGTCTTTACTATTTTCATTCTATTGTGATTTATAAGTATACATTGTAAAACCCTGTACGCATCAAGCAAACAGAAGAACACTTAGTTGTTGTATTTGTACCAACTCACCCAATAGACTTCCGCTACACAATTAACTTCGAAAATCATAAAGCTTATTATACTCTTACTTTCTAAGTTGTTTATTGTAACACCCCCAAAACCATCCGGGATATTACAGCGCCGTGGGTCCCGCGCCGGAACCCACCAGGCTAAAAACCATTTAAAAAATGTTTAAAAATGCCAAAAGGCTAATGACGGTAATATTTTAAATACTCAAATATTTTCAAAAGCATAGTTCTCAAATACCGTCATAGAATACCATTTGAAAATACAAGGCGAAATGCCAAATCTCGACAGTGTACGTTAAGCCACCCCTTAAACGTACCGATAAAATAGTCAGGAAAAAGGGTTTAACGAAATAACCCAAGTTCGCAAAATGCCAAAAAGGCCTTTTTAAAATACACATGATGGTAAAAATACTGGAAAGCCATTTTAAAATACACACACATCGGATAAAAACACAGTTCAAAATACACATTTGCAGCAGAAATAAAACAACCAGAAATAAATACTCAATACTCAAAATCATGCCACAACCAATATCACCCAGGAATCTCACCCCTTCACGACCGCTACTAGCTCGATCTCCGAGTACCTAAAAATAAAGCCCACAACGGGGTCAGCCATAATACTCAACAATGATATCGATCACATCATCATAAATAAGTACATACCATTGTAATAATATAGTAAGAATACTATCAAAGTAATCTTACCGCCATAAACTTACCAATCCATGGCAATCCAATCCTTACCATAATCCACATTTCGCATTCTCAAATGACGAAATGAACTCAAGCACAACCAACTGTACTGTATTCAAATAATATCAAAAATCCTCAAAACATCATCAAAACTCATAATCATGAAATAATTCATCCGTGCCAAATCCTGTCCATCGGATTACACAATCAAAACTCAACCTGGACAAACCAATAGTACACAACATATCCGTAGAACAACTACCACATGATAATGAATACAAATCCCGAACATCGACGTACAGTCCGAATGCTCATACGATCAATAACAATGATCAACCGATACATCACTCAGAATATCATCGACATGATAACTCCAATATGACCAATAAAGGATCAACGATAACCGAGGGTACCCTCAACATGGTAAACTCCCAACACGATCAACAAAGGATCAACAATAACCAAGAATACCCTCAACAAGGTAGACTCCAAATGATCGACAAAGGACCAACAATAACCGAGAATACCATCAACAAGGTAAACTCCAAATGATCAACAATAATGGATCTCAAAGAAATAACTCCGACTGTCGAACATACCCCTCGAGCGTATGAACAACCAGTCACAAACCGTCGAACATACCCAACCATAAATGGAGGATGAACGACCAAACAATATGGCTCAAAGATGGAAGTCATAGTACGCCCGATCCGGAAATGTGTCCATGCACAAGATACCCCGGGTATCGATCAAATACACGTGTGGTCTTGTACCTAATTAGCCTCACGAACTACGTCTCGTGTGCACGGTTCAATGTGGAAATATCAACACATAACCATCATGTGCCTGGCTAAAAATCCTACACAATAACCAATCGGCACTTAGATATAACTCCAGATATGTCACGATGCAACATGGCAACGAAACTCAAAGAAACACATATCCAATAAGGATCAAAAGACTCACCGAAGTGAACAAAAACAGACTGACAATGAAAAGTCGACACGACTAATCAATATCCAAAACATCAACCCTGGGATCATCATCCCCAAATGAATGACCAACACGATCTACGATCTCAATACAACAGTCCTGGGATCAACATCCCTCAACGAATAACCGATACGAAACTCATTATATGAAACCTCAACATATACAACAACTCAACATAATAATTATCCACATGACTGAACAAATACTTAGATTACCTCAGAGCCGAGGACCATATCCATCAACATTCCCAAATGAGACGATCAACACAACCATTAATACAAACAATAGTCCTGGGATCAACATCCCTCAATGAACAACCAGTACAAATCTCAATATACGAAGCCTCAACATATAACATATACAACAACTCAACATAATAATTATCTCATAACTGAACAATACATAAATTACCTCAAAGCCGAAGACAACATCCTTTCCACGAACAACATCCCTGAACGAATACACAGTTATACGAATAATCCAAAATTGGTATAGTCCTTTTATACCAAAAAACCACCATCCCGACATCAATGTCGACACGGAAAACCAGCCTCGATATCCGACATTCCGTATCATTGACCAAATATAACTCACATCTTCGTATTAACCAACACATTTAAACCATATACATTATGATTTAATCCAAACCAAGGCACAATATACAAACCATCATCCTGACAATTTATACTTATAATATCATTGGTATATAAATTATAAATGAAATGAAAACGAAACCATTCATCAAATATTATAAACTGGACAAGTATAAACATGCCTCGATACCGATACCACGAAGCCGTTACCAAAATCCATTGCCTTAGTCTGCGAGCTCCTCAGCGCCGAACACAATCAATCTACGAACTCTTCAGCCTCAACCGCAGCACAACGGTCATAAACCACGATCAAACATCACAACCTATTGCAATAATCAATTAACAACAATCTGATAACAATCAATAACCGACATAGCCAACCAACAAACTCAACAGCTCAACAAAACCCCGATCATAAACAAAACCGAACAATACAACTCAAACAAATACGAACTCATATCCACGATACAAGCCATAACTCGATGATCACAAATAACAATCAATAACCGATCAACAAACACAACGGTTCTACAATATCCCGATTAAACACATATCCAAACAACCCGAACTAATCAAACACGAATTCAAGACCACAATACGATTCCACAATCCGAAGATCATATCAATAATCAATTTAACCAAGTCTAAGAATTACCGATTCCTATTCAATCTTAAATAAAATTACAAGTTTCCTCCTTGTATAATCATAATAAAAACCAATTACCAATTATCATCACCAATCCGGACGATCCGATTAATTCAACATTATAGATAACCATATTCCAAAGGTTTCGAATATTTCCATTATCCGAATTGAACACTTGTTCAATACGTATGAATTCTTAAACTCAAAAGTGAATCATCATCTTATCAAACCCGAGAATCATATTCGTATTCCAATACGAATATTGTACCAAAACAGATAACTTAGTTTTAGATATGAATATTCCATATTCATATCCAAAACACCAACATCACTTAAACATGATCATCAATTCATATAATCCAAGAATTCCTTAAGAACACAACTTATTCCGACATCACATTCAAAATCCTCAAACGACATAATACGATGTGTTCTAACATCTAAACAGTCCTTATTCACAATTCAAGGTGTATATAATCATGTTCTTCAACATATATACTTCTCATAACATCATGAATCGCAACAAACCACCAAGAACATCGAGAATACTACGATTCCATAATCATAACGACATAATCAAGGCATTTGATCATCAATTCATTATCTTCCCTTAACAAAATTCTCGTAAATACCGAGAATCATCACAACAATATCAATTCAACCATCATTCATACGAAAACGTGTAGAATTTTCCAAGTTCTACTCATTGAGACATTTCATCGAACACTTTGAAGGCATAGTCCAATTCAATCGATTATTCAAAGAAATACTCGAATTTGTTCCACAAAACTTCAAGAGTATTGAATGATTACGAGTTTACAATCAAGTTCAATCAATAATCTGAATCAAAACGAAGCAAATTGTCCTAAACACCAAGAAACCTCAAGAATATCCAAAAACCAAAAGTTTAGGTGTTCTTACCTTCGATCCGGGTGGAAGATGATGTTAATCCATGATTCAAACTTCCAAAACATGTTGTTTTAAGTTGATTCTACTCAAAACCATCCATTTTGCTGAAGAAATTGCGAAGAAACGAAGAGAAAACATGAAAATGGTCGGATGACTCGGTCCAGGCCTTATATAGGCCGAGACCTGCCGTCACGTTACGTACGTAACCGGTGGGTCCTTACGTACGTAGCTGGCCTTGGCCTACCCTACTGCCCAGTTTGGCCAACAGCCTTACGTACGTAACCGGCAGCTGCTTACGTACGTAACGGCCCCTTACGGCCGTAACCGGCCGGTGCCTTCCGTACGTTATCGGCCAGTCCTATCCCCCAGCGAGTCACTGCCTACAGCGATCGGCCATCCATGCGAGTCACTGCCGACCATGATCGGCCATCCCAGCGAGTCACTGCCGACCATGCTCGGCCACTATAGGTCCTCTCGGCCACGACTCGGCCAGCCGCCCAGTAACGTACGTAACACTTATTCCATTGCATACGTAATACGTACGTTGACTTGCTACAGTATTATACTCGTATTACATAGGTAATACACCCTGTATAACGTACGTAACTCCATCCGTTGACTCACCTGTCCACATCCGCGCCGAAAGCTGCCGACACCGGGCCCAACTGTCTGATTCCTCTTGTTACGTACGTTATGTACACTATATAACGTACGTAAGCTAACACATTTTACGTACGTAAGCTCCAAGGCTTAACGTACGTAATGGCTTTTATACTTAGCCAAAAATTCAACTGTTCCGGTCCAACATCTCGACATACTGGATACGAACATACGGCATACTGGATACACATATACTCAACCCAAAAATATTCTCATACGATATACCTGATATCCAAATCAATTCAACCTGATACAACAAATCCTCAATATAACTGTCAATCAAAATGTCAATTACATAAGTATAACTCTCTCGGTTCTCAATTTATTTTATCCATAATGTATAGATACTAAACTATATAGTATACCTCAGATAAAATGACACGAAAAATTTATACTGAAAATCCGGGTATTACATACTACCCCCCTTAAAATAAGTTACGTCCTCGAAACTTACTACCTGTCGCCAACAAAAGATAAATCCAAAATTTCCAACTCATCACAAAAACAATCAAGCGTCGCCACAAGCGAATAACCAAACTAATATACTTACATGTGCATGAAGCCGATGATCTCCCCTGATACTAGCACACGACTCCCACACGAAGTCTCAATACAATCAATACACACCAATATCACAAATAGCAATTTGAAAGGATCTCAAAAATTTTGGAAATTCCAAAAATCGATTTGACTCAAAAGTCAGAAAAGCTCATTTTCAAAAATCACGCTACTACCGTACCGGTAGAGCCACATAACACACACGCCCGGGTTTCACAATACCCAAGCTCTGATACCATCTTCTGTAACACCTCCAAAACCATTCGGGATATTACAGCGCCGTGGGTCCCGCGCCGGAACCCACGAGGCTAAAAACCATTTCAAAAACCTTTAAAAATACCAAAAGGCTAATGACGGTAATATTTTAAATACTCAAATATTTTTCAAAAGCATAGTTCTCAAATACCGTCATAGAATACCATTTGAAAATACGAGGCGAAATGCCAAATCTCGACAGTTCAAAGTGTACGTTAAGCCACCCCTTAAACATACCGATAAAATAGTTAGGAAAAATGGTTTAACGAAATAACCCAAGTTCGCAAAATGCCAAAAAGGCCGTTTTAAAATACACACGCTGGTAAAAATACCGGAAAGCCATTTTAAAATACACACGCATCGGATGAAAACACAGTTCAAAATACACATTTGCAGCGGAAATAAAACAACCAGAAATAAATACTCAATACTCAAAATCATGCCACAGCCAGTATCACCTGGGAAGCTCACCCCTTCACGACCGCTACTAGATCGATCTCCGAGTACCTAAAAATAAAGCCCACGACGGGGTCAGCCATAATACTCAACAATGATATCGATCACATCATCATAAATAAGTACATACCAATGTAATAATATAGTAAGAATACTACCAAAGTAATCTTACCGCCATAACCTTACCAATCCATGGCAATCCAATCCTTGCCATAATCCACATTTCGCATTCTCAAATGACGAAATGAACTCAACCACAACCAACTGTACTGTATTCAAATAATATAAAAAATCCTCAAAACATCATCATAACTCATAATCATGAAATAATTCATCCGTGCCAAATCCTGTCCATCGGATTACACAATCAAAACTCAACCTGGATAAACCAATAGTACACAACATATCCGTAGAACAACTACCACATGATAATGAATACAAATCCCGAACATCGACGTACAGTCCGAATGCTCATACGATCAATAACAATGATCAACCGATACATCACTGAGAATATCATCGACATGATAACTCCAATACGACCAATAAAGAATCAACGATAACCGAGAGTACCCTCAACATGGTAAACTCCCAACACGATCAACAAATGATCAACAATAACCAAGAATACACTCAACAAGGTAGACTCCAAATGATCGACAAAGGACCAACAATAACCGAGAATACCATCAACAAGGTAAACTCTAAATGATCAACAATAATGGATCTCAAAGAAAGAACTCCGACTGTCGAACATACCCCTCGGGCGTATGAACAACCAGTCACAAACTGACGAACATACCCAACCATAAATAGAGGATGGACGACCAAACAATATGGCTCAAAGATGGAAGTCATAGTACGCCCGATCCAGAAATGTGTCCGTACACAAGCCACCCCGGGTATCGATCAAATACACGTGTGGCCTTGTACCTAATTAGCCTCACGAACTACGTCTCGTGTGTACGGTTCAATGTGGAAATATCAACACATAACCATCATGTGCCCGGCTAAAAATCCTACACAATAACTAACCGGCACGCAGATATAACTCCAGATATGTCACGATGCAACATGACAACGAAACTCAAAGAAACACATATACAATAAGGATCAAAAGACTCACCGAAGTGAACAAAAACAGACTGACAATGAAAAGTCGACACGATTAATCAATATCCAAAACATCAACCCTGGGATCTTCATCCCCAAATGAATGACCAACACGATCTACGATCTCAATACAACAGTCCTGGGATCAACATCCCTCAATGAATAACCGATACGAAACTCATTATATGAAACCTCAACATATACAACAACTCAACATACTAATTGTCCACATGACTGAACAAATACTTAGATTACCTAAAAACCGAGGACCATATCCATCAACATTCCCCAATGAGATGATCAACACAACCATTAATACCAAGAATAGTCCTGGGATCAACATCCCTCAACGAACAACCAGTACGAATCTCAATATACCAAGCCGCAACATACAACATATACAACAACTCAACATAATAATTATCTCATAACTGAACAATATATAAATTACCTCAAAGCCGAAGACAACATCCTTTCCATGAACAACATCCCTGAATGAATACACAGTTATACGAATAATCCCGAAATTGGTATAGTCCATTTATACCAACAAACCACCATCCCGACATCAATGTCGACACGGAAAACCATCCTCGATATCCGACATTCCATATCATTGACCAAATATAACTCACATCTTCGTATTCACCAATACATTTAAACCATATACATTATGATTTAATCCAAACCAAGGCACAATATACAAATCATCATCCCGACAATTTATACTTATAATATCATTGCTATATGAATTATAAATGAAATGAAAACGAAACCATTCATCAAATATTATAAACTGAACAAGTATAAACTTGCCTCGATACCGATACCACGAAGCCGTTACCAAAATCCATTGCCTTAGTCTGCGAGCTCCTCAGCCCCGACCACAATCAATCTACGAACTATTCAGCCTCAACCACAGCACAACGGTTATAAACCACGACCAAACATCACAACCTATTGCAATAATCAATTAACAACAATCCGATAATAATCAATAACCGACATAGCCAACCAACAAACTCAAAGGCTCAACAAAACCCCGATCATAAACAAAACCGAACAATACAACTCAAACAAATACGAACTCATATCCACGATACAAGCCATAACTCGATGATCACAAATAACAATCAATAACCGATCAACAAACACAATGGTTCTACAATATCCCGATTAAACACATATCCAAACAACCCGAACTAATCAAACACGAATTCAAAACCACAATACGATTCCACAATCCGAAGATCATATCAATAATCAATTTAACCAAGTCTAAGCATTACCGATTCCATATTCAATCTTAAATACAATTACATGTTTCCTCCTTGTATAATCATAATAAAAACCAATTACCAATTATCATCACCAATCCGGACAATCCGATTAATTCAACATTATAGATAACCATATTCCAAAGGTTTCGAATATTTCCATTATCCGAATTGAACACTTGTTCAATACGTATGAATTCTTAAACTCAAAAGTGAATCATCATCTTATCAAACTCGAAAATCATATTCGTATTCCAATACGAATATTGTACCAAAACACATAACTTAGTTTTAGATATGAATATTCCATATTCATATCCAAAACACCAACATCACTTAAACATGATCATCAATTCATATAATCCAAGAATTCCTTAAGAACACAACTTATTCCGACATCACATTCAAAATCCTCAAACGACATAATACGATGTGTTCTAACATCTAAACAATCCTTATTCACAATTCAAGGTGTATATAATCATGTTCTTCAACATATATACTTCTCATAACATCATGAATCGCAACAAACCACCAAGAACATCGAGAATACTACGATTCCATAATCATAACGACATAATCAAGGCATTTGATCATCAATTCATTATCTTCCCTTAACAAAATTCTCGTAAATACCAAGAATCATCACAACAATATCAATTCAACCATCATTCATACGAAAACGTGTAGAATTTTCCAAGTTCTACTCATTGAGAAATTTCATCGAACACTTTGAAGGCATAGTCCAATTCAATCGATTATTCAAAGAAATACTCGAATTTGTTCAACAAAACTTCAAGAGTATTGAATGATTACGAGTTTACAATCAAGTTCAATCAATAATCTGAATCAAAACGAAGCAAAACGGCCAAAACACCAAGAAACCTCAAGAATATCCAAAAACCAAAAGTTTATGTGTTCCTACCTTCAATCCGGGTGGAAGATGATGTTAATCCATGATTCCAACTTCCAAAACATGTTGTTATAAGTTGATTCTACTCAAAACCATCCATTTTGCTGAAGAAATTGCGAAGAAACGAAGAGAAAACATGAAAATGGTCGAATGACTCGGTCCAGGCCTTATATAGGCCGAGACCTGCCGGCACGTTACGTACGTAACCGGTGGGTCCTTACGTACGTAGCCGGCCTTGGCCTACCCTACGCCTGGGCTGATTTGACGACCTTACGTACGTAATCGGCACGCCACGTACGTAATCGCCTTTACGGCCGTAACCGGCCGGTGCCTTACGTACGTTATCGGCCAGTCCTAGCCCGAGTCACTGCCGACCGCGATCGGCCATCCATGCGAGTCACTGCCGACCATGATCGGCCATCCCAGCGAGTCACTGCCGACCATGCTCGGCCACTAAAGGTCCTCTCGGCCACGACTCGGCCAGCCGCCCAGTAACGTACGCAACACTTATTCTGTTGCGTACGTAATACGTACATTGACTTGCTACAGTATTATACTCGTATTACGTACGTAATACACCCTGTATAACGTACGTAACTCCATCCGTAGACTCACCTGTCCACATCCGCGCCGAAAGCTGCCGACACCGGGCCCAACTGTCCGATTCCTCTTGTTACGTACATTATGTACACTATGTAACATACGTAAGCTAACACATTTTACGTACGTAAGCTCCAAGGCTTAACGTACGTAATGGCTTTTATACTTAGCCAAAAATTCAACTGTTCCTGTCCAACAT
The DNA here is from genome assembly GCA_033398695.1 of Orobanche coerulescens. Taxonomy (NCBI): domain Eukaryota; kingdom Viridiplantae; phylum Streptophyta; class Magnoliopsida; order Lamiales; family Orobanchaceae; genus Orobanche; species Orobanche coerulescens. The sequence continues at coordinate 127,029,246 of CM065813.1, read as the reverse complement.
CTCGACATACTGGATACGAACGTACGGCATACTGGATACATATATACTCAACCCAAAAATATTCTCATACGATATACCTGATATCCAAATCAGTTCAACCTGATACAACAAATCCTCAATATAACTGTCAATCAAAACGTCAATTACACAAGTATAACTGTCTCGGTTCTCAATTTATTTTATCCATTCCGTATAGATACCAAACTATACAGTATACCTCAGATAAAATAACGTGAAAAATTTATACTGAAAATCCGGGTATTACATACTACCCCCCTTAAAATAAGTTTCGTCCTCGAAACTTGCTACTGTCACCAACAACAGATAAATCCAAAATTTCCAACTCATCACAAAAACAATCAAGCGTCGCCACAAGCGAATAACCAAACCAATATACTTACAGGTGCGTGAAGCCGATGATCTCCCGTGATACTAGCACACGACTCCCACACGAAGTCTCAATACAATCAATACACACCAATATCACAAATAGAAATTTGAAAAGATCTCAAAAATTTTGGAAATTCCAAAAATCGATTTGACTCAAAAGTCAGAAAAGCTCATTTTCAAAAATCACGCTACTACCGTACCGGTAGAGCCACATAACACGCACGCCCGGGTTTCACAAAACCCAAGCTCCGATACCATTTTCTGTAACACCCCCAAAACCATCCGGGATATTACAGCGCCGTGGGTCCCGTGCCGGAACCCACCAGGCTAAAAACCATTTAAAAATGCCAAAAGGTTAATGACGGTAATATTTTAAATACTCAAATATTTTCAAAAGCATAGTTCTCAAATACCGTCATAGAATACCATTTGAAAATACGAGGCGAAATGCCAAATATCGACAGTTCAAAGTGTACGTTAAGCCTGTAACACCCCCGATATATTCAGGAATATTACAGCGCCGTAAATCCTTTACATAAAGATTTACAAGGCTGAAGAATTGAACAGACATTAACAGGTACTAACGAATGGAAATAACGGAATTAAGATACAACAGTTCTGACCAAATACTGAAAATACAAATGTTCAACACAAACTTATTAATACATCACCAAATTCAAATTTATCATAAACGACTACGTACTCGAGTACTTATTGAAATAACCAACAAACAACAGACAAATAGACCCGACCGGAACATCACTCTGCACCCTCGTCGTCATGCAGCTCCAGTGGTTGTTTCCCCGCTCTCCTGGATCCTGAACATAAACAAAATATTCACCCCCGAAGGGGTTAGCACAACGATGCTAGTACAAGTATCACAACATATTATTCATATCTCACGAAGAATAATAACGTAAATGACAAAAAATACCAACGAGTCTTCTCCTACGAGAAACTCATAAATAACATACACAACTGATAATCACAACATGATATCATAATATACACATGGTAATTCCGACGATCCAGCGTTCACTGCCTAGAACCAACGATGATCCCGTCAGACCAACCCGTGGTGGAAAAACCCGTCTGATGATCCACCGCACGCTAGCATAGATCCCCCGATGATCCCGTCGGACCAACACGAGGTGGATATACAACAACGACATATATGCACGACAATATGTACAACATCAATACGTAAAACAATTAAGGTACTTGCCTCGATTCGAAGATAAGAACAATACTTCCACGAAACGAAACACTTGAAGGTCGCCCCTTCAATCAATCACGTAACAAGCTCGAACCTTAACAAAAGAAATAATATAGAATTTATCTCATGTCGTACGAATGTCTACCAATTCAATTTACGGCCGAAAGTTCATAAAACGCAATCTGCTTGAACTTCTTAGCGTACGCTAAGTATTCTGTGTAGCGTGCGTTAATTCTGCTCGATAGCGCACGCAAGCAACGAAGCCTAGCGTACGCTAACTATGCATGGTCAGTACCTCACTGATCAGTCGACTGACTCGTCTGATGGCCTAACGTACGTTACGTACCAAACGTAGCGTACGTTAAATCATGCTCGATAGCGCACGTTAATCTACATAGCTTAGCGTGCGCTAACTGTGCATGGTAGTTCACTACTGGGCAGTAGACTGATCTCATCATGATCAAACCAATGAAATCTTCAGTGTTAATTCATGTTACCTCCATGAATATCATGTTCATACGGTTATGAATGATCTTACGGATTACAACAACGTCGGATTCAAGAATATGTATACTATTATAAAACCATATTCCATTTCGATTACAATTCTTCATGCGATAATTCGGAAGGCTTAACGGTCGATATCAACACCTTTATATCAATCAAAACTATCATTCTGTAGTTTGATTAACATTTCATCTTTACAAGATAAATCCTTCCATGATCAATCCCTTAGATTCGTCTAACAATAATGATGTTAAAGTCAAGTCCATGATTGCTATGAAGACACCTACTAGATTCGGATTACGAATGATAGAAGCTTCCTCTACTTGTTCATTGTAATAAGATTCGAATCATGATGTTCATAATCAAGGTACTTAAGGCATAATCATCTTGATATTCTAAACATGATGTGGTTAGTTTAATTCATCCAAGAAACTCAATATTTTGCTAGCATGATCATCTTATTCTCCATAACGCGAATCTAGAGTTGGAGATAGAATCAACATAACTTAATATGACGAAATCACTGAACCCCAAAGGTAGAATCTGAATCCGGTTGGTTATATGACACTCCAAGGTGCTACTTCTCTTCAATGATAAATCACAAGATGTATCCAATGTCTAATGATCAAGTGGATGTGTTATAAGTGTATCTAAAAAAGATGATATGCTCTCTGGTCTCTCAAAAACGAAAGATAAACGAAGGAAATGAGAACAAAATGGAGTGTTGGCCCATATATAAACTTTCTGTTCATAGCAGATTAGTGCATGCTACCATGCATCCTTAGCGCGCACTAATAAGAGTTGACTCCAAAATTGTCCAGGTTCATCCGCGGGAATCTTATCCGGTCCGACGTCCGGCTGGCGCATGTGTTAGCCGCCTAGCTCAATAATTGACTACCTAGCGCACGCAAGTCCTACATTCATAGCGTGCGCTAGTAGTAGCAGATATCGTGCGTTAAGATACATTCTTAGCGTACGCTATCACGAGTTTGCATGAGAAAATTTGCATGATGATATACTTATGTACAAAGATACCAATGTGAGAAATAACATACTCCAATTATCGAGATCATAAATCCGAATAATACAGGGTTCGAATACAGATGAAATACACAATAATAAATCCGGATATTACATACTCTCCTACTAAAAAGGAGTTTCGTCCCGAAACTCAAGACGAAAATATCTCGGGATATCTGGACTTCATGCCATCTTCTGTTTCCCATGTGGCTTCTTCCACTCCGTGACGTGACCATTGAACTTTGACCAAAACGATTGGTTTGTTCCTCAATTACTTAACTCGACTCTCGAGTATCTTGACCGGTCTTTCTTCAAACATCCCATCTTGAGCGACTTCGATTTCGCCGAAATCAATGACATGACTAGGATCTGGTATATACCTCCGTAACTGGGATACGTGGAACACGTTATAAACATAGCACAATGATGGAGGCAATGCCAATCTGTATGCCAACTCTCCAACTCTCTCAAGGATCTCAAATGGTCCGATATATCTTAGACTCGGCTTTCCTTTCCTTCCGAAACGAAAGATTCCCCGAGTAGGAGAAACCTTTAAAAGTACGTGGTCCCCTGTACTGAACTCCAAAGGGCGACATCGTACGTCTTCTTAAGATATCTGTCGACTCTGGGCGGTCAACAGTCTTTCACGAATTAAAGCTATCTTCTCTCGAGTCTATACGATCAACTCTGGTTCTGTTCCGATCAAGTCTGATGAATCGTCCCAGCATAGGGGTGATCTGCATCTTCTCCCGTATAATGCCTCAAATGGTGCCATCTTAATGGAGGCATGCCAACTATTGTTGTAGGTAAATTCAATCAATGATAGATGAACTTCCCAATCAGTTGACCAATCTAAGGCACAAGCCCTCAACATATCTTCAACCATTTGAATAGTCCTCTCGGATTTTCCGTCAATCTGCAGGTGATAAGCCGTGCTGAAGTTCAATTCGGTCCCTAAGGCCTTATGAACTGCTTTCCAAAAGTGAGACACAAAACGTCCGTCTCAATCAGAAATATTGGTCTTCGGCGTACCATGCAATCGAACTATCTCTGAAATGAATACTCGTGCCAACCTCTCTGGTCCCCACATATCCTTAATGCCTAGAAAATGAGCTGATTTGGTTAAACGATCAACTATTACCCAAATCATGTTTATTCCGGTCTTGGTTCTCGGCATACTAGTGATGAAGTCCATCGATATGTCCTCCCACTTCCATTCAGGAATCGGGAGCGGCTTCAACATTCCGATAGGTCGTTGATGCTCGATCTTAACCTGTGACAAGTCAAGCATTTCGAAACATACTCCGCTACATCTTTCTTCATGTTGCCCCACCAGAAATTTTGCTTCAAGCCCTTATACATCTTACTGGTGCCCGGGTGGATAGAATAGGGCGAACTGTGAGCTTCATTCATAATCGTCTGTTTCAGAACATCGACATCGGGAACGCAGAGTCGGTTCCGAAATCTCAAAACTCCATCATCATGAATTATGAATCCGGGGGCCTTTCCCTTGATCACTTCATCACGTAACCGAATCATCAGAGGATCATCTGCCTGTCTAGATTTGATTTCTTCGGTTAATGATGAAGTTATTTCCATCATGCACAGTTGTCCTTGGACTCTTTGTAACCATACTTCAATTCCTTCTTGAATCATCTCTCTTTGAAGGCTAAGTTGGGAGGTCAGTGTCTCCAGCATCTGAATAGAAACAGGCTTGCGGCTGAGTGCATCGGCCACTACATTCGCTTTGCCTGGATGATACAAAATTTCCAAGTCGTAGTCCTTAATCAGCTCCAACCATCTTCATTGCCGCATGTTCAATTCTTTCTGACTGAAGATGTATTTGAGACTCTTGTGATCCATAAAGATCTGATAGTGAGTCCCGTACAGATAATGCCTCCTGATCTTCAAAGCAAAAACTAGTGCCGCTAGCTCCAAATCATGTGTTGGGTAATTCACTTCATAAGGTTTCAGCTGTCGCGACGCATAAGCGATCACCTTGTCATTCTGCATCAATACGCATCTGAGTCCTTGGTTCGAAGCATCACTGTAAACTATAAATCCTCCAGTTCCCTGTGGAAGTGATAGAATCGGTGCCGTCGTCAATCTCTTCTTCAATTCATCAAAGCTAATCTGACACAACTCATTCCACTCAAACTTTTGAGTTTTCTGTAGGAGTCAAGTAAGTGGGCAGGAAATTTTGGAAAACCCTTCACGAACCGACGATAATACCCAGCAAGTCCTAAGAAACTTCAGACTTCTTTCATGTTCTTAGGAGGCTTCCAATCCAAAACTGCTTCAATCTTCTGAGGATTTACTCGGACTCCTTCAGCTGATACTACATGACCGAGGAACATTACTTCCTTTAGCCAGAATTCACACTTAGAGAGTTTGGCGTACAGTTGCTCGCTTCTCAAAAGTTCTAATACAATCCGCTGTTGGGATTCGGTGCCTAAAACGAAGGCCCAGCGGAAGCGGTAAAACGAAAATTAATTCGATCCGAATCCCTACGATGATCGATCGAGCTACGTATATACGAATATATAAACGAAAAGCAAGAGTTGTAAAAACTAACCCTCGAAGTCCGTTGATTAAATGGTAACCTTCTCTTGAGCTATTCCCCAAGCTCTTGAACGATCCAACGCCGAAAGCACCGCGTCTCTACTTGCCACGCGCCGGAGAAACGAACGGAATGACAACACCTTGCTATCCTCCGAGGATACGGCTAGAGCTAGGTGATGAAGCTATATATGTAAAGATTACTACACTCTAAGTGTTTTAATCTTACTCTCTCTTTATGTCTTGATATTTTTCTCTAAGAAAAACAAGAACAAGGTTGAAGAAGAAGATGACTAAAGAGAAAACAATTTTCTCTCTCTCTCAAACTCAATGATACGTAAATGCCAAGAAGTATTGTCAGGATGAGAGATCAAAGTCTTGTATATATTCTTATTCAACCCACATGAAAACAAATACATATATCATGATTTGATCCCCATATAATGTATATGATACTTGTCCCCTCAATCACATGAGATTCCAAAACCATGATGGGGACAAGTCAATACACACACATGGTAATAAGTGGGGGGTTGGCCCATGCTAGAAAACGGTCGAGTTCGGTTCGTTTCGGACTCCCGTGAGTCCAAACAGATAAACTCCTATTCCGTTCCGATGTATTTATGTCGTTTAATTAATCCAATTAATTAAACATATCAAATACAAAATAACATAATTAATTTCTCCAAGAAATAATTATATTCATGAATTAAATTAATCACCCAAGAATTTATTTAATTCATTAGCCGTAAATCAATTTATCCAATAAATCAATTTAAACATCCAATGTTCCAAAATTAGATATCCAATATCTAATATTCATAATGAGATAATTAGCTCGATTCATTCCGTTGTCAATCCTAATGCGCGACTCGGTAGGTCCGTCTCGATCGGAATGGGAGGAACCAAAGAGTAGTAGCACCACCTAGCCACCTGGTGGCCTACACTGTACTTCGATCGAGAACGAATGATTGGGATCATTCAAGAACCATTCTCGTGAATACCGATAACGTATAAACCCTTCTTTCAAATGTCCCGATCAAGTTATAGGGTCACGGTCACCAAACCATATCGTACTTGACGCTATGCATGCGTTAATGCAAATCGAGATCATCGAGTGCCGTGTATCTAATACAACTAGCTCCAATGCTTTGGCCAAAGACTTATGATCTCATTTGCCAATAACCGCATAGGACATATAACCCGCTCACTAACGGGAGAAAGAATTCTATCTTGGTATTCGCAGGACTCGCTACTTGCCCGTCAAGATGCACGTCGAGGTTGACCCCGCCTTCCGGTTTAAGGTGGTCGAACTACTCTAATGAAAATCTTGACGTCACAAGCACATCCCTACTAAATCCTCAAGTCGAAGGTTCACGAATACCTATCACAACCTTTCGATTCCGTCATTGTGATCCGGAGTGAAATCCATGTGACGAATCGAGGGTGAGTCGCCGAGTATACTAATCCAATTAGCATACCTATAACGTGTGCTCCCACTAACCATTAGTGTTCGACGGGCACTCTCCATGTCAAAGAACACGTCATACAAGTCTTCACATAAACTTAACGCCTACCAAGTTTCATCGACTTGCGAACGATTAAGTATTTGAGCTATAACCTTTCCAAAGGCCGACCCCCTTATCCAATAAGGAGTGGAACGCTTTTGCTCTCAAATACATGGACTAGTTTCTATATGTTTATTTACGAGTTAGGAATGCCAAGAACTACCAAGAAATAAAGAAACATTCATTTGCCTTATATAAATGGTTTACATAATTACAAGTACAATGCCCTCACTCAACAACCTCCGAGTGGCATTCGAGGGCATACTCCTAACAATCTCCCACTTGCACTCAATGCCACACACTATGGTATCTAATACCCATGTTCTCCGGATGACGCTCCAAGCTAGTCCGAGATAGTGGCTTGTCGGTGGATCGGCGACGTTGTCGGCCGAGTCTACTCTATGCAAAGACAATGTATCCCTTTGCGAACAAATTCTCTTACGAGATGATACTTCCTCTCAATATGTTTGGTCTCATTGTGAAACCTCGGCTCCTTGGCACGTGCTACGACTCCGTCGTTGTCGCAAAGAATGAACAAAATTTCAAGACATGGTATCATTTGAAGTTCTCCTAGAAACTTCTTAATCCGTAACCCTTCCTTGAAGCCTCCGAGGCCGCTTGATACTCACCGACAGTGGAATCAGTCGCGCTTTGCTTGGCACTACGCCAAGATATCGCTCCTCCATTAAGAGTAAATATGTAGCCGAAGTGGACATCGAGTCGTCCTTCGTCCTTGGAAGTCCGAATCGGTGAATCCCACCACATCCAATTCTCCACCGCCATACATTAGAACCATATCTCTAGTCCTTCTTAAGTACTTGAGAACGTTCTTTACGGCACCCAATGTTCCCTACAGGGTTTGCTCGAAACCTACTCACCACGCTTACGGCATGCGCGATGTCGGTCTTGTACACAACATAGCATACATAAGGTTACCACGGCCGAAGCATATGGTATATTACTCATTTCCTTTCGTTGTTCCTCACTTTGAGGACACATCTTCAAGGTGAGTTTTATTCCATGTCGCATCGGTAGAACCCTCTTTTAGAATCATCCATCTTAAATCGCTTTAAGATCTTATCTATATAGAGGGCTTGGGAAAGGCCTATTGTTCTCTTCGCTCTATCCCTAGAGAGTCGAATACCAAGAATATAGGTTGCTTCTCCCAAGTCTTTCATGGAGAAATTACTCAAAGCCAAGCTTTCACGTAATCGAGCATTCCCACATCATTTCCTATTAGTAGAATGTCATCTACATATAGTACTAAGAATGCGATCTTGCTCCCACTAACCTTCTTGTATACACAAGGTTCCTCTTCATTTGCACGAATTCAAACTCTTTGACCGCCTCGTCAAAACGAAGGTTCCAACTACGCGACGCTTGCTTGATCCATAAATGGAACGCTGGAGCTTGCACACTTTCGAATATCGACTTCGGACACAAAGCCTTTAGGTGCTCCATATAGATTTCCTCCTCGAGGAATCCATTAAGGAAAGCCGTCTTTACGTCCATTTGCCATATCTCATAATCGTGGTAGGCTATAGCAAGCATCATGCGAATAGACTTGATCATGGCTACGGGCGAGAAGGTATCGTGGTAATCGATACCTTCCTTTGGGTATAACCCTTTGCCACAAGCCGGCCTTATAGGCGTCAACCTTGCCATCACCATCGGTCTTTCTCTTGTAGATCCACTTGTTCCCAATAGGCACTATGCCCTTGGGGCGGTCTACTAGAGTCCAGGACTGATTGACATGCATCGAGTCTATCTCGGCTTCCATAGCTTCACGCCATTTCGCGAGTCTACATCCACCATCGCTTGGTCATAGGTTGTTGGGTCGGTCTCTTGGCTATCACTTGGAACCTCATGGAGACCCGGCTCCTCCAAGTGCACAAGCCCATACCTCTCGTAAATGAGACACCCTACTAGACCTACGAGGTGGTTGTACTTGTGTTTCGAAAGTTCGGTTCCAGCTTTCTTGCAGTGTCTCTCGAGGTGTTTCATTGTATTCTTCTAAAGAAATACTTCTACCTGCTCCGCCTTCCTGAATGAACTCATCTTCCAGGAAGAGTGCTTGTAAAGCAACAATGATCCTTCGATCTTCGGGCATGTATAATAGATATCCCATCGTCCTGCACGGAATCCAATGAAACGCCCTTCGCAGACCTAGCTTCCAACTTTTCCACCTTAGTCTTCTTGACATAGGCGGGACATCCCCAAATCCTAATATGATTAAGACTTGGTTTCCTTCCTTCCCACATCTCATGTGGAGTTTTAGGAACGGATTTAGAAGGACATCTGTTCAAGATATACGCGGCGGTGAAGTGCATACCCCCATAGGTAAATCGGCAAGTCGGTATAGCTCAACATGGAACGGACCATGTTCAACAGGGTCCGGTTCCTTCTTCGACACACCATTTAACCGAGGAGTACTGGAGGTGTTAGTTGTGAAACTATTCCATGTTCCTTAAGGAACTCGTCAAACTCCGTACTCATATACTCGCCACCTCGGTCCGACCGAAGTGCTTTGATATGATTACCAGCTTTGTTTCGACTAGGGCCTTGAATTCTGGAATTTCTCAAAGGCCTCGGATTTATGTTTCATTAAGTATACATAACCATACCTAGTATGATCATCTGTAAAAGTAATGAAATATTGATATCCATCACGTGCTGCTTCCGAAGCACCACATACATCGGTATGGATTAATCCCAGTATATAAGCGGCTCTTTGAAATGTCACTGTGTAGGGGGACGTAGTCATTTGCCTTTAAGGCAAGATTCACAAGTAGGAAAAGGATCCGATCCCAATGGACCCATAAGTCCATCTTTTTCCATCTTGTAAACCTTGGTCTGACCAACATGACCAAGTCTAAGATGCCATTTCAAAACTAGATTGGTTTCATCCCTACCGCGTTTTCTAGTTATAGTATTCTCAACTACTTTGTTGCTGAGATTTAGATGATACAATCCATTCAACAATGTAGCAGTACCCACTAGTTTATTTCTAAAATAAATTTTGCAGGAACCATCACCAATGAAAAATGAAAAGCCTTTTCGGTCCATGACCGGAATGGATACAATGTTTTTGTGCCCCTTGGGCAAAACAAGTACATCTTCTAAAGTCAAAACAAAGCCGGATTCTAAACCCAAAAGAAGTGATCCTATGTCGGTCGCCTCGACACTATGCCCGCTTCCGACTGTGATCATAACTTCTCCAGCTCCAAGCTTCCTACTTTGTTCCTGATCCTGATTCACGGTACAAATATGAGAACTAGCACGTAATCCAAAGATTCAGAAGTAGAAAATACAAGAGCGTAACAATTTGTTTCCAAAACTAAAAGTTCTCAGACTGAAGTGCCATGAAGAATCGGATGCCTCTAGCCCAAAGGGCCCACTCACCGCACTTGAGACAAGCATCCTTCTTCTTCTTGTTCTTTGGAACCATCGGGGCCTTGCCCTTACCCTTAAGGTCCTTAGCATGTGGTCCATCCGCTTCTTGGTCTTTTTCTTCTTATTATTAGACTTCCAAGTCCGAAGAAATCACAAGAGCAGACTCCTTCATCCGCGGAGTCTTCATCCGAGACCGAGAAGTCACAAGTTTGTTCATTAGCCACTAAATTACATGCAATCTCATTGCGGTTGAAGTTCATAACAAACCGTGAGAAGGAATCGGGAGAGACCGTAGGATAAGGTCGGTTTGGAGAGAAGTATCCATTTTAAAATCAAGAGCCTCCAATCTCTCGATCATGGATATCATTTTGAGGACGTGTTCCCCAACCTTCTCACCTTCTTTCATCCTTGCACCGAACAGTTGCTTGGATATCTCATATCTAGCAGTTCTGCTATGCTCACCATAAAGCTCGGTTAAGTGAGATAAAATCTGCCTAGCGAAGTCATTTTCTCATGAGCTCTCAAGCTCATTAGACATGGAAGCCATCATATAAGCACGGACTTTCACGTCATCCTTAACCCACTTTTCGTGGTTTTCAATCTCTTCTGATTGGCTCGGTCCGCACAGAGGCGCCGAATGTCCGTCTCCAAGACGTATCCCAGTGCCTCTATACCGAGGACAATCATCGATTATGGAGCCAATCCACAAAGTTAGGTCCCATTAAGGTGTTCTTTTCGAGTAGAATTGCGAGTGGATTCATTGTCATATTGAGATTTGTCTCGCATTAAGTATAACAGATTAATTAGTGACTCATTCAATTATGTTCGGTATAGAATTTAAGGTCTTTTCTATTCTTGTTACCCGGCTCCCACTATTTTTATCTAATAACACACTCCCATGTGAAATCAGGAAGTATCGTCGCTCTACTTCATAGTGGTGATCGAGTTCTTTATAAATTTTAATAGAGGGCAACCAACAGGTTTCTAGTCTATTAATTTTCATAAAGTGGTGTCCAACACCAACCCATCTAATGGATGATTCGATCTTCTTTTCCCCTTGTTCACTCCCCTCAACCTATACGGTTTCTATGGTTCGTGAACAAGTTAAGTTTATACCATCGACGCAAATCGGTTTCACAATTGAATCTTATCCGCAACCTATCGTGTTTCTAGGGATAAAATTTGCTCCAACCGAAGGCATCCAATGCGCTCCGTAATTTATCCGTCCTCCCCGAACGACTACCCCGATAACTCGGAAGCATAGCACATCCGGTTTGGATTTCAATTTCGAAAACTCGATGGAGGGAAGGAAAACCTTGAAACCTTATAAACTTAATTATTTGTTGTGGGAGAATTATCGCGATTAACGTTACACTTTGCACATTAATCGTTTAAGCGCGTTTGTGGCATTCATACAATATGAAACAACCAATCACAACCTAGTTGCTACCAACATGTGGTTCATGGACCGTTCCTAGAAAACAAAAACTCCGTAATCTAATTACAAGTCTTCGTCTTGAATCTTCGTCTTCTCGAAATGGATCTTCCTCCGGTCTTCGCTATTACATATAAATTTTACATTGAAAATTGCATCCTAGATACAAATTTTTCTAGTAAAATAAATAGGCTCAAAACGGCCTTTACAACCCAATCGAATAAAACGAACGATTCAAAACTAAGTCCACGAACCACATCCCCATTCAAAAGCATTCATTCAATAAATACTAAATAAATGGAAAGCGTAGAGATACATTGATCCAATCAACAATACGAACCGATCCAATCGATTCACACAATCGGTAATATAATAACGTTCAAAATAATTCTACGACCATAAATATTCCAATTAATCAAATTTCCCTTATAAAATGAAATACCATAAATCATTTTAATCATATTAAATCCAATTTAACATGCGAGATTAATTTTCAAGAATACACGGAAAAATCGAGCCGGGCGAAAATGGCTGCCATGGCCGAAGTCATCGCCGGCACTTTCCTACGATCGCTGGCATGGCCGAGTCACGCTCGGCCTACCGGCCAGTGCACGCCCGTGTCTCGACACGGTCGGTCTGCCGGCGATGGCTGAAGGTCGCTCGACACGGCCGTGTCACGGACACGGCCCGAGTCACCTGGCGACTTCTCGCCTTTGTCCGAAAAGTCGTCCGCTGACGATTCGAGCTCGATTTTGACCGGATATCCAATATCAATATTTTCAACATTCATATCTTCAATATAAATCATATTTCCAAGAAATTAAGATTTATATTTAGACATAAACTTACGAAAAATATAACTACAACGAACGTAAAAATATATACCACGATTATGACTAAAATGATTCCAAATCATTCACCATCTAATCAAGCATTCCAAATGCCAATATCGTATATACGATCGCAAGACCTACGCTCCGATACCACCGTTGGGATTCGGTGCCTAAAACGGGCGCCCGGAAGCGGTAAAACGAAAATTAATTCGATCCGAATCCCTACGATGATCGATCGAGCTACGATATACGAATATATAAACGAAAAGCAAGAGTTGTAAAAACTAACCCTCGAAGTCCGTTGATTAAATGGTAACCTTCTCTTGAGCTATTCCCAAGCTCTTGAACGATCCAACGCCGAAAGCACCGCGTCTCTACTTGCCACGCGCCGGAGAAACGAACGGAATGACAACACCTTGCTATCCTCCGAGGATACGGCTAGAGCTAGGTGATGAAGCTATATATGTAAAGATTACTACACTCTAAGTGTTTTAATCTTACTCTCTCTTTATGTCTTGATATTTTTCTCTAAGAAAAACAAGAACAAGGTTGAAGAAGAAGATGACTAAAGAGAAAACAATTTTCTCTCTCTCTCTCAAACTCAATGATACGTAAATGCCAAGAAGTATTGTCAGGATGAGAGATCAAAGTCTTGTATATATTCTTATTCAACCCACATGAATACAAATACATATATCATGATTTGATTCCCCATATAATGTATATGATACTTGTCCCCTCAATCACATGAGATTCCAAAACCATGATGGGGACAAGTCAATACACACACATGGTAATAAGTGGGGGTTGGCCCATGCTAGAAAACGGTCGAGTTCGGTTCGCTTTGGACTCCGTGAGTCCAAACAGATAAACTCCTATTCCGTTCCGATGTATTTATGTCGTTTAATTAATCCAATTAATTAAACATATCAAATACAAAATAACATAATTAATTTCTCCAAGAAATAATTATATTCATGAATTAAATTAATCACCCAGTAATTTATTTAATTCATTAGGCCGTAAATCAATTTATCCAATAAATCAATTTAAACATCCAATGTTCCAAAATTAGATATCCAATATCTAATATTCATAATGAGATAATTAGCTCGATTCATTCCGTTGTCAATCCTAATGCGCGACTCGGTAGGTCCGTCTCAGTCAGCAATGGGAGGAACCAAAGAGTAGTAGCACCACCTAGCCAGCCTGGTGGCCTACACTGTACCCCGACTGAGAACGAATGATTGGGATCATTCAAGAACCATTCTGTCGTGAATACCAGTATACGTATAAACCCTTCTTTCAAATGTCCCGATCAAGTTATAGGGTCACGGTCTACCAAACCATATTCAGATTTGACGCTATGCATGCGTTAATGCAAATCGAGATCATCGAGCCGCCGTGGTATCTAATACAACTAGCTCCAATGCTTTGGCCAAAGACTTATGATCTCATTTGCCAATAACCGCATAGGACATATAACCCGCTCACTAACGGGAGAAAGAATTCTATCTTGGTATTCAAGAGACTCGCTACTTGCCCGTCCAAGATGCACGTCGAGGTTGACCCCGCCTTCCGGTTACAGGTGGTCGAACTACTCTAATGAAAATCTTGACGTCACAAGCACATCCCTACTAAATCCTCAAGTCGAAGGTTCACGAATACCTATCACAACCTTTCGATTCCGTCATTGTGATCCGGAGTGAAATCCATGTGACGAATCGAGGGTGAGTCGGTTGAGTATACTAATCCAATTAGCATACATATAACGTGTGCACCCACTAACCATTAGAGATCTACAGCCACTCTCCATGTAAAATAACACGTCAAACAAGTCTTCACATAAACTTAACGCCTACCAAGTTTCATCGACTTGCGAACGATTAAGTATTTGAGCTATAACCTTTCCAGTGCCGACCCCCTTATCCAATAAGGAGTGGAACGTTTTGCTCTCAAATACATGGACTAGTTTCTATATGTTTATTTACGAGTTAGGAATGCCAGTAACTACCAGTAAATAAAGAAACATTCATTTGCCTTATATAAATGGTTTACATAATTACAAGTACAATGCCCTCACTCAACAACCTCTGAGTGGCATTCGAGGGCATACTCCTAACATCCGCAAATGCTGTGCATGCTCTTCCGGGCTCTTAGAATACACCAGGATGTCATCAATGAACACGACCACAAATTTATCCAAATATTCGATGAACACTCGGTTCATAAACTTCATGAATACAGCAGGTGCATTAGTGAGACCAAACGGCATCACTACAAACTCATAGTGTCCGTAGCGAGTTCTGAATGCTGATTTCGGAACATCAGATTCCTTAATCCTTAGCTGATGATACCCTGATCTCAGATCGATTTTAGAAAATACTGTTGCTCCTTGCAACTGATCAAACAGATCATCAATCCGTGGCAATGGATACTTGTTCTTAATCGTCATCTTGTTCAGCTCTCGAAAGTTAATACACAGTCGAAGCGATCCATCCTTCTTTCGGACAAAAAGAACCGGCGCTCCCCAGGGCGAAACGCTTGGCTGAATATAGCCTTTGTCCAGTAACTCCTCCAGCGGCTTTTTCAGTTCATACATCTCAGTAGGTGCCATACGATACGGTGCCTTAGAAATTGGTGTAGCTCCGGGTTCCAGCTCAATGGTGAATTCTACATCCCGTCGCGGAGGTAGTCCAGGTAACTCATCAGGAAATACATCTGGAAATTCGTTAACAACAGGAATGGATGAAAGTTCCACAGTTTTGTCTTCTCTCTTCATTACAACCCTGTTTCAACAATTTGACAGCTTCCATCCCCTTGATCTACTTTCCTGAGCTTCCTGGCTTCCATCCTTCAAACAGTACTTCGGAGCCATCATCAGCGATCAGCGAAATATTCCTCCTTCGGTAGATAACAATAGCTCCATATCGATTAAGCCAATCGTTTCCGAGTATCAGGTCGTCTCCTTGCATTTCTATCACAATCAGATTTGAGAGCCACTCCCTGCCCCCAAATGATACAGGGAAATCTCTAGTCTCTAAGTTCCCAACAATCCTCTCTCCACTCGGTAAACCAACAACATAAGGTTCACAATTATGAAAACCAGAAACATTCAAACGTTTTACACAAGACAAGGATATAAAAGAATGCGTAGCTCCTGTATCGAATAAAACGCTAACTGGCTGGGAAAGGATCTGGACAGTACCTGATGCGATAGCAGCATCCTGATCGTCTGTTTTCCTCATCTCGTATAGACGTGGGGGAACAGATCCGACACTCGATGTACCCTTTCGGTCCCACTGTCATCTGCCTCGCCTGCGGCCAAAATTCTGAGGCATCTGAACACTTTGCTGCGTCTGTTGGATACTAGATTCCTTCTGGACTCGCTGTGGTGTACAGGCTCTAAAAGACTTTGCATCCTATTCATAGAACACCACACGATGTCCCTCTCTACCACAATCAAAACAAGTCACGGTAGGTAGGGGGCAATTCCGTCGATAGTGCCCCGTCTGGGCGCAGTTAAAGCATTTCCTGGTAACATCAGTCATAGTTGATGTTGCTCCAAAGTTCTTTCCGCTCCTTACTGGGTGCGGAGGTTTCTTGAAAGAGTGAAAGGATGACTGGGACTTGCGGGTCCCGCTGCTCTTGTGCTCTGTAAAAGTACCAGAGACTTTCTGCTTCTTGGATTCTGTAAATTTCTCCATAGTTGCTTCCTTGATCTCATACGCCAACGCCTTATCCTGGTATTGACGGAGAGTGGTACATTCAAAACCGTACATGTACCTCTGGATTTCTGGTTTCATCCTTAGATCAAAATGGATCATCATTTCTGCATCTGTTCTGACCAGATGTCGAACAAATGCCAGCTGTTGGTTAAACGTCTTAATTGCCTGAGATACTGGCACATCTGAAGGCTGAGCGGAGAAAAACTCCCGAACCTTGGCTTCCCTCACAAGACGAGGGCAGTACTGAGCTTCCATCATTAATTTAAACTCTGTCCAATCAGCATCATGGCCTACAGGCCAGATGGCTTCCCACCATTCGGACGCTTCCCCTATCAGAAAGTATTGAGCGATAGAGGCTCTCCGGTCGTTTGGGCAGTTAATTCCAGCAAATATTTTCTCCAGTTCCTTCAACCAATGGTCCCAGATGGGAGTCTTAGAAATACCATCGAATTTAGGTGGTTGCATCTTCGCCACCTCTTGCATCCATCGGTCACCTCGATTTCCCATATCTGGGATCCCTTGCTGCCTATCTCCCTGCTGTAATCCCACTGCCACCTGCATTTGGTCCACGACCTGAGCGAACTGAGTCATCTGGTTCACCACCTGACGAAGGATTTCTGGTACAGCAGGTTCCGGTTCGTTATTGATAGATCTCTGTGGCTCGCCTGAGCTATGACTGGCCTGATTAGAAGGCGACGCTTCCCTTTCAGCATTCCTTCGTCCGTATCCGCGACCACGTCCACGTCCGCCTCTCAACATACTATAAGCATAAATACTCAATATACAGGAAACAATATCATTCAAATGCTCAAGTACAAGGAAATATAACATGCAAAGGACGAGATAGAGTTTAGGAACTTACAACCACCGCCCGCACGAAGACGTAGGCAGTACAGTGATGTTATTCGTGGCCGGTTACCTCAAAAGACATATATGACCCCTATTATAACCCAATGGCCAAGATATCCATAATCTTAGCTCTGATACCATATTCTGTAACACCCCCGATATATTCAGGAATATTACAGCGCCGTAAATCCTTTATAAGGATTTACAAGGCTGAATAATTGAACAGACATTAACAGGTACTAACGAATGGAAATAGCGGAATTAAGATACAACAGTTCTGACCAAATACTGAAAATACAAATGTTCAACATAAACTTATTAATACATCACCAAATTCAAATTTATCATAAACGACTACGTACTCGAGTACTTATTGAAATAACGAACAAACAACAGACAAATAGACCCGGCCCGAACATCACTCTGCACCCTCGTCGTCATGCAGCTCCAGTGGTTGTTTCCCCGCTCTCCTGGATCCTGAAAATAAACAAAATGTTCACCCCCGAAGGGGTTAGCACAACGATGCTAGTACAAGTATCACAACATATTATTCATATCTCACGAAGAATAATAACTTAAATGACAAAAAATACCAACGAGTCTTCTCCTGCGAGAAATTCATAAATAACATATACAACTGATAATCACAACATGATATCATAACATACACATGGTAATTCCGACGATCCAGCGTTCACTGCCTAGAACGCACGATGATCCCGTCAGACCAACCCGTGGTGGAAAAACACGTCTGATGATCCAGCGCACGCTAGCATAGATCCCCCGATGATCCCGTCGGACCAACATGAGGTGGACATACAACAACGACATATATGCACAACAACATGTAGAACATCAATACGTAAAACAATTAAGGTACTTGCCTCGATTCGAAGATAAGAACAATACTTCCACGAAACGAAACACTCGAAGGTCGCCCCTTCAATCAATCACGTAACAAGCTCGAACCTTAACAAAAGAAATAATATAGAATTTATCTCACGTCGTACGAATGTCTACCAATTCAATTTACAGCCGAAAGTTCATAAAACGCAATCTGCCTGAACTTCTTAGCGTACGCTAAGTATTTAGTGTAGCGTGCGTTAAGTCTGCTCAATAGCGCACGCAAACAACGAAGTCTAGCGTATGCTAACTATGCATGGTCAGTACCTCACTGATCAGTCGGCTCACTCGTCTGATGGCCTAACGTACGTTACGTACCAAACGTAGCGTACGTTAACTCATGCTCAATAGCACACGTTAATCTACATAGCTTAGCATGCGCTAACTGTGCATGGCAGTTCACTACTGGGCAGTAGACTGATCTCATCATGATCAAACCAATGAAATCTTCAGTGTTAATTCATGTTACCTCCTTGAATATCATGTTCATACGGTTATGAATGATCTTACGGATTACAACAACTTCGGATTCAAGAATATGTATACTATTATAAAACCATATTCCATTTCGATTACAATTCTTCATGCGATAGTTCGGAAGGCTTAACGGTCGATATCAACACCTTTATATCAATCAAAACTATCATTCTGTAGTTTGATTAACATTCCATCTTTACAAGATAAATCCTTCCATGATCAATCCCTTAGATTCGTCTAACAATAATGATATTAAGTCAAGTCCATGATTACTATGAAGACACCTACTAGATTCGGATTACCAATGATAGAAGCTTCCTCTACTTGTTCATTGTAATAAGATTCGAATCATGATGTTCATAATCAAGGTACTTAAGGCATAATCATCTCAATATTCTAAACATTCTTAGCGTACGCTATCACGAGTTTGCATGAGAAAATTTTCATGATGATATACTTATGTACAAAGATACCAATGTGAGAAATAACATACTCCAATTATCGAGATCATAAATCCGAATAATACAGGGTTCGAATACAGATGAAATACACAATAATAAATCCGGATATTACAAAGCCACCCCTTAAACGTAGGAATAAAATAGTTAAGAAAAAGGGTTTCGCAAAATGCCAAAAAGGCCCTTTTAGAATACACACGCTGGTAAAAATACCGGAAAGCCATTTTAAAATACACACGCATCGGATAAAAACACAGTTCAAAATACATATTTGCAGCGGAAATAAAACAACCAGAAATAAATACTCAATACTCAAAATCATGCCACAGCCAGTATCACCTGGGAAGCTCACCCCTTCACGACCGCTACTAGCTCGATCTCCGAGTACCTAAAAATAAAGCCCACGACGGGGTCAGCCATAATACTCAATAATGATATCGATCACATCATCATAAATAAGTACATACCAATGTAATAATATAGTAAGGATACTACTAAAGTAATCTTACCGCCATAACCTTACCAATCCATGGCAATCCAATCCTTACCATAATCCACATTTCGCATTCTCAAATGACGAAATGAGCTCAACCACAACCAACTGTACTGTATTCAAATAATATCAAAAATTCTCAAAACATCATCATAACTCATAATCATGAAATAATTCATCCGTGCCAAATCCTGTCCATCGGATTACACAATCAAAACTCAACCTGGATAAACCAATAGTACACAACATATCCATAGAACAACTACCACATGATAATGAATACAAATCCCGAACATCGACGTACAGTCCGAATGCTAATACGATCAATAACAATGATCAACCGATACATCACTGAGAATATCATCGACATGATAACTCCAATACGACCAATAAAGGATCAACGATAACCGAGAGTACCCTCAACATGGTAAACTCCCAACACGATCAACAAAGGATTAACAATAACCAAGAATACCCTCAACAAGGTAGACTCCAAATGATCGACAAAGGACCAACAATAACCGAGAATACCATCAACAAGGTAAACTCTAAATGATCAACAATAATGGATCTCAAAGAAAGAACTCCGACTGTCGAACATACCCCTCGAGCGTATGAACAACCAGTCACAAACTGTCGAACATACCCAACCATAAATGGAGGATGAACGACCAAACAATATGGCTCAAAGATAGAAGTCATAGTACGCCCGATCCGGAATTGTGTCCGTACACAAGCCACCCCGGGTATCGATCAAATACACGTGTGGTCTTGTATCTAATTAGCCTCACGAACTACGTCTCGTGTGTACGGTTCAATGTGGAAATATCAACACATAACCATCATGTGCCCGGATAAAAATCCTACACAATAACCAATCGGCACACAGATATAACTCCAGATATGTCACGATGCAACATGACAACGAAACTCAAAGAAACACATATCCAATAAGGATTAAAAGACTCACCGACGTAAACAAAAACAGACTGACAATGAAAAGTCGACACGACTAATCAATATCCAAAACATCAACCCTATTATCATCATCCCCAAATGAATGACCAAAACGGTCTACGATCTCAATAGAACAGTCCTGGGATCAACATCCCTCAACGAATAATCGATACGAAACTCATTATAAGAAACCTCAACATATACAACAACTCAACATACTAATTATCCACATGACTGAACAAATTCTTAGATTACCTCAAAGCCGAGGACCATATCCATCAACATTCCCCAATGAGACGATCAACACAACCATTAATACCAACAATAGTCCTGGGATCAACATCCCTCAACGAACAACCAGTACGAATCTCAATAGACCAAGCCTCAACATACAACATATAGAACAACTCAACATAATAATTATCTCATAACTGAACAATACATAAATTACCTCAAAGCCGAAGACAACATCCTTTCCAAGAACAACATCCCTGAACGAATACACAGTTATACGAATAATCCTGAAATTGGTATAGTCCATTTATACCAACAAACCACCATCCCGAAATCAATGTCGACACGGAAAACCAGCCTCGATATCCGATATTCCATATCATTGACCAAATATAACTCACATCTTCATATTCACCAACACATTTAAACCATATACATTATGATTTAATCCAAACCAAGGCACAATATACAAATCATCATCCCGACAATTTATACTTGCCTCGATACCGATACCACGATAAATTTAAACAATTTATAAATTATAAATGAAATGAAAACGAAACCATTCATCAAATATTATAAACTGAACAAGTATAAACTTGCCTCGATACCGATACCACGAAGCTGTTACCAAAATCCATTGCCTTAGTCTGCGAGCTCCTCAGCCCCGACCATAATCAATCTACGAACTCTTCAGCCTCAACCGCAGCACAACGGTTATAAACCACGATCAAACATCATAACCTATTGCAATAATAAATTAACAACAATCCGATATCAATCAATAACCGACATAGCCAACCAACAAACTCAACGGCTCAACAAAACCTCTCATAAACAAAACCGAACAATACAACTCAAACAAATACGAACTCATATCCGCGATACAAGCCATAACTCGATGATCACAAATAACAATCAATAACCGATCAACAAACACAACGGTTCTACAATATCCCAATTAAACACATATCCAAACAACCCGAACTAATCAAACACGAATTCAAAACCACAATACGATTCCACAATCCGAAGATCATATCAATAATCAATTTAACCAAGTCTAAGCATTACCGATTCCATATTCAATCTTAAATACAATTACAAGTTTCCTCCTTGTATAATCATAATAAAAACCAATTACCAATTATCATCACCTATCCGGACGATCCGATTAATTCAACATTATAGATAACCATATTCCAAAAGCTTCTATTTCCATTATCCGAATTGAACACTTGTTTAATACGTATGAATTCTTAAACTCAAAAGTGAATCATCATCTTACCAAATCCGAAAATCATATTCGTATTCCAATATGAATATTGTACCAAAACACATAACTTAGTTTTAGATATGAATATTCCATATTTATATCCAAAACACCAACATCACTTAATCATGATCATCAATTCATATAATCCAAGAATTCCTTAAGAACACAACTGATTCCGACATCACATTCAAAATCCTCAAACGACATAATACGATGTGTTCTAACATCTAAACAATCCTTATTCACAATTCAAGGTGTATATAATCATGTTCTTCAACATATATACTTCTCATAACATCATGAATCGCAACAAACCACCAAGAACCTCGAGAATACTACGATTCCATAATCATAACGACATAATCAAGGCATTTGATCATCAATTCATTATCTTCCCTTAACAAAATTCTCGTAAATACCAAGCATCATCACAACAATATCAATTCAACCATCATTCATACGAAAACGTGTAGAATTTTCCAAGTTCTACTCATTGAGACATTTCATCAAACACTTTGAAGGCATAGTCTAATTCAATCGATTATTCAAAGAAATACTCGAATTCGTTCCACAAAATTTCAAGAGTATTGAATGATTATGAGTTTACAATCAAATTCAATCAATAATATGAATCAAAACGAAGCAAATCGGCCAAAACACCAAGAAACCTCAAGAATATCCAAAAACCAAAAGTTTAGGTGTTCTTACCTTCGATCCGGGTGGAAGATGATGTTAATCCATGATTCCATCTTCCAAAACATGTTGTTATAAGTTGATTCTACTCAAAACCATCCATTTTGCTGAAGAAATTGCGAAGAAATGAAGAGAAAACATGAAAATGGTCGGATGACTCGGTCCAGGCCTTATATAGGTCGAGACCTGCCAGCACGTTACGTACGAAACCGGCGGGTCCTTACGTACGTAGCCGGTCTTGGCCTACCTTACTGCCCAGTTTGGCCGACAGCCTTACGTACGTAACCGGCAGCTGCTTACGTACGTAACGGTCCCTTACGGCCGTAACCGGCCGGTGCCTTTCGTACATTATCGGTCAGTCCTAGCCCCCAGCGAGTCACTGCCGACCGCGATCGGCCATCCATGCGAGTCACTGTCGACCATGATCGGCCATCCCAGCGAGTCACTGCCGACCATGCTCGGCCACTACAGGTCCTCTCGGCCACGACTCGGCCAGCCGCCCAGTAACGTACGTAACACTTATTCCATTGCGTACGTAATACGTACGTTGACTTGCTACAGTATTATACTCATATTACGTACGTAATACACCCTATATAACGTACGTAACTCCATCCGTTGACTCACCTGTCCACATCCGCACCGAAAGCTGCCGACACCAGGCCCAACTGTCCGACTCTTGTTACGTACGTTATGTACACTATATAACGTACCTAAGCTAACACGTTTTACGTACGTAAGCTCCAAGGCTTAACGTACGTAATAGCTTTTATACTTAGCCAAAAATTCAACTGTTCATGTCCAACTTCTCGACATACTGGATACGAACATACGGCATACTGAATACACATATACTCAACTCAAAAATATTCTCATACGATATACCTGATATCCAAATCAGTTCAACCTGATACAACAAATCCTCAATATAACTGTCAATCAAAATGTCAATTACACAAGTATAATTGTCTCGGTTCTCAATTTATTTTATCCATATTGTATAGATACCAAACCATATAGTATACCTCCGATAAAATAACGCGAACAATTTATACTGAAAATCCGGGTATTACATTTATTGTATACCTTGTGGCCAACAAGTGGTATCAGAGCAGTTGATTCTAAAAAGAATCAATTTATTTTTAACTGAATCAGATCCCATAACCACTAGTTTTTGAAAACCTCATTTCATACTTTCATCATTTCATGTATAAAATGGACTCATCTATGATAAACAAGGTCCCTATGTTTTCCGTTAATGAGTTTGATGACTGGAGAATCAGGATGGAAGCCCATCTTGCGCCCATGCATGAAGAAATGATTCATGTCATCCAGGAAGGACCTATCAAAAATTTTAAGGTCAATACAACCCCAAGGATGGAAGGGCAACCTTACGCTGAGATGCTCGAGAAAGAGTGCGATCAGTGGATTACTGATGAGCGCAAGCGAGCCAATCTGGACAACGTCGCCAAGAATGTGCTATTCGTCACTCTCGATAAAGGCACATTCTCAAAGGCAAAGAGCTGTAGGATAGCTAAGAAAATATGGGAAAACCTCAAGCTGATTTGCGAGGGTACTGAGCTCTCGAAAGAAAATAAAATTCCCAAACTTACTCAGCAATTTGAATCCTTTGAAATGAAATCTTCCGAAACTCTTGAGGAGATTGACCTCAGATTCACTGACATTGTTGGTGAACATGAAGCATTAGGTAAAGTGTATACCCAAAAGGAGAAAATTTAAAAATCTTTAGATCACTCCATGCCTATTGGGACATTAAGACTACAACTATGCGTGTATCCTGTAACATTAATGATATTTATACCTTTGACCTCTTCTCTGACCTCAAAGACTTTGAGTATGATATTGACAGGGGAGAAAAGGCCGAAGAATCACTTGCCAAGACTATAGCAGTAGCTGCTATATCTGATAGGAGACACAGCTCTTCACCCAGCACCTCCATATCCACACACAAGAGTGTAGACAACGATGATGATATCCTGTCACAAGATGAAATGGCCCTCTTAATCACAAATTCAAAAAGTTCATCAAACAGTCTGGAAAGACCCCCTATAGGACCAAGCCTTTTCACAAGGTAATATCTGAATCTCCTTCCTCTGGTGATTCTAATTTATGCTATAATTGCAGAAAACCTGGACGTTATGCAAAAATGTCCACATCCAAAAGTATAAAAATTGCCAGATGCTGAGCAACAATAAAAGGATGAAAGAAGATGTGTTTTGGAAAACAAGCTCAAGGCCCTGATTGGTGAATCAGAAGCGTCGCCAGCATCGAACAAGACCGAGGAGTGCCTTCAGGCAATCACTGACAGTGACTCCTCCAATGATGAGATCGAAGATAAAGCATATATATGCTTTATGGCTAAAGAATTACAGGATGATGATGTTAGCAATAATGAAGTAAGTTCAAATTCATCTACTCCTGTAAATGCATCTCATACCTTAGAAAACATGTTGAATGAATTTAAAAACATTCAAAAGGCCCACGAGACTTTAAAACGAAAAAACATACAGCTCGAAATTTCAAACTTAGAGCTAAAAGTTGAAAATGAGTTGCTGAAAAACAACTATGAAAATATGTCTATCGATTGAAAAACTCATGGAAAGCAATCATCAACTTTTCTACGATCTAAATGAGGCTAAGTCTCATAATGAGAGCAAGACAAATGATTTTGCTTTACCCGAAGCCAAAGTAAAAACTCTCGAGAAGCGAGAAGGAGAATTAGAGACCATCCTGAAATCATCGAGAAAATATCTAAACGGATGGAAGAAATTCCAAGCACTTGGCAACATGCCCATGATAAAAGTGGCTTAGGGTATAACCCATTCTCCAATAAGGGAAAAACCAGTACGGTATTCGTCAGGGGTGTGGAACCCATTCGTGTTCCTGAAGAGACTCCTGGTCCTGAAAAAGCTACAGATGCCCGTCGTACAGCAAAGGCTGCGATTCCGCCACCGAGTTCATTTCACAAACAGCGGAAACCTCACCCTCCCAGACCTATAAGGCGTAATCAACAGCATGCTCCTCGAGCATATCAAAAGCGCCAGCAGCCATCTAGACAGAAGGCTGTATCCAAATATCAAAGGGAAATACCGCAGTACTATTAACAGTACAGTGGGCCCAGATATTGGATACAGGATCCCCGTTATCCATCTAGAAGGCAGGTCGCCGTGCAGCATCACCAATAGTTCTGGGAATCTAACTGGAGACCCATAAGAAAGGCTGTAAGACCTAAGAAAATGGCTCCACCTCCTAGACGGCAATCATACTGGAATAATAACCCTAAATTTTACATGCATGATAATCGAAGTTACAGTGACTGCGTGCCTGCCCCAAGTAGACACCGCAAAACTGGACCAAAAGTAACCTACAACAAACCTTGTTGTCAGGCAAATTTGAGTACCAAAAGACATTAACATACATAGACCCATCAATCAAAGGGGACCTAAATCTACTTGATCTCTTTTATTACATGATATAAAAGAAAAGGACATCTGCTACTTTGACAGCAGATGTTCTCGGCACATGACAGGAGATATAAGCAAACTGTCAGATTATGTAGAAGGTCGTGGTCGAAAGGTGCGCTTCGGTAACAAATCTAAAGGAAGAAAAAGAGGGAAGGGAACCCTACTTGTAGGAAAGTTTAAAGTCATCGGTGTAGCCTATGTTGATGTAACACCCCCAAACCCATATGGGAATATTACATGCCGTAGACCCCTTTTTACGAGGATCTACCAGGCTAAACCTTACAAAACAACCAAATGTTTGCCCAGCTAGGGACAAACAATAAAATAATACAGACCATTAAGGTCACTTACACAAGAATACACTGACCGATGAGGTCACACAACTCCATCAACAGAACTGACTAAAATAATCATTACCCACACACGGGTCGAAACACAATACAGCGGAAGACTGTAAGCAACTCCGACAACACAACAAAAATCGAAACAACTATCAACTCTTGATTAGTATCGCAGCTCGTCATCCACTTGTGCCAATCCTGTGACTGCTCCCCTGAACCTGCATGTACCTGGACGCAAAACAGACATCCACCCCCCGATTACTCGGGGGTTAGTAAAACTCCACTGTTTTACTAGTGCAAGTATATAATACGATACGAAATGCAACAAGTAAATAGCAACTACGAATTTAATACGGAAATCAATTATCAAATGTTCCCAAGAAGTTTTAAAATTTCGAACTCAAGCAAGATATATTTGAAAAGGAACTCATCATCTCGGGGATTTTTGAAGTAGAAATTCTTTTGGACCTCGAGTCCCAATTTACAAAACCGTTTCGTAAACATTAGGGCCTTAGCACGATTCTCGTTTCAAAACATAATAGATAAGATATCATTATGAGTCCGAGACCCATATTTAAAATGTTATCCAAACAATCACTGTTATATGATCGTTGTTCGTACACATCATGGACCGAACTCTGGAGTCCTCGACGGACCTTAACCGGACTACACACACTGTTCGTACACATCATGTACCGAACTCCGGAGGCCTCGACGGCCCCTACCCGGCCACAAACATCGTTCGTACACATTATATACCGAACTTCAGAGGCCTCGTCAGACCCTACCTGGATCACACACCTTGTTCGTACACATCATGTACCGAACTCCAGAGGCCTCGTCAGGACCTACCTGGATCACACACCTTGTTCGTACACATCATGTACCGAACTCCAGAGGCCTCGTCAGACCCTACCTGGAACACTCACACACACATCGACACGACACAACTCATAATCATCAAATGTCAAGCCATTCCACATTACACCGAAATGTATAATCAAGTATGTAAACCAAAACAACACAATTATCATAATCATCACAACAACTCAACAATGACCAACCATGCCCAGCACAAACTTAGATGATTTGCACATCCAACACAATTCCACGATGTTAACTAAGTGAAGGTATTATCGTTACCATCAATCGTTCATAATAATCAATTCATACGAAGCATATTCGCTAAGATAAATTAATTCATCATAACCATAACACGACGTCCCTATTCACAAGACATAATTCGTATAGTAAAATACTTGCCTTAATAACCGCTACCAAATACTCCGAAGAACACGGGAAGCTCGGACCCCAAAGAAGACAACGAACGGAAGGGTTCCGACTCGAGTTATTCACAAGAATTTCGTCCCTAAGTCATATCGATGATAAATCAACAATCGTACGATGTATAATAATCATACAACTCCCAATCCCCCCTCTAAGACCTTTTATCGGACACCTTCAAGGCGTCGACTAAGAACTCGACCAAAATAACGAATCGATACTATCCAACCATGGAATAACAAGGGAAATGATATAATACAACTTAATAATCATCAATACATCACAAATATAAGTTATCACGGATCAAACGGGTGAAATCAAGCAAAACCCCCAATTTCCCAAAAACTAAGGTTTTTGGAAAACTAACCTTGATTCGCTGGATTAAAGGATGTTATGGAGCGATCAATAGATGATATGAGCTCCAAAACTTCGTAGATTCATAGTATAACAACATATCTTCGACTCCTCCAGGACTCCAGCCGCGGAAAGGAAAGGAAGGAAATGAAAAATGGGTGAAAATATGACTGCTCGGTCATATTTATACTGTGCAGCCAAGCGTGCGCTAGGCTGCCGAGCTAGCGTGCGCTAGCGGCCAGTCTCGTCCCAGAAATCAGCTTTGTGCCGCGGCCCGGCCAGAAGGGACCGCGGCCCGCGGTACAGCCCGCTCAAGCATCAAGAGGCACACGGTGCAGTCTTAGCTATTTCGACCATAACTCCTTCGTCCGGACTCCGATTGACTCACCGTTTGAGCCATTGGAAAGATAATTTGATTATCTGTAATATTGCAAAGATTCAGAATCTTTGGAGTTTCCAAGAATTAATGGTAAGTTTACAAAGTCGAACTCACACGTGAAAAAGTCGATTAAGGACACGGAACTCAACAAAACGACACCGAAACCAACTCGGATGACAAAAAGTGTAGAATTAATAATTCTCGAAACGACGAAACGGTCACAATAGATTCTCTAAGATGGACTTTCACCAAAAAAAAAATTTATCGGAAATCGAAATTGCGGATATTACATACTACAATCCTTAAAAGAAGTTTTGTCCCGAAACTTAAAACAAGTAGGGAGATGCAAAATCCCGCCAAGAAAACTCAACGAAATACACAAGAACCGAAAATTCGCGCCCAATGGCGAAATGTTACTAGCAACGCAAAAGCACATACGACGTGAAAACACGCTCCACGACGACCAACGCAACGTCACCGGTAGAGACAGAGTAAAATCAACAAGTGACAAACGTCATCAAATAGATAATAAAATCGAGTCAATCATCTGAACAATCACAAAACAGGAGGTGCTAATACAAGAAAACATGCACAGTCAAGAAAACAGAAAATAATCACAATTAATTCGGATTACGCCGAAATCCTCAATAACCACACTAGGCATCTCCATGTCCTTTCGGAGCAGAGACGCAACCTCGATCCTTAAATCTCTTAGCTACCGACTCACAATGCATGGTTCGGTGACCCACTTGGCCACACTCGAAACAGTTGACTAACGATGAACGACAATTCTTCGCGGTACTAGATCAGGCAGCGACAGTCAGACAACCACAATCGAACAACAATGATCAAACAGAATGGTCGAATAATGACTCCGAAGTTCGCACTTCAACTCGAGACATTAAAAGAGCGGTTAAACTAAAAGATGTTACTTCTGAACAAGGTTCACAAGAATTGATTCGAACTCAGAAAGATCACAACAATAAACAGATCGATCTGAAACAAGGTCACAACCAGTTCGAACGATGACAAATGAGACATCAAACAAGTTCAAAAAGTATCGACGAACACGTGCAAGTCGATAGAATTTAGAAGGAGAAACTGCATAAGTCAAATATAGTACGGGTATTACATCCGACCTCTTATAAAAGAAATGTCGTCCCCGCAACTCACAACAACGGAAACAAGGTAACAACACAAAAATCAACCGACAGAAAAATCTCCCATGGGCCTCTCAGAGCCGATCCTGATATCTGTGCTGAAGCGCAAACTCCGAAAGTCTCGGTAGCCAATTCGCAAAATTGAATTCGGTGTCCCTCGAGTCCTCACTTGAAACGCGTTACTGACGAGAAGGACAATTTACACGTGCATGCCCCGGCACATCATTGTTGAAACACCTCGGCTCGGCATACCGAAAATACAAATGCTAGATACAATGGGGCATAACGTCGAAAAACAACATAGCGGAGATGCCAACTCAGCACAACAAAGAATCGTAACACATATCATATACAACGATTACCATCGTAAAGTAATACACACACAAACACTACAGCAACGACGGTATCGTTCGGCGACCTCAACGGCCCGAACTATAACCAGCACATAATTACAAACATCATGAAACAATCACACATGTACCCAAATGTACAAACCCAAGCTTCAACAGCTCACACTCGTGCGACAACACGCAAATCACCACGAGGCGACAAATAGTAAATACCAGTTCACGCTTCTCACAGAGGGCTAGTACTACAAATACGTGGCAATGCCTCAACGTTCATGCCACCAATTCGATCATATTCGGAAGTTAACATCATAAGGACAAAGAAAACATCATACATACATTTCCAAATGCAAACGGGAATTGATAGGTTTTAGAAAAAATAAAAACCCCCTTTTGAAAATAATTTTGGAAACACCGATTGATCTTGAGTATCACCCTTCAAAAAAAAAGTACAAACGTGAAACACCGTTATCGAGACTTTGGAAAACTATTTCACATTCGATAAAAATGAGGACACTTTCTTTTCTTGAAAAACTTTCGGAAATATTCGACCCTCGGGTCTAAGTAAAAGTGTTTCTAAAACATTGGAAATATCTCAAAATATTTTGGTCCTCGAGGTAGAAGAATTTTGAAACATATGTGGCACCTTGGATGTACCACGAGAAAATAATTAATTTTAAAAGTACGTCTCGAAATTTATTTTCTAAGATACTCAAGGTTTTCAAAGATAATTCAATGGGCTAGAATGCCCAAAAATTTCAGATAATTACACGGAACATTATAGTGCCGTGGTCCCGCTACGAACCCACTGTGCTAAAAACCATTTACAAAAATGCCAAAAAGGTCGATGACGGTAATATTTCAAAAACTCACAAAAGCTATTTACAAAATACTAAATACCGTCATAAGAATTTCGCCAAAACGATCAAGGCCAGAATGCCAAAAACTCGGTTAAGGGAATCGGTTTTCGAAATAAAACTCAGTCGGTAAAATACCGAAAGCCATTACTAAAGAACTCACACAATGGGTAAAAGGAATACAGTCCAACATGCACAATCCAATTGAATACATCTCACAATATCTAGTTTAAACATACAACAAAACCATTCCTCGGAGTTTCTCACAAACTCAATCGTCGATACCTTATTCGAAACCCATCAAGGTTCTCAATTTTCACACCATACCACCTCTCACAGTGGTTCAAAGGTAAAACAACAATAGGCCCAGTTTTATACATATACTATATGTCACACGTATTAAATACAACTATATTCACAACACCGTGCAAATAAAATTATGCACCGCAATTAACTCATTTAGATAAAATCATGATACACAGGTACTTCGCATAAAAGAGGAGACTTACGTCCACAGGCCGCACAGAGATGACGGTCGCCCACGATACTAATCTTATCCGACAACATACCCGACACGTTGTGACTACGCATAACTCAACTTGTCACTCGACCTCTCGAATGACAAAACCACACCATACTCGACCACTCATGACTCGACTTGACCCGACAGCCTAGGTTTCCGCAACCTAAGCTCTGATACCATAAATGTAATACCCCCAAACCCATATGGGAATATTACACGCCGTAGACCCCTTTTTACGAGGATGTACCAGGCTAAACCTTACAAAATGACCAAATGTTTGCCCAGCCAGGGACAAACAATAAAATAATACAGACCTTTAAGGTCACTTACACAAGAATACACTGACCGATGAGGTCACACAACTCCATCAACAGAACTGACTAAAATAATCATTACCCACACAGTGGTCGAAAGACAATACAACGGAAGACTGTAAGCAACTCTGACAACACAACAAAAATGGAAACAACTCTCAACTCTTGATTAGTATCGCAGCTCGTCATCCACTTGTGCCAATCCTGTGACTGCTTCCCTCAACCTGCATGTACCTGGACGCAAAACAAACATCCACCCCCCAATTACTCGAGGGTTAGTAAACCTCCACTGTTTTACTAGTGCAAGTATAATACGATACGAAATGCAACAAGTAAATAGCAACTACGAATTTAATACGGAAATCAATTATCAAATGTTCCCGATAAGTTTTAAAATTTCGAACTTAAGCAAGATATATTTGAAAAGGAACTCATCATCTCGGGGATTTTTGAAGTACAAATTCTTTTGGACCTCGAGTCCCAATTTACAAAACCGTTTCGTAAACATTAGGGCCTTAGCCCGATTCTCGTTTCAAAACATACTAGATAAGATATCACTATGAGTCCGAGACCCATATTAAAAATGTTATCCAAACAATCACTGTTATACGATCGTTGTTCGTACACATCATGTACCGAACTCCAGAGGCCTCGACGGACCTTACCCGGACCACACACAATGTTCGCACACATCATGTACCGATCTCCGGAGGCCTCGACGGACCCTACCCGGCCACAAACATTGTTCGTACACATCATATACCGAACTCTAGAGGCCTCGTCAGACCCTACCTGGATCACACACCTTGTTCGTACACATCATGTACTGAACTCCAGAGGCCTCGTCAGGACCTACCTGGATCACACACCTTGTTCGTACACATCATGTACCGAACTCCAGAGGCCTCGTCAGACCCTACCTGGAACACACACACACATCGACATGACACAACTCATAATAATCAAATGTGAAGCCATTCCACATTACACCGAAATGTATAATCAAGCATGTAAACCAAAACAATACAATTATCATAATCATCACAACAACTCAACAATGACCAACCATGCCCGGCACAAACTTAGATGATTTGCACATCCATCACAATTCCACGATGTTAACTAAGTGAAGGTATTATCGTTACCATCAATCGTTCATAATAATCAATTCATACGAAGCATATTCGCTAAGATAAATTAATTCATCATAACCATAACACGACGTCCCTATTCACAAGACACAATTCGTATAGTAAAATACTTGTCTTAATAACCGCTACCGAATACTCCGAAGAACACGGGAAGCTTGGACCCCGAAGAAGACAATGAACGGAAGGGTTCCAACTCGAGTTCTTCTCAAGAATTTTGTCCCTAAGTTATACCGATGATAAATCAACAATCGTACGATGGATAATAATCATACAACGCCCAATCCCCCCTCTAAGACCTTTTGTCGGACACCTTCAAGGAGTCGACTAAGAACTCGACCAAAACAACGAATCGATACGATCCAACCATGGAATAACAAGGGAAATGATATAATACAACTTAATAATCATCAATCCATCACAAATATAAGTTATCACGGATCAAACGGGTGAAATCAAGCAAAACCCCCAATTTCCCAAAAACTAAGGTTTTAGGAAAACTAACCTTGATTCGCTAGATTGAAGGATGTTATGGAGCGGTCAATAGATGATATGAGCTCCCAAACTTCGTGGATTCATAGTATAACAACATATCTTCGACTCCTTCAGGACTTCAGCCGCGGAAAGGAAAGGAAGGAAATGAAAAACGGGTGAAAATTTGACTGCTCGGTCATATTTATACTATGCAGCCTAGCGTGCGCTAGGCTGCCGAGCTAGCATGCGCTAGCGGCCAGTATCGGCCCAGAAATCAGCTTTGTGCTGCAGCCCGTCCAGAAGGGGCCGCGGCCCGCGGTACAGCCCGCTCCAGCATCAAAAGGCACACGATGCAGTCTTAGCTATTTCGACCATAACTCCTTCGTCTGGACTCCGATTGACTCACCGTTTGAGCCATTCGAAAGCTAATTTGATGGTCTATAATATTGTCAAGATTCAGAATTTTTGGAGTTTCCAAAAATTAATGGTGACTTTACAAAGTCGAACTCACACGTGAAAAAGTCGATTAAGGACACGGAACTCAACAAAACGACACCGAAACGAACTTGGATGACAAAAAGTGTAGAATTAATCATTCTTGGAATGCCAAAACGGTCACAATAGTGTCGCTAAGATGGACTTTCGCCAAAAAAGGAAAATTACCGGAAATCGAAATTGCGGATATTACATACTACCATCCTTAAAAGAAGTTTCGTCCCGAAACTTAAAACAAGTAAGGAGATGCAAAATCCCGCCAAGAAAACTCAACTAAATACACAATAACCAAAAATTTGCGCCCAACGGCGAAATGCTACTAGCAACGCAAAGGCACATACGGCGTGAAAACACGCTCCATGACGACCAACGCAATGTCACTGGTAGAGACATAGTAAAATCAACAAGTGACAAACGTCATCAAATAGATAATAAAATCGAGTCAATCATCCGAACAATCACAAAACAGGAGGTGATAATACAAGAAAACATGCACAGTCAAGAAAACAGAAAATAACCACAATTAATTCGGATTACGCCAAAATCCTCAAAAACCACACTAGGCATCTCCATGTCCTTTCGGAGCAGAGACACAACCTCGATCCTCAAATCCCTTAGCTACCGACTCGCAATGCATGATTCGGTGACCCACTTGGCCACACTCGAAACAGTTGACTAACGACGAACGACAATTCTTCGTGGTACTAGATCAGGCAGCGACAGTCAGACAACCACAATCGAACAACAATGATCGCAAAGAACGGTCGAATAATGACTCTGAAGTTCGCACTTCAACTCGAGACATTAAAAGAGTGGGTAAACTAAAAGATGTTACTTGTGAACAAGGTTCACAAGAATCGATCCGAACTCGAAAAGATCACAACGATAAACAGATCGATCTGAAACAAGGTCACAACCAGTTCGAACGATGACAACTGAGACATCAAACAAGTTCAAAAAGTATCGACGAACACGTGCAAGTCGATAGAATTTAGAAGGAGAAACTGCAGAAGTCAAATATAGTACGGGTATTACATCCGACCTCTTATAAAAGAAATGTCCTCCCCGCAACTCACAACAACGGAAACAAGGTAACAACACAAAAAACAACCGACAGAAAAATCTCCCATGGGCCTCTCAGAGCCGATCCTGATATCTGTGCTGAAGCGCAAACTCCGAAAGTCTCGATAGCCAATTCGCAAAACTGAATTCGGTGTCCCTCGAGTCCTCACTTGAAACGCGTTACTGACGAGAAGGACAATTTACACGTGCATGCCCCGGCACATCACGGTTGAAACACCTCGGCTCGTCATACCGAAAATACAAATGCTAGATACAATGGGGCATAACGTCGCAAAACAACATAGCGGAGATGCCAACTTATCACAACAAAGAATCATAACACATATCATATACAACGATTACCATCGTAAGGTAATACACACACAAACACTACAGCAACGACGGTATCGTTCGGCGACCTCAACGGCCCGAACGATAACTAGCACATAATTACAAACATCATGAAACAATCACACGTGTACCCAAATGTACAAACCCAAGCTTCAACAGCTCACACTCGTGCGACAACACGCAAATCACCATGAGGCGACAAATAGTAAATACCAGTTCACGCTTCTCACAGAGGGCTAGTACTACAAATACGTGGCAACGCCTCAACGTTCATGCCACCAATCCGATCATATTCGGAAGTTAACATCATAACGACAAAGCAAACATCATACATACATTTCCAAACGCAAAGTGGAATTGATAGGTTTTAAAAAAAATAAAAACCTCCTTTTGAAAATAATTTTGGAAACACCGATTGATCTTGAGTATCACCCTTCAAAAAAAAAGTACAAACGTGAAACATCATTATCGAGACTTTGGAAAACTATTTCGCATTCGATAAAAATGAGGACACTTTCTTTTCGTGAAAAACTTTCGGAAATATTCGACCCTCGGGTCTAAGTAAAAGTGTTTCTAAAACATTGGAAATATCTCAAAACATTTTGGTCCTCGAGGTAGAAGAATTTTGAAACATATTGTGGCACCTTGGATGTACCACGAGAAAATAATTCATTTTAAAAGTACGTCTCGAAATTAATTTTCTAAGATACTCAAGGTTTTCAAAGATAATTCAATGGGCTAGAATGCCCAAAAATTTCAGATAATTACACGGAACATTATAGCGCCGTGGGTCCCGCGCCGGAACCCACCAGGCTAAAAACCATTTACAAAAATGTCAAAAAGTCCGATGACGGTAATATTTCAAAAACTCACAAAAGCTATTTACAAAATACTAAATACCGTCATAAGAATTTCGCCAAAACGATCAAGGCCATAATGCCAAAAACTCAGTTAAGGGAATCGGTTTTCGAAATAAAACTCAGTCGGTAAAATACCGAAAGCCATTACAAAAGAACTCACGCAGCGGATAAAAGGAATACAGTCCAACATGCACAATCCAATTAAATACATCTCACAACATCTAGTTTAAACATACAACAAAACCATTCCTCAGAGTTTCTCACGAACTCAATCGTCGATAACTTATTCGAAACCCATCAAGGTTCTCAATTTTCACACCATACCACCCCTCATAGTGGTTCAAAGGTAAAACAACAATAGGCCTAGTTTTATACATATACTATATGTCACACGTATTAAATACAACTATATTCACAACACCATGCAAATAAAATTATGCACCGCAATTAACTCATTTAGATAAAATCATGATACACAGGTACTTCGCATAAAAGAGGAGACTTACGTCCACATGCTGCACGGAGATGATGGTCGCCCACGATACTAATCTCATCCGACAACATACCCGACACGTTGTGACTACGCACAACTCAACTTGTCACTCGACATTTCGAATGACAAAACCACACCATACTCGACAACTCATGAGTTGACTTGACCCGACAGCCTAGGTTTCCGCAACCTAAGCTCCGATACCATAAATGTAACACCCCGAAACCCATATGGGAATATTACACGCTGTAGACCCCTTTTTACGAGGATCTACCAGGCTAAACCTTACAAAACGACCAAATGTTTGCCCAGCCAGGGACAAACAATAAAATAATACAGACCGTTAAGGTCACTTACACAAGAATACGCTGACCGATCCATCAACAGAACTGACTAAAATAATTATTACCCACACAGGGGTCGAAACACAATACAGCGAAAGACTGTAAACAACTCTGACAACACAACAAAAATCGAAACAACTCTCAACTCTTGATTAGTATCGCAGCTCGTCATCCACTTGTGCCAATCCGATGACTGCTCCCCTGAACCTGCATGTACCTAGACGCAAAACAGACATCCACCCCCCGATTACACGGGGGTTAGTAAAACTCCACTGTTTTACTAATACAAGTATAATACGATACGAAATGCAACAAGTAAATAGCAACTACGAATTTAATACGGAAATCAATTATCAAATGTTCCCGAGAATTTTTAAAATTTCGAACTCAAGCAAGAGATATTTGAAAAGGAACTCATCATCTCGGGGATTTTTGAAGTAGAAATTCTTATGGACCTCGAGTCCCAATTTACAAAACCGTTTCGTAAACATTAGGGTCTTAGCCTGATTCTCGTTTCAAAACATACTAGATAAGATATCATTATGAGTCCGAGACCCATATTTAAAATGTTATCCAAACAATCACTGTTATACGATCGTTGTTCGTACACATCATGTACCGAACTCCGGTGGCCTCGAAGGACCTTACCCGGACCACACACACTGTTCGTACACATCATGTACCGAACTCCAGAGGCCTCAATGGACCCTACCCGGCCACAAACATTGTTCGTACACATCATGTACCGAACTCCAGAGGCCTCGTCAGACCCTACCTGGATCACACACCTTCTTCGTACACATCATGTACCGAACTCCAGAGGCCTCGTGAGGACCTACTTGGATCACACACCTTGTTCGTACACATCATGTACCGAACTCCAGAGGCCTCGTCAGACCCTACCTGGAACACATACACACACACATCGACACGACACAACTCATAATCATCAAATGTCAAGCCATTCCACATTACACCGAAATGTATAATCAAGTATGTAAACCAAAACAACACAATTATCATAATCATCACAACAACTCAACAATGACCAACCATGCCCGGCACAAACTTAGATGATTTGCACATCCAACACAATTCCACGATGTTAACTAAGTGAAGGTATTATCGTTACCATCAATCGTTCATAATAATCAATTCATACGAAGCATATACGCTAAGATAAATTAATTAATCATAACCATAACACGACGTCCCTATTCACAAGACATAATTCGTATAGTAAAATACTTGCCTTAATAACCGCTACTGAATACTCCGAAGAACACGGGAAGCTCGGACCCCGAAGAAGACAACGAATGGAAGGGTTCTGACTCGAGTTCTTCACAATAATTTCGTCCCTAAGTCATACTGATGATAAATAAACAATCGTACGATGGATAATAATCATACAGCGCCCAATCCACCCTCTAAGACCTTTTGTCGGACACCTTCAAGGCGCCGACTAAGAACTCGACCAAAATAATGAATCGATACGATCCAACCATGGAATAACAAGGGAAATGATACAATACAACTTAATAATCATCAATCTATCACAAATATAAGTTATCACGGATCAAACGGGTGAAATCAAGCAAAACCCCCAATTTCCCAAAAACTAAGGTTTTAGGAAAACTAACCTTGATTCGCTGGATTGAAGGATGTTATGGAGCGACCAATAGATGATATGAGCTCCCAAACTTCACGGATTCATAGTATAACAAGATATATTCGACTCCTCCAGGACTCCAGCCGCGGAAAGGAAAGGAAGGAAATGAAAAACGGGTGAAAATATGACTGCTCGGTCATATTTATACTGTGCAGCCTAGCGTGCGCTAGGCTGCCGAGCTAGCGTGCGCTAGCACCCAGTATCGGCCCAGAAATCAGATTTGTGCCGTGGCCCGGCCAGAAGGGGCCGCGGCCCGCGGTATAGCCCGCTCCAGCATCAAAAGGCACACGGCGCAGTCTTAGCTATTTCGACCATAACTCCTTCGTCCAGACTCCGATTGACTCACCCTTTGAGCCATTGGAAAGATAATTTGATGATCTATAAAATTGCAAAGATTCAGAATTTTTGGAGTTTCCAAGAATTAATGGTGACTTTACAAAGTCAAACTCACACGTGAAAAAGTCGATTAAGGACACGGAACTCAACAAAACGACACCGAAACGAACTCGGATGACAAAAAGTGTAGAATTAATAATTCTTGGAATGACTAAGCGGTCACAATAGAGTCTCTAAGATGGACTTTTGCCAAAAAAGAAAATTATCGGATATCGAAATTGTGGATATTACAGTTGAAGGCCTACAGTACCATCTACTTAGTATTAGCCAGTTCTTTGACAAATAGTTCACGGTGAAATTCTATATAGACCACTGTAGAGTGAAGGACATCCAGACCAAAGAAATCGTCCTCACAGGAAGTAGGTCATGTAATATGTATATTTCTGACTGGAAGTCTACGAGCTCCACTATCCCTTGTTTCGTTGCCAAAGGCAATGCAGATCAAAGATGGCTATGGCACAAGAGCATGTCTCACATCAACTTCAAGACGATCAACAAACTCGCTAGACACGGAATGGTTAGATGTTTGCCCGATGTGTCATTTCGTAAAGACAGCGTCTGCGGACCCTGTAAGAAAGGCAAACAAGTCAAAAACACCCTGAAAAGCAAATCATACCGGTCCACTCACATGGTTTTGGATATACTACATATGGCCCTCTATGGCCCTGTAAGTTAGGTAAGAAATACTATCTCGTTATTGTTGATGATATTTCCAGGTATGCATGGACAATATTTCTAAGCAAGAAGAAAGAAACAACATCGAAGTTGCCCGAGTACCTGAGAAAGCTACAGAATGAGAAAGGGCTGAGAATAGTGTCCATTCATTATGATAGAGGTACTCACAAATCGCTTTAGAGAGCAATACTGTTTGGATAATGGAATATAGCACGAATACTCAGCAGCCCGAACGCCTCAAAAAAATAGTATTGCCGAGCGAAAGAATAGGATGCTCAAGGAAGCAACAAGAACCATGATTGCCGTAAGAAAGTTGCCACATCGGTTCTGGGGGGGAGCAACCAATACAGCGTGCTATATATAAGACCACTGTATCATCAACAAGCATCACAACAAAACAGCCTATGAGGTATGGAATAATAAAACTCCAGTAGTTGTGTACTTTCATATCTTTGGATGCAGGTGTTACGTTCTGAATAATAGGAAAGATCAACTCAAGACCTTCGACGAAAAGTCGGATGAAGGGAAATTTGTATGATACTTCTCTGCCAAAGCCTTCAGAATCTTTAACAAAAGGAAGCTGACAATAGAGGAATCTATTCATGTAGTGTTTAATGAACCTCATTTTGATCCTACATAGTAGAATACTTAACCCAGAATATCCGAACACTCTCCATTGATGACCCTCAAACTCCAATAGAGCCTGTCATAGACTTAGAGATTAATCCCGTAGCTGTAAGATCAAAAGTAGTTGAAGCCGATGTTGTACAAGCTGAGGCTAAAACTACAGCACCACAAAATACATTACGTGATGCCGAACTAGAACCTCACAGGAGATGGTTGAGAGATCACCCACAGGAGTTAACTATAGGAGATTGACACTGGGGTATCTACCCGAAGAAGAATACAGTGCGTAAGAAGAGACCGATCATGAGAAATCTCCATTTCCTTTATGGTCTAGCCATATTCCTACCTCAATCTGAACCTATTTCAACCAATGAAGCTTTGAAGAATTCTCACTGGATAACTTCTGTGGAAGAAGAGCTTAATGGTTTCGAAAGAAACAATGTATGGTATCTAGTACCTAGGACAGAACATCAAGGTGTAATTGGAACCAAATGGTTATTTAGAAACAAGAAGGATGATAATGGACTGGTTATCAGGAATAAATCCCGTCTACTCGCGCAAGGCTACATATAGGAAGAAGGCATAGATTATGATGAGATATTTGCCCCTGTAGCCAAACTAGAAGCCATCAGGATATTCCTAGATTTTGCCGCCCATAAGAGATTTATAGTATATCAAATGGACGTTAAGAGTGTATTTTTAAATGGAGTTCTCGCCTAAGAAGTCTATGTTGAACAACCACTAAGGTTTGTCAACATTGAAGGTAGAGACCTAGTATACAGGCTATGGAAAGCACTTTATGGACTTAAGCAAGCACGTAGGGCTTGGTATGAAACCCTGTCCCTGTACCTCATAAACAATGGATTTGAGAAAGGTGTTGTGGACAAAACCCTATTTAAAATACAGGAAGTAGATGACCTGTTAGTGGTACAAACATATGTTGATGATATTATATTTGGTTCTACTAACTTTGCTTTATGTCAAAGGTTCTCTCATCCCATGCAAAGTAAATTTGAAATGAGTATGATGGGAGAACTTAGTTATTTCCTAGGATTGCAGGTGAAGCAATTGCCCATAGAAATCTTCAACAACCAGGAGAAGTACAGGAAGGAGCTGCTCA
Source organism: Orobanche coerulescens (assembly GCA_033398695.1). Classification (NCBI taxonomy): domain Eukaryota; kingdom Viridiplantae; phylum Streptophyta; class Magnoliopsida; order Lamiales; family Orobanchaceae; genus Orobanche; species Orobanche coerulescens. The sequence goes on along the minus strand of CM065813.1, from coordinate 126,987,499 downwards.
ATAAGTTTGGGATGAATAACTCCAAATCCTCATCAACCCCCCATGATCACTTCCACACAAATTAGTGCTAACAAAGCTGGAAAGCCGATTGATCAATCACTCTCAGGAAGCTTATTGTCTCACTCCTATACCTAACAGCTAGCAGGCCCGATATCCAGTTTGCTGTAGGAGTGTGTGCTCGGTATCAAGTCACACCTAAGGAGTCACACTTCACGACAGCCAAACAAATCCTTAAATACGTGAAATGAACAGTCGATGTAGGATTGTGGTATCCTAAGGAAGAAGGAATCAATTTGGTTGGCTACAGCGACTCGGATCTCGGAGACTATAAGTTGGATAGGAAGGGCACAAGCGGTACTTGTCACTTTCTTGGACCTAAACTTGTGTCATGGTTTAGTAAGAAGCAATTGGCCAACTCGCTTTCTACAGCTGAGTCAGAATACTATGCCGCTGGAAGTTGCTGTATGCATATTCTCTGGATGCAACAGCAGTTACAAGATTAAGGAATCAGTGCCAGAGAGACGCCAATCATGTGCGATAGCACGAGTGCAACTGCAATAATGCACAACCCTGTGTTGCACTCGCGAACTAGGCATATTGATATGAAGCATCACTTCATCAGGAATTCTGTTGAGAATAAGGATGTTCGGATCGAGAAAGTTCATACAGACATTTAGTTGGCCGACATCTTTACAAAACCTCCTAGCACAACCATATTTTGTATGCTTCGTCAAGAATTGGGAATGTTATAGCCTGACTCCTGTAAGATTTTATGCTTTTACTCATCAATTAAGGGGAAATGCTGTAAGACCCAAGAATACACTATCCACTTTAATTAACTGTACACTCAGAACAAGTCAAATAGTAATGTAGGACAAAGAAGGCATGAAACCTTTCTACAGCTGACGTGTGCATTAATTAAGGGGGAATACAGTACGACCCTTGAATATAGTATTAATCTAGATATTGGTGTAAGAATTGAATCCTGTATGTACCTTTTAAAGGGGAACACTCTATTGATTCGCGAATACAGCACATACCCTGTTGGATGTCAATTAATATTATATTACAACTCTATTCGAATAGAAAACGTTTTAAGTCGACGTGCCCTATTTACATTTCAAACATTTTATCTTTAAATGTTTTAAAGACACCTGGACTTCAATGTGTCAAATACCGCAATTTTTAATATTTTCAAAACCGCAGTTTCATACAAAAGGGAAGCCGAACTGTCAGAAGTGGGACCGGTTATCATTTGACAAAGAGATGGATAAGACATACAAGTTACTCTGAATCCATCTTGGACGTTCTTTAATAAAACGGTTTTCATCCCTTAAATCTGACCGTTTACTGTATGAAACCCTAATCTTCCCTGCACCATATAAAAGAACTATACTTTGCTCCCTTAGACTCTTTACGCTTTCAGCAAATTAAACGAGTCTTCAGCAAACAGTTTGCATATCTTTTGCAAATTTCTGCGATATTTCACTCTTTCTTCAAAATCTTTTTATGCAAGAATGTCAACTTCCCAGACTTCTTCCGTTTCCATGAAGAAGAGAGAATCAGTCATTGACGGACGCATCTTCGCCAGGTCCGTGGTGATGGAGAGAATCAATCTCGAATGAGAAGACTTTGTCGGAATGGAGGTGGTCGTTTCACGAGTGAAACAGCAAGGGCTGTACCGCCTTGCGATCCACCACGCTGAATTGTACGATGAACATATAGTAGAAGAATTTTATTTGGACGCCTCGTTCAAATCCCTGTCTCAGAGAAAATGAGGAGAAATTACTGAAATATCTACAACTATTCAAGGGATTAAGGTCTTTGTGAACAAAGATTTGTTGGAAAAGCTATACACACTGCCGTCTGTTGGCCTGAAAATGGAAGAGCCTGAGACCTTTGGGTCGGAGAGTCTTCTGTCTACCTACTTGAAGCTGTTCATTGGCGAGAGGAATGCGGAGAATGTGCACCCCTCATACCATAAGAAAATTTCTATATGCCCTATGTCTACCTTCACGACTTCTGTTGCCGGGTTGTTGAGAACCATACAGGAGCTTTTGAAATGTGCACCAACCTACGCTTTATAATGATTGTCACCATCATGTCCAGAAAAAAGGATAACTGGTGTAAAATACTGCTGAAAAGGATACAGTATGAGGCTGCCAAACCTGGAACTGCGAAGAAATCATTCGGCGTCATCCTGAATCATATCCTCACTCGCTGCAGAGTAAAATAATCTACCGATGCCAAGAAGATTGGACCCAGAAAATTCATTGACGTAATGAAGGCCACCGCATTCAAGAAATCGCCCCTAATTGCTAAAATACCCCAAACTCAAAACATGCCGATCTCAAGTGACCCTAGGGACATAACTGTGAGAATCTTGACCAAGGAAAAGAAAAGGAAGCGAAGTGTCTCTGACAGCCATTCACCTCATGTTGTAGAGAAGAAGAAGAAGAAGACAAAGAAGTCTTCTAAGGCCAATGCTACAATGACTACATCGGTCACTGTAGATGTTACTTCCGTTCCAATCGCTGAATTACTCCCACAGGGCGCACCCATTATGGAAAAAAATAGTTGCTGCAAAAATAGAAGATCCCAAGCCTGTGGCGGCTATGACGGATGATCAACTGTTTGCCAAGCTGGAGGGTTCCAGCGAGTCAACTGTCCCTTAGGAGACAAAAGCTGCTACTCCTAACAGGGTACCCACCCCTGTACGGAGCCCCTCTTCCCACAAGGTAATATCCCCTATTCGGGATCCATCTCGAAAACAGGCTCCAATACCTGTTGCGGATCCCATCCGGATGGTAGACCCAACTACTGTATGGAGTCCCTCCCCATTTGAAATAATAAATAATACTCTCCTCCAGGTGTAAATTTCGAAGTCCTACAGGGTCACCCCATACGACATCCTGTACTACTGGGCCGACTGGAAGGATGAGGAATTATATGCTCTAGAGGTCACGGACACCTAGAATGTCGAATTCCTAATCTGCTAGGAGGATAACTTTTGCCAGGAGCTAATATCTGACTATTTCAAGGCGAAATAGAAGGCTAGACTGAAAGAGAAGTCACAGTCCAGTGACAAAGCTCCATCAAACAACCACCACTTCGACACTAACTCGGATGACGATGATGCCCTACAGGCCGGTCTAAGGATCAGCCGTGAAGTGGCCAGGGAAGGTGAAATGGCGACATTCAGGAACCAATAGGGTCAGGGGACATCTGACAGACAATAGTCCCCTCCCCCGCAACAGGAAGCTGCTCACGATAACAGGAGGAATCAGTCCCTCCTATCACTACTGAAGAGCAAGCTGCTCCCTAACAGGACGCCTAGCCTGTCCCGCAACCTAAAGAAGCTACACATGCCATCCCCTAAGAGGATTCAGTCCCTCTTCTGGATTAGGCAGAAGCCGAGAGTTAGCAGGAGGATTCAGTTCCTCCTGTACTTTCGACTACCAATGAACAATCCAAACAGGAGTCCCTCCTATCTCCAAGACTAAATTTGCAGCACCTACTTCCGAAGCTCCCGCTCCTGAAGCTCCCGCTTCCGAAGCCCCTACTTCTGAAGATCCTGCTCCATATGCTCCTGCATCTCCCACCCCTGTTAACTCCAAATGAGATTCCGATGATGGTTTCTTACCATAAGACATACCACAATGTCCTCGTCATCATGTGGTTCTCCGTCAACTTGAAGGGACCGAGGATTCCAAGATTGTGCACCCTGACTCTCCACGCACCGAAGGCCGCATCGAGTAACTCCAAGCCTTTGGTCGACAGATAGTCTTCCTGCAAGACGTGGTAAAGGCACTGCATGACGTCGGAAAAGAACTCGATTGGATGCGGGAGACTGCCCAAGATGACCTCCCCAAACTAAAATCTGCGATCAATGATGTTGAAGACGCATTTCGCCTAATTCCTAACGCATTGTGGCAAGATCTAAATCAATTCAATCAGCATCAGGAGAAAATCCAGAGATACCAGCACTAGGTAAGAACAAGAAAAGCTCTGGATTTCCGAGGCTATAACTGTTGATGCCCTTCACCATACCAGCACTAGGCTCACTGACCACGACCACAAGATAGATGATATGTCTCTGGTTCTCGGTACTGTGGTTGAGAGAGTCAATAATCTGACGACCAAATAGCATGAGTCCTTGAAGCTCTTACAGTTCAAAGGTATCATATATTGATGATGCCAAAAAAGGGGAAGAAGCCATAGAGGCTGGATGGAGATGGAAATTAGAAAGAGAGAGAGAGAGATGGAAGCAGCGCTAGAAGAAAGTGTTGCCGCTGCTATTGGTACACTGACCTCACCCAGGTCAAGTCAAGCTTCAAGAGGATACAGGTTATCTGGAGATCGATGGTTAATTGGGTATGTATGGTCACTCAACCTGAGTTCCAAGATCTTAACTTTCCTTGGAAGAACAACATGTGAAAGCCACTGAGATTTTGCTACCCACCGACTGTCAGCCTTCAGCCGATGATCTGAAAAATTGGAAGAAAACTAAACTGATGAGATACTTCTGTATGATCATTAGGGAGTCTGCCCTCTTCAACCAATTCAAGACGCTGCATGATGCCGTAGATGAATTCTCTATGGTGTTAGCAGAAGGAAGGCTCCCTATGCAAATGCTGATGAAGTCCAGGCACCAGAAGGGTGAACAGCTCACCCACCTGGAAGACTGGATACTTGATTTTGATAAATCCCCTGAAGAAAAAAGTATCTACAGGGATCGAGGCGATGACTCCTTAGTCAACTAGTGGAAAGGCACCGGGAATGATCCTGACTGGAGACCTTGGAGGCATTCTCAGTAGAGGAGCTAGCCTATTTGCTGTATCTATTTCTTCTATAGGCTTACCAATGCAGTATGTACTTATTTTGTGTTTTTATCTTTTCAAGAACCTGTAATTTTCCCATCCATATGAATAAAATTTGTTTTTCCTGAAAGATTACAACTCGTAATCTGCACTTACTGTTTTTACTATTTAATTACAAAATTTTGCTATATTTAAAAAAGATGAAACTTGATAAGTCACAAAGATGTAAGAACTTGATTGCCAACAATTCATAGATTAGTTGTATTCAAACTAGACTACACTCTATAAGATTGTGCCTACACGGCAATGATAAGTTCAGTTGTAATACACTTAAACATGTAGGATCTTTCATTTTGGAATTTTCCTGTGATCACATTTCTAGACTAAGTATTGAAGATCAGATAAATCAGATAGAAGACTCAAAGACAGCCTCTCTGTATCCAGATGAAGACATCTAAATAATGTTTTGGTATTATCAAATAGGGAGAAATTGTTGGGATAAACATTCAGGTTTTGATAAATTGCCAAACACACAGCAAGAAGTCCGAATGTTATTATGGAAGCTGTTAGGACTCTCCATATAGCCCGTCGATACAGCAAAGAGATCTTCTACAATCCATCCTACAGAGCCTACTTCATACAGCAAAGAAACTTAATGTGTTGGATACAACATACAGTCTGAAGGTGTTTTACTTTGGAAAAGTAAAACACGTCCAACAGGACTGAACATAAAATGCTTTAAACCGTTGTGACATAAACATTGTTTATTCATAAATTATTCACAGTTCAAGCAACATTTATTGTTGATAGGACAACATTTAATGCAGCTAAAGAGAGACAAGTCTGAACGCTCTGAAGAGCATTTAATGCAAAGACAGGAGGATGTCTGAAGTATTAAATGCGATCTACTTTAATTCAAACATTCGGAAGCTGTCAATCAAGAGACAGACGTCAACATCTCTCCAACCAACAACGACTACATTTATAATAGATACATTTCCAAGGTTATAAGTGTAATACCCGTAATTTCGATTTCCGGTAATTTCTTTTTTTCGGCGAAAGTCCATTTTGACGACTCGCTCATGACTGTTTCGTCATTTTGAGAATGCTTAATTCTACACTTTTTGACATCCGAGTTTGTTTCGGCATCGTTTTGTTCAATTTCGCATTTCTTAGCGACTTTTCCGCATTCAAGTTTGATTCTTGCGAATCTCGTTCGAAACTGCTGTTTCGAGTTTCCCGTAGGTCCGTTTAACTTTGTTAGACGTGTTGTGAACCTCGATTTGGTTATTCGATCATGTATCGTGATTTTCGGGCGTATCGGGCCATTTTGTAATTTCCTAAAAGTTATGGGTATCCGTACCTGTATTTGTTGTCTCGACCCTTTTATTGGTCGCGTATGATTAATTATTGCATTCTGTTTTCATTTCGGGTCGTTGGTGTTGCCCGCGAACTTTTCGTCGTGTTCGTTCCGTACATTTTCGGAAATCGAGTCATCGGGTCATGGCGGCTGAGCAGCTGGCCGGACAGGTGCGGCATTGTCGGAAGTGCTGGGTACTGGCCGAGCAAGCATGGCAGGAACCGGAGTAGCGCACGCTATGGATGGAAGGCTGCGTGCGCTAGCTCGGCATGTGTAGCGCACGTTGTTGATCGACCCAGCGTACGCTATCGGGTCTGGGCAGTAGGGGCAGTGAGGTTTTGGACTCGGGTGGATCGGCAGGTAGCGCACGCTACTGTCGGACAATGCGCACGCTACGACCGACAGGTAGCGCATGCTGTGACCGAAAGGCTGCGCACGCTACCAGGCCGAGCAGTCTAGTCCAGGAGGTCTCTGGATTTCGGCCTGGGCCGATAGCGCACGCTAGCTCGGCAGCCTAGCACACGCTAGTCCGGCCCAATATAAATGTGGCAGAGCAGCCTCATTTTCACTCGTTTTTCATTTCCTTTCTTTTCGATCCGCGGCTGGAGCTTCGGAGGAGTCGAATCCATGTTGTTGAACAACAAATCCATGAAGTTCTTGAGTTCATATCATTGATTGATCATCCCATATCATCCTTTGATCTAGCGAATCAAGGTAATCTCTTCTTAGAACCCTAGTTTCTTGAATTTTGGGGGTTTTGCGTTTTGGTCCGATTCGTTCCGTATTGTTGATTAATTCATGATGGGTATGATTAATCTTGGTAGTATTCTTGTGTTTGACATCATTTAATCCATTGTTCCTCGTCGAATCGAAGTATATTTCTTGATTTCCTTCTAATCGACTTTTTGGTGGATTTGTCATGGATCTCGTTTTCCATCCGTTTTTGATGGATTGATTGTTGTTAAATGATATTGTTAAACATATCCTATGGATTTTATATCCATATTTCGGTTTGGAATTCCGTTTTCGTGTTTTGACGGGACGAATCGTGTTCTTGGCCGTTTTGGGGGAAACACTTGAACTTTCGTCATTCGTTCTTTGAATTCAACGGATTTAAGTCGTGTTATGGAATTCATTTCATTGTTGTTATTGTCCTTCGTAGTTTATTATCGCGAGTTGGCGATCGGTGGAGTCGGCGGGTTCATAGTCGGTTCGTGTCAACCTACTTCGGTCGATTCTCCGCGTAGTTCTTATTCGAGGCAAGTACCTTGTTCATACACTTCTCGTTTTGTGGATATGATGATCGGTGGTCATTTTGATGTGTTTGTTTGGTTATTTGAAATGATTTTCCAAGAGATTCTTTTTGGCCTCGTTAAGGGCTCCTTTTAAAAATATGTGTGTGTTTTGTGAACGGTGTGTTTTGGGGAAGTGATTATGATTTGATTATTTTGAACGTTGAGGGCTTTGGTGATAACCCTGTTGTTTAAAGTTATGTAATCATGTATTCTGCGTTAATCGTATTGTGTTGTGATGAGTTTGATGACGGTGTCGAGTTAGTGGCCATATCTAGTAAGTATTCTTGATGAGCTTACATTCTTAGCATATTAGTATTGCATGAGTAACGTGTGTGTGTATGCTCACTACGGGTTAGATCCGACGGGGTCTCGGTAGGGGTCCACAGAGACGTGGATCGACGGTTAATTGTGGTGCATTTTACAAATGTGATTTGTTTATGGCATTTCCATAAATGAGTGCTTTTGAACGGTTTTCATGATTGCATGCATCGACTAAGTGTGTAAGAGGTAAGTTGTTCGTTTGGCTTACTTGGCTAGGATGGCACAAGACTATTTTTCGTCTGTATTTAAACCTTGGGTTGTGGATTTTGATGTTGGAAGACGAACCTTGTTGTCGTTCTCGTGTACTGTGAGTTGATGATATTTGGGGCTAAAATCCCAATGGTTTTGTAAAGGTCATTTTATAGATTTGGGGCTAAAATCCCAACGGTTTGGTAAAGGTCATTTTACGGAAAGTAAACCTTTGGGGCGGTGACCCCTTTCGTCTTTTGGGTTTTGAAAAGTGGGATTTGATAATCCTAAATTGTTTTTCTATTAAAACTCTCGATGGCATTCTAAATTGTTTTATAAATTATTTCCATTGATTTGTGATCTTTCGGTTTTGGAATATTTTTCTCAAACTCTTACCTCGGGAAGTACTTTTCGTTTCGTTTGGATCTTTGAGGATTTCTGGTTATTGTTATTCGTGGAATGTGAATTGTATGACTCGTGTTTTTGCACTTGTACTTGCACTAGCAAAACAGTGGAGTTTTGCTAACCCCCGAGTATTCGGGGGGTGGATTTTTGTATTGCATTCAGGTTTTGGAGCATAGCACAGGGTCGGCATGAAGGATGATGAAAGATGAACGATACTAATCACACGAGGACCGTTTGATGTTATATTGGTTTAGTTGTATTTTATTTCCGTTGTGGTATTCTTTCCCCGTTGTACGGGAGTGTGTTGTATTCGACCCCTGCGTGGGCAAGTATAGTAATCGAGTTGTATGTTTTTATTGAAAGACCAAATCGGTCTACTGAGTCATTTTATCCTCAAAGGCATTGTTGAGATGTTCTATGTTGTTACCAGCCTGGTAGATCCTTGAGGAAAGGTTCTACGGCGTGTAATATCCCTGAGCGGATTGGGGGTGTTACATAAATGGTATCGGAGCTTAGGTTGTGGAAACCTAGGCTGTCGGGTCAAGTAGGGTCTGTTGAGTTTTGTCTCGTCGGATTTTATCTGACTGAGCCGTGTCGCGACGCGTCGTCTGAGTTTGTTCGTCGTGATTAGTATCGTGGGGTGATCATCATCTTCGTGCGACCTGTGGATGTAAGTCTCCCTTCTTTGTGTTGTGCCTCGTGTGACACGAGCTATTTTATGATTATTCGTTAAGTGATGGAATCCTTCTGTGGATTTTGATTTCACGATGTGTATTTAGTTAACTCTCGTGTTTGGTTTATCCGAGGAGTGTCGTCACTACTAATGTCTTTTTACTGTTGTTTTTGTCCGTTGCTGATGATTTTCGAATCAATTTGCTCGTTTTACATGTCCTCTTGTGGAAGCTCTGTGCTTATACGCGTTCGACTTGTTCACTAGCCAGTGCTGGAGGGTCATTACAGGCCTCGAATGGGGTTAGTGGTTTTGTTCTGAATCCTAGGCGGTCTTCGACTGTGGTATTTCACCGTTTATTTTCTGTTAAAAGACATGTATTGTCTTGATTTTAAACGTTTTGATGCGTGTACTAGGAGGTGGTTTAGCGTATGTCGATACGTGTGGGTTTTTGGGCATTCTGGCCTATCGAATTTTTAAAAACCTTGAGTATCTTAGAAAATTAAATTTCGAGACGTACTTTTAAAACGAATTATTTTCTTGCGGTGTTTTCAAGGTGCTTTCTAATGCCGCAATACATTTCAAAAAGTTTCCAGTTGAGGACCAAAAATACTTTGAGATATTCTGAAAGTTTTTCACTAAGAGAAAATGTCCTCAAATTTTTTTATCAAATGCGAAACGGTTCTCCGAAGTCTCGATGACGATGCTTGTACTACTTCTTTTTATATATGATACTCGAGATCAACTAGTATTTTCAAATTATTTTCAAAAGGAGATTTTCATTTTTAAAAACCTATCCATTCCCGTTTGAGGACTGGGTATGTATGTATGATGTTCGCGTTGTCGTTATGATGTTTTCTCCCGAGTATGATCGAATTGGTGGCATGAACGTCGAGGCGTTGCCACGCATTTGTTGTGTTAGCCCTCTGTGAGGGGTGGGATATTGGTATTGAATATTGTCGCCTCGTGGTGATTTCTGCGTTATCACGCATGTGCGAGGTGTTATAGCTTGGTTTGGTATGACCGTGTGCATCGGTGATTATTCCGTTGTGTGTCGGTTGATTAATGTATTGTTACCTTGCTTCCGTTTTTGTGAATTTCGTGGACGAGGTCGAAGGTAATACCCGTACTATTTAACTTCTATATTTTCTCTTTTTCCATTCTTTCGACTCGCTCGTGTTCATTGATAGTTTCTGAACTTGTTCTGTATTTCGGTTTCATCGTTCGAACGAGCTGTAATCTTGTTGTGGGTCGATCTGGTTATCACTGTGACTTTTCCGAGTTCGGTTCGATTCTTGTGAACCTTGTTCGGAAGTAACATCATTTGGTTCTACTAGTTCTTTTATTCGAAGTGGATCGGATTTTGAACTTCTGTATTTTCGACTTTGTCGACTCGTTTATGTTCGTTGACATTTTCTGAGTCTGTCCTGCCCCTTGCTTTTGTTGATCAAATGAGTATGGTATTGTTTCGGAATAACTCGTTTGTCGTTGTGACCTTTCAATTTCTATTCCCTTTTCTGTGGATCTTACGTGGATGCACATCTTGTTGTTTTCACCGGATTATATATTATCTCGAGTCGAGATGTGTACCTGAGAGTTGTGGTTTGAATTTTATTGTTCTTCGTGATTCGAACATGATTGTTCGATTTTTGTTGTGTCGATCGTTTGATTGTTCGGTTTTTGTTGATCTCGTTTCGTGATTGTTGAACGTTCGGGCTTCTTCGTAATTCCCTTAAGTTCGGGAAATTAGTCTCGTTTTCGATCTTCCAACCCTTGGGCGGTGGAAGTCCGTATTTGTTCAGGGATTGGCTCGCGTTTTGATTGATTTACCGTTGGGTTGGTCAATCCTATTGATTTTCGTTCGTTGTGTTTTGTGATTGTTCGGGTAATCGACTCGATTGTATTATCTGTTTGATGATGCTTGTCACTTGTTGATTTTATTATGTCTCTACCAGTGGCGTTGTTAGTCGCCGTGGAGCGTGTTTTCACACCGTATATTCCTTTGCGTTGCTTGTAAAGTTTTGCCGATGGGCATGAGTTATGCGTTCCTTGTGTATCTCGTTGAGTTTTCCTGGCAGGATATTATTTCTCCCTACTTGTTTTAAGTTTCGGGATGAAACTTCTTTTAAGGAGGGTAGTGTAATACCCGTAATTTCGATTTTCGGTAATTTATTTTTTTCGGCGAAAGTCTGTTTTGACGACTCGCTCATGACTGTTTCGTCATTCTGAGAATGAATAATTCTACACTTTTTGACATCCGAGTTCGTTTCGGCATCGTTTTGTTCAGTTTTGCGTTTCTTAGTGACTTTTCCGCATTCAAGTTCGATTCTTGCGAATCTCGTTCAAAACTGCTGTTTCGAGTTTCCCGTAAGTCCGTTTAACTTTGTTAGACGTGTTGTGAACTTTGGTTTGGTTATTCGATCACGTATCGTGATTTTCGGGCGTTTTGGGCCATTTTGTAATTTCCTAAAAGTTATGGGTATCCGTACCTGTATTTGTTGTCTCAACCCTTTTCTTGGTCGCGTATGATTAATTATTGCATTATGTTTTCATTTCGGGTCGTTGATGTTGCCCGCGAACTTTTCGTCATGTTCGTTCCGTACGTTTTCGGAAATCGAGTCGTCGGGTCATGGCGGCTAAGCAGCTGGCCGGACAGGTGCGGCACTGTCGGAAGTGCTGGGTACTGGCTGAGCAGGCACAATAGGAACCGGCGTAGCGCACGCTATGGTCGGAAGGTTGCGTGCGCTAGGTCGGCATGTGTAGCGCACGCTATCGATCGGCCCAGCGTACGCTATCGGGTCTGGGCAGTAGGGGCAGTGAGGTTCTGGACTCGGGTGGATCGACAGGTAGCGCACGCTATTGTCGGACACTGCGCAGGCTACGACCGGCAGGTAGCGCACGCTACGGCCTAAAGGCTGCGCACGTTACCTGGCCGAGCAGTCTAGTCCAGGAGGTCTCTGGATTTCGGCCTGGGCCGATAGCGCACACTAGCTCGGCAGCCTAGCGCAAGCTAGTCCGGCCCAATATAAATGTGGCAGAGCAGCCTCATTTTCACTCGTTTTTCCTTTCCTTTCTTTTCGATCCGCGACTGGAGCTTCGGAGGAGGCGAATCCATGTTGTTGAACAACAAATCCATGAAGTTCTTGAGTTCATATCATTGATTGATCATCCCATATCATTCTTTCATCCAGCGAATCAAAGTAATCTCTTCTTAGAACCCTAGTTTCTTGAATTTTGGGTTTTTTGCGTTTTTGTCCGATTCATTCCGTATTGTTGATTAATTCATGATGGGTATTATTATTCTTGGTAGTACTCTTGTGTTTAACATTATTTAATCCATTGTTCCTCGTCAAATCGAAGTATATTTCTTGATTTCCTTCTAATCGACCTTTTGGGGGATTTGTCATCGATCTCGTTTTCCATCCGTTTTTGATGGATCGATTGTTGTTAAATGATATTGTTAAACATATCCTATGGATGGTATATCCATATTTCGGTTTGGAATTCCGTTTTCGTGTTTTGACGGGACGAATCATGTTCTTGGCCATTTTGGGGAAAACACTTGAACTTTCATCAATTGTTCTTTGAATTCAGACCGTTAAGGTCACTTACACATAAACACACAGACCGATGAGGTCACACAACTCTATCAACAGGACTGACTAACAACATTACCCACACAGGGTTCGAAATACAATACAACGGAAAACTGAATCAACTCTAACAATACAAATAAACTCTACCAACTCTCAACTCTTGATTAGTATCGCAGCTCGTCATCCCCTTGTGCCAATCCTGTGACTGCTCCCCTGAACCTGCATGTACCTGGACGCAAAACAGACATCCACCCCCCGAATACTCGGGGATTAGTAAAACTCCACTGTTTTACTAGTGCAAGTATCAAACCATACGAAATGTAACAAGCAAATAGCAACTACGAATTTAATATGGAAATCAATTATCAAAATGTTCCCGAGAAGTTTTAGAATTTCGAACTCAAGTAAGAGATATTTGAAAAGGAACACATCATCTCGGGGATTTTTAAAGCAGAAATTCTTTTGGATCTCGAGTCCCAATTTACAAAACCCTTTTCGTAAACATTAGGGCCTTAGCCCGATTCTCGTTTCAAAGCATACTAAATAATATATCATTATGAGTCCGAGATCCATATTTAAAATGTTACCCAAACAATCACTGCTACACGATCATTATTCGTACACATCATGTACCGAACTCCGGAGACCTCGACGGACCTTACCCGGACCACACACATTGTTCGTACACATCATGTACCGAACTCCGGAGGCTTCAACGGACCCTACCCGGCCACACACACTGCTCGTACACATCATGTACCGAACTCCGGAGGCCTCAACGGACCCTACCCGGCCACAACATCGTTCGTACACATCATGTACCGAACTCCAGAGGCCTCTTCAGACCCTACCTGGATCACACACCTTGTCCGTACACGTCATGTACCGGACTCCAGAGGCCTCGTCAGACCCTACCTGGATCACACACTTTGTTCGTACACATCATGTACCGAACTCCGAGGCCTCGTCGGACCTACCTGGAACACACACACATCGACACGACACAATTCATAATCATTAAATGTTAAGCCATTCCACATTACACTGAAATGTTCAATCACGTATGTAAACCGAAACAACACAAATATCATGATCATCACAACGACTCTTAACCAACATAACACACATTCGGTACATTATACATTGAACAACCACGTGTACAACCATCTCATATGTACATCGCAATCCTGCACAAATGGCACGACGCCTAACACGGATACCAATATATCACTATTATCACAAAGCCTTCCCATTTTGGAAAACACAACCAACTCAAACGGGACATATTTACGGAGGCAAGCAAAATCGTCATACATATCATACGTAATCACTAGTCACAAGATACAAGTCGTATAATAAGATACTTGCCTTAATAACCGCTACCAAGCGCTCCGAAGAACACGGTTCAACCGGGAAGCTCGGACTCAAGAAGACAACGAACGGAAGGGTTCCGACTCGAGTTCTTCACAAGAATTCGATCCTAACAACATATAATCAATAAATCATCGATCATACGAGGAAGAATAATCGTAGAACGCCCGAAAACCCCTCTATGACATTTAATCGGACACCTTCAAGGCATCGATCAAGAACTCGACCAAAACAACAAGTCGATACGATCCAACCATGGAATAACAAGGGAAATGATATAATACATCTAAATAATCATCAATCCATCATAATCCTAAGTTAAATCGGATTAAACGGGCGAAATCGAACAAAATACCCAAAATCCCCAATTATCCAAAAGGGAGGGTTTCAAGAAATAATACCTTTGGAGATTCAAGTACTAAGATCCGTAGAACACGCGTTGGATTGATCGTCCGGGCTTCACTACCGGAGAAAAATGGTGAAAATCAACCCCTCAATGGATAAAGATGGAGAACTCTTCCCTCTCTCTCTCTCTCTCGCGATGCAGGTGAAATGAAGGAGAAGACGACCGATCTCGTCTAAAAAGGACGAGATTGTACAATCACCGCTTTGTGTGCCGCGGCACACCAAGTGTGCCGCGGCACAGGCCAAAAATTACTCCTGGTTTCGGCATTGTGCGCGGCATGCCTGCGTGTGCCGCGGCACCAGTCTGATTGGGTTTAGGTCGCAGCGACACACGAGTGTGCCGCGGCTCGACAGTGTGTGCCGCGGCACAACTGCGTGCCGCGGCACACATGCTGATTTGTTCGACCAACAATCGAATGAATTTGTGTGCCGCGGCACGCACATCTTGTGCCACGGCCCACACCCCTATTGGGTTCCAAAATGATAAAAATGATCCGGAAGAGAATAAAACGATAGGAATCAATATTTGGGAACCAATAACACGAAATGGATCCACGGCAACCCGGCGGCGGTTCCGCACCACAATAACGAGAATACAGTTCAACGGTTGACAGGAAGGACACCTGAAAGGTACACGAGGGTCACTATGTAGAAATATACCAAAAATAAAAATACAAGGGAAAGAAAAGTACCGGATATTACGAAACAACAATTACAGATACGGATACCCGTAACTTTGGGCAAATTACAAAATGGCCCAAAGCGTAGAAATCACGATACGTGATCGAATAACCAAACCGAAGATTACAACACGTCCAACAAAGTTAAACGGACTTGCGGGAAACTCAAAGCGGCGATTTGGACGAGATTCGCAAGAATCGAACTCAAGTGCGGAAAGGTCGCTAAAAAGCACGTAACTCAACAAAACAACACCGAAACGAACTCGGGTGACAAAAAGTGTAGAATTAATCATTCTCGAAATGACGAAACGGTCATGAGCGAGTCGTCAAAATGGACTTCGGCCGAAAAAAGAAATTTACCGAAAATCGAAAATTGCGGATATTACATTCTACCCTCCTTAAAAGAAGTTTCGTCCCGAAACTTAAAACAAGTAGGGAGAAGAAATATCCCGCCAGGAAAAACTCAACGAGATACACAAGAAGTGCATAACTCATGCCCAACGGCGACGGAATATACCTTACAAGCAACGCAACGGAATATACGGCGTGAAAACACGCTCCACGACGACCAACACGACGCCACCGGTATAGACATAATAAAATCAACAAGTGACAAGCGTCATCAAACAGATAATACATTCGAGTCGATTATCTGAACAATCATAAAACACAAAGAACAAAAATCAATACGATTGACCAACCCAACGGTTCATCAATCAAAACGCGAGCCAAACGCTGAACAAATACGGAATTCCACCGCCCAAGGGTTGGAAGATCGAAACGAGACTAATTTCTCGAACTTAAGGAAATTACGAAGGAGTCCAGGCGCTCAACAATCATGAATCGAGATCAACAAAAAAAAACGAACAATCAATGATCAACCATAACGATCGAGTCAACAAAAATCGAATAATCATGTTCGGATCACGAAGAACAATAAGGTTTGACCGACAACTCCGAAGTTCACATCTCGACTCGAGACAAAACATGATCCGGTGAAAACGACAAGATGCGCACCCACATAAGATCCACAGGAAAGGGAATAGCAATTGGAAAATTACAACGACAAACGAGTTATTCCGAAACAATACCACACTCGTTCGATCAACAAAAGCAAGGGGCAGGACAAGCTCGAAAATATCAACGAACATAAACGAGTCAACAGAGTCGAAAATACAGAGGTTCAAAATCCGATCCACTTGAATAAAAGAACTAATAAAACCAGATGATGACACTTCCGAACAAGGTTCACAAGAATCGAACCGAACTCGAAAAAAGTCACAGCGATAACCAGATCGACCCACAACAAGATCACAGCTCGTTCGAACGATGAAACCGGAATACAGAACAAGTTCAGAAAGTACCAACGAACACGAGCGAGCCGATAGAATTGAGAAAGAGAAAACGCAGGAGCCAAAATAATACGGGTATTATATTAGACCTCTTCTAAAAGAAGCGTTGTTCGAAACTCACAACACGAAATCAAGGTGACAACACAACAAGCAACCGATTAAACATCTTTCAAAGGCCTCTCAAAGCCGATTCGATAACTTATCTTTGACGCGAACTTCGAAAGTCTCGGTAGCCAATTCGCAAAACTGAATTCGGTGTCCCTCGAGTTCGCACTTGAAATGTGTTACCGTCGAGAAGGACAATTTACACGTGCATGCCCCTGGCACACCACGGTTGAAACACCTCGGCTCGGCATACCGAAAATACAATGGGGTATAACGTCGCAAAACAACATAGCGGAGATGCCAACTCGGCACAACAAAGAATCATAACACATATCATATACAAGGATTTCCATCGTAAAGTAATACACACGCAACAATACAGCAACGACGGTATCGTTCGGCAACCTTAACGGCCCGAACAATAACTAGCACATAATTACAAACATCGTGAAACAGTCACACATGTACACAAACGTTCAAACCCAAGCTTTAACAGCTCACACAGGTGCGATAACACGCAAGTCACCACGAAATAACAACATTAAAGATCGTCATCACACCTCCCAAAAGGGACAACAAAAACAGATGCATGGCGAACGACTCAACGTTCACACCACCAATTCCATCATACTCGGGAGCTAACATTCTAACAACAATGTAAATATCATACACACATTTCTGGTCTACCAACAGGAATGATAGGTTTTAAAAAACGAAAACCACCTTTTGGAGACAGTTTGGAAACACCAGTTGATCTTGAGTATCATTTTACAAAAAGTTGAACAAACCTCATTTTCGAGACCTTAAAAATCATCTTGCGTTTGAACAGATATGAGGACACCTTCTCTTAGTATAAAACTTTCAGAATATTCGACTCTCGGGTCTAAGTAAAAGTGTTTATAAAACATTGAAAATATCTCAAAACATTTTGGGTCCTCGAGGTAGAAGAATTTTGAAGCATATTGTGGCACCTTGGATGTACCACGAGAGAATAATTCATTTTAAAAGTACGTCTCGAAATTTATTTTCTAAGATACTCAAGGTTTTTTTAAAGATAATTCAATGGGCTAGAATGCCCAAAACTCTAGGTAATTACGCAAAATATTATAGCGCCGTGGGTCCCGCGCCGGAACTCACCAGGCTAAAAACCATTTACAACGTTAAAAATGCTGATGATGGTAATATTTCAAAAACTCACCAAAAGCCATTTACAAAATACTAAGTATCGTCACAAGAATTTTGCCAGAACGTTCAAAGCCATAACGCCAAAACTCGGTTAAAGGAATCGGTTTTCGAAATCAAACTCAATTGGCAAAAGGTCGAAAGCCATTTGAAAGAACTCACAATGGGAAAAAAATACAGTCCAACATGCACAATCCAATTGAATACGTCTCACAGCATCTAGTTTAAACATATAACAAAACCGTTCCTCGGAGCTTCTCACGAACTCAATCGTCGATACCTTATTCGAAACCCAACAAGGTTCTCAATTTTCACACTATACCACCCCTCACAGTGGTTCAAAGGTAAAACAACAATAGGCCCAATTTTTATACATGTATTATATGTCACACGTATTAAATACAACCATATTCACAACACCGTGCAAATAGAATTATGCACCGCAATTAACTCATTTAGATACAATCATGATACACAGGTACTTCGCATAAAAGAGGAGACTTACGTCCACAGGTTGCACGGAGGTGACGGTCGCCCACGATACTAATCTCGTCTGACAACATATCCGACACGTTGTGACTACGCACAACTCAACTTGTCACCTGACGACTCGAACGACAAGACCACACATTACTCGACAAACCACGACTCGACTCGACCCGACAGCCTAGGTTTCTGCAACCTAAGCTCTGATACCATAAATGTAACACCTCCAAAACCGTATGGGAATATTACACGCCGTAAACCCTTTCCGCAAGGATCTACCAGGCTAAACGTCCATAAACAACCAAATGCTTGCCCGACCAGGGTCAAACAATATAATAATACACTGCTAAGGTCACTTACACATAAACACATGCACCGATGAGGTCACACAACTCTATCAACAGGATCGACTAACAACATTACCACACAGGGGTTCAAATACAATACAACGGAAGACCGAATCAACTCTAACAATACAAATATAGTATACGAACTCTCAACTCTTGATTAGTATCGCACTCGTCATCCCCTTGTGCCAATCCCGTGGATCGCCCCGAACTCGCATGTACCGGACGCAAAACAGACATCCACCCCCGAATACTGGGGTTAGTCAAACTCCACTTTTACTAGTGCAAGTATCAAACCATACGAAATGTAACAAGCAAATAGCAACTACGAATTTAATACGGAAATCAATTATCAAAATGTTCCTAGAAGTTTTAGAATTTCGAACTCAAGTAAGAGATATTTGAAAAGGAACACATCATCTCGGGATTTTTAAAGCGTAAATTCTTTTGGATCTCGAGTCCCAATTTACAAAACCCTTTTCGTAAACAATAGGGCCTTAGCCCGATTCTCGTTTCAAAGCATACTAAATAATATATCATTATGAGTCCGAGATCCATATTTAAAATGTTACCCGAACAATCATCGCTACACGATCATTGTTCGTACACATCATGTACCGAACTCCGAGGCCTCGACGGACCTTACCCGACCACACACATTGTTCGTACACATCATGTACCGAACTCCGGAGGCCTCAACGGACCCTACCCGGCCACACACACTGTTCGTACACATCATGTACCGAACTCCGGAGGCCTCAACGAACCCTACCCGGCCACAACAACGTTCGAACACAGCATCTACCGAACGCCACAGGCCTCGTCGACCCTACGGATCACACACCTTGTCCGTACACGTCATGTACCGACTCCGCAGGCCTCGCTGGACCCTACTGGATCACACACTTTGTTCGTACACATCATGTACCGAACTCCAGAGGCCTCGTCAGACCCTACCTGGAACACACACACATCGACACGACACAATTCATAATCATTAAATGTTAAGCCATTCCACATTACACTGAAATGTTCAATCACGTATGTAAACCGAAACAACACAAATATCATGATCATCACAACGACTCTTAACCAACATAACACACATTCGGTACATTATACATTGAACAACCACGTGTACAACCATCTCATATGTACATCGCAATCCTGCACAAATGGCACGACGCCTAACACGGATACCAATATATCACTATTATCACAAAGCCTTCCAATTTCGGAAAACATAACCAACTCAAACGGGACATATTTACGGAGGCAAGCAAAATCGTCATACATATCATACGTAATTACTAGTCACAAGATACAAGTCGTATAATAAGATACTTGCCTTAATAACCGCTACCAAGCGCTCCGAAGAACACGGTTCAACCGGGAAGCTCGGACCCCGAAGAAGACAACGAACGGAAGGGTTCCGACTCGAGTTCTTCACAAGAATTTGATCCTAACAACATATAATCAATAAATCATCGATCATACGAGGAAGAATAATCGTAGAACGCCCGAAAACCCCTCTATGACATTTAATCGGACACCTTCAAGGCGTCGATCAAGAACTCGACCAAAACAACAAGTCGATACGATCCAACCATGGAATAACAAGGGAAATGATATAATACATCTAAATAATCATCAATCCATCATAATCCTAAGTTAAATCGGATTAAACGGGCGAAATCGAACAAAATACCCAAAATCCCCAATTATCCAAAAGGGAGGGTTTCAAGAAATAATACCTTTGGAGATTCAAGTACTAAGATCCGTAGAACACGCGTTGGATTGATCGTCAGGGCTTCACTACCGGAGAAAAATGGTGAAAATCAACCCTCAATGGATAAAGATGGAGAACTCTTCCCTCTCTCTCACTCTCTCTCGCGATGCAGTGAAATGAAGGAGAAGACGACCGATCTCGTCTAAAAAGGATGAGATTGTACAATTACCGCTTTGTGTGCCGCGCACACCAAGTGTGCCGCGGCACGAGCCAAAAATTACTCCTGTTTCGCATTGTGCCGCAAGATACGCTGCGTGCCGCGCACCTGCACTGCTGGGTTTAGGTCGCAGACGACACACGAGTGTGCCGCGGCACCGGACAGGTGTGCCGCGGCATTGGCCTGGCAGTGTGCCGCGGCACCGGTTGGGTGTGCCGAGGCACACAGTACAGTTTGTTCGACCAACAACTGAATGAATTTGTGTGCCGCGGCACGCACATCTTGTGCCACGGCCCACACCCCCTATTGGGTTCCAAAATGATAAAAATGATCCGGAAAGAGAATAAAATAATAGGAATCAATATTTGGGAACCAATAACACGAAATGGATCCACGGCAACCCCGAAACGGTGATTCCGCACCACAATAACGAGAATACAGTTCAACAGTTGACAGGAAGGACACACTGAAAGGTACACGAGGGTCACTATGACCGAGAAATATACCAAAAATAAAAATACAAGGGAAAGAAAAGTACCGGATATTACAGAGACAACAATTACAGATACGGATACCCGTAACTTTGGGCAAATTACAAAATGGCCCAAAACGCCCGGAAATCACGATACGTGATCGAATAACCAAACCGAAGATTACAACACGTCCAACAAAGTTAAATGGACTTGCGGGAAACTCGAAACAGCAGTTTCGGACGAGATTCGCAAGAATCGAACTCAAGTGTGGAAAGGTCGCTAAAAAGCACGGAACTCAACAAAACAACACCGAAACGAACTCGGGTGACAAAAAGTGTAGAATTAATCATTCTCGAAATGACGAAACGGTCATGAGCGAGTCGTCAAAACGGACTTCGGCCGAAAAAAGAAATTTACCGAAAATCGAAAATTGCGGATATTACACCTGCGTGGGCAAGTATTATAATCGAGTTGTATATTTTTATTGAAAGCCCAAATCGGTCTACTGAGTCATTTTAGCCTTAAAGGCATTGTTGAGATGTTCTATGTTGTTACCAGCCTGGTAGATCCTTGAGGAAAGGTTCTATGACATGTAATATCCCTGAGCGGATTGGGGGTGTTACAATAAGTAGCCCCAAGCAAGAGGACTTCATACACACGAAAAGCTATTCATTATCGCATATTCTGACAAGATTACTCTGACAATCTAGCTATTCAAGAGCAGTATATTTCGTGAGCATACATCAGGATCCAAGCGAAAGAAATATACTAAGTCCTCAACGCGAACAGCATAACATACAGCGTTTGTTCATCAAAGGTAAGCTGCTGTTTGAAACTTGTTCAACCCTTACCGTTGAGACTACCATTAGCCCTGTGTGGACTAAGGATCCTTGCATATTCTGACCTGTGTGGGAAGAATAACATTGAAGATGAAGCTTCAATCTGTGTGAGAAGAAGCGAGTCAGAAAGAGCTTGAAGCTAATTTGTGTGAACGGCAAAAGCTACAGTCCCTTTGTCAATCTGTGTGAATGATACAGAGACAGGTTTAGTTAAAGTCACTTAGTTGTATACGTAATGATTTTAATAAACTCTTTACTCTGGTGTGGAGGACCAATGGATGTAGAGGGGTTTACCTCGAACCATTTTAAACTGTGTGTTATTTACCTTCTGTCTTTACTGTTTTCATTATATTGTGATTTATAAGTATACATTGTAAAACCCTGTACGCATCTAGCAAACAGAAGAACACCTAGTTGCTGTATTTATAGTAACTCACCTAATAAACTTCCACTACGCAATTAACTATGAAAATCGTACAACTTATTGTACTCTTACTTTCTAAGCTGTTTAATGTATACTTAGTGGCCAACATACGTATAGGGGTATTCACGACAGAATGGTTCTTGAATGATCCCTACCATTCGTTCTTAGTAGGGTTACAGTGTAGGCTGCGGGACTGACTAGGTGGTTCTATAACTCTTTAGTTCCTCTCATTGCTTACTGAGATGGACCTACCAAGTCGCGCATTAGGGAGACAACATAATAATTTGAACTAGATCTCTTATTGTGAATTTTAGACATTGGATGTCTTATTTAATTTATTGGACAAATTAAAATGGTATGGTGAATTAAATAAATTGCTGGGTAATTAGTTTAATTCGTGAATAATTATTTTTTAGAGAAATAATGATTTAGTATAATTAACTAATTAGATTAAGTAATTGTATTAATTTTATTTAAGACGTACCAAGGTGTATCTATCAGACTAGACACACAACGGTCCGTCTCATGGATCGAAATGAACGGAGTCCTCTCAATCATGATGTAGGCCACCCCACCTCCTCGTAGCTTCCTCGTTTGTGACTTTGTCCTCATGTTAACATGTGTTAAGGAGGCGTCCTTACACATGAGGACAATAGCATGATAAGATGTGCTCTTATCATTTCAACCCGTAGGTGGGAGGTCTAGAGTTTGTGTGTACTTAGTTATAAAACAAACTTCATCATCCTCCACACAAGACATGAAATTCAGCCATCACTAGTTAGAGAGAAGGAGAGTTCATTTTGTTCATATTCTTACATTCTTAGATAGAGAAAGAAAATCAAGAATAAAATTTATATCAATTAGAGTGATCATAAACTTTAGAGATCATTCCCTAATACTCTTTTCTAGCTGTATCCTTAGAGGATAATTGAGTAGTAGTTGTTCCTATCATCTCCCGGCACGTGGCCAATAGAAATGTGGTACTTTCGGCATTTAGATCATTGAGGACTTACCAAATTAGATTTGTGGTCATCGGCATCAATATAAACATTCAATCAAAGGACTACAAGGGTATGTTTTCATATCTTAACTCTTGTCCATTATATTCATATATATGATGCTTGATCGTTCCTCTTTAGGGGTTCAGTTAAAATTATTATTTTGCTTCCGCTGCCCCTTTATTTTAGGCGCCAAATACCAACAAATACAGCCTCCACTAACACACATTCAGGCAGTTTGAATCATTTTAAAATAGTGGGTGCTAAGGCATTAAGGTCCAGGTGTCGTTTCAATGTAAAATGAGAAATCATTTTAAATTCAGACACAGCACGTGGACCTAAAACTGTTTTGAAAATTAAGTGTATAAAATTTAATATGACTAAAATTTCAATTGAGATCCTATAGCAAATATGCTGTATTCGCGAAAATACAGCATTCCCTCTTAAGTGGTACATACAAGATTCAATTCTTACAGCAATTGGTGATTAATACTGTATTCAAGAGCCTTATTGTGTTCCCCTTTGATTAATGCACACTACAACTGAAGGAAGGTAATTGTACCCTCTTATTCCTATAGTAAGGATATAACTCGTAGGTCTGTGTGTACAATATAAAATTGTGGACACTATATTCATGCTTACAGTATCCCCCCTTAACTGATGATTGCAATAATAAAAACTTACATGGGCTTTAATCGAGCTTTAGCATTCCTAATTCCTAGCAGAGCATACAGAACCTTGTTGTGCTGAGAGGCTTTGTGAAGATATCGGTGATCTGAATATATGTATAGATTGTTTTGGTCCTTATATCTTTGTTCTCCACATGATATCGGATGAAATGATGTTTCATGAATATGTGTTTGGTCCTTGAGTGTAGTACAGGATCATGAAATGATGTTTCATGATGTTTTGTCACACATGATGGCAGTTTCTTTATCCTTGATGCCATAGTCCTGTAGCTTTTGCTACATCAAAAGGATCTGCATACAGCAGCTTCCAGCACCATAATATTCTGACTCATCAATTGTGGAAAGAGAGTTGTCCAATTGCTTCTTACCGAACCATGACACAAGTCTTGGTCCAATGAAGTGACAAGTTTCTTTTGTACTCTTCTTATCCAGCTTGCAGCCTCCGAGATTCGAGTTGTTGTAGCCTACCAAATCGAATCCTCCTTACTTAGGATACCACAAACCTACATTGATTGTTCCTTTGACGTACTTAAGAATTTGCTTGGCTGTGGTGAAGTTTGACTATTTAGGTGCAATATGATATCGAGCACACACTACTATGTCAAATTCGATATCGGTCCTGCTGGCTGTTAGTAGTTAGCCTATTAGCTTCCTATAGAGTTATTTGTCCACTGGCTTTCCAGCTTCTTTAACACTTATCTATGTGGAAGTGCTCGTGGGGGTCGATGAGGACTTTGAGGTGTTCATCCCAAATTTGTCGAGCAGATCCTTATTGTATTTCTCCTGGTTGATGAATATACCTGTAGAAAATTGTTTGACCTGCAACCCTAAGAAATAATTAAGTTCTCCATCATACTCATTTAACATTTACTTTGCATGACATGAGGGAACTTGTTATACAGATCTAGGTTAGTTTAACTAAAAATAATATCGTAGGCATAAATTTGAACAACAAGAAGGTCATCACCTTCCTGGATTTTGAAGAGTGTCTTGACAACAGCACCTTTCACACATCCGTTGTTGATAATATAAAGTGATAGGGTTTCTTACCATAATCTAGGTGCTTGCTTAAGTCCATACAGTGTTTTCCTTAGCTTGTAGACTATATCACCTTCTTCCGTGTTGGCAAACCATGGAGGTTATTCGACATACACTTCCTCAGTTAGGTCATCATTCAGGAATGCACTCTTAACATTCACTTGATATACAATGAAGTTCTTGTAAGATGCAAATGCTAGGAATATCCTAATGGCTTCTTATCTGGCAACATGAGCAAAGGTTTCTTCATAGTCTATGCCTTCTTCCTGTCTGTAGCCTTGGGCAACCAGTCTGGACTTGTTTCTTATACCTATACCATATTCGTCCTTCTTGCCTCGAAACACCCAGTTAGTTACAATTACGGTTGATGGGTTGGCCTGGGAACTAAGTACCAAACATTGTTCCTTTCGAAACCATTAAGCTCTTCCTCCATGGATGTAATCCAATGAGAATTATTGAGAGCTTCATTAGTCTAAACAAGTTCTGATTGAGCTAAGAATACAGCTAGTGTGCACATGGTGAGTTTAAGGAGTTCGGCTTTAGACTTTCGTACAGGGAATTGGGACGTGACATGTCCATATACTGTTTCCTCTTCTACACATAGTACAGTTCTTTATGTACTCTGTACTATTCTTTTGGTGGAAACACCAGCACCAATAACCAATTACTAACTCCTGTGGGTGATTTCTTAATCATCTCTTGTCATGTTCAATTATGCATTCCTAGATGTGTCCTGTTGTTCTGTAGGTCCAGCTTCAATTTCCACAACATCAGCTTCTACTACATCATCTGTTCTTACAACTGCGGGTTTTATTTCTAGAGAGATAACAGGATCTTTCTGAGGCTATGGAATTTCCTCAAGAGTTAAGGTATGGACTGCTTGGGTTAGGTTACCTACTCCAGTAGGATCATAATTAGGTTCATCAAAGATAATATGACTAAGTCTTATATAGTCAGTTTCCTCTTGTTGAAAATCCTAAAAGCCTTGTTGCGACAGGAGTATCAGACAAATATTCCCTCATCAGACTTCTCATCAAAAGTCTTGAGCTGATCCTTCCTGTTGTTAAGAACATAACACCTGCAGCAACAAATGTGAAAGTATGCAACCATAGGAGTGTTATTTCTCCATACCTCGTATGCGGTTTTTTGTGGTGTTTATCGATGATACAACGGTTTTGTGTATAGCATGCTGTACTTGTTGCTTCTCCCTAGAATCGCTATGGCAACTTTCTTGCAACAATCATTGTTCTAGTTGCCTCCTTCAGCGTTCTGTTCTTTTGATCATCAACACCATTTTGTTGTAGAGTCCGAGCTGCTGAATATTCATGATGTATGCCATTGTCCACACATTATTGCTCTATGAAGTGGCTTGTGAATTCTGTGCCTCTATAGGACCGAATGGATAATATGCTTAGCCCTTTCAGGGTTACGGCAGCTTTGTGGTTGTCTCCTTCTTCTTTCTCAAGAATATGGTCCAAGAGTACTTGGAGAAATCATCAATAATAACAAGACATTATTTCTTGCCTTCCAGGCCGACAGGGTCTAAAGGTCCATATAAATCCATATGAAGTAAATCCAGGACCTTGTGGGTTGAGAGATATGATTTTCTCTTCAGAGAGGTCTTGACATTCTTGGATTTCTGATAGGGTCCACAGAAACTATTCTTATGAAATGAGATATCTGGCAAAACCTCTTGTCGGGCCAACTTGATATGAGCCATCTTTTTGTGCCATTGCCAGCTTTACCTAACTGGTTTCTTGTGAGGACTACTTGCTTGGTCCTTCACCCTACAGTGTACTCCAAAAAAATTAAGCGAGAATTATTTATCACAGAACGGGCTAACACTCAGTAGGTTCTACTATAGTCCTACTACATAGGCTACATCGGTGATTTTGAATTTTCGTACAAGCAGAATTTCTTTCCCTCTCGTATTCCCTTTGGACTTATCGCCGAATCGAACCTCTGGACCTCAACCTTCTACTAATCTGACAGTTATTGATATGTCATGTCATGTGTCGAGAACATCCACTGTCGAAGTACCATATGTCCTCCTCCCTGATATCCTGTAATCAAAATTAAGTAGATTTTGGTCCCCATTGTTCTTTGGGTCCTTGGATATTGGTGCCTTTTGGTACCCAAATTTTCCTTATGGCAATAGGTTTGATGTAGGTCTTGTTGGGTCCTTTTTTCGAGATTTATTTGGGGCAGGCATGTTTCGCTGTAAGCATTATTACTATGCATGAAAAATTGAGAATTTTAGTTCCAGTAAGGTTGTTGTCTGGGGAGGAACCATGATGCTTTGCTTTCTGGATTACCTCCTGAGTTTCCAGTTGGATTCCCAGAGCTGCTGTTGATAGAACTGAGCGGAAGCTTGCTTGCGAAAGAGGCGCCTGGGTTCCTGTACCCAGTATTGAGGAGCTGTGTACTACTAGGTGCAGACTGTTGATAGTACTAGGGTATAGCCTTCTTCCATTGCTATTGGCGATGCTGCTCGTATGCTTGAGGATCAAACTATTGGCGGGCTGTACTGTTCGCTGCTTACTATATGAGTTTGGTGGCGGAATGGCAGTCTTGGTTTTCTAACAAGGTGCAGCTGTTGCTTTATATTTGTCTACAGGAATAGTCTTTGGAGTCTCCTCGTTCTTGGGGATTAGGATAGGTTCCACCCCTTTGACAAATACAGTTCTGTTTTGCTACTATTGGAGAACGAGATGTATCCTAAGTCACGTTTATCATGGACATGTTGGCCAATGCTAAGGATACCTTTCATCTTCTTGGATGATTTCTCAAATAATTTGTGGATGGTGTCGAGTTTTCCCTCTCTTTCCTCAAGAAGCTGTATCATGGCTTCCAGTAGAGCATAATCGTTTGTCTTACTTTGATTGTGAGATTTTACCTCATTTATTTCCATTTATAAGTTGACGATTGCTCTCTGTGAGTTTTTCATGTGTGGCTTTGCTGTTTTCGCAATCCAAAGACGTATTTCATAATTTATTTTTAGCAAGTCATTTTCATCCTTCAGCTCCAGGTTGGAAAGTGAGAGCTGTAAGTTTTCTTGTTTTAACATCTCATGGGCTTGTTGAATGGTTCTAAACTCATTCATAAAGTTTTCAAAAGTATGCGATGAAGCTTACCTCATCATCATTTTCGTCATCTCTTCTTATTTTGCTATAAAGCACATGTATGCTTTATCTCCAATCTCATCGCCATAGGAGTCTTTCTCGGTGACAGCCCGTAGACACTCCTCTGCCTTGGTTGTTGTAGGCGGTGCGTATAATTCCCAAATCAGTATACCTTTAGCTTGCTTCTCCAATCACCTCCCTTTTCATCCTATTCCCATTACTCGGCCTCCAGTAGTTTTTATACATTGGGATGAGGACATCTATTTGCGCAGTGTGCTGGATTCCTGCAATTATAACATAAGTTGGAGTCTCCGGAGGATGGTGACTCGGAACGCACCTTGTTGAAGTATTTTGGTTTATAGGTAGCTTTTTTCAGACTTCTTGATGATTTTTTGGAATTTGTGCATGGTCAGTGCCATCTCATCTTGTGGACAGCATGTCATCATCGTCATCTCCAACAACTTTGGAGGTGCTATGGACAGAGGTGCTAGGGGCAGAGCTGTGTCTCATCTTCTCTAAAGGATAATACAGATGAAGAAATTGCAGCCTGGAAACCTAAGCATATTCCCAAGACAAGATTGGAGCTAACCACTGAGGAAAGGAAGTTGGCCAACCTTGGCAACCGGTCCAGAGATATTTTATACCAAACTCTTGATAAAGCCACTATGGTAAAAATCAAGAATTACAAGAATGCCAAGGAGATATGGGACATATTAGCAGTAATATGTGAAGGAATTGAGCTGATCAAGGAGAACAAACTGTCAATTGATACTCAAAAATTTGACAACTTCAAGATGAAGACTGGAGAGACCATTCATCATGTGGATACCAAGTGCACATAAATCATCAATGAAATCAATTCTCGGAAAGACCTATGGCAACTGAAAGATGGCCCTGAAAGTTGTGAGGTCTATTAATATAGAATGGAGCATGAAGGCAGTAGACATGAGGAAATCCAAGGATCTTAACAAAATGAAGATCCAAGAGCTATTCTTAGATCTCAAGGCATTTGAGTTTGAACTTCCTTGCTCATTATCCTATAAACCAGCATAAAAAGGAATTGCCTTTGCAGCCAAGTCACCTGCAAAGAACCTAGCTGAAGCATTCCCTCCAAGTCCTCTACACTTTGAGGAAGAAATGGCTTTTATAATGCAAAGATTCAGTAATTTCAGGAAGAATTACTCAAAGTACAAGAAGAACTACAAGGAGAATCCCGGAAGGAACCAAAAAGCTGGGAACTAGAAGGTGGAATGCTATAACTGTCATAAGATAGGGCATATCCAATATAATTGTCCTGACCTCAAGAATGATGATGAAAAGAAGGACATAGGCAAAAGAGAAGACAAAAGGAAAGTCCTCATTAGAGAACACCGAATGCTAGAGATTGTGGAATCAAGCAATTAATTCTTCTGTAAAGAAAAAAATGACGACAAGTGCTTACTAGACAACATAGTTGATGATGAGCTATGCTCTAAACCCCAAACTTCAGGATGTTCTAGCTCAGACATGTATGAAGAGCTTAATTTACACAAGCCTCTAAACCAACTATTAAAAGACTTTGAAATCCTTAAAATAGTATATCTAGCTGAATCATCTGAGAACACTCAACTGAAAAATGAGAAAAGTCAGCTGAAAAATGATTTGGACAAACTCAGCCAAGAGTCGGCCACTATTGAAAACAAGAAAGCTGAGCTTGAAAGACTCTAAACTAAACTTAAAAAACTCAGCTGAAATTGATACATCCACAACTGATATTAACAGGCTGACTATATTAACCAATGAGAAATCAGCTGCACTCACTCATACTAAAACTGAGTTTTCAAAACTAATATAGTTGAGCAATGCACAAGCTAAGAAAATAACATCTATGAAAGCATCAATAAACTTAGATGGATTATGTACAAATCAAAGGCCACTTTATTTAAAATCAGGCCTTGGATATGATCCCAATACTCCTTCAAGTTCAAAAACCACTTTCATAACGGGAGAAAGAATTGTCGAGACTGTTGAGTATATCAAACATGTGTTTTAAACACAGGCAGCAGTGTCGTCAATAGTTTAGGCAAGAACCAAGATTATCAAGGCACCATCCCAGATAGGGGACTAGGCAATGGCCAAAAAAGCATCAGCAGTCAAGACATTATCAGTCTAGTTATTACCAAAGACTCCCACAAAATAGATTTCAAAATGGGAGAGGAAAATGGAAACCTCAAGGTATCCAAATTTTCAAAATTATTACGGTATGGAGACCCCAAAATCTTAATCATAGGACTCAGCCAAGAGTTAACAATGACTCCTACCAAACAAATTACCAGTCATATCCTATATATAATCCAAACGAGGGATATAGAAATCAAAAGAATGCATATCAAAATGAGTTTGACAAACACAGGAGAAATCACTTCTCCAAGAAAACGGGTACGTAAATATTTTCTTAATGATTGCATAAGAGATGGAAGGATTGCTTCAAGTTACCTCAAGATCACCAGTAGGAGGTGAAGAATGGTATGTGGACTTTGCGTGCTCAAGACATATGACATGAAATAAGAAAGTTCGGTCAAGCTATATTAAAGAAACAGGCCCATATGTAACCTTTGGGGATAGCTCAAGTGGAAAAATTAAAGGTTACGGAAAGCTGCACAGAGGGAACATTGTCATTTCAAAGGTGCAGTATGTCAAAGGACTCAAGTACAATCTCTTGAGCATAAGCTAGTTATGTGATGAGAATAATCGAGTAGTTTTCAATAAATGGAAATGTATGGTGGTTGATCTCTTATCTGAAGAATTAAAACTCCAAGGCAATAGAATAAGTGACCTATATATGATAGACTAGAAAACAGGCACACCAAATGCTTATTTCATATCAAAGATAATAGCTGAAAATGGATGGATCTGGCACAAAAGACTAAGTCACCTGAACTTCAAGGCTCTCAACAAGTTAAACTCACAAAAATTGGTAATAGGTCTTAGGAATTTTCAAGAAGAGGGATACTCTCTGTGATGCATGCCAGAAATAAAAGAAGACCATAGCTTCATTTAAGTTTGTTCAACTTACCAGTCTAACCAACAAGGTACTGGATCTACTTCACATGGATCTTTTTGGTCTATCAAGCCAAGAAGACTAAGTGAAAGGAAGCATGCATTGGTAGTTATGGATGATTACTCAAGATACACTTGGATAGTTTTTCTCTTCAAGAAGAGTGAAACTCTAACCAAGCTGCCTGAGCTTCTGAGAAAACTTCAAAATGGGAAATCCCTATCCATCATAAAAATCAAATCACACAAAGGAGGAGAATTTCTCAACAAAGCCATAACTGAATATTGTGTTCAGAATGGGATTCAACATAAAGTGTCATCTACAAGAACACCACAACAAAATGATGTTGCTGAAAGAAGAAACAGAACCCTCAAGGAAGCAGCCACGACAATGATTGCTGAGATCGATCTTCCTAAAAGGTTCTGGGCTAAAGCTGTCAACACAACATGCCATACTCAGAACAGGAGTATGATTCTAGGGAGACACTGTAAAACTCCGGAAGAGATTTAGAATGGTAGATTACCAACTGTTTCATATTTTCATATTTTTTGTTGTAAGTGTTTTATCCACAATAATGGCAAAACCCAACTGAATGCGCTTGGTGCAAAATTTGATGACAGTATCTTTATGGAATACTCACATATAAGCAAGGCATAAAAAGTCTTTAATAAAGAACATTAGTTGTGAAAGAAACACCTCATGTTGTATTTGATAAATCTACTGCTGAGTACAGGAAATAAGTGGAACAAATTGAGCAAAATCTCGAAGCCACCTCTCTAGAAGAAGTCATTATCAATGACACAGGGTTGATGGACCAAGTTGGTGAAGACCCTGTTAGGGTTGTATACGTCAAAGCATACTTTATGCTTGTATTACCTAATTTCCCGGTCTTTATCTATGAGAATATTTAATTCATTTATCACATGTTTTGTATATTTATTCACGCTATAGTTATGCAAATGTAGTCTAAATTACTTTATATTGTAGATAATGTGGTGTGTCGTGTCACACAGAAGATCACATTATCGGTTCCTTATATATTAATATTTAGTTCACAACCTATATAACATTAGACCGTTATGTGAGAGGTTGTAGTATATGCTTGAGATTGGTTGGTCTTGACCATTAGCATATATTAGCATATTCGTTATCCGTTGAACTGGATCGAGGTGAGATAGATTCTTCTGTATTGACTATAAGAAGAACGCACATCTCAAAAAATTATTATTTCTGAATTCTAATGATTAATATTTAATTATATATATTTAATATTTATTGCTTTGATTTATCATGGGTGAGAGCCACAATGATTGACTCAATATGCTCGATATTTTGGGCAATATTATTATTTATATGATAATTAATATTATAGCTAGAAATCGTGTCCCGACCAGTCGGGTTGATCATGTCCCTTGAGGCACTCGACAGAATTATTATATTAAACCCTGCAGGTGGAATTAATGTTTCGATATAACAATAAAGGTCGAGTGGTATACTCATGTATAATATATTAATTAATTAAAAGCTGTCAGTAGCTTAAATTAATTAATGGACATGGAATATCTTAAACACGGGAAATAATTAATTCAAAAAGGAGCCCAATTTCGTAATTTGCGATTTTGGTAGGAAGTGCAATATCAACTTTTTAGTGGACTAAGTTGATATTTAATAGAGTCACTATATTAGGAAGAGTTCTAATATAGGAAGAGGACATCTATTAAGAGTCCTTACTATATCCTCCTTAAGATCCCTAGTAGTAGTCCAAGAGCCTATAAATAGGACATAAAAGGGAGTAGACCAATTTTCATCATTATTCCAAGGTTGTGAGATTGATTTTTTCATCTTGTGTTTAATTGTAGATCAAGACTTGTGTCTTTGATTCTATAATTTAGATAACACATAAATTTACTTGAGAGTGTTCATAAAATACTAAAAAGCAAATAAAAATCGAGTGACTCTCATCAAAGGAGATTTCGGTCGATCCATTGTTGTCCAAGTAACATCCGGTATCTCGTTGCCCACACAACGTCCGAGTGAAGGCGGATCATACTATAGAAGATCTTGAGGTAGAAATACAAGTAGATCAAGGAAGAGTACGAGGAGGTGTTCAATCGACCAAAAGAGAATTTATACCACTTCACGTCAAAGGTATTAATTACCAACCCCTATGCGTAAATATGTGTATTTAATTGTTTATTAATATGTTTAGTTAATTAATTGACAAGCCTTAATAGATTCAGTTTTTATGTTGGTTAGTTTATAAAAACTTTCATACAATATTTTCACCAACTAGCTTCCGCTGCGTTTTATATTCCAACAATTGGTATCAGAGACGGTCTTTAGGTTCTGTTCAATTTAATTAATTTGGTGATTAATATGCTAGTAACTAAATATTCATGTAGTATGATTTTTGGAATATTTTGCTAGAATTTGTCTTGCGGGAGAATATGATCCAATTATCATGGCTATGTGATGTTTTTTATTTATTTACGCATTTTTGGTAATCTGGCCCGGTTTTGAGGTATGTATAAGTTTTTTCCGTGAGAAAATACACGGGTAAAATAGGATTTATTTTTCTTGTAATTTGCTGTAAATTCGATATATTTTATTTCGAATAAAATAGTAATCGAGTTGGAATACACAAAGTACGAAAGAGAAAGAAGTGCAGCGCGAAGAGGAGTCCCGATTGGACGAACCGACCGAGACTAGCAGGCTGCCGATCGAAACTCTGACAAGAATGTTCGCCATGGCTCGCTACACTCGGCCAAAGAAGATAACTCGGCAGTCCTAAATGGCAATGGGGCAATGGCCTGGGCAATGGGCAACGGCAAGAATGGGATAAATGCCAACGAGTCAAGTTGTCCGGATTTAGGTTGTCGATTCGTTTTTCCACGAAATGCTTGAAGCAGTGGGAGCAGACGATCCGAAGATTTTTTCGTTATTCAAAACGAGGAATAAAAGCCATGATAATTGGATTTAATTATCCGATTTTTATTATTTGTTGGTTTTATTATTTGGATGTATGGCATGAATGGATGTATGCGTGACATGTTTCCGTGTATGTTAGGACGAGAAAATTAAAAACCTTACTTTTTCAAAATAACTAAGTGATTTTAAATTGATTTTTCAAAATAAAATTAGCCTCCATAATTGGTTTAAATTGTGAAATAATTAGCATGCGTGTTGACATTAGAGTCTTCCTCCACATCGGATGTGCTAATTATTGGCTCACTGGTTTAAACTTCAAATTTGATAACAAAAAGGTGAATATTATTTTATGATAGGACATCTCCATCTGTAGGACTATTATCATTAAATGATATTCTAAGGTTTGTTAAATAATGGTGTTCACTTAGGTGTATTGATTAATAAGCTCCCCATCTGAGTCTGTTAATTAAATACATGGCCAAGAGGAACCAACTATTAATTTTACTTGTCAAAACGCATCTCGGCTAGATAGTAAAATTGAAGACGTTAAAATCTACTTGAAAATGTATTTGTAAACGTCCACACCATCGTGGCTTGCATGTGCGATTTTTCAAGGTGTTGGTTGATTGCATATATATTGTGTTTTAAGGTTTTTCAATATATTTTGCATCGAATTATGTGATTAATGGTGTTTTTAATTTTATTCTCAGATGTCTTTCAATCCACTAGCTGTTATTCTCAATGAAAACAAACTTGATGGCACTAACTTTGCCGACTGGAAAAGAAATCTTGATATTGTCTTTACTGTCGAGGGGCGTAAATTTGTTTTAACTGAGGAGAGCCATTTGGAACCAGAAACGGATGCCACTCCTGAAGAGTTGGATGAATTCCGGAAATGGAAAAAGTCTGATGAGATGGCTCGCTGTTACATTTTGGCTTCACTGACAAATATATTGCAACATCAGCATCAGACGATGGGCTCGGCCGCAGAAATGATGAAAAATCTCACTGAGATGTTTGGTCATCAGAACCGTCCGGCTAGGCAAAATGCAATGAGGGATTTGATGACAACCCAAATGTCTTAAGGGACCCCAGTAAGGGATCACATTCTTAAAATGATGTCTCAGTTGAACGAATTGAGTATACTGGGGGCTACTATCGATGCGGAATCGCAGGTCGATATTATCTTGGGCAGTTTGCCAAGAAGTTTTGAGAAGTTCCTCCTCAACTACAATATGAGTGGTAGGACTTACACATTGGCGGAACTTTTGAAGAGCTTCAGTCTGCCGAAGGTCTCTTCAAACAAGTTTATCATCAAATTCTTCCGGTAACCGGTGCTGCTTCTTCAAAACCCAAATGGGGAAAGAAGAAAAAGCAGGTTGGCCAGAAGCAAGTGGCAACCTTCAAAGCTAAGGGCAAGGCCCCTCAGTCAAAGGCTCCTCAGCCCGAGGCAAACAAAAAGCCGAAGGGCAAGTACTTCAATTGCGGTCTGAAAGGACATTTCAAGAGTGACTGCCCTAAGAAAGGTACGTCTCATGCACTAGTAGTCAAAACATATTTGGCTGCCTGTTATATCATTTCGTGGATAGTGGATTCGGACTCCACTGATCATGTTTGTTATGACTCGCAGGGGTTCCAAGTAACCAAGGTACTTAGTGCGGATGATATTACAATAAGCTGGGGCGTCTATTCCAGGATGAAGACTGTTGCAGTGGGAGTCGTGCAGTTAAAAGTTGAAGATATGATTTTAGTTCTAAATAATGTATTATTGGTACCCGATTTTAGAATGAATTTAATTTCAGTTTCTAAATTGCATCGTGATGGATATTCAATTTCTTTTGAAGATAATGCAATTATTAAAAGAAATGGTGAATATATTTGCGGGAGTACTTATAATGAAGAACTTTATATCATTAATGTTGCACCAGCTCCCTTGCATAATTATAAATCGCTTAATTCTTTGACTAATCCTAATAAAAGAAAAGAACCTTCGAGCATAAATCAAACATATTTGTGGCATTTACGATTGGGTCATATTAACCTTAGAGGAATTCAAGATTGGTGAGCAATGGCCCATTGGATTCGCTCCAAGTTGAGTCATTTCCAACCTGCGAATCCTGTCTAGAAAGTAAAATGACTAAAAGGGCTTTCCAAGGCCAAGGAAATCATGCACAAAATATATTGGAATTAGTGCACGCCGATGTATGTGGTCCAATGAATATCCAGGCTAGGGGTGGTTTTGAATACTTTATCACATTTATAGATGATTATTCGAGATATAGATACATCTATTTGATGCGATGTAAGTCTGAATCTTTTGATAAGTTCAAAGAATTCAAGGCTGAAATGGAGAAGCGTCATGGACAGAGTATCAAGTCACTACGATCTGATCATGGTGGCGAATACCTTAGTGGAGTGTTTTTGGATTTCTTGGCACATGAGGGGATTACTTCCCAGCACACAGCGCCTGGTACACCACAACAAAATGGTGTTGCTGAAAGAAGGAATCGTACTTTATTAGAGATGGTTAGGTCAATGATGAGTTATTCTGATTTACCTATTTCATTTTGGGGATACGCCTTGGAAACAGCGGCGTACATTCTAAACTTGGTGCCTTCAAAATCAGTTCCAAAAACACCCACATAACTGTGGAATGGTCGCAAGCCCAGTCTAGGATATGTTTGGATTTGGGGTTCACCAGCACACGTTCTGAATAAAGAAGCCGATAATTTGGCATCTCGTACAGAAGTACGAGTGTTTGTGGGATATCCTAAGGAAATGAAGGGTGGCCTATTCTACAGTCCTAAAGACCAGAAGGTCATTGTTAGCACCAATGCCTAGTTCTTAGAGAAGGACTATGCCACAAGCCTAGGAGGGAGGTCATTCTAGAAAAACGTAGGGGCGAGATTTCGATAATACCAATTGTACAAACACCTAGTGTGCCACGTATCGACACTATTGTGGATACGCAAACCAAGGACATGCCTCGTCATAGTGGGAGGGTTGTTCGTCAACCTGAACATTTCATCGGCGTGGGAGCATCTTTAAACCACTCCCCAGACCATGATGAAATGGATCCATGTACGTACAAACATGCAGTTCAAGATAAGGATGCTGAATCCTGGAAAATAGTAATGGAATCCGAAATGAGATCTATGGATTATAATCAATTGTGGGAGCTAGTAGAGCTACCCAATGGGGTAAGACCCATTGGAAGTAAGTGGGTCTACAAGTGTAAGAGAGGATCGAAAGGGAAGGTTGAAACCTTCAAAGCAAGGCTTGTTGCAAAAGGTTATACTCAGAAGGAGGGCATCGACTACGATGAGACCTTTTCACCAGTAGCCATGCTTAAATTGATTCGGATTCTCTTAGCTATAGCTGCGCATTTGGATATGGAGATTTGGCAGATGGATGTCAAGACTGTGTTCTTGAACGGGAGTCTTGATAAGGAAATATACATGCGTCAACCTGAGGGATTCATTGCTGAAGGAGAGGCACTTAGTGTGCAAGCTTAAAAGAGCCATTTATGGTCTCAAGCAAGCATCAAGGTCATGGAACATGCAATTTGATGAGGTCATTCAATCGTATGGTTTTGTACAGTGTCCTAGTGAGGTTTGTGTATACAAAAAGTCCGATGGAAATGTGCTGGTGTTTCTTATACTGTATGTAGATGATATACTTCTAATTGGAAACAATGTGAAGGTATTATCAGACATAAGGGTATGGCTGTCTGAGCAGTTCTATATAAAAGATTTGGGATAAGCCGGACATATTCTTGGTATTAAGATCTTTCGAGATCGCAAGAAAAGGATGTTGTGCTTATCTCAGGCATCCTATATCAATACGATGCTAAAGCTTATGCTTCGGTAGTGGGAAGCCTCATGTATGCTATGCTTTGCACTAGGCCTGATATCTATCATGCTGTAGGCATGGTGGCGAGATATCAGTCGAACCCAGGACCGGGACATTGGATTGCTATCAAGCATATACTCAAGTACCTGAGAAGTATTAGGGAGCATATGCTTGTATATCAATCGGATACACTTTATTCTTTGGATTACACTAACTCAGATTTCCAGTCAGACAAAGTTAAGCTTAAGTCAACCTCGAGATATGTTTTTGTTGGACTTAGATGTGGTTCTTGGTTTGCATAGAAGTATCACAATTTTATTGTGGCAATACTGGTGCATTTATAAACCCGTAGGAACCGCGAGCCCATAGAGCAAGGAAACATATCAGTCGCAAGTAATGTTGTAAAACGAGGGAATGTAGTGTTGTTCAAGATTACATCTGGAAACAACCTAGTTGATTCTTTCATGTGGAAGGAATGGGGTTGAGATGTATGGCAGCATTGCTTTGAGTATAAGTGGGAGATAGATAGACATAGTCTAGATAGTATACTTCAAAAGCATGTTTTGAGTATAAGTGGGAGATTGTTAGGGTTGTGTACGTCAAAGCATATTTATTCACGCTATGGTTATGCAAATGTAGTCTAAATTACTTTATATTGTAGATAATGTGGTGTGTCGTGTCACACAGAAGATCACAATCGGTTCCTTATATAGTAATATTTAGTTCACAACCTATATAACATTAGACCGTTATGTGAGAGGTTGTAGTATATGCTTGAGATTGTTTGGTCTTGACCATTAGCATATATTAGCGTATTCGTTATACATTGAACAGGATCGAGGTGAGATATATTCATCTGTATTGACTATAAGAAGAACGTACATCTCGGAAAATTATTATGTCTTAATTCTAGTGATTAATTAATTATATATATTTAATATTCATTGCTTTGATTTATCATGGGTGAGAGCCACAATGATTGACTCAATATGCTCGATATTTTGGGAAATATTATTACTTATATGATAATTAATAATATAGCTAGAAATTGTGTCCCGACCAGTCGGGTTGATCATGTCCCTTGAGGCACTCAAATGGATTATTATATTAAACCCTGCAGGTGGAATTAATTTTCCGATATAATAATAAAGATCGAGTGGTATACTCATGTATAATATATTAATTAATTAAAAGCTGTCAGTAGCTTAAATTAATTAATGGACATGGAATATCTTAAACACGGGAAATAATTAATTCAAAAGGGAGCCCAATTTCGTAATTTGGGATTTTGGTAGGAAGTGCAATATCAACTTTTTAGTGGACTAAGTTGATATTTAATAGAGTCATTATATTATGAAGAGTTCTAATATAGGAAGATGATATCTATTAAGAGTCCTTACCATATCCTCCTTAAGATCCCTAGTAGTAGTCCAAGAGCCTATAAATAGGACATAAAAAGGGGTAGGCCGATTTTCATCATTATTCCAAGGTTGTGAGATTGATTTTTTCATCTTGTATCTAATTGTAGATCAAGACTTGTGTCTTTGATTCTACAATTTAGATAATACATCAATTTGCTTGAGAGTGTTCATAAAATACTAAAAAGCAAAGAAAAATCGAGTGACTCTCATCAAAGGAGATTTCGGTCGATCCATTGTTATCTAAGTAACATCCAGTAGCTCATTGCCCACACAACGTCCGAGTGAAGGCGGATCATACTCTAGAAGATCTTGAGGTAGAAATACAAGTAGATCAAGGAAGAGTACGAGGAGGTGTAATTAATTATTTATTTATCTATTTAGTTAATTAAAGGACAAGCCTAAATAGATCTGGTTTTTATGTTGGTTAGTTTATAAAACCTTTCATAAAATATTTTCACCATCTAGCTTCCGCTGCGTTTTATATTCCAACAGACCCAACTGCAGATCGCCCACACCTATCTTAACTGATCATATCATAGCTGAAGATGATCCAATCACAGCTGAACCAGACACAGCTGAAATCAAATAAGACTTAGCTGATGGACACACAAACTCGACAAATCCTCAGCTCAATCCTACAGAAGGAACAAGCAATGATAATCAACAACCAAAAGTAGATGATGAAGATGATACTCCCCAATGGCTAAAAGATCACCCCATTCAACAAATAATTGGGAACCTATCTGATGGAGTCAAAA
The DNA here is from genome assembly GCA_033398695.1 of Orobanche coerulescens. Lineage (NCBI taxonomy): Eukaryota > Viridiplantae > Streptophyta > Magnoliopsida > Lamiales > Orobanchaceae > Orobanche > Orobanche coerulescens. The sequence continues at coordinate 126,947,390 of CM065813.1, read as the reverse complement.
CCAAAAAGCCAAAAGAACCAATAGGAATGGCAATGCTCTCCTGTTTCATGTCTCGAATGGAGCTTAAAACAACAAAACAAGCTCTGGATGACTACACATGGGTGATTGCAATAATAGAAGAGTTAAACCGCATGTAAAGGAACAATGTGTGGGAACTGATAGACAAACCAAATCACAAGAAGGTCATTGGCACCAAATGGGTTTACAAGAAAAATTGCGATGTAGATGGAGTTGTTGTTAGTAATAAATCCAGATTAGTTGCTAAAAGGATATGCTCAATGTGAAGGACTAGATTTTGATGAAACCTACACACCAGTAGCAAGATTACAAGCAATCAGGTTATTTCTTGCCTATGCAGCTGTCAAGATTACTGGAAGAGGAAGTCTATGTTGAACAACCTGCTGGATTTGTCAAATGAGACAAGGTGTACAAGCTATTCAAAGCCTTATATGGACTCAAATAGGCACCAAGAGCCTGGTATGAAACACTATCCATATCCCTTTAGAAAAATGGATTATGCAAGGGAAAGGTGGACAAACCTTATTCAGAATTAGACATGAAGACCACATACTACTAGTTTAAGTATAGGTGGATGATATCATCTTTGGCTCAACAAATCCTGAACTATGTGAAAAATTCTCAAACCTTATGCAAGGAGAATTTGAAATGAGCATGATGGGTAAACTTAACTTCTTTCTTGGTTTACAAGTCAAACAGGTTGAAACTGGTATTTTCATCAACCAAGCAAAATATGAAAGGGGGATGATCAAAAGATTTGGCATGTAGTCAGCCAAGCCCTTGAGGGTACCAATGAGCACATCTCTCCGCATTGACTCAGATGATGGAGGCATACCAGTGGATCTAACCCACTACACAGGATTAATTTGATCATTATTATACCTCATTGCAAGAAGACCTGACATATCATATGCAGTAGGAGTGTGTACAAGATTTCAATCCAAACCGAATCAGTAACATCAGGAAGCAACAAAAAGAATAATTAGTTAGATAAAATCCACAATTAATTTTGTATTATGGTATCTGAAAAATGACAACTTTGAACTTTCAGGATATTCTGATGCTGATTTTGTAGGCTGTAAAATAAATAGAAAAAACACTAGTGGAACATGTCAATTCCTTGAAACCAGACTGATATCTTAGTTTAGTAAGAAGCAGGTCTCCAACTCAATATCCACAACCGAGTAAGAATACCTAGATGCAGGTAGCTTTTGTGCTCAAATTCTATCGATCAGCAATAACTAAGGGACTACAACATTATTGTGAATGAGGTTCCAATGTAGTGTGACAACAATAGCGCAATTACTATCACAACAATCCGATCCTGGACTCAAGAACAAAGCATATATGTCAAGCATTATTTCATCAGAGACCACGTGATTAATAAGAGTCAAGGTGGAAAGAGTCAGCACTGAATACCAAATAGTTGATATAATCACAAGCCCATGCCAGAAGAATGGTTTCTTTAACTAAGTAGAGAACTTGGACTCCTAGATTTGGATTCAAATACCTAACTAGTGAAGGAACCTAGGTGATCCAAATCTCAGCCATGATGAAAAGGAACCTAGCCGATCCAAATCTCAACCAGTATGGAAGGAACCTAGCTGATCCAGATCTCAGCCAGGAATGAAGAACCTAGATGCTCAGAAACTCGACCAGGATTGAAGAAGTCAGCTGAGATCAAAACTAAGCCAATATCAAAACACGGCTGAGATCCAAAGACAACTAAGAGCAAAATACAGTTGTATCAGAAGTCAAACGGTCAACCAGCTAAGTTCTTAATCTCTTTCAATATTTATTTATATCACACATTGGTTAAAATATGCACGATCCCAGTAACACCATGTCTACATCATGTTGTCTAATTATGTCACACGAACCGCCATTTTTGCAATTAACTATTTTAAAGCCAACTTCAAAAATAGCTACAAAAAGTGATTAAAATTACTTGACAAAAACATCGTCTTCAAAAGTTTTCAAGGAATAACCCTAGTTTTCCGTAAAGCAAAAATTCGAATTTCTCTACACAAAAAATCTAATAAAATCGCAGAAATGAACGCGGCAACATATTTCAAGAACATCAACCAGATATTCGTGAAGGATCAAATAATATTCAGCATAGTGGTGGATTTCCTCGGACTCCTGGAGTCGAACAACTCCCTGTTAATGGCAGATTTAATTCTCAGTATGAAGAAAAATGGTATCTACCATAGTCTCGACATTAACACCTCCAAGCTTTACAAGAAAGCAGTTATCTGCTACTACAAAAGGGCCGAAGTGACTGAACGGGGCATCGAGAGCTTGATTTTTGACGAATCCATCATCACAACCTAACAAATCGTAGCAAATGCATTTGGACTAGAGAGCCATGGAATAGCAGTTGAATCTCTAAAACAAAATCCTTTGGACATCTGATAGTGGATCAAGTTACCTGATCAACCTATGATGATGAAGAATACTGCCAAGAAATCTAATGTTAAGAATGAGTTCAGATACCTGATGGACATGACCAATAAAATCATCATGGGCATGCCAGGATGTTTTGATCAGATGTCCTCATCTAAGTACACAGTGATGGGACAATGATGTAGAAGTAAGGGATTAACTGGCCTGATTACATCCTCAGGTAGTTAGCCAGGGAAGTGAATAAAGCCAGTTGGGATTCCACGAATAAGAAATTGACCCAGAAATTAACCTTTGGTACTCAGATAAATTGGGTTATGGAATTTCTGTTGAAGGCTAAAGGCAAACTAGAAAAGTTCCACAGCAACAAATGCCTTAGCCACCTGGACCTAGCTGCACTGGCTCAGTTTTCAACTCAGCAATCGAGGGCCGTAGAAATGCTTGCTAAGATGAAGTCAGGAACATCATCTTACAAAGAAGCATCAGAATCTGATGATGAAAATGAAGTGGAATCAGTTGCATCCATTCTACCTGCAGTTGAGATTTCCATACATGAACTAACCCCAGCTGAGATTACAACAACTGACATTTTATCCGAAAAGTTAGCTGCATCTGAAGAAATCCCAGATGCACCTGCCAATGAGGAGAATGAAAATATTGACCATCCCCCTTCTCTACTGTTTTCAGGAAGATAAAGTCTCCTAAAAAGGAAGATATCATTCAAGTTGCATCATAACCTGAATCTTCCTCAAAGAGAACATGACTCAAATTCACTCATCTGAGACTCTGTAAGTCTCCCCAAGCTGCAACTCCAATCATTACATGTGCAGCACCCACAGATCAGTCAACAGAGCTGATCATTATTGAAGAACATGAAGACCTCATTCCTGTAGCACCACTTCCTAAACTCCCCAATATTCCTGAGGAGGAAGAAGATGCAGAAGTCCTTGAGGAAGCATACAATCCTTATAGATTCAATTTCAAGGACAATAACCCATTTCATCTCAGCAAAGAACAACTCAAAATGGTAGAAAAGCACAACAATAAGCTTTCTATTATCATCAGTCGGGTTTGGTCAAAGGCTATTATCTGATATTGACCAGATAAATATATCAGCTGGGTTTTGGTCAAAGCAAGTATCAGCTAAGTTTCACCAGATGAAACATCATTCGGGTTTTCCGTCAAGACAAAACATTAGCCGAGTTTGACTAAGTCAAAAGTTCAGCTGAGTTTTCCAAGATAGGATTTTGACCAAGTATAGAATAGACAAATATCAGCCGAGCTTTACCAAGATAAAAGATCGGTCGAGTTTGATGGATACATCAGGCAGGTTTGACCAAGGCAGAAAATTAGCCCATATTTGATAAAGACGGAACATCAACCGGGTATGGACATAAGCTATGTCCACGTCAGTAAATGTTGAAAAGTCAACAAAGACAGCGAATCACATGTATGTTGGGTACAGGGTCGGATATTTGCGCCGTTTGCGGAAGCGTAAATAAAATTGGGGAAAATAAAATGACGCAAGGATTTATAGAGGTTCGGCTATAAACGAGCCTACGTCCTCTCTCGGTATCTTTTTCTATAGGATCAAGATAAAAACCTCTACGCCTCTCTTCTATCGGTCGAGGTATAACCGTTACAATCACGTCTTCTATTGGTCCGTGATAAACCACTCGTACTTGTCTTTGCGTCGGTCCAAGTTAAACCGTTTTCCTTTTCTATCGGACAAGGAATCAACCGCTCTAGCTTTCTATGGGTACTAGATAAACCTCACTTAGATATCGATTGCGATTCTAATAATGCCGGATCCTTGATCCTAATAACACCGAATCCAATCGTATCTTTTCTTTTACCACTCGTGTATGTTTTCGTGAATTCTCACTCAAACACTTACAATTAAGCTCAATATCAACAACAAGAATGTGTGTAATAATATCACAAGTATAGACAATTTGCTCAAGGTTGTTGTACTCAAACAATACCATAGGGATGGTATTTATAGGCTCCATCTTCAAACTAGCCGTTAGCTGCTGAACCTTCTTTACGTACGTTATATGCTCCCCATTACGTACGTTAACCGTGGCTGGTTACGTACGTTAGCATCTTCACAAATCAGTCCAGTGAGTTTCATCATTTGAGTTACGTACGTTAGCCTTTCCTTTGTTACGTACGTTAACATTACGTCACTCATGACGTCATATATCCGTTGTATGCTTTGCTGACTTTGACTTCTCCAACGTTCACTTGTTTGAACTCCTTTACGTACGTTATCTCTCATCCATTACGACGTTAAGTCGCTTTCCATTACGTACGTTAATGATCACATATTACGTACGTTAGCTTTGTGTTTTTCCAGCTTTTTGCACTTCGTTTTCCTTCGATGCTTGCTTCGTCTCTTCGTTGTTTTGTTTTGCTTATCAACATTAATCATCAAAACACTTTTTAATTTATGTATGGAACAAAATGTTCCAACAATCTCCCCCTTTTTGATGATTACAAAACAACACTCCGACAATGGGATTTTCCTGCAAAAATACAAATATATGTATATCTTTACAGACCAAAGTTTTTGACTTTGTCCGTTTCGTTAGAATCTTCTCCCATTATTTTTTCGACTCCTTCTTTCTCCTTACCTTTAACTTTTTGAATTTTTTGAATTAATATCGTCTTTTCGACCTCTCCTCATTTTTCTTCAACTCCTTCGTTTTTCTAATTCTCTTTGAATGCAATCGATTTTCTTCGATTTTTCTCCCCCTTTCACGGTTAATCACATTTTCTAATTATTTCTCCATTCTCCAATATCTCCCCCTTTTTGTTTTCATCAAAAAGTGGATAAAATATCTATTGAAATAATACCACAATATAAAATATGCATGATACTAATTTATGATAAATAAATGCATAAAGGGTAAAAACTCCCCCTAAAAATATTATCTCCCCTTTTTAAAAAAAATACTCCCCCTGAGTAAAATACAAAAAAAAATCAATTTTTGGGGATCCAACCTATAGTTGGTTTTTGTTTGGAAACATAGACGGTATTTGAAACCATTGTTCCTTTAGGAACCCAAATTTTCTTAATTTTTATCGTCCGCTTCGGGCTTTTGCAACTTGAAATATGATGCCCGATTTTCAAACACTTTTCGCAATGGGGTATTTTAAAATTAACGGATTCGTTTTTCGAACGTGGTTTGAATCCTAACCCCTCTTTATTCAAAGTAAACTTTTGAACACCAAGCATTTGTTCAAATTTCTCGTTTCCGCACGAGAATTTCTTTGTCAAAGATTTAAGCTCGGTTTGGATTTTAACGAGATCATTTTTCAAAATATTTTCATTTTCAATACATTTTGAATGATCGATTTCGACAAATTTTTCCTTTTCGATAATTTTAGAATTTTCAATTTCCAAAGATTTAATTTTAGACTTAAGGGATTTAATTTCCGATAAAGCATTTTGAAAATCCGTATGAAGTAATTCAAATGCATCAAAAAGTTCGTCACGGGAGGATGTACTAACCTGACTTTCGACGTCACTGTCGTCGAACGAACTCCGGGCCATGAGAGCGAGATTATTTTGATTGATGAAATCATCGTCTTCATCTTCATCGCTCCATGTTGCTACGAGAACCTCCTTCTTGGGTTTGACACGGCAATTTTTAGCAAAGTGGCCTGGTTTACCACATTGTCGACAGGAGTTGTCGAACTTCTTCGTTTCGCTCGAGATATCCTTCTTCCTCCGGTTTAATAAGGTTTGGAATTTATTAATATTCTTGGCATAATATGCCGCTTCTTCGTCGCTTTCCTCCACCGGGATTTCTTCTTTCTTCCTCGATATCTTAGCCTTCATGGCTAACGATTTTTCTTTCGGTTTCGGCTTGACACTTCGTGATTTTAACACGATCTCATAATTAATTAGCGAACCAACGAGGGCGCTAAAATCGAGTGTGTTGAGATCTTTGGATTCCATAATTGCGGTCACGGTGCCGTCCCATTCGCTAGGTAGTGATCTTAAGATTTTCTTGACTTTTTCACTACTAGATAATGGTTTGCCAAACGAAGCTAGTCCATTGGTGATGACCGAGAATCGGTCGAGCATATTGGTGATGGACTCGTCACCCTTCATCATGAATAACTCGTAGTCATGGAGAAGCATATTTATCTTCGTCTCCTTGACTTGAGTCGTCCCTTCGTGTGTGATTTCTAGAATTTTCCATATTTCTTTCGCACTCTCACACGATGAGATTCGATTGACCTCTTCAGGATTTAAGGCACAGAATAAGAGTTGAGTAGCCTTACAATTTAAATGGTCATTTTTCCAATCGGCATCGTCGTATTCTTCGAAAGATTTGAGCGTACCGTCGGATTTGATTGGAACTTTCGGGCCAAGGCAAATAATCTTCCAAATTTCGATGTCGTATGCTCGGATGAATATCGACATCTTCTTCTTCCACGTCAAATAATTTGAGCCATCAAAGAATGGTGGTCGGTTGAGAGCAAGGCCTTCGACGGGAGCTATTTGAAAAGCCATTGGATCTTTTCTCCTCGGATGTTAAGCCGCGTATTGGAGTACCGCTCCGATACCAATTGTTGGGTACAGGGTCGGATATTTGCGCCGTTTGCGGAAGCGTAAATAAAATTGGGGAAAATAAAATGACGCAAGGATTTATAGAGGTTCGGCTATAAACGAGCCTACGTCCTCTCTCGGTATCTTTTTCTATAGGATCAAGATAAAAACCTCTACGCCTCTCTTCTATCGGTCGAGGTATAACCGTTACAATCACGTCTTCTATTGGTCCGTGATAAACCACTCATACTTGTCTTTGCGTCGGTCCAAGTTAAACCGTTTTCCTTTTCTATCGGACAAGGAATCAACCGCTCTAGCTTTCTATGGGTACTAGATAAACCTCACTTAGATATCGATTGCGATTCTAATAATGCCGGATCCTTGATCCTAATAACACCGAATCCAATCGTATCTTTTCTTTTACCACTCGTGTATGTTTTCGTGAATTCTCACTCAAACACTTACAATTAAGCTCAATATCAACAACAAGAATGTGTGTAATAATATCACAAGTATAGACAATTTGCTCAAGGTTGTTGTACTCAAACAATACCATAGGGATGGTATTTATAGGCTCCATCTTCAAACTAGCCGTTAGCTGCTGAACCTTCTTTACGTATGTTATATGCTCCCCATTACGTACGTAAGCCTCATTACGTACGTTAACCGTGGCTGGTTACGTACGTTAGCATCTTCACAAATCAGTCCAGTGAGTTTCATCATTTGAGTTACGTACGTTAGCCTTTCCTTTGTTACGTACGTTAACATTACGTCACTCATGACGTCATATATCCGTTGTATGCTTTGCTGACTTTGACTTCTCCAACGTTCACTTGTTTGAACTCCTTTACGTACGTTATCTCTCATCCATTACGTACGTTAAGCTGCTTCCATTACGTACGTTAATGATCACATATTACGTACGTTAGCTTTGTGTTTTTCCAGCTTTTTGCACTTCGTTTTCCTTCGATGCTTGCTTCGTCTCTTCGTTGTTTTGTTTTGCTTATCAACATTAATCATCAAAACACTTTTTAATTTATGTATGGAACAAAATGTTCCAACAATGTAGACGTAAAGAAATCCAAGGAGACAAACTGATGGGTTTACAGAAGTTAAGGAATATAATATTCCTTGATATTCATGTCCAGAAGACTTTCTAATTATATTAATCAAAGGAAAACAGCGCAAACTACTATATATCTTCAAACAATCGGATTTGAAGAAAGAGACAGTCGTGCAAGAGATGAAGTGTAAAACAATGAGGTTCACTCTCCAACGGACTGATTTGTTCAAGAATGAAACGGCTATGAAGAGCTCAAGAATCATACTATAAATATCGGGAGAACACTTGAGCAGAAGTATGATGTGATTAACATGTAAACAAGCAATACACTCTGTGCTAAGCATCATGAGAGAACAAAGATCTCAAATATACAAATCATCAGAAGTTCTTTGCAGTTGGAGGAGACATAAACTCTTATCTTAAAGGTTGAGTACGGGGTACTTTCTTGAATGAGGTTCTTGAGAGTAAAAGGTTGTAAAGTATCCATGTGTTCTTGATTAAAAGGTGATAGGCAACTTGTGAGTTGTTTAGGCATGCAAGGGTTTTCGATCAAAAGGTGTTAAACAACCAAGGGAAGGAGTTGCAATGGCCATGGGTTTTCACTGGTTGAGAGCTCGTGCAACTAGATTCATTGTAACTAAGTTTTACTGGTCGAAAGTTATAGTGAATTTATCTCCAAGTGGATTGGAGAATAGTGGATTAGTAGAGGATTACCACACCTCTGAAACCACCATAATTGTTGTGTGATTTATTACTTTTAACATCATACTTAACTGTTGCATTCATCTTAACTATTGCATTCAGATTCAGCTGCCTTCCGCAAAATATTTTTGCAGCTGATATCTCAACTGAACTTAACTTCATTAAAATCAGCCAAGTTAACTTAGATGCACTAAATTACAGTTGAGTGTTTTCAAACAAGTTATTTTCATTAAGGATTTTTCAAGTCTATTCCCCCCATATAGACTTGTACTTGTGACCTACAGGAGAGAATATAAGATGAATATGAGAGAGTAAAATATGCAATTTCGAAAGCTTGTGATTATAGATTTGGTCCAGGTTAAAATCAACTGATTGTTTGTAGAACCAACCTCCCCGATACCATTTTTTGGTCACGGTATACTTAAAATGATAGCTTATATGGTAGTTGAAAAAGTTGTACTCTTTTTCGAAGTTCAAATGCGTAGTGGAAGACTAATTCAAGTTGCTGTGAATATACCAACTAAATGATCATCTATTAGCTTGATGCTTACAGTGTTTCTCAGAGTAAGTGTAAAACAATCACATGCAGAAGATAAGCAGTAAGTATAGAAATTAAAAACACAAGGTTAAATGTGGTTCGAGGCAATGTCCTCTATGACCACATGTTCTCCATACATGAGTAAATATTTTTTAAAACCACAGCATACACAACTCTATGATATTAACTATACCCATCACTATATCATTCACACACACTGATACGCTTGACTATAGTTTAAAGCCATTCACAGGTATTGGTTGTAGGCTTCCTTGAACTAAATTCTTCTCACACAGATTGAAGCTTTGTCCTGAACACTCTTTGTCTCGCACAGGTTCGGAAGGTTCCTTCTTTGTCTACACAAGGCTAATGTACTCAACGATTACAGTATGGTATTGCAAGCATTTTGGAATAAAAGCTATAGGCTTCAAGTTCCTAGCTGTGGTGTGTTGTTCACAATTGAGGAGTGAATATCTCTTCAATTCCAATATGCGTTGTAGGCTTGAAAGAGATTATTTGCTCGTGTACGATATTGCAATATGATCAGATTTTAGTACTTTATAATATCTCACCTGATTCAGTAAGTGAGCGAGTCATCTGGATTTGGCTATTTATAACCTCGAAAATTAATCCGTTATATGGTTGTTGGCCGGTTGGTTAGATATGGACACTTTAGACTAACGACTGATGAATGTTTGAATTAATGTGTTTAGCATTACTGCTTCAGACATATATTTTGGCCTTCATTAAATGCTCTTATGTCCACAATCGATGGCCACATTAAATGCTATCTCCATAAATATTAAATGCACCTTGAAAAATTGTGAATACTTTGTTAATAAAGAATTTCTTATTTCACAATGGTTTTAAGGTCTAAGTATTTTAAGTTAGATTTAATTTTTACTTTTTCAAAGTAACGTGCCTACAGCGATTTTGCTGTAACCAACAGTTTCTTTTGCTGTAATCTTAATCCTCATTTCTCTATAAGAAGAACATCCTTTGAGCATTATATGAAGATATGATGGATGTAGGATGCATTTATCAAAATACTTGGGGTATTTTATCCCAACACTATCTGTAACCAGACTTCGATGCCCGATCTTATAAACTTATGTTGGAGTTTACTCTGGACCGTTAGTCAAGCAAGCATTTGCTCTTGGGTTGTATTACGATTCAAAGCATCAAGGACAACATTTGCCTTGCCCGGGTGGTACAAGATCTCACTGTCATAATATTTGATCAATTCTAACCGCCGTCTATGCTGCATATTCAACTCTTTTCGAGTAAATATGTATTTCAAGCTCTTATGATTAGTGAAAATCTGAAAAGTAACCCTATATAAATAATGGCGCCAGATCTTCAGAGCAAACACCACGGCTGCTAACTTCAGGTTATGGGTCAGATAGTTTACCTTATAAGGTCTCATCTGTCTCGATGCATAGGCAATAACTTTCCTATGATGCATCAACACACATCTGAGGCCTTGCCTCAATGCGTCACTGTATACCATGAACCCTTCTATTCCTTATGGCAATACCAACACAGGTGTCAATTGTCAATTAAGCTCATAAAAGCTCTGCTGACAAGCTTCTGACCATGTGTACTTATCTTTCCTCAAAAGATTAGTCATCGGCTGAGCGATCTTGGAGAAACCCTCCACAAACTGCATGTAATAGCCCGTTAAACCAAGAAAACTCCAAATTTCCTTCACATTCTTCAGAGGTAGCCAATCTTAGATACCTCTGTCTTGTTTGGGTCAACATGAACCCCCTCAGCTAAAATTGGATGCCCGATAAAAATCACCTCGGACATCCAGAACCGATATTTGGAAAACTTCATGTAAAGTTGTTATCGTCTCAACACGTCGAGAACCTGACAGAGATGATGCTCATGATCTTCATGGTCATGAGATTATTCCAAGACGACGTTAATGAGAACGACCATGAAGTGATTATGTATTTAATGAAGACTCGGTTCATTAATTCCATAAACACTACCGGCACATTCAACAGCCCAAATAGCATCACCACAAACTCATAGTGTCCATAACGATTGCAAAAGGCCATCTTTGGAATATTCGACTCTCGGATTCTAAAATGACGGTAACCAGATCTCAAGTCAATTTTTAAAAATACTAAAGCACATAAAGTTGATCCAAAAGATCATTAATACGAGGTAAATGATACATGTTCTTAATTGTTATCATGTCCTTCTTCCTCACAAATAATACTGGTGCTCATGACGGGGACACACTCGATCGGATGTAACCCTTCTCATACATCTTCTAGAGCTGATTTTTTGAAAGCGGGGACGTACCTAGATCCAACTCAATGATGAACTCTATCTCTTGTTGTGGAGGTAAGCCTGAAAACTCATCTGGACAAACATCTGGGTAGTCTCAAACTATCTGAAAATTGGCCAACTCAACTGGTCAGTCTACGGTCTTGGTTATATAACACCAATAGCCGACATAATCCTAATTAAGCAATCTCATAACCTTCATTGCACCGCCGACTTTCCCGAAATGATTGGGATTGACACCCTGAAAAACATACTTGAAACCATCATCGAGAGTGATGGTTACCATCTCCTTACAGATACTGAGGACCGCATAAAGACCATCCACCCAATTAATATCTAAAATCAAATCATCCTTCAGTAAATCTACCACAATTCAGTCTGATAACCGCTCATGTTCATCCATTCGGATCAGATAGTTCTTGAGTTCTCGATTCCCGACAATCATTCTACCATTAAGTAGACCATTAACCTAATGCTTGCATTCGGAAACAGTATCAAGATGCAATCTATTCATACAAGACTTGAATATAAATGAATTCGAACCACCAGTATCAAAAAGAGTATACACAGGCTGAGAAAATATCAAATGCACTTGAAATAATCTTGGCCTCTGGGTCATCGGTCTTATTCATCTCATAAATTTAGGGCTTACCACCCCCGGTACCAGACGTACCTGCCTGAATACCACAAAATGTCCCTCTGTTCACCCCTGTTGCCTGATGGGGGGCGTACGTAGAAGCATAATTATAAGCAGTAGACTGCCCCTGGGCATGATAATCCATATGAGCATATCTATAACCGTCACGAAAACATCTGCCCAGCGAACAACAACTCCACAAGTGTTATAAGTGATGGATGGCCAAATACTTGTTGGAATAATATCCCAAGTCTCCATAATTGAAATAAATAATGATCGATGGCTGCTCAGGACTATGATCCCGCTAGTCTACATGCCATAGGTGGCCGCTCAGAATGATCGGGACTAGAATGAGGCCTCTTGAATGTCGCTTGATTGCCATCATACTATAATATTCTTCGATTTATTGCCAGAAGACGGTGGCTGCTTCTTGGAAATCTTTTTCAAAGTCAGCTCAAACTTGAGAGCTTTCACAATAAACTAGGGCAGCATTGTGCAGTTATAATAACCCCATTACGGGTAAGGACTGTTACAGTGCTGCGAATCTATTACGAGGACCCACAAAGCAAAAACCCGCAAACACAACAATTACATCGACCGACTAGGTCGAATAATAAACATAATAACTCACATCGACCGGCAAGGTTGAGTAAACAAAATGATAGTAACACCACGGCTGGCAAGGTCAAACATACTCACGACATAACCTGGTACTGTATGACTCCATCATAACAAGACAATTCCAAGAGTACATGTTTATCATACAAACCACCAAGCTCCAATATCTCACCCAAACCCACAGATGGGTATAATTTTTATACAACAACAAAAACTGTACTCACGAGTAAACAAATAAAACTAGGATAAAAACAACTAGGCAACGATCTGTGACATCTGGAGGCAATACCACCGCTTGTCTAAGTCTTCATGCCCTTCATGCGCCATCTCTCCATATGATCCTATACCTAAATACACGGAAATATATCTACCCGGGTAAGCAAGCAGCCTTTGTTAGTGCATTGATAATATAAATATATAACATGCGGAATAATATGAACCATCATAACCAACCTCATGTCATGTAACCATTGACAACAATAGGCATGTCATAAATCGTTAAAATCACATGGTTATACCATTATGTACTATTACGTGCTACGCACCCGAGAGCCCTCGTTAGAATAGTCCCTGGTTGGATAACCCGCCGAATGATACATCTCAAATCAGGAGTATACCATGTTACCTGAACACTAACATATACCCCGGAGCCCTCGTCCGGGCAATCCTTGGTTTTGATAACTAGCTCATTTGACCATGATTTCTTTATTCAACAACATTATTTTTTCAAAAAAATTAAAAATATTTCTAGTATCTTGCAAAAACATGATTATACGACATCAGTTGCAAGATAATACATAAACCTCGCTTAAAGTACTTGCCCGGTAACTTCATGTAATATCCGCATTTTTCTTCCCCTTGTATTTTTCTTTTTCGGCGTATTTCACGATAGTAGTGACCCTCGTGTATCTTTCAGTGTACCTTTCCTACTATCTATTGATTTGATTCCCGTTATTGTTCTGCGGAACCACCGTTTCGGGGTTGCCGTGGATCCATTCTACGTTATGATGCCTGTTGAGATGTTCCGTTTAAAGTTTCATTCATATTCCGGTGTTTTGGACCGTTTATACCTCGTACCTAGCACACGCTATATTTTCTGCATAGCGCACGCTAGGGATCACTTAGTAGCGCACGCTACGACTGTTTCGTAGCGCGCGCTAGAGGGCAAGCCCTGGGAGTGGCAGTGCTGATTCCAGTCCTCTGGACTGGTGGATTAGCATACGCTACGCAGCCTAGCGCATGCTAATGTTGGGAGTTAGCGCACGCTGAGAAGCCTGGTAGCGTGTGCTAGTGTGGATGTCCAGAACTGGGCAGTTTGCCACTGGACTCTACTGATGCCTAGGTAGCGCACGCTATTGGTCGATAGCGCGCACTACCGATACCCTTTAGCGCACGCTATGTTTGGTCGATAGCGCGCGCTAACCAGATCAGGTGTGTACTGGCAGTTGCTTCTGGACTCGGCTGATGTCCAGGTAGCGCACGCTATTGGTCGATAGCGCACGCTACGTTTGGAGTAGCGCACGCTAACGGCCAGAAATCTGACTACTGGACTGTAGTATGTTTCGTTAGCGCACGCTAACCTGGAGGATTAGCGCGCGCTAATACTCCCTGGCTATATAAACCAGGGAGTTGACCTGCATGAACGACACGTTCATTTCTTCTCCTCCCCGCGGCTTAGAGCTCCTTTGGCGATTTTGGGCGATTCTTGGTGGTTTCTTCTTCCAATCATCTCATCCAACATCTTCCTCGAATTCTTGGTGTATTATATCAACATCAACACGAATCTTTCATCCTAATCCAAGGTAAAATCTCTTAGAACCCTACTTTTCGATAAATTGGGGGTTTTGAGATTTTCTTCCGATCCGTTCCGTTTTCTTGATGGATTCATGATGAATATGATTAATCTTGTTGGTATTCTTAGTTTCCCTATGGATTCATGGTATATTTTCATAGTTTTGCGAAATCGAGAGGGTTTGGTTGTGGTCCGCCCTCGTTGTTATTTTTGTGCGAATATACATGAATCGTAGGCGGGTTTTCGGGTGTATTCCATTTCCGTATTCGTCTAGAGTTGGTTGTAATTATGTTCTTCGAATCGTTAGGTTCGGTTCCGTTGATTCCTAGTATTCGTCGGTGATTATCCTTTCCGTTCGTTGCGTCATCAATTATTCAAGGCAAGTATTTTTGGAAACCTTTATGCTTAACGTGGAATGGTAATGTATTTTGTGTGTGATTTGCTCACCTCGTGTTGGTCCGACGGGATCAAGGAGGGAATCCAAAGGTTTTCGTCCCGGATTCATGAGTTTGTTTAGCTAGCCAGCGCGGGAGGGTCCTTAGAGGCCTCGTGCGGGAATCTATGATATTACTCTGTTCCCAAGGCGATGCATGCGCGTGTTTTGTTTAGCTAGCCAGCGCGGGAGGGTCCTTAGAGGCCTCGTGCGGGAATCTATGATATTACTCTGTTCCCAAGGCAAATTGTTTGACTGTTTGTTTCCGGAAAAGACATGTCTGGTTTTGGTTTTCGAAATGATATTGGTGCATGTACTATGAAATGTGTAAGCGATTGGTTTGCCTTGATTACTTGTACTAGCGTAATTGCTAACCCCTTTGGGGACCCGTTGTGGGGAAATTCTTGTTATGGATTTCACGTAATGATCATCCGGACGAGCGAGCGCTGGGACAGTACGAGGATGTTGGCCAGGGTCGTTGACATGTGCTTTTGAGTCTACCTATTTCTTTTGTCCATTCGATATGGTTGTTCCCACATTTATAAACTGATAGATTGTACTCGCGAGTACTTATGCTTTTCATTTCAAACTCCGCATTGTATTACTTTAAATTGTTACACTGTCAGTTGAAGCTTATTTCGCCGGTTCCTCCGGGCGTATCTTTGTGTGTTATATTATTTAAATGTGTGTCCTCGCTAACCGAGATGGTTAGTCAAGTGGTGTTTTTCAGTTGTAGCCTGCTGGGTCCCATGTAGGGGTCCACGGCGCTGTAATGTACTCCGAATATCTCGGGGTGTTACAGAAAATGGTATCAGAGCTCTAGGTTTATGGATACCTAGGCTTGTCGGTTATTTGGATCTAGTCGTGTTTTGTTTTGCACATTGTCACACCGCTGCCGGCATCTCAGTACTTCCAGTGTTCGTAAGTTTCCTTACCCGATTGTTTACTTTCTCATACTGTATTCCGTTTCTTGAACTGTGGTTATTCTCCCTCCTTTGCTTATCATCGTAGTTGCTTTTTCCTTCCTTACTCATCCTCGATATGCTCCTGTTATCTTTTAACACCAGTATGGATGCCGGAGGAAACCGTGGTCGTGGTCGTGGTCATGGTCGTGGGCGCGGTCGAGGACGTGGGGCAGCCACGTCGCATTCTTCAGGAGCCGGCAGTACCGGCGACCGTCACAGTCACGCTTCTTCTCAGGAGCGTGCCGATCTTGGTATTGCGGCTGTTATGCAGCAAATGGTTAACCAAATGGCGGCTATAGCTCAGGTGGTCCAGAACCCCGATCAGGCCCATGCTAATCGAGGCGGAGCAGATCGCTGGCTTCAGGATGTCATCAAGATGCATCCTCCTCAGTTTTCGGGAGCTTCGGACCCGATCGGCTGGGAAGGGTGGATCAAGGAGATATCTAAAGTCTTCACTGCTACCAACTGCCCCGAGGACCGCAAGGTCCCTATTGCTCAATACTTTCTCACGGGAGACGCTACGGATTGGTGGGAGGCTGTTGGTCCCAAAGATCATGTTGCTTCGTGGGCCGAGTTTCAGGAGTTGATGGAGACCGAGTATTGTCCGTGGCCGGTCAGACAGGCTCGAGTGCATGCTTTCTATGATGCTCAACCACGGGATATTCCCGTATCCCAAGCTATTGCCAATTTTAACAAGGAGTTGGGTTATGTGAAGACCCAAGTTGTCGTTGAGAGCGACAAAATTTTCCATTTTTCCAGGAGGATGAAGCTGCCCATTCGGGACTATATGTCTGGACTCGTCTGCACTACCTTGAAGGATTATCAGAGTAGGGCCCTCGCTTATGATATGTCAGTGACGGCTAGTGATTTGGCTCGTGAGAGCAAGAAGCAGAAGTCGGTCGGAAATTTTTCTGGTCCCAAGAGTGGAGGCCAGCAGAAATCTCAGGCTGCAAATATTTCTACGGGCGGTTCGGCTCGTTTCTCTGGGAGCTTTCGGGGTGCCGCCGGAACCTCCGCTCGTGAACCCACATGCTTTAACTGTGGTGTGCAGGGCCATAAGAGCCGGCAGTGTTCTCGTCCGAAGTTTACTTGTCATACTTGTGGACAGTTGGGCCACAAGGCCCCCTTTTGTGAACAGATCAGACAACTTCGCAGCACCCGTTCTTCTCAACCAGTACCTATGGAGCCGAGTGTGAACCAGGGCTCATTTGCTCCGCCGCCTCCACCGAGTGCCGGCCGCGGTAGGGGTCAGGGTCAACCCGCTAGAGGAGGAGCTTCCAGTGTCGGCTCTGCCCAGCCGCGTATCTACGAGATGAGGAGGGCCGATGATCCAGCAGCTACTGTGGCGACAGGTACCGTTCATATCCATTTCCATCCTGTCAGTGTGCTTTTCGATTCGGGTGCTACGCATTAACTCATTTCTCTAGAGTATGTACGCCGTTTGAGTCTCGACTGTTTGTTACCTTGCGAGCCTTTCATCGTTAAACTTCCTAGCGGGGATAGAATTGTCGGTGATCGGGAGGTCCGAGACTGCTCTGTGTTTATTTGTGAGAGAGCTTGGCTCTCTAATCTTATTGTCGTTAATTTTGAGGGTGAGGATTTGATTCTCGGGGATGATTGGCTCGAGCGGCATGGCGCAATCATGAACTACCGCACGAGGATCATCACCATGTTAGCCGAGGATGGCACCGAGCACTCCTTCGCGGGCGAAGGAGGGGAAATCAGAAATTTGTTATTAATGCCTTGAAGGCGATGAGTCTCCTGCGAAAGGGGTATACTGGTTATTGGTGCTATGCCTTGAAGGCGGAGGATGGTGGAGTCGAGCTTTCGTCGATTCCAGTTATTAGTGAGTTTCCTGATGTATTTCCTGACGAGTTACCGGGATTGCCACCGGATCGTGAGGTTGAGTTTGCTATAGAGTTAGAGCCGGGCGCGGCTCTGATTTCGAAGGCGCCGTATCGCATGGCACCTTCAGAGATGTCAGAGTTGAAGAAGCAGTTGAGTGAGCTTCTTGAGTCGGGGTATGTTCGACCAAGCGCCTCGCCTTGGGGCGCACCGGTCCTGTTTGTGCGGAAGAAGGATGCTTCACTACGTTTGTGTATCGATTATCACGAACGAAACAAGGTGACCATCAAGAACAAGTTGTAACACCCCCAGATCAAACCTGGAATATTACACGCCGCAGACCCTCTCCGTGAGGATCCACCAGGCTAGACATCAAAACAACACATTACATTACATCCGACGAATCAAAATAACGGACCAATAGACCGATTTGGTCTTTCGTCACAGACTTACAAATAAAAATACATAAATTCATCCAGACTCATACCCACGCAAGGGTAAGATAATTATCACCACAAACAATAAGACAGCGGAAAAGACAATACAATGGACTCCGACTAACTGAACCCAAAACTGGCCTTCGTGTGATTAGTATCATTCGTCTTTCATCATCCCTCGTGCCGATCCTGTGTCTTGCTCCCGAAAACCTGCATGTACCTGGACACAATATGAGATATCCACCCCCGATTACTGGGGTTAGCAAAACTCCACTGTTTCGCTAGTGCAAGTATAAAGTGCAAATACGAGCCATACACAACACATTCCGAGAATACAACGAAAGACTTCCCGAGGTATATTTAGTTAAAAATAGTTCAAGTCTTGAAAGTAGAAACGAAGTAAGTAAGCACTTTGAAAACACTTCCAAATCTCGGGAGTTTTGAAAACATCAAAAATTAAAAATGTTCTTAATTCCTCGAAAGCCATTTAGGGTCACAGCCCCAAAGTTCATTTTTCAAAATACAAATCCGTTTAACAAAACACGGGGTCCACGACCCAACCATTCCGGTCACAAAACACAGGGTCCACGACCCGATCATCCACTTCAATTCACTAACAAGGACACATTACACATAACACATTATTCTTATGCCATTCTAGCCAAGCACCCAGACTCGATATATAATGTCTCTCGACCCCAAGCACAAAGCATTGTGATACTCCGGACAATATCACAATTAACGAAAACATCAACGTCATCCTCAAGATGAAAACCACAACTGGTAACCCGCGGCCATACCCCTTAGTATCGACCCCCAGACATCCCGTCGGACACTCCGGGTGGGAAACCACTTCCGCGGCCGTACCCCTTAGTATCGACCCCCACACATCCCGTCGGACACTCCGGGTGGAAGTTCATCCACACACGCACCCAAGTCCACTTCCGTGGCCGTACCCCTTAGTATCGACCCCCAGACATCCCGTCGGACACTCCGGGTGGAAGGAACAACACACACACACGTTCCAAAATCACGCTTGCAAACCACAAGCCTCGAAGGTCAATCACAGATATATAGTCGAGGTACCTTACTAGAATGGCAGTTCATCCAACATATACTCACGACCAAGTAATGATACGATTCACAAAGAAGCACAAGATTTCAACAGCACCGAACGACACAACTAATATCACTCAAACTCACATATTCATCCATAAACACGTGACTCCAAGCACATAATTTGACAAAAGAATTACATTTTACATTTACCAACGACATAATCATACGCAATGACATCACAAGAAAGTAAGGTGATTCTATACTCGACACTAGCTCGCATATTCAACTAAGCACATTAATTCCCGACACACACGGGTCACCTTTACAAAAAGCATGATGGTAAATATTCCGATTTCTTTGGAAAATGGTTATTAATATTTATTTAGCACATATCGACGATTAACAATCATAATATCCACAAAACACGTAATGTATGGGCAAGATACTTGCCTCGATAATCGATGCCGGACACTCCCACAATCACGGATCAGTCGGGACACCTCGAACACCTACGATTCTCCGGCGAAGACAACGAATACACCCACGATCGAAAAGCTTGAAGAAAACGACGAACGGAAGGGTTCCGACTCGAATTCTTTGCGAGAAATCTGACCCTAACATCATACCATCAATAAATTAACGAACGAACGAGGAAGAATAATCGTAGAGCGCTCGAATCCTCTTTGCGACATTTTATCGAACACCTTCAAGGCGTCGATAAGATACTCAATAAAACGACGAATCCTCGGCGATTCAACCGAGGAACATCAAGGAATTCGACATAATAATGTTTAACAATCATAAATACATCACTATTCTGAGTTAAAATGAATTAAACGGACAAATCGAGCAAAATCCCCAAAACTAGATTTTAAGAAAACTTGCCTTGATTCGCTGGATTGAAGGATGTTACGTGATGATCAATTGATGTTATGAACCTCAAAACTTCATGGATTCATTTTATAACAACATGCCTCCATGATTGAGCAAGTTCCACCAAGGAAGGGAAGAAAACGAGTGATAAAATGGGTGAAAACCCGTCTGTTTCGCCATATTTATAGTTCGCCGACACGGCAAAGAAACGCCTGCATGGCGCCGTGTCTCGGCCGTGTCTCGGCAGCTGCCAGGGCCCCGGCCGACCCGGCAGACACACAGCAAGCAGGCTGCCGTTTGAGGCCGTGTTGCACGAGCTGGGCAGCCCTCCCGACACCGAAAATTACATCCGAACGACCCGAAACCCGAACTCGAATACGAATCGGGTTACGGTTACGAAGTACTTGCAAAGACGAATCTAAGAGCTAATAGAACACACGATTCCGACCACCCGAAGGCTCGGAATTCGACAACGGAAGTAATTACCCAAAACTTTGGGAAATTACGAAAATGGCCCAAAACGTCCGAAACTCACGATACGCGATCGAAACACCAAACCAAAGCTCGCAACATGAATAATATCATTAAATGAACATACGAGAAACTCGAAACAACAGTTTCGGACGAGATTCGCAAGAATCGAACTCAAGTGCGGAAAAGTCGCTAAAAAGCTCGGAATTCAACAAAACGATACCGAAACGAACTCGGATGACAAAAAGTGCAGAATTAATCATTCTCGAAATGACGAAACGGTCATGAGCGAGTCGTCAAAACGGACTCCGGCCGAAAAAGAAATTTCCCGAAAATCGAAAATTGCGGATATTACACAAGTATCCTTTGCCGAGAATTGATGACTTGTTCGATCAGTTGCAAGGAGCTGCAGTATTCTCGAAGATTGATTTGAAGTCGGGGTACTACCAGCTTCGGGTGAAGGAGTCCGACGTGCCGAAAATAGCTTTTCGGACGAGATACGGACACTATGAGTTCGTAGTTATGCCTTTCGGGCTAACTAATGCGCCGGCGGTGTTCATGCAGTTGATGAACAAAGTCTTTATCGAGTATTTGGATAAGTGTGTCGTCGTCTTCATCGACGATATTCTTATCTATTCGAGGAATGAGGAAGAGCATGCCCATCATTTGCGGATAGTGTTAGACATTTTGAGGACCGAGCAACTCTATGCGAAGTTCTCGAAATGTGAGTTCTGGCTGAAGGAAGTGATGTTTTTGGGTCACGTGATTTCAGCCGAGGGAGTTCGTGTGGATCCGCAGAAAATTGCGGCAGTGTTGGATTGGGCACCGCCCACAAATGTGAAGGAAGTCCGTAGTTTCTTGAGTTTGGCTGGCTACTACCGTAGGTTCGTCGAGGGTTTCTCAAAACTAGCTCGGCCACTTACGCAGTTGCTCCAGAAATCCGAGAAGTTCGTCTGGAATGACGAGAGACAGTCGAGTTTTGAGGAACTGAAGAAGCGTTTGACCTCAGCCCCGGTTTTGGCATTGCCATGTGGCAATGGGGGTTTTGCCGTTTATAGTGATGCTTCGGGTCAGGGTCTTGGGTGCGTATTGATGCAGCACGGCAAGACCATTGCCTACGCATCGAGACAGTTGAGGCCGTATGAGCTGAACTACCTACTCATGATTTGGAGTTAGCAGCAGTCGTTTTTGCGCTCAAGATTTGGCGTCACTATCTTTTCGGCTATGCATGTCAGATTTTTACCGATCATAAGAGCCTGAAATACATATTTACTCAGCGGGAGTTGAATATGAGGCAGAGGAGGTGATTAGAACTGATTAAGGATTATGACCTCGAAATCCTTTATCATCCGGGCAAGGAGAACGTCGTGGCCGACGCCTTGAGTCGGAAACCAATTGCGTTGCGAACGCTTGAGATCCTTACGTCTCATTCCGAGCTTCGGCAGGCTTTGATCGAGTTGGATGTTGAGGTTTTGTTGCCTGGGGTTGTCGGGCGACTTTGTGATTTATAGGTTTCGTCGTCCTTGATCGATGAAATTAAGCTGAAGCAGTTAGAGGATCCGATGATTACTCAAATCCGAGAGAACGTTCATAAGGGAAGTCTCCTGGGTTTGTGATTCACGAGGATGGTGTTTTGAGATTCCAGAGTCGGCTTTGTGTGCCGAACGATCCAGAGTTGCGACAGAGTATTTTGCGTGAGGCCCATGCTACACCTTATTCCGTTCATCCTGGTTCGAGTAAGATGTACAAGGACCTGAGGAGGAATTTCTAGTGGAATGATATGAAGGAGGAGGTCGCACAGTTTGTAGCGAGATGTTTGACTTGCCAGCAGGTCAAAATCGAGCATCAGCGACTGGCTGGGTTATTGCAGTCACTTCCCGTTCCGGAATGGAAATGGGAAGATATATCGATGGATTTAGTTACGAGTTTGCCGAGATCGAGGTCGGGCATGATTATGGTATGGGCGGTTGTTGATCGTCTGACCAAGTCGGCACATTTTCTGGGCATCAAGGACACTTGGGGCCCGGAGAAGTTGGCTCGTGTGTTTATCGCGCAGATTGTGAGACTTCACGGTACTCCGAAGTCTATTGTTTCGGATCGTGATGGCCGTTTTGTATCGCACTTTTGGCAGGCGGTGCATAAGGCGTTAGGTACCTGTTTGCGTTTGAGTACCTCTTTTCATCCCCAGTCAGATGGACAGTCGGAACGCACTATCCAGACGTTCGAGGATTTATTGCGTGCTTGTGATCTCGATTGGGGTAGTGACTGGGAGGAGAATTTGCCATTGATCGAATTCACATACAACAATAGTTGGCACGCGTCGATTCGGATGGCACCCTATGAGGCACTTTATGGGCGGCGATGTCGATCACCGATTTGTTGGAATAAGGCGTCCGATTTAGTCGGGACCGAGCCGGATGTCGTTTTAGAGACGAGGCGGAAGATAGAATTAATTCGAGAACGGATGTTGACTGCCCAGAGTCGGCAGAAGTCATATGCCGATGTCCGTCGTCGACCTTTAGAATTCGAGGTGGGAGACCATGTTTTGCTGAAGGTGTCGCCGACGAGAGGAGTTTTCCGTTTCGGGAAGAAGGGGAAGCTGAGTCCGAGATTTATTGGACCCTTCGAGATTCTCGAGCGAGTCGGTGGGTTAGCATACCGTTTGGCGTTACCCCCGGCCCTGAGTCATGTTCATAGCGTTTTTCATGTTTCCCAGCTGAGGAAATATGTCCCGGATCCTAGTCACATCATCGATTATGGTGAGATTGACGTCGCCGAGGATATTACTTTTGAGGAGCGTCCTTTGAAGATTTTAGAGCATCGGGAGAAACGACTGCGGCATAAGACCATCCCTTTGGTCAAGGTGCAGTGGTCGAGACACGGTGTCGAGGAGGCAACTTGGGAAACCGAGGATAGCATGCGTGCTAGGTACCCTGAGTTGTTTGTTTCTTAAGTTTCGGGGCGAAACTTGTTTTTAGAGGGGTAGAATGTAATATCCGCATTTTTCTTCCCCTTGTATTTTTCTTTTTCGGCGTATTTCACGATAGTAGTGACCCTCGTGTATCTTTCAGTGTACCTTTCCTACTATCTATTGATTTGATTCCCGTTATTGTTGTGCGGAACCGCCGTTTCGGGGTTGCCGTGGATCCATTCTACGTTATGATGCCTGTTGAGATGTTCCGTTTAACGTTTCGTTCATATTCCGGTGTTTTGGACCGTTTATACCTCGTACCTAGCGCACGCTATATTTTCTGCATAGCGCACGCTAGGGATCACTTAGTAGCGCATGCTATGACTGTTTCGTAGCGCGCGCTAGAGGGCAAGCCCTGGGAGTGGCAGTGCTGATTCCAGTCCTCTGGACTGGTGGATTATCATACGCTACGCAGCCTAGCGCACGCTAATGTTGGGAGTTAGCGCACGCTGAGAAGCCTGGTAGCGTGCGCTAGTGTGGATGTCCAGTACTGGGCAGTTTGCCACTGGACTCTAGTGATGCCTAGGTAGCGCACGCTATTGGTCGATAGCGCGCGCTACCGATACCCTTTAGCGCACGCTATGTTTGGTCGATAGCGCGCGCTAACCGGATCAGGTGTGTACTGGCAGTTGCTTCTGGACTCGGCTGATGTCCAGGTAGCGCACGCTATTGGTCGATAGCGCGCGCTACGTTTGGAGTAGCGCACGCTAACGGCCAGAAATCTGACTACTGGACTGTAGTATGTTTCGTTAGCGCACGCTAACCTGGAGGATTAGCGCGCGCTAATACTCCGTGGCTATATAAACCAGGGATTTGACCCAGATGAACGTATTACGTTCATTTCTTCTCCTCCCCGCGGCTTAGAGCTCCTTTGGCGATTTTGGGCGATTCTTGGTGGTTTCTTCTTCCAATCATCTCATCCAACATCTTCCTCGAATTCTTGGTATATTATATCAACATCAACACGAATCTTTCATCCTAATCCAAGGTAAAATCTCTTAGAACCCTACTTTTCGATAAATTGGGGGTTTTGGGATTTTCTTCCGATCCGTTCCGTTTTGTTGATGGATTCATGATGAATATGATTAATCTTGTTGGTATTCTTAGTTTCTACGATTCATGGTATATTTTCATAGTTTTGCGAAATCGAGAGGGTTTGGTTGTGGTCCGCCCTCGTTGTTATTTTTGTGCGAATATACATGAATCGTAGGCGGGTTTTCGGGTGTATTCCATTTCCGTATTCGTCTAGAGTTGGTTGTAATTATGTTCTTCGAATCGTTAGGTTCGGTTCCGTTGATTCCTAGTGTTCGTCGGTGATTATCCTTTCCGTTCGTTGCGTC
This sequence comes from Orobanche coerulescens, assembly GCA_033398695.1. NCBI lineage: Eukaryota > Viridiplantae > Streptophyta > Magnoliopsida > Lamiales > Orobanchaceae > Orobanche > Orobanche coerulescens. The sequence continues at coordinate 126,922,360 of CM065813.1, read as the reverse complement.
ATCAATTATTCAAGGCAAGTATTTTTGGAAACCTTTATGCTTAACGTGGAATGGTAATGTATTTTGTGTGTGATTTGCTCACCTCGTGTTGGTCCGACGGGATCAAGGAGGGAATCCAAAGGTTTTCGTCCCGGATTCATGAGTTTGTTTAGCTAGCCAGCGCGGGAGGGTCCTTAGAGGCCTCGTGCGGGAATCTATGATATTACTCTGTTCCCAAGGCGATGCATGCGCGTGTTTTGTTTAGTTAGCCAGCGCGGGAGGGTCCTTAGAGGCCTCGTGCGGGAATCTATGATATTACTCTGTTCCCAAGGCAAATTGTTTGACTGTTTGTTTCCGGAAGACATGTCTGGTTTTGGTTTTCGAAATGATATTGGTGCATGTACTATGAAATGTGTAAGCGATTGGTTTGCCTTGATTACTTGTACTAGCGTAATTGCTAACCCCTTTGGGGACCCGTTGTGGGGAAATTCTTGTTATGGATTTCAGGTAATGATCATCCGGACGAGCGAGCGCTGGGACAGTACGAGGATGTTGGCCAGGGTCGTTGACATGTGCATTTGAGTCTACCTATTTCTTTTGTCCATTCGATATGGTTGTTCCCACATTTATAAACTGATAGATTGTACTCGCGAGTACTTAGGCTTTTCATTTCAAACTCCGCATTGTATTACTTTAAATTGTTACACTGTCAGTTGAAGCTTATTTCGCCGGTTGCTCCGGGCGTATGTTTGTGTGTTATATTATTTAAATGTGTGTCCTCGCTAACCGAGATGGTTAGTCGAGTGGTGTTTTCCAGTTGTAGCCTGGTGGGTCCCATGTAGGGGTCCACGGCGCTGTAATGTACTCCGAATATCTCGGGGTGTTACACTTTAGGTTTGAGAAAGTTTCAGCTAATTCGCGAATATGATTCGAAAGCCTAGAAATTATGAACTAGAATGAGTAATATAATATAACCGATGTTAGTACAAGAAAATCTAATCAAGATAATATCGAAAATCCTAATCAAAACACATAAGGAACTTTTATCAGACCGTTCATAGTCGGTATTCATTTAGGGAGATTTAAACAAAAGTTTTGATTTTTGTTTAGCTAGTATCGATAAGAATAACCCCAGGGTACTCGGTGTACAATAAATTTCAAGTTCAAAAAAAAAAAAAAAGATTAATCAAATATCTTTAAGAACAAGTTTAGGATTTAGGGTCAGATTATCTCCAATCCGATGAAAGCTACTGAAATCAGTTGTAACAGACTTGATATCTAGTTTCCTCGGTATCTGTAACACCCTGAGATATTTGGGATTAGTATAGAACCATAAATCCTTTATATAAGGATTTACTAGCCTTAGAATTCGAAACAATATTATAATATATTAAAAATGGATTTATTATTACAAATCAAATTTTTTGACAGTAAAAGATAATACCGAAAGAAATCTATTAATACATGACCAATCAAAACAATACAAGTAAACAATATACTCGAGTACTTATTCAAATACGACACAACTGAAAAGACTCTATGAACCCTCAACATCACTATGCACCCTCGTCATCGTGCTGCTCCTGTGGTTGTTTTCCAACTCTCCTGGATCCTGAACATAAAACACATTTTTTTTTTGAAAAAAACGGGCAGATTTTATTACATAGCGAAAAAACGAGGGTGGACGAGTCCCTCTACACGCCCCAACAGATGAATTTGAGGAGCCGACCCCCACACAAGGCAAATGCAACTGTTAATGGGATTCGCCTCTTAAAAACTAAGAAAAAACTTTTCTGCTCCTAATATAAGGATATTGTAACACCCCCAAGTTATTCAGGGTATATTACAGCGCCGTGAGCCCCGCCGTGGGACCCACAAGGCTAAACATACGCGGAACTATAAACTTGACCGACAAGGTCTACATACAATAGAAAGAAAGACGATACAAATGGTATTCAAAACCATAACCAATGAAACCATATACATCACTACATAAATCAATACCTCGGCAACACAGGCCGGAACATCAAGGAAACTGAAATACAATACTCGAGTATTTAAAAATCTATTCCAGTACAACAACACTGAATGGAGGAATCCAAGAAAATAACCGGAGACAAGACACAGTATCACACTTGCCCATCATCTTCATGCCGACCCGATACCCACCTGTCCGCTCTCCTGGAACCTGAAATACATGAAACGTATTTCCCCCATAAAGGGGTTAGCCGTCGAATAGCTAGTGCAAGTATAACAATATGAAACATAATACTCCTCGACAATAAAGTAAATGTAATCCGTCAATTCATCAATATCCGTCAATTCATCAATTTAAGACTAGTATTCCGGAATAACTAAAATCTCATAAGACGTATGTGAATGCCGTAGAAACGGTTCGTTCACCTCATACGCCGTTACGTATGTGAATGCCGTAGAAACGGTTCGTTCACCTCATACGCCGATACATGTAGGAATGCCGTCAAAACGGTTCGTTCATTACATGCCAACAATATATCTATGAATGCCGTAAAAACGGTTCGTTCATGATATGCCATCAATATTTCTATGAATGCCGTAAAAACGGTTCGTTCATATCATACCATCAATTCCTCTTACTTTCAAAGTCGAGAACGTACAATCATAAATGTATACTTGCCTTAATAAACGTTACCGAAGATCCCGAAGAACACGGTTCGACCGGGAAGCTTGAACCACGAAGAAGACAACGAACGGAAGGGTTCCGACTTGAGTTCTTCACAAGGATTTCGTCCCTAAGTCATATCAATGATAAATCAACAATCGTACGATGAATAATAATCGTACAACGCACAAAACCCCCCTCTTAGACCTTTTGCCGGACACCTTCAAGGCGTCGACTAATAACTCAACCGAAACGACGAATCACTACACTCCAACCGTGGAATAACGATGGAAATGATAGAATACACCTAAATCATCATCAATCCATCACTAATCTAAATTACTACGGATTAAAAGGATGAAGTCAAACAAAAATCCCCAATTTCCAACACAAAATTCGAAGTGTTCTTGAATAATCTTTCAATAATCCGATGAATACTCAAACATGTCCATAATCATGCATATATCACTTCATACCCCATGATTTTAACACCCAAAACATCATTACGCAATACAAAATCGAAATCCAAGATGTTGAAGAAATTACCTCTTGAAGATCCAAGCACTATGATTCGAAGAATACTCGATAGATCGATGATCCGAGCTTCACAATAGAAAAGAGATGAAGAGAAATCACACACTCAAGTGATAGGTGAAGAAACTTCTTCCTCTCAAGCCTCCTCTCTCGTGCCCAAGTGAAGAAATGGGGAAATATGAGGTGATCCGCTCAAGAAAACGCAGATATAGGGTAAACTGTAATGTGTGCCGCGGCTCAGTATAGGTGTGCCGCGGAACAGGCTCAAAATTTGCTCCCAGGGCTCGGCAGTGTGCCGCGGCTCAGCCCAGGTGTGCCGCGGCACCGGGTACAGGCGGTTTTCGCCGAATCTGGAAAATGAGAGTGACTTAGCTATTTCGACCATAACTCCCTCGTCTGGACTCCGATTGACTCACCGTTTGAACCATTGGAAAGCTAACTCGATGCTTTATAATATTGCCAAGATTCAGAATTTTTGGAGCTTCCAAGAATTTATGGTGATTTAACAAAGTCGAACTCATACGTGGAAAAATCGCTAAAGAACACGGAATTCAACAAAACGATACCGAAAAGAACTCGGATGACAAAAAGTGTAGAATTAATCATTCTCAGGATGACGAAACAGTCCCAATCAAGTCGTCAAAATAGACTTCCGCCAAAAATAGAAAATTTCCGGGGAACAAAATTACGGGTATTACAGATATGCCAATTTATCAAGTTTGATAAGGCCACGGATTTTCCCTTTAGGATTGGAGATATCATGGAAATGGAAATCTTGACGATCAAATCCTTGATTGGCCAAAAAATCAGCAACGGTATTTCCTTCACAGAAAATATGGGAGAAACGAATGTCGAATTTGTCCACAATATCCCGAATTTTATAAATTAGGCCTTAGAGATGCCAATGATATGAAGCGGATTTCTCGATCAAATGAAGTGCAACCTTCGAGTCGACCTCCACCCAAACTTTGGTGAAATTGTGTTCGATGCATAAATCGAGCCCCCTCCAAATGGCGTAGATTTCAGCGTAATTGTTGGTTTGATCCCCAAGAAATTCCGAAAACATGAAAAGTGGATTCCCGAAATGATCCCGAGCAATACCTCACGCGGCCGCACCGCCCGGGTTGCCTTTCGCTGCACCATCCGTATTGAGTTTCCACCATCCCATATCCGGTTTAATCCAACGAACCGCCCGAGTTTTATATTTCGGACCCGGACTCGGTGTGATGCCCATGAAATCTGCAATTGTATCAGCCCCCTTCCAGAAATTTCTTTTAATTTTGCCTCGAACTTTAATGTTGTTAATGTAGTTCCAAATACGCTTGCACACAAGTTTCGACGTAAATGGAATATTATCAACCCTCTTATCATTCCTACAACACCAAAGAAACCATAGAATGAGGATCGGAATGATGTGAAAAATGTGAAGAGTGCCCTTCGTTTTACCAAACCAATTGGCAATGACAAGATTAAAGTTAGAGGACACAAGAATTTTAATTCCCGCAAGGTTATGAAAAAACTTCCACACATCTTTAGCAACCGGGCCATGAAGAAAGAGGTGTGGAAGATCTTCAACACCATTACAACAATAGCAATTATTGGTAGCAACAATGCCCCTCCGCAAGAGACCATCCGGCGTTGAGATCCATTTATTAAGCACCTTAACCATAAAAAGAGAGATGGTAGGTGTGATAAGTAGATTCCAACAATAGCGCAGAATATTATGCGGAGGTTTTTTTTTACGAACCAGCCCCCAAGCGGTTTTGAAAGAAAAAATCCCGTTAGGGGAAAGAGTCCATGAAGGATTGATGACGTAGGGGAAAGTAGGTAGGGAGCAAATATGATCACAAATGCCAAGCGGGAGTTTGCGACTAATTTTATCCCTATCCCACTCCCCATTATTCCAATAAACACCAATTTTATCTTTGGACTTAGTATGGTGAAAGTTGGTGAGAGGACTGAATTCACACCAAATGTCATGCCAAAAAGACACATCATTATTCCCACTATGCCAAAAAAAATTATCATTCGCAATCGATCTAATACCACAAAGGTTTTTCCAAGTAGGAGAACTTTTGGCGTTAAATTTAATAATCATAGGGTGGATCCGAGAACAATATTTTTGAAGTAAGAAATTGGACCAAATATTTTTAGAAGTTCTCAATCTCCACCACATTTTAACATGGGCAGCCCGAATAATGTCATTGAGATCCCGACAGCCAAGGCCACCCTCATCCTTGGGGAAACAAAGTCGACTCCATGCTACCCAATGTAACTTACGTTTGTTGCCGTTTGTTCCCCAAAGAAATTTGTTGAATAATCTTTCTATGCAAAGAATGACATTCCCAGGGGGTTTAAGTACTTGCAAGTTATAAAAGGCAATGGAGTTTGAAACCGAATTAATTAATTCAAGGCGCCCCCCGGTCGAAAGCAATGATGGTTCCAAGTAGTGATTTTATTTTTAATTTTCGAGAGAAGAGGACCGTACATATCAAAGGATTGAAACCCTTTCCATAGGGGGACGCCAAGATACATAATCGGTAAATCAACTTTATTAAAACACATGTCAACCCAATAAGGGGTTAGAAAAATAATGCTAGGACAAGTACGATAATTTATACAACAATAGATTACTCAACATCTCATGAAGAATTACAACAATAACAACAACAAGCCTCTCCTGCGAGAAGACTAACAATGCATTAAACAACATGACAATCACAACATGCACATGGTAATTCGATGATCCACTGTTCCCTGCATAGATCCCAAGTTGACCCTGTCGGACCAACACGAGGTGGAAAACCCGTCCAATGATCCAGCACAGGCTAGCATAGATCCCAAGATGATCCCATCAGACCAACACGAGGTGGACAAATGACAACGACACATATGCACGACAATATGAATAACATTAATACAGAAAACATAAAGTACTTGCCTTAGAATGATGACAAGGATTAAATACGTTATGCGAACGTCAACACCCTCGAAGGACGCCCCTTCGATTAATCTCTTGCAAAAATCGAACCTTATACAAAAGGAATAACGAAAAGTTCAACTTATGTGAACATAACTAACACACGAGCATCTAACCTTTCTAAACTATGCTTGAGTTAATCATCCTACGTATGGCCGGTTTGATGGTTCAACCATCCTACGAACACTTAGTCGGACTTTAATATGCATCATTTTAATTGAATGCCAATAACGGGGATAACTTGACGACGTCTACGAAATTCAAGTATATTCATGTCGTCAAGAATTCAATATTCAAACCGTGATTATCAACTTATACATGTACTATATAGCTACCTAACGGTCCTCGATTAAGAACATGATTGTGATGAACATATCCCAAAATATCATACAAAGGAACATATTCATTCGGTTCTTCTAAGTCTAACTAAAAACTCCAAGCCGTTTTCAATTATCAAACATCCTTCAAGAGTGCTAATAGTTCAACATATCCATAATCATCACATTCATCTTCTAACAATGATCGATTAAGGATACTCAATCAATGATTCTCTTCAAAGGACAAAGATCATATTCTTGGTGGAGGCTTCTATAATTATCATATTCCTAAACCTATTATGAATATTTCAACTTCAAGTCATCGAATACCCACGTATTTTGAAATCATCAATAAGAGAACATGAAGATTACTAAAAACTTCTTCATGCTACTCAACATATTCATAGGCCAACATTTACATGTCTTAACCAAGGAATACCTTATGTTTAATCATCTCGAACTTCCTAAATCATAGTGCTCAGTTATTAAGTCATCAATGAAGCCTAAAAATCTCAGAAATGCGTTCATAAACATCTTAGAAACATGAACTCAAAGTTGGAGTAACATCAACATACCTTATATGAAGACAAATGATGAAACAATCAGTAGAACTCAACATCGCTTGAACACCAATCCAAGATGCCTATGATCTTCAAAACCAAGTTGAGAGGCTAATATAATGGTTTTGTAAGTTTGGAAGGGTTGTGAGAGGGATAGATCTCGGACAAAACAAGTGAAAGAAATGAAAGGGTTGATGTCCTATTTATAAGAGATCACATATAGTGTACGCTAACACTCACGCATTGTCCATGCTAATGGCCTATGTAACTCACTAACCCATTCTGTCATCACTATTACGTACGTTGCCTATTCATTACTTATGCTATGTGTTGTCTTAGCACACGTTAATCACCAATATTGCATATGCTAACAATCTCACGTATCTTACTGCATGTTCTGTCCTTCGATTTAGCATACATTACACACATTCACTACTAAAAAAAATGGCTTTAGTGACGCTCAAAAGTGTCACAATAGGTGGTGTATTGTGAAGCTTTTGCTATAGTGATGCTTTTCGAAAGCGTCACCTGATTTGGCGTTTCAATAGACCATTGTTGTGACACTTAAAAGGCGTCGCAACAGATATCTAATGTGACGCTTTCTTGCATATTGTGACCTTTTCATGCATCACATTAGTAAGCTTTAGTGACGCTTTTTGCCATTTTTGTGACATTTTTTGGCATCATAAAAGTGAATTGTAGTGACACTTTTTAACATCACTAGAGTTAATAACTAACTTAACTAGTTTTATTAGTGACATATTTTGGCATCACAATAGCGTGTTATAGTTACACTTTTTAGCATCACGTAAAAACCGTAACTACCTTAACTAACTCTTTTAGTGACTCATTTTTGCATCACAATAGTGTGCTATAGTGACACTTTTTAACATCACATAAAAGTTTATAGCTACTTTGACTACCTATTTTTGTGACGCCTACAAGTATCACTAAATAATTTCAAGTAACATATTTTGCTGTAATGAGAATTGTCAAGTAAAACGTAACATTTTCTTTAAACATAAAATGTTGGTAATAATAATAGTATGAATAGTTGTTTTGTAATAATAATAGCAACATAAAATTTTAATGTCAAACTCAAATACCAAGATCTCTAACAGTAAACATAAGATCCCAAATAGTAAACATAAGAGAAAATCTCAAACAACATTGCGGTCCAAACTACAAAAAAATAAGTTTTCATCTTAATGTCAATAAAGCGAAAGTTTTTCATGTCACTTTTCTAATCTCGCATCTTCCACTTCAACCTATAATAATAAACGAAAGACAAAATTAATGATACTCAAATACTAAAAGAACAAGCAAACGATAATAATGAAAGATTGTTAAAAAAGACTTACCAAACACTTTGGCCAAGCAATGCTACCTCCTGTAGCTTGTCCAATAAATTTGACACTTCCAATTGTCCTTATTAATGCATGATCATATTTAATTGGCACGGTAACTTTCACTTCACACCAATCAACACCCAATTCTTCATTCTCGATTAGCTTTGATGGATTTAAGCTATGAACGGAACCTTTTGCAATATAATTTTGAGTAATCATTTTTTTCAAAAGAACCTTTGCTCCAACCTGCATCATACATTGGAAACAATGGAAAAACCCATTATAAATAACGAAAAAAAAAGTAATAAAAGTGCTGAAAGCATAGTGCACCAAGAAAGCACTTTCCTGCCTCAACATAGCACACACTGACCATATCAAAAAGCACAGATATTCCTTCAATCATGTAGAGTAAATCTAGAAACAAGGGGATTACAATACAGAAGTCGAACGAAGCAAGATGTACAGCTACTGCCACGTTCAAAACATGAATGGAAATGTTGTTCTCTCTATAACAGCACATGATACGTCTCACTGCCACATCTGTCACTTCAGGCTCCAACTACCGAGAATAGAGTTTAGTGCTATGCTACAGTGTAATATACACTAATAGCCTTGTTGGTCAATAAGCTTGATCAATTACATATGTTAAACAGAATTGTTTTGATCACTATAGTTAATTAAAAACGAGTTCGGATTGTAAGAAAATGAAAACTGATCTTTCAGGGTTAACAATTTATTTGACATGATCACATAGAATGCCTCCCATAAAATGACTAAATAACAAAAAACAATATGATAAAGTGCCAAAGTAACTAGTTTTGGATAAATGCTCAAAACGTGATCATATAATAATTGCTTGGGGTCTGGACTCCATGTCCATCTGTTTCAGAATTTATATATATGTCAACACTATAGTCATAGGCATAGGTCCATGATGACATGATCAATTACAGGAAGCTCAAATGCCTCTGTAGGTATGGGTTATTCAAAAAAACAGTAGCATGGTCAGTGAATAAATTTGAGCTGATGCTCTATGAAACAATAGAAGCAGGCATTCAAAAAGAGCAAGGAGGAGCAATGTTTTAAACAAGGATTGAACAAAGAGCAATGGTTTAAAATACGAGCATATGAACAGGAGCAATATTTTAATATGCCCCCAGTGAAACACATAGCATATGTATTATGAACAGGAGCATTGTTTTAAAATACGAGAGGCATATTCGAGGCGTCTTGTTCGAACGAGGTGCTTACATCAGTTTTCTTGAAAAAAAATTATACAAAAATATATAATAGTAATGCATGGAAAAGTTGAACAATAATAATTAATAGTACTAAAATTCAACAAAACCAAAATAAAAAAATCAGTCCAAAAGGACCTATTACATATAAATATATTCATGGTATTCTATATAACTTCCCGAGAATACATCTAAATATATTCATGGTATTCCATATAACATCACATAACAGCTAATAGAAGTACTATGTACGTACCTGCAAGGGAATAGAACGGGTACTTGAGGGTTGAGCAGGTCGGGCAATTACAGAATTGCGCAAGGTTGATGGGGAAGATCACTTTGTCAATCTTGAATGATCATTTCCACTCGAGTCCACACTGCTCAACAACATTTGAATTAACTTGTCCTTCTCTTCTAGTTGTATCGTCAATGCTTCTTTTTCCATGACAATGCGATGGATATCATTCTGGCCAAGTGAATGATCACCATATACCTGCTTTGCAGTTGTTCCGTAACCATACATACGCACTCGTCCACCTTTATCTTCTCCAAGGACTTGGGCATATATGTCATTTGGACCTTTGTCCCGTGCACCAGGTGGTAGTTGACTCTTTAATTGTCGCATTTTTTCCTATATACAAATTTAACGAAAAAAATCATTCGGGTCATATATTATGAAATGTTGTAGTAAGAAAAAAATATTATAGAAGTAATAGAGAAGATTCACCAATGCATTTGTAACTTCCGTATTAGATGTATTCCCATCTCGAGAATAACATTTTGCAAATATATCTGCTCTGCTCAGCTCCTTTATACCTGCCTCCTTAACAGTTTCATCATCATCCTCATATATCCCAGCATTAAGTGCAGTTTCTTCCTACAGCCAAAAACTTCTCTATATTAATCATCACCCTATAAGTTATAATTAGTTTTGAAAATGAAAAGTAGTTACCTTAGCAGATTCATAAACTTGAGCAAAACTCTTTTTTCCAGTAATATGTTGCATTTTCTTCATTGCTCTATTTGTTTTATTCTGCTTGCTAGTGTACTATCGAGTTCAATCGTACCAAAAGTTAGAGACAATAATAAAATGACTCTTTAATAAAAAAATTATGAATCGCACCTGTAACACCCCCAAAATATCCCGAGGTATTACAGTGCCGTGAATCCCACGTGGGACCCACAAGGCTAGTTAGAAAAATAGACATTTTAAGAAAATCGTGATAAAACCTTAAATTCAAGGGTTACATGACAAGAAACGAAAGATTTAAGGAAAAATGTAATTCGGAGAATTATTACACAACAAATGTTTTTCCAAAGAAAATAATTTATTCCAATTTAAGCAACGGCTAGAGATAATTCCAACACCGCTCAAGTCTGACCGGACCCCTCGGGAATGTCCTGCACATGATGAACAATTTTACCTGGTATGACGAGTCATACCAGGTTGCCAGGGTCAGAGAATGCATATCAAATAACAACTACTAACAACAATATGCGACATTTTTACAATTACCGTACCTAGCAATCACAAGGAATATTTCATCATTCAACCGACGTGTTTCCCTCTTTATCACATAAAACCCCAAGGTCGCAACCAAGGGTCACGGAAGTATCCACACGGGAATACCCCGGAACATAGGTGCCCAATTCGGGTCTTACCCCTAACACATTTCCACACGGGTACCATACAGGTTTTATCCCCAACACATCGGCCCATTTATAACATCTTTAGAGAAAGACAACGTCGGCTTTTATCAAAATGGCACGTACACACATACGGTATAACATTGATATTAGAAATTTATGAGCAAGATTTCACTTGCCTGATCCGATAGTAGGTGCTTTATGATAACGAAGTCCCCACGCCCGCCGAGCTTAACCTAGCCACGAGACATCCGATTAACACTTCGTACGGATCATAATGAATAAAACTAGTCTCCCTTTCCTAACCGGATTCCTAGTGTAGTTTTAATTGTCGGTATGAGTATCGTTTCCAAGTTTTCAAGTGTCGTTTATCTCGTTCAATCTTATAGTTAACATTAGGTATATCGATTTACTCAAGAAGATAATCCTACCATTCTTCGGTTGTCAACGAATTATGATGGCGAAATCGAATCTTATGCTTTCTAATACAATTCTATATTCGAATACTACAATCGACGGATTTTATTGCACAATAACTCCGGTGATTTAACAACCAATATTAATTATACTATCGAATTACTTCCTTAGTTTGCTAAGAGTCAAAAATCACAAGGTGAGGGTGACTACGAACAATGGGACATACGGTGACGGATTACTACGAATTTCCCCACAATTGATTCGTCAAATTTTATATTCCTAGTGATGATTTGAAGTGAAATTTCGTTTGCATGAAACGAAACATATAAGAAACGGAATTTCTGGTTACTACAATTTCATCCGACAAGATTGTCTACGAAGTTTAGCAAAATCTAACCCATACCCGCAATATAACAAGTATTGACTAAGAAAACATCGAAGATATAACTCCTGTGGATTGGTGGCTTACCTTTTTGGAAGAAAATAGTGAAGATAGTTGACGGATTCACAAGAACTACGAGGAGAACGAGAAGTGACTTGAACGACTTGGATAATCTTCACCGAGCTCAAGAATCCACCTCCTTAATGTTAATTCAAGTGTTTAAGGCTTAAGAACCGGGTATAGGGCTAGGAATTTCTCCAAGGGTGGTAGTTTTGTGGTGTTGGGTCGTGCAAATGAAGAAGGGAGTTATCATTTTATAAAATCGATTTTGATAACGACGTTAACGATAAGAGTGTTACGACGTAAGGTGTATTACGACGTAATAAAGGCGATGACCACGCACGTAAAGAACTAATCGCCCGAAATGTGCCCAAGTGTTACGACGTTAATTTTGGGACATTACGCACGTAACAAACAGCTGACTCGCTTTGTCATCTAGCCCGCCGAAAGTAGCCCCGTCCGTGTCAAAAGAAAGATTCTCGGGAGACCGACCCACCTGCTACGCACGTAATATGGCTGCCTTAACGTACGTAACCATTGAAATTTAGCGACGTTAGGCATGGGTTATAGCGCGTTAGATGTAAATTTTATCCTCAACCACATTCTAACCATCTCGGTGACCATCCCTTCCGCCACAACAATTATCGGGGAACAAGACGTTGGCCACCGTCATATTCGCACCGACGATCGTCCCACGGCATCAAGGTGTGTCACCCCCGTTTCATTCACATCGTACAATTATATAGCACTCAATGGAATACATAAATAGAAATGACGTCACATTACCAAACATTCACACAATACAAGGTAATCAAGCATGGAATACCGGAGGTATTACATATCACCCCTCTTAAAATAATTTCGTCACGAAACTTAAGAAAATAACTCTGGATGACTCTCCTTCATGCTCGACTCGGTTTCCCAAGTCGCCTCTTCCGTGCTGTGGTGCGACCACTGAATCTTCACGAGGGGTATGGCTTTATTTCTTAACATCTTCACACGCCGATCCAGAATGGCGATCGGTATCTCCCTAAAGGTAGCGTCATCGGAAATTTCCACTTCTTAGAAATTGAGCTTGTGGCTCGGGTCATAGACATACTTCCTTAACTGGGAGACCTGAAAAACATTATGCACTCCATCCAGATGCGGCGGTAGAGCTAATCGATACGCGAGTTTCCCTACCCGGTCCAATATCTCAAACGGACCTATAAATCTCGGGCTTAACTTGCCCTTCTGGACGAAACGCCGAATACCTCGCATAGGTGATACTTTGACTCAAACATGATCCCCGACCGTAAATTCTAACGGTCGCTGTCGGTTTTCGGCATAAGATTTCTACCGGCTCTGTGCGGCCAGCATGTGTTTCCGAACTATAGAGATCTTCTTAATGGACTCCTGGATAAGATCCAACTCGGTAACCGCGGTGTCGGAGGCATCATCCCAGCATAACGGTGTCTTGCATCTTCGCCCATACAGGGCCTCAAATGGTGCCATGCCTATGCTTGCATGCCAGCTGTTGTTGTACGAGAACTCCACTAACCCCAAATGTCTAGCCCAATCCTTTCCCCAATCGAGCACGCATGCCCTCAACATATCTTCCAAGGTTTGAATCGTCCGCCTGGCCTCGCTCCATCTGTCTGAGGATGATAAGCCGTGCTAAAGTGTATCTGTGTCCCCATAGCTTTATGGACAGCTTTCCAAAAACAAGACACATATCGGGTGTCCCTATCCGAAATGATGGACGAGGGAACACCATGTAGCCTTACGATTTCTCTGATGAAAATGACAGCCAATGCTCTGCAGGTTGTCTCTTGAATAGGAATGAAATGTGCTGACTTTGTCAATCGATCAACAATGACCCAAATCGTATCCTTTCCTCCCACCGCCGTAGGTAGCTTAGTGACAAAGTCCATTGATATGCTCTCCCATTTCCACTCCGGGATGGGTAGGGGTTGCATAATTCCAGCTGGTCTGCGGTGTTCGATCTTCACTTGTTGGCATGTCATACATCGGGCGACGAACCTAGCAACCTCCCACTTCATGTTCTTCCACCAAAAACTCTGTCTTAGATCCTTGTACATCTTGCTTGCTCCGGGGTGAATAGAATAAGGGGTGGAGTGCGCCTCCTTCAATATAGTTTGCTTGATCCGTCTTTCGGTGGACTACAGATCCTGGTCTTGAACCTCACCAGATCACCATGAATCTTATAGTCGGAAACATCCCCTGTCTCGATTCTTTCACCAATCGCACGTAATTCAGGATCTTCCATCTGTGCTAGGCGTATCTCGTCTAGTAAGGACGAAAGTATATTGATTGAGCATAATCGTCCTTGCCTACGTTGTACCCATACTTGGTGTTGCTTCTCCCGATCTCTTGCCGTAGTTCGGGCTGAACTGTTATGCTGGATACCATCACCTCTTGTGTAGTTTTCCGACTAAGAGCATCAGCTACCACGTTGGCTTTTCCGGGATGATAGGAAATTTCCACATCGTAGTCCTTGATTAGCTCCAACCAACGCCTCTGTCTCATGTTTAGTTCTCTTTGCGTGAAGATATATTTCAAACTCTTATGATCCGTGAAAACCTTGCAAGTAACTCCGTAAAGATAGTGCCTCCAAATCTTGAGGGCATGCACCACCGCGGCTAGCTCCAAGTCATGTGTCGGGTAATTTACTTCATACGGCTTCAGTTGTCGGGATGCGTACGCAACGACTCGCCATTCTGCATGAAGACACATCCTAGTCCATGCTTGGATGCATCCGTGTATATAATGAATCCTTCTGTACCTTGTGGTAACACTAGTACTGGGGCAGTAGTTAACCTACTCTTGAGCTCGTCGAAGCTCTTCTGGCAGTCTGCAGTCCATACAAATTTGGTGCGCTTTCTCAGTAGGTTCGTTAACGGTCGGGCGATACAGGAAAAAGCCTCGACGAATCTTCGATAGTATCCCGCCAATCCTAGGAAGCTCCTAACCTCCTTGACATTCTTCGGTGGTTCCCAACTCGTTATTGTCTCGATCTTTTGTGGATCGACCTTGACACCTTCTGCTGAAACAACATGTCCGAGAAAATTTACCTCCGGCATCCAGAATTCGCACTTGGACAGTTTCACATAAAGTTGGTGTTGTCTTAACACGCCCAGCACTTGCCTCAAATGTTCCTCGTGTTCCTGTCGGCTTCGAGAATATATCAGGATGTCGTCGATAAAAACCACCACGCATTTATCGAGGAAATCAATCAAAACTCTATTCATCAGTTCCATGAAAACGGCTGGGGCATTAGTCAACCCGAATGATACCACGATGTATTCGTAATGCCCATACCTCGACCGAAATGCAGTCTTGGGTATATCTTCCTCCCGAATTCTCAATTGGTGATATCCGGACCGTAAATCGATCTTTGAAAACACGACTGCCCCTTGTAACTGAACCAAGAGGTCGTCAATCCTTGGTAGCGGATAACGATTCTTGATAGTAACCTTATTCAGCTCCCTGTAGTCGATGCACAAGCGTAGAGAGTTATCTTTCTTCTTAACGGTGGTACGCGCCCCACGGCGAGGTGCTTGGGCGGATCAGCCCTTTCTCCAATGATTTTCGAGTTGTATCTTTAATTCCTTCATCTCGGCCGTGCCATTCTGTAAGGAGCTTTGGAAATAGGTCTCGCTCCTGGTTCGAGTTCAATGGCAAGGTCAACTTCTCGGTGCGGTGGCGGCCTCGTAGTTCATCAGAAAACGTCCTGGGAACTCATTCACCACCTAATGTTTGTGATTGCAAGTTGTGAAGTGTCCTCTCGAAGAACATAACACCGTAGTATTCATTTCGAGAGCCGCAGGAGGCTTCGATGCGATAATGCCGAGAGAACCTTTTGTACTAAAATGTTCACGTCCCGATGACATGTGTGGTACCATCATGAGCCGAAATGGAGATAGTCGGTGGTAGGTATCCAAGATCGTTTCGCAATGGCATCCATCCATACCTAATATGATATCTTCATTCGGAGCGGGAAGACCATAAGATTAGCGGTCCAAATTGTGATCGTTGATGCAGATCCGACAGCCTCGAACCTTTGATCGCCGCAATCTACTACCCTCGTAGTTTTACGGTAAAGGGTTCACAAGGTACACAAACAAGATTTAAGCGTTCAACACATTCCATGATATAAACGAATGGGTGGCTCCGGTATCAAATAGTACATGCACCGGCCGAGAGTTAACAAGAAGAGTACTGAAATGGTCGGCGCAGTCGACCATCCGTAGCCCTCGGCTCAAATACACGAGACGGCACCGACTCAGAGAAGGATGAGGTACCTCCGCCGCGCCCACGGCCTCGTCCGGCACCGTGCGGTGGTGGTTGGTTCAGTGGAATGGAGCTCGGTAGGCCGGAAACAAGAAAGGCCCTAGGGATTGCACAGAGCCTTGTTGACTTGGTTGCGAAGCTGGGCTCTGAGTGGAATTGGCCCGCCAGCAATAACGAGACATGTGTCCACTCTTTCCGCAAGTGAAACATTTGGTAGCCATCTTCTGACACCGATCCTTAGTATGCCCGGTCATGCCACAATTGAAACGGTCCCTACGGTAAGGCCGATCAGATACACCCTTCTGTTGGTACGAAACCGCCGACTTAAAAGAAGATGCGGGCCCCGAATTCATTTTGTTGTTGCTCCTGTGCTGAATCGATGTCTTCGCTTCTTTGAGTTATGCCCGATGTCGATTAACAACCGTATCGGCATATGCCGTGACTACGCCCTCGTATGCTCTCGTGGTAGTGCGGTGAAATCCGGCGGCATAGCGTTGTACATCCTCCGGTAACCTCTGCAAGATGGCATATTCGTTGATCTTCGATGGAACCATCTCGGGAGATGTAACTTAGCTCGGTTCGGTAGGCCGGATGATCTCTCGTAATCGCATGTTCGTGGACCGCACTGAAAAGTCTCGTGCGCGAGCGGCCGATCAGTGATGGTACTCGCTCCGTAGTAGTCGGGCAAATTCGGTCCACCCGACCACTCGGTCCTCCGCTCGTAAGTCCTCCACCATCGTGCGGCAGTTGTCACGAAGTTGATTAATTACGAGCGGCACCTTTCGCTTTCTCGGGCATCCGATCACTTCAAGGCGGTCTCCATTTCGTAAATCCGGTCGCCCACGTGTTTCTCTCTGTCCCGTCAAATAATGGAGGCCTAGCCTTCAAAGATCTCTCCCAACCATCGATCCCTTCCGCATTTTCTTCCACATTAATGACCGGTATCCGTTCCGCCCGATTGACACGAGCAATTCCCATGGCGATAGCTCGAGCAAGGGCGAACAAAAGTTGGATCCATGCCTCCCGGTTGTTGTTCGGCGTTCCGCCTCCGATCATTTTGATTAATCGGTGGCGGCCGGCCTCAGCAGGATGGGTCTCGGCGGTGTTCCGTCCTCATTGTGGTTCGCGGCGAACCCCGAGCGTCATTCACCACCCTTCTAGCTCCTCGGCGTGCCATCGCAACGGTATTAATCTAAAGCCGCCCACGCATGGTTTACAATTAAATGTTGCACAAAATAGAAACACACACATATCACTTACTTGCATTCCCATGAGGAGCTTCGATCGCTTGGGGTGTTGGACTTTGAAAAGAATTAGAGAAAGTTTATTCAAACCAGAGTTTCGCTCTGATACCATTTTCTCGTAACACCCCAAAATATCCCGAGGTATTACGGCCGTGAATCCCACGTGGAACCCACAAGGCTAGTTAGAAAAATAGACATTTTAAGAAAATCGTGATAAAACCTTAAATTCAAGGGTTACATGACAAGAAACGAAAGATTTAAGGAAAAATGTAATTCGGAGAATTATTACACAACAAATGTTTTTCCAAAGAAAATAATTTATTCCAATTTAAGCAACGGCTAGAGATAATTCCAACACCGCTCAAGTCTGACCGGACCCCTCGGGAATGTCCTGCACATGATGAACAATTTTACACGGTATGACGAGTCATACCAGGTTGCCAGTCGAGAATGCATATCAAATAACAACTACTAACAACAATATGCGACATTTTTACAATTACCGTACCTAGCAATCACAAGGAATATTTCATCATTCAACCGACGTGTTTCCCTCTTTATCACATAAAACCCCAAGGTCGCAACCAAGGGTCACGGAAGTATCCACACGGGAATACCCGGAACATAGGTGCCCAATTCGGGTCTTACCCCTAACACATTTCCACACGGGTACCATACGTGTTTTATCCCCAACACATCGGCCCATTTATAACATCTTTAGAGAAAGACAACGTCGGCTTTTATCAAAATGGCACGTACACACATACGGTATAACATTGATATTAGAAATTTATGAGCAAGATTTCACTTGCACGATCCGATAGTAGGTGCTTTATGATAACGAAGTCCCCACGCCCGCCGAGCTTAACCTAGCCACGAGACATCCGATTAACACTTCGTACGGATCATAATGAATAAAACTAGTCTCCCTTTCCTAACCGGATTCCTAGTGTAGTTTTAATTGTCGGTATGAGTATCGCTTTCCAAGTTTTCAAGTGTCGTTTATCTCGCTCAATCTTATAGTTAACATTAGGTATATCGATTTACTCAAGAAGATAATCCTACCATTCTTCGGTTGTCAACGAATTATGATGGCGAAATCGAATCTTATGCTTTCTAATACAATTCTATATTCCGAATACTACAATCGACGGATTTTATTGCACAATAACTCCGGTGATTTAACAACCAATATTAATTATACTATCCAATTACTTCCTTAGTTTGCTAAGAGTCAAAAATCACAAGGTGAGGGTGACTACGAACAATGGGACATACGGTGACGGATTACTACGAATTTCCCCACAATTGATTCACAAATTTTACATTCCTAGTGATGATTTGAAGTGAAATTTCGTTTGCATGAAACGAAACATATAAGAAACGGAATTTCTGGTTACTACAATTTCATCCGACAAGATTGTCTACGAAGTTTAGCAAAATCTAACCCATACCCGCAATATAACAAGTATTGACTAAGAAAACATCGAAGATATAACTCCAGGGATTGGTGGCTTACCTTTTTGGAAGAAAATAGTGAAGATAGTTGACGGATTCACAAGAACTACGAGGAGAACGAGAAGTGACTTGAACGACTTGGATAATCTTCATCGGAGCTCAAGAATCCACCTCCTTAATGTTAATTCAAGTGTTTAAGGCTTAAGAACCGGGTATAGGGCTAGGGATTTCTCCAAGGGTGGTAGTTTTGTGGTGTTGGGTCGTGCAAATGAAGAAGGGAGTTATCATTTTATAAAACTGGATTTTGATAACGTACGTTAACGATAAGAGTGTTACGTACGTAAGGTGTATTACGTACGTAACAGTGCGATGACCACGTACGTAAAGAACTAACTGCCCGAAATGTGCCCAAGTGTTACGTACGTTAATTTTGGGACATTACGTACTTAACAAACAGTTGACTCGTTTGTCATCTAGCCCGCCGAAAGTAGCCCTGTCCGTGTCAAAAGAAAGATTCTGGTCGGGAGACCGACCCACCCGTTACGTACGTAATGTGGCTGCCTTAACGTACGTAACCATTGAAATTTAGCGTACGTTAGGCATGGGTTATAGCGCGCGTTAGACAGAAATTTTAGCCTCAACCACATTCTAACCATCTCGGGTGACCATCCCTTCCGCTCGTCAACAATTATCGGGGAACAAGACGTTGGCCACCGTCATATTCGCACCGACGATCGTCCCACGGCATCAATGTGTGTCACCCCCGTTTCATTCACATCGTACAATTATATATCACTCAATGGAATACATAAATAGAAATGACGTCACATTACCAAACATTCACACAATACAAAGTAATCAAGCATGGAATACCGGAGGTATTACAGCACCTTTGCGTCTTCACTGCACCAATGTTCAACAAGAAATTTCTGAAGTTCTTCCGTCACCCTCTCATCACGTGTATCAGGCCTCTTACGTAAGTTTTGTTCCAAACTTAAGTTTGGATTAAAGTATAATTTTTTAATTCTACATTTGAAAATCCTCCAACTTGTATCTAAAGCTTTCAAAACAATCTTTTCATATCCAGAAATAACAAACTCCCCTACAAAAATGTAATAACCATGTAACGTTGGTAAATCACAACAATAATATAAAGATATATCAATTCTATAAATTTATACCTTGATCATGCCCAACATTGTTTTTCTTGTTGGGGTCTGGTACCCTATGCCAATCTGGGTAATTAAGTGGAGCTACTTTCCCATTTCTTGCAATAGACCCCACAAATTCAACAAATTTGCTTTTATTAGGACCAATGGGTTTTCCATAGCGATGGAATGAAACCTTCAGAGGCTGACTTTTGTTGTTAGAGCTTATGGCATAAATGTGAGGCATATAAGTAAATCCTCTAGTTTTATGTTGTTTACAAGTGGCATCTACACATACAAGAAAAATAAGTTTTATAACAATATTGAAAGGGACAAATTATATCATGTGTATATGATGTAGTATCATGTGTAATATGATGTAGTATACCTTGGGACTCAACATGATCTGCATTTGCTAACTCGTTAATATTTTCATCCACCCGGTTATCTACACCAAGAATGGACTGTTTGCTTCTTTTACTATTATTCACATTCCTAACACCCCGCCTTCTTGTTATTGCTCCAAGGTTCTCTAAATCAAGGTATGAAAACACAATTCGAGTAACAACAATCAACATATACTAACTTAAAAAATGGACAACCAATACCTTCATATTTTACATTCTGTGCATCATTTAAATCATTAACTTCATTTGTACTTTTCTTTTCCCCTTTTCAGTGCTCCAAGGTTATCTGAATTACGAAATCCAAACTCTATATAACTAATAACAGTCAGTAAATATACATTAAGTTGGACAAGATGACACATCAATATCGCTACAATTTCTAATCTATTTCATACCTTGAGAATGTAAATTTTGCTCATCCATTGAACCATTAATCGCTTTTGTACTTTGCCTTCCCCTTTTTGTTGCTCCAAGATTCTCTACATTATGAAATTCAAACACTATATAACTCAGAATAGTCAAGTAAATATATAACAAGTTGAATAAGATGACAGATCAATACCGCTATGCTAGATTTATAATCTATTTCATACCTTGCGAATGTATATTTTGGTCATCACTTAAATCATTAATCGCTTTCGTACTTTGCTTTCCCATTGTCATTGCTCGAAGGGTCTCGAAAGCGATTAAATCATCAATATTTGGAGCACTTTTTTGGCCACTACCTAATGTGTATTTTCCGCGACTATGGATAAAATTTTCACTTTTCTGTCCTTGCTTTGTTTCTACAATTAAACAACTCGATTAATGGGACAACTTATTTTTTCAGCCAATAAAATAAATGTAAAGTTACTGAAAATACATGGACACACAATATGTATATAGATATGTACCTGGAGGGTCGAGATACTGCTCCTTGGCATTCTGATCTCTACTATTTAGAAGATAATCTGGAATACTAGTAACTCTTGGTCCCCGTTTCAGACACACAATATTATCTTTTAAGAATGCAAAAGACCGACCAAAGAATTACAGTAAAGATTAAGAAAATATAAAAAAGACATATATGTATATGTACTGTAACGAACCTCGACGACCATCATGTTGCTTACTGAGATCTCCATCTGTATTTGTATCATTCCAGCTGTCATCATCGTCTAAGGGTAAATGCAACCTCTTTGGCCACTATTAGCAAAATTACTTCTTTGTCCTCTCGCCATTGCTATAAGATCATTCCTAGTAATAACGTGGCCCTTAACCAATTTTCTGCAATTAAGAATCTTTGAAAAAAATATAATGAGGAGCAATATATGTAAAAGTATATTTTCAATAAGGTAAATTTCACTAAAATGTAAAATCCAGAACTAGAACAATTAATTTTTCACAAAACATAAGAAACTGATCAACTATCTCAAATAGAAAATAAGAACTCCTAATAGGACTCTATTCTTCTTCTGCTAGAGTAGGAGGTACCCCTTCGCGAACTCAAGAAATATCTGAAATCCCATCATTGGGTGGTTCGTTACATGGTGTGCTTTGAGCTATGATGTCGATATCACTTATTATTAAGTCATTTCCATCCTCAAATTTCTCTCCCGGTTTAGTTTTTACAACAATGTGCCATCCTCTATCAGAAGGATCCTCCACATAGAAAAGTTGTTGTACTTTAGATGCAAGAACAAACGACTCACTCTGACGCTTTATGTTTGTAAAATTCGCTATTGTGAACCCATCACTATCTTGCTTTAATCTTCTGCCCTTTGTGACCCAATCACACTCAAATAGTACAACTCTCTTTCCTTGGAGATAGTTTAACTCAATTATGTCTTTCACAATCCCAAAATAGGTCAAATCAGAAAAGATAGGTCTTTTTTCTTTTTTGCTTGCAAAGCTGGTCGTCGCTGCACTAACCATCACTCCACAATTTTGAGTTTTTCTTTTTGGCTCAACTTTCCTGGTGTGAAATCTGAAACCATTAGCAACAAACCCTTTAAATCTTTGACCCACTGGAAGCGGCCCTCTCACAAGGTATGCGATATCACTTTGAATCATGTCATCAGCATCATAATGATCAAGTCCTGACACCTGGTGAAAAAATCATGTCAACAATATCGATAACACATAACCAAAGAAAATAAAATACTTACTAGGCCAGAGAACCATTTGGGAAAACTTTGACTGTGAATTCGTCTAATCTCATGTTCTGGGGAACGGCGATTTTTTCGTCTGATCATTGACTCATGATCACTGCACAACGTAAATAAAAAATCATGTGATGATTTAATGGATAAGGAGTTTGTAGGTGAAAATTAGTCGCTTACTCTATTCTAGACTTAATTTCTTCACAATTAAAAAGCACGTATCTATGTGCTTTTTCTAAGGTTTTATTGTCTAGAACCACTGGTTGTCCTGTGGACAGAGGCCGACCAGCCATTGAGAAGATTTCAAGGCCATCATTATTTGTGTGATCTCTTTCCTCATTTCGACTAAGGGGCTGTTTACTTTTTTTCCATTAATACCTGAATGGATTAAGCTGTCTGAGTAGATTAATCTGTCATATTTGAAAAAAATATCTTGTTGTTTCTTTCTTTTCTGAATGAACTATCTGAATAACAGAAATGACCATTTTACCCCTCAATATGAATTAAGTCCTTTTTGATAAAGGACGGATTGAGCATTTTAGTTTATAGAATCAATTTAAATTATATGACATAATATTTATTTTAATTTATATTATAATATATATTCATAAATTATATTATAATTTTCAGATATATTATAATCAGACAATATTTTATAAATATATTAAAGTTATATTAATTTTTTAAAAGTCAATATTAAAAAATCAATTTAAATAATATAACATAATATACTTTTTAATTTATATTATAATATATATTCATAAATTATATTATAATTTTCAGGTATATTTAAATAATCAGACAATATTTTTATATATACATTAAGTTATATTTTAATATATATAGTTATATTAATTTTTTAATAGTCAATATAAAAAATCAATTTAAATAATATGACATAATATATATTTTAATTTATATTATAACATATATTCATAAATTATGTTATAATTTTCAGATATATTTAAATAATTTAACAAAAGTTTTATTAATATATTAAGTTATATTTTAATATATAGTTATATTAATTTTTTTAATAGTCAATATAAAAAAAATCAATTTATATAATATAACATAATATATATTTTAATTTATATTATAATATATATTCATAAATCATATTATAATTTTTAGGTATATGTAAATAATCAGACAATATTCTTATAAATATATTAAGTTATATTTTAATATATATATATAGTTATATTAATTTTTTTAATAGCCAATATAAAAAAATCAATTTATATAATATAACATAATATATATTTTATTTATATTATAATATATATATTCATAAATTATATTATAAGTTTCAGGTATATTTAATTAATCAGCTAATATTTTTATAAATATATTAAGTTATATTTTAATATATATATATATATATAGTTATATTAATTTTTTTATCAATAAATAGCTTATATTTTATGAATTTTAAATTTATAATATTAATATATATTTTAAATTTATACTATATATACTTAATTATAATTAAGATTAGCTGATAATATATACTATATATACTCGATTCTTTTATTATTAGAGAGGGTAATTTTGTTATATTGGGGAAGTATTTCTGGCTTAATGGTAAGGACACCCCAAAAGTTGCTTAATGAAAAAGACATAATTAAGATCATTAAGTTGAAAGTAAACAGCAAAATATAGCTGATCGATTAAGTTGATTAAGCATTAAGCTGATTAAGTAAAAAGTAAACAAGCCCTAAGTCGATTACGCCTTGTTTCTACGTGATCATCAAAATACAGGGAGCAAAATGATAAGCACTCCTCTACTAAATAACCTTCTGCAATTGACCCTTCAGGTCGGCCTTTGTTGCGGACATAAGATTTAAGCGTGCTCAAGTACCTTTGACAATATAGAAAACAAAATATATTACAAAGTATTATGTTCAAATCATAAAAGAGTTTGACAAAAAAATGAAAACTTACCTCTCCGGGGAATACATCCATTGATAGTTAACTGGACCTCCTAATTTTGCCTCAGTAACCAAATGCACAGTTACATGAACAATAATATCGAAAAATGCAGGAGGAAATATTTTTTCAAGCTCGCATAGTATTATTGATATATCATTTTCCATTCTAACCAAATCACTGTGATGGAGTGTCTTAGAACAAAATTCTTGAAAGTACTTGCACAAACGAATAATAGGTGAATGGACATAACTTGGTAACAGATTGCGTAGTGCTATAGGTAATAATTGTTGCATTAGTATATGACTGTCATGGCTCTTATTAATGGAAATCTTTTGAGGCTTTAGCTGCACACATTTTGATATATTTGAGGCTTAGCCATCAGGCACTTTTATGTTTTTCAACACCATGCAAAATTGATGTTTCTCATTTTTATCCAATTCAAAACAAGACGCGGGTAACCATTCTCTACCATTGAAATCTACGAAAGGATAAAGTTCGGGTCTTACACCTTTATATTTCAAGTCTAGGCGTGCATTTTTGTTGTCCTTGGACTTATCAGAGCTCAACAACGTGTATAAAATCTTATCACAAACATTCTTCTCAATATGCATAACATCGAGATTGTGGTGTAATAAATTACTCTTCCAATATGGAAACTCAAAGAAAATACTCTTTTTCTTCCAGCCATAAGGCAAGCCTTGGGCCCCTATCAATATGCCTCCCGAGAAGCGCTAAGTTTATAGTCTTCAGTCGGACCTATTGAAAAGTCAGTTCGCTTTTCGCAAACTCCATTTGAACTCTGCCTCGTCCATCGAACCGTTAATGTGTGTTTTAAAATTTTGACCATTGGTCCTTAACGATCTGATTTTTTGGTTTGGACACCCAATGTTGTTTGCGAAAAGGATTTGACAACTTTCCGAAGCACCCAATTTTCTCATGATTTGGCCTCCGTTTTACGTCCGGCTTATTCTCCTTTTTCTCGAACGAACTTATTACAGCATCGGAATTTCTCATTGATGGATGAACGGTTGATGATGACGGCATGTCCACATGCTTGAGATATGCAACTCATTCTACATTTTTCTTAGAAGTCGGACCCTCTGAAACGGATTCTGAGTTTTTCGACTGGCGATTCTTCCGATGTGTGTCTTTCTCAATGGTATCCACACTTTCGATTTGCAAGCTTTTCTCAACACTACCTGGACATGGAAAGGATTTAAATACTTGAAACGTGACATGCTCGTCTTGAACCCTTAGAGTTAGTTCCCCTTTTTCCACGTCGACTAAAGTTCGGTCGGTTGCCAAAAATGGTCTTCCCAAGATAATTGGGATGTCGTGGTCCTCCTCCATGTCAAGCACAATGAAATCGGCCGGAAAGATGAACTTATCGACTTTCACTAAGACATCCTCTATCACTCCTCTATCACAATGAAATCGTCGGTTTCGCTTCTCCAATTCCAAGCTTCTTGAAAATAGAAAGAGGCATCAGATTAATGTTGGCCCCGAGATCACATAACGCTCTATCAAAAGTCAGATTTCCTATCGTGCAAGGTATATTAAAACTTCCCGGATCCTTCAATTTTGGCGGAACCTTTTTCTGAAGAATAGCGCTGCACTCCTCCGTCAATGCGACTGTCTCATACTCCTCGAGTTTTCTTTTATTTGACAAAATTTCCTTCATGAATTTTGCGTAACTCGGCATTTGCTCCAAGGCGTCAGCAAATGGGATGTTAATATGCAGTTTCTTGAATACGTCGAGGAACTTAGAGAATTGTTTGTCCACCTTTTTCTATTGTAATCGCTGCGGAAATGGGACGGGTGGTACATATGCCTTTGGGTTGTCCGGAAACAGTATCGAGGGTCTGAAATCTTGTGGTTCCTCAGTCGCTGAATTTTTTTTCTCCTCATCCTCACTTCTCTTTTTGTTCTGCACGGGCAGCTCGCACAATTCCTTCCCACTTCTCAAACCAATGGCATTGACACTCTCTCTGGGATTCGTTTCAGTCGTACTTGGCAAGGTACCTTCCGGGCGGGCTGTTAATACATTAGCAATCTGGCCCAATTGGACTTCCAAGTTGCGGATAGAAGCGGAATGGTTCTGCAAGGTCGCCTCCGTACGGGCCATGAACTGACTCGTGCTTGCTGAAAATTTCGCCATTGCTTATTCTAGAGAGATTTTTGGAGCGGGAGGAGGTTGCTGTTGGTGTTGAGTAAACGGAGGCTGGTACGAGTTTTGTCCGTTTCTCCATGAGAAGTTAGGATGATTATGCCATCCCGGATTATACGTGTTGGAGTACGGATTGTTTGGTCGGTTCCCGTTCCCCACGAACTGAGCTTGTTCCATCGACGGTTGCTCGAAAGGGTTTCCGACTTGACACTCTGCACTAGGATGAGATCCATTACACCAATTGCACGATTCAATGGTAAAAGGAGAAGGAGCATGTGAAAAGGCTTGAAGTTGTTGCGTCAAAGTGGCGACTTGAGCCGAAAGTATAGAGATTGGATCATTATTGGAGATTTCCATAACTCGCTTCGGATTTACTCGTTCGGACGGCCATTGATAAGAATTTGCGGCCATAGCTTCCAACAAAGAGTGTGCTTCAGCCATCGTTTTTCCCATCAAGGCTCCACCAGTGGCTGCATCCACAAGAGTGCGTGTAGAGGCACTCAATCCATTATAGAACGTCTGAATTTGCAGCCAGTCCAGTAGGCCGTGGTGTGGGCATATCCTTAGCAAATCTTTGTATCGCTCCCATGCCTCGTGAAGCGACTCCATATCAAATTGACCAAAAGTGGTAATTTCGTTCCTTAGTCTCGCCGTCTTCGAAGGTGGGAAGAATTTAGCAAGGAAGGCTTGCGCTAATTCTGCCCATGTTGTGATAGAGCCCGGTGGTAAAGAGTTCAACCAAAATTTTGATTTGTCCTTCAAAGAGAAAGGGAAAAGCCTTAGACGGATAGCATCATCGGTGACACCATTTTTCTTGAAGGTGTCACAAATATCGAGAAACGATGCAATGTGTGCGTTGGGGTCATCGTTCGGCAATCCACAGAACTGGGTCGCTTGCACCATCTGAGTAATTGCAGGCTTGATTTCGAAATTGTTCGCCTGGATGGTGGGACGCCGAATCCCCGAAAAGTTCGCGTTGATTTGCGGCATAGCATAATCGCGGAGTGCTAATGCCGGTTGAGCTTGCACCATGGGGTTTTCTGCTTCGTGATTTCCCGTATTATCGGCCATGGTGACTGTTGTCGGTATCTTTCGTTTCTCCTTTTTGTTTCTCCGAAGAGTGCGCTCAATTTCGGTATCCAAAGGTAGTAGGCCTTCGTTACCGAATTTTCTCATGCACTAACCGGAAACTCCTAAAAGGAAAAACAAACAAATAAATAAAATTACACAAAAAAAATAAAAATGTTCAAACTAAGACTAGAAATACTGAAATCGATATTAGTAGAAAATCAGTCCCCGGCAACGGCGCCAAAAACTTATTGCGATATTTCGTTAACGCAAGTGCACGTTATCGTTGACAAGTAATAAAGTGATGAGTGAGTATCGTTCCCACGAGGACTGAATCACTAAGTACCGATTTATATGTATTCTAATTTTATTTGAACGGTCGAAATTTGGGTTGCAATTAATGACTAAAGAAAATCAATAATAAATAGAAAAACGATCGATCGAAGAAAGAAAATCAAATAATGAAAAAGTCTAGGATTGTGAATCCACCTCGGTTTATCCGAATTTACTCTCAATTATCTTATGTTAATGATTTCTCCAATTTATTGAAGGCGAAGATTGCTAAAATACTCTACCGCCTCTCCCGAGGTCAATAGATTTTTCTAAAGGCGAATAACGCACTCTATACCTAGGTGAATTAATTCGACAATAGGCAAAAAGCACAAAATTCTCAAAAGTCCACGTAGTTCCTATGAGTGTATTCCTATCTCACAAGATAAAACGGTTCTCACCAATAGTTCGTTACCAACTCTCCTCTCCCGATTCGAGTTGCGTAATTAAAACAATCCAATTATTGGCCACACAATTGAAAGCATTAAAATCGATTGGGAGAACTAAACAGTAAAGGGAATTATATAGATAATCTAAAGCAAATCCATCAAAACTTTGGTTTCATCAAAATCCTAGAATAGGGTTTTAGCCTGACATGCTAAAAGATAAAAATACAGAATTAATAAATGAAAGCATTAAAATCAAACGCAGATGAAGACTCGGATTCCTCCGTTCTTCTGGCTCCGCCTCTGCCCTTAGTGTCTTCTGGTTATTATCTTCGATTCCTCTCTTCCACGATTCTCTGATTCCCCCCAGGATGATAGATCTATGACCTTAAACCCTTATTTATAATCCTCATTTGCCTCAAAAACGCGTCCGTGTAATTAGGTTGAGAACAGGCTCCAAAACGTCCCAGAAACGCGGCACTTTCTGTCAAAACCGCCCCATGGGCCGCGGCTCACTTAATCTGTGTCGCGGCTCACGGTGCTCAGATTAAAACCTGGGCGCTATTTTTTTCTTCTGGGCCGCGGCTCACTATACTTGTGCCGCGGCTCGAGTCTGATTTACTCGAGGGTCGCTGGTCTCTGCGTGTGCCGCAGCCGCTTTGTGCGTGCGGCCCTGTGGCAAAATTCGCCGTTTTCGTCCGTTTTCATCGTTTTAGCTTCCGGACTCCAATTTCCTGCAAAACATAAAAGAATAGGGCATTAAAGGCTCATTTATGCAGATTTACTCACAAAAAGAATACAAAATAATGATAAACAAGCGTATAAAAATACGCCTAACAACTATCATTCGCACTATGATTGATTTCTCGACGTTGTATAGATAAGTGTATTTTTGGGCTAGTAATTCTGTGTTAAACTTATGCTAACCCTTCAGCATAACGTATGATATCTTGTTGGTTTTACGTACGTAAAGAAGTGCTGTTTACGTACGTAATGCTTGTAGTTCTATCTGATCTCAACTTTCGGCATGTGGGGTAGGGCGTGATTCGAATATCTGACCTTTTTGTAGCAGCCTAGTTGACCTACATTCAGTCAGTAGCCTCAGGAACTAGCTTACGTACGTAACACTTTTGGTGTAGCATATGTAAAGATGCTAACGTATGTTATCCTCTTGTGTATAATGTACGTAACGAACTGTGCTGTTATAAAAAGACAACTTGTGTCTTTCATTTTGCACGTCCAACTCCGATTTTTCTCCCCAATAATCATCCCCCTACCTCCCTAGACCAATTCTACCTTCTTCTAACTTGTGTTTGAGCTTTGCATCTTGATTTGGAGCTTGTTGATTGGAAGTTTAGAGTCATTCTTGAAGCTTAGAGTGTGTTCTTGTGGTTTTGGTGTATTGTTCTTCATTTCTGAAGGTATGTTATACGATTTCACTCTATAATTTCGTAGTTATAATGTTAGTAATAAAGTATACTTCACCTAATGTTGAATTAATCAAGCAAAACATGTTTGTAGTTAAGCTTTTAACAACTTAATGATGAATATGGTGATTAAGGGTTTGACATGATGTGTTCTTGATGTTGTAAATGGTGGTAATCATGTTTAGTAGAAACACACTCTCCTTGCTGGACTATTAACATCACTAGGACAATAATAATCCTTAGTTTCATTTTAGATAGGTTGATTTGTAGAACTGCTATCATTATATTGAATCAAACTATCATGCTTAGGAAGATTTTGAACTAGATGAACTTAGGTTTTCATCAGATTTGGTTGAACCTTGAATTATATCAATTGTAATGGCCGCCTTTTTGGGGTGTTACAAAAACTAAAAGTTCTGTGCCTGACGTGCCATGAAGAATTTGACAGTCTCTAGCCCAGTGGCCCAGCTCACCGTATTGAAGACATGCGTCCTTCTTCTTCCTGCTCTTGGGAACCATCGGGGCCTTGCCCTTACCATTAAGGTCCTTGATTTTTGGTCCCATCTGCTTCTTAGTCTTTTTCTTCTTATTCTTAGACCTCCGAGGTCCTAAAGAAATCACAAGGGCAGACTCCTTCACTCGTGGAGTCTTCATCTGAGACTGAGCGGTTACCAGTTTGTTCTTCAACCGTGCTAAATTGCAAGCAATCTCATTGGATTTGAAATTCATAACAAACTGTGAGAAGGAATCAGGAAGAGACTGTAGGATAAGGTCGGTCTGAAGAGAAGTATCCATCTTAAAATCAAGAGCCTCCAATCTCTCGATCATAGATATAACTTTGAGGATGTGGTCCCCAACCTTCTCAACTTCCTTCATCCTAGCACGGAACAGTTGCTTGGATATCTCATATCTAGCAGTTCGACTGCGCTCACCATAAAGCTTGGCTAAGTGAGATAAAATTTGCCTAGCAGAAGTCATTTCCTCATGAGCTCTCTGAAGCTCATTAGACATAGAAGCCATCATATAGGCACGGACTTTTATGTCATCCTTAACCTACTTTTCATGGTTTTCAATTTCTTCCTGATTGGCTCTAGTCTGCACCGGAGGCGCCGGAATGTCAGTCTCCAAGACGTATCCCAGTGCCTCTATACTGAGGACAATCATCATGTTGTGGAGCCAGTGCACACAGTTAGGGCCAATTAAGGTGCTCTTTTCGAGCAGTATCGCGAGTGGGTTCATTGTCATATTGAGAGTTCATATTTGTCTGCATTAAGTACGACAAATTTATTAGTGACTCATTCTGTTATGATCTGAGTATAGAATTAAGGTCTTTTCTATTCTTTTAACCTAGCTCCCACTATTTTTATCGGAATAACACACTCCTTGTGAAATCCGGAAGTATTGTTCGCAATACTTCATAGTGGTGATCGAGTTCTTTATAAATTTTAATAGAGGGCAACCGAATAGGTTTCTAGTCTACTAATTTTCATAAAGTGGTGTCCAACACCAACCCATCTAATGCATGATTCGATCTACTTTTTCCCCTTGTTCACTCCCTAAAACTATACGGTTCATATGGTTCGTGAACAAGTTAAGTTTCTACCATCGACGCAAATTAGTTTCACAATTGAATCTTATCCAGCAACCGAACAGGTTTCTAGGGATAAAATTTGCTCCAACCGAAGGCATCCAATGTGCTCTCGGTAATTTATCGATCCTTCCCGAATGACTACCCCGATAACTCAGAAGTATAGCACATCCGGTTTGGATTTCAATTTTCTGAAAGCTCGATGGAGGGAAGGAAAAACTTGAAACCTTTTAAACTTAATAATTTTTGTTGGAGAATTTTCGAGATTAATGTTACACTTTGCAAATTTTTAAATTAAGCGTGTTTGAAGCATTCATATCATATGAATAAACATTCACAACCTAGTTGCTACCAACATGTAGTTCATGGACCATTCATAGAATAAAAACATTGTAATCTAGTTACAAGTCTTCGGTCTTGAATCTTCGTCTTCTCGAACGGATCTTCCTCCGGTCTTCGTCATTATATATAAATATTACATTGAAAATTGCATCCTAGATACCAATATTTCTAGTAAAATAAATAGGCTCAAAACGGCCTTTACAACCCAATCGAATAGAACCTAACGATTCAAAACTAGGTCCATGAACCAGATCACCATTTGTTAGGCGTATTTTTATACGCTTATTTATCATTATTTTATATTCATTTGAAATGTAAATCTGCATAAATGAGCTTTTAATGCACTATTCTTTTATGTTTTGCAGGAAATTGGAGTCCGGAAGCTCGAACGACGAAAAACGGGCGAAAATGGCGATTTTTGGCCTGGGGCCGCGGCACAAGGAAAGTGAGCCGCGGCACACGCAGGTGACCAGCAAGCCCCGAACCAACTGTACCGGGGGCCGCGGCACAAGGATGCTGAGCCGCGGACCATGAGGAAAAACGTGCGCCCAGGCATGGGGCACTGAACGCGTGAGCCGCGGCACAGATTTTGTGAGCCGCGGCCCACGGGTTTTGCCGAGTCTTCCGCGTTTCTTTGCCATTTTTGGAGCAGTTTTCTACCCAATCCCCTGACGCGTTTTGGAGGCTGATGATAGTTATAAATAGGGGTTTAAGGTCAGAAAAGAGAGGGGGATCGAATCATCGAATTATCAAGGAGATCGATCATCGAGAAGAAGAAGAAGCAGAAGACACCAAGGAGCAGAGAGCGGAAGCCAGAAGAACGGAGGAATCCGAGTTCTTCGACTGCGTTTGATCTTTATGCTTTCTTTAATTATTTCTGTATTTTTATTCTTTAGCATGTCAGGCTAAAACCCTGTTCTAGGATTTTGATGAAACCGAAGTTTTGACGAATTTACTTTTTATTATTAATATAATTCCCTCTTCTGTTGAGTTCTCCCAATTGTTTTTAATGCTTTCAATTGTGTGGTCTATAATTGAATTGTTTTAATTACGCAACTCGAATCGGGAGAGGAGAGTTGGTGAGGATATATTGGTGAGAACCGTTTTATCTTGTGAGATATGAATATACTCATATGAATTACGTGGCCTTTCTGAAGATTCCGTGCTTTTTGCCTATTGTCGAATTAATCCACCTAGGAATAGAGTGTGTTATTCGCCTTTAGAAAAATCTATTGACCTCGGGAGAGGCGGTAGAGTATTTTAGCAACCTTCGCCTTCAATAAATAGGGAAATCATCAAATTCATATAATCGAGAGTAAATTCGGATAAACCGAGGTGGATTCACAATCCTAGATTTATTCCATATTTGATCTTCTTCTCTTGCATAATCGATTTTTCTATTTTTTTTGCCTTTATTAATTTTCCTTAGTTATTTCTTGCACCTAAAATTTCGACTGTTCAGATAAGATTAGAATACTCATAAATCGGTAATTAGTAAATCAGTCCTCGTGGGAACGATATCTTACTCTTCACTTTATTACTTGTCTACGATAATGTGCACTTGCGTTCAACAAAATTCGCAACAAGTTTTTGGCGCCGTTGCCGGGGACTGATTATTTTACTAATATCGATTTTAGTATTTCTAGTCTTAGTTTGAACATTTTTTTTTATTTTTGTGTAATTTATTATTCGTTTTCCTTTCAGGAATTTCTGGTTAGTGCATGAGAAAATTCGGTAACGAAGGCCTACTACCTTTAGATACCGAACTCGAGCGCACTCTTCGGAAAAGCAAGAAGGAGAAACGTGAGCTACCGACGAAAGACATCATGGCCAACAATACCGAAAATCACGGAGGAGATAACCCCATCCAGCAAGCTCAACCGGCATTAGCACTCCGCGATTACGCTATGCCGCAAATAAATACGAACTTTTCGGGGATCCGGCGTCTAACCATCCAAGCCAACAACTTCGAAATCAAGCCGGCTATTATTCAGATGGTGCAAGCAAGCCAGTTTTGTGGACTGGCAAACGATGACCCCTGTAATACCCGGTCGTAATGCATTCATTATCATTCAGTAATTATGAGTCAGTAATTGTCACTCAGTAATTTTTTCACTCATTAATAGTCATTCATCATTCATGACTCATTCATTTGCGTTCATTGTGGGCGTGTTGTAACCATGTATCAGTTACCGATCGCCGTTTCATCTCCGTTTATGGATCGAGACGGGAGCATTATCATTATCATTGTGATTGGTAGTCTTGTGCTGGAAGTTTCATCTTTGGACTTGTTCACTTTCACATACGTATGATATGTCGGATCATTCATCAATCGTAGCGAGGAATCAAGTTGTCGGATTTTCATCTTGTCCAACAACGAGTTACGGCCGTAAGAATGGTAAGTTACGGCCGTAACAGGTGTTCATTGGTTTCAGGCCATTATGGACGAACGGGACTTACGGCCGTAAGGTTGAGGCATATGGCCGTAAGTCGAGCAGGTACGGCCGTACGGCTTGGCCGGTTACGGCCGTATGAGTCGAGCAGGGTGTCCGGGTGTTTTGGCCGAAGGGCGAGTTACGGCCGTAAGAGGGGCAGGATACGGCCGTAAGGAGTGTTCGTGTTTTTCAGGATGTGTCGGACGAGAGGGACTTACGGCCGTAAGGGTTGCGGCATACGGCCGTAAGACGAGGAAGGTACGGCCGTAAGGCTTGGCCGGATACGGCCGTACGTTACAGGCAGGGTGCCTGGTCATTTTCGACGAAGGGGGCTTACGCCCGTAAGTTTGGCCGGATACGGCCGTATCATTCGAGTTACGCCCGTAAGGTGTGCGGGTACGGCCGTAAGGATGTCGGCAGATGTTTTAGACGAGGGCGAGTTACGCCCGTAAGTCAGGGCGGATACGGCCGTAAGGCTGTCGGCAGGTTTTTGGACGAAGCCGAGTTACGGCCGTACGAGTTGGCCGGTTACGGCCGTAAGGCCGTTGACCTGGAATGTTACGGCCGCAAGAAGTCCGAGTTACGGCCGTAACTTCCGGCAGTTTATATATGTCTTGGACGGGACTTTTCCTCATTTTTCTCATTTCCTTCATCTTGTCCGAGAGAGAGAGCTTGAGGGAGATATTTTGTCATCATCAATCACTTGTGTGTTCGGATTTCATCATCTTGATTCGTTGGGAAGCTTGGATAGTCGATTTTACATGTTTTCATCGGATCGAAGTGTTTGGATCTTCAAAGGTAATATTCTTCAACATCTTGGATTTCGATTTTGTATTGAGATATGATGTTTTAGCCGTTAAAATCATGTTGTATGAAGTGATGTACGCATGATTATGAATATGTATGATTATTCATTGGATTATTGAAGGATTATTCAAGAACACTTGAAATATTAAGTTGGATTTGGGGGTTTTCGATTAATTGTCGTTGTAATCACGATTTTGGATATTCATAATGGATTATTGATCGTATTGAAGATGTTTTGTTGGTTTGAAACACTTATTAGGGATTTGATGTTGGTATTTTTGAAGTTTGGTTATGAACAATCGAGGTTGGCCACAAAGTGTTCGATATAATGCCCCAATGAACTTGGTTTAGTCGTTTTGACGCCTTGAGTTCGTTATAATCGTGTTTGATTCATTTATTGAGCGGATTGTTGGTAATTGTGTTATTCAAGGTTGTTCGAGCGACCGACACTTCATTTAGGACGTTTGTTCGTGGAAGGACATTCTTCATCGGTATTTTGTAAGTTAATTCTTACTCGGTTAAAAGGATATTCATTCCTTTTGTTGTTGTTCATTCATAATCATAACTCATTCATCATTGTATTAACCGTATCAAAACTTGTCATTGTCAATTAA
This sequence comes from Orobanche coerulescens, assembly GCA_033398695.1. Taxonomy (NCBI): domain Eukaryota; kingdom Viridiplantae; phylum Streptophyta; class Magnoliopsida; order Lamiales; family Orobanchaceae; genus Orobanche; species Orobanche coerulescens. Next base: position 126,886,466 of record CM065813.1, on the reverse strand, counting down.
TCACTTCAGTCACAAGGAACGACGGTTCCAATCATTTCATTGAGCTATCATTCATTTCACTATCATTTCGTCTCGGTGAGTCATTATTCGTTTCCGATGTCACTTTTGTTATATCGTGGCATTCCGGGTCATACTGGCGTGCCGGTTCGTATGTGTAGGATTTTCATGTCAGGCACATTTAAGTCGTGTGTTGGTTGTTGGCCTCACGTTGGACTGTGCACACGAGTCATATGCCTCGTGAGACTGATTAGGTACAAGACCACACGTGTATTCGATCGATACTCGTTGGTGGCTTGTGCACGGACACATTTCCATCCCGGGCGTAGTGTGGCGCCACCCTTTGAGCCGTACTGTTAGTTGATTCATACAGCATGTTTGATTGCGTATGTTTTCAACAAGATTGGGTTATAATCTAACCGATTCTTTTTGATCGAACTGGTGGTTTATACAACATATATATATATATATATATGATTGTGTTTATTCAGCTCTTGAGGATTGTTGTTCTGTGTAACTGACCCCATTTGGGGATTTTGTTTTTCTGGTCATGGCAAGGCAAAAGCACGGGAATAGCATATTGACGGCGAGGAGTCCCAGTGATGCTAGTAGGGGGGCCCAATCCTTTCAGTCATTCCTATTGTTGTCATTTACTTTCCGCTGCAGATTTTCACTTGTTACTCTGTTTCATTCAGTGTTGTGTATTTTATCTTCATATAAAATATACATGTATTCTGTATTATTCTGGGTGTGTTGTATGAAACTCCTCATCAGAGTAATTAATGTTGTAATGTGGTTGGGTACTACATTCACCCTGTGTAATTCATTCATTTTCATTCGCCTGGTGGGTCCCAGTTGGGGGTCTACGTCACTGTAATATTCGCCTAGTTTGGGGTGTTACAGAGTTGGTATCGGAGCGTGGTTTTGAATACTACCTTCCGAGTCATGTCTCATTTGAAATCATCATCATCAGACTAGTATCATTGGACTTTCGCGTCACGTGTGACCTGTGCAAATGCCGAGCCAATCAGACCGAAAGAACTGTAAGATTTCTAATATAATTTCTGGCAATAATCATTCATTCATCATTCATCATTAAACAATCCTCAAAACATCATCATTCATTATGATTAGGACAATCATGTTAACTCAATAATCAGTCAATTCATTTCATTACTCGGTTGATGATCAGGACAATCATGTTAACTCATTAATTACTCAATTCATTTCATTACTCAGTTGTTAATCTGGAAGATCATATCATTAATCTTGTTAACTTGTTCAAGATACTCATTTCAAGAATTTCATCAGATAATGATGGCACCTCAGTTAATCATTCATGTAATCACTGTGTTATAGCGCATATGCTCATTTTCATCATTTCATGACATAAATCATAATGCGGTACTCATACGGGATCTATGATTATCATGCGACCTTCCTACTTCAGTATGGAGAGAGCTGTCAGGGGATGCACGGGGAGAGGCCGTGGTGCGGGCTGGAACCCGGGGAATAATCACTCACCGTCAGGAAGTCGTACCTAGGACTCAGCTCGATCGGAAGATGTTCGGGTTGATCCACTCACTTTTATGCAAGTCATGATGACCCATATGCAATTGCTTAACCATCATTGCGCCACTCTGACCGGATTAGTCGAGAGAACTCTCCCGTATGAGCCTGCTGCTAAGGAAATTGCTGAACAGCAACCTTCATCTGTCAGCAAGAAATCAATGAAGCGTAATCAATCTGAAGGCGGTCAGTCAACCTTCAAGAAGCCTCGCAGTCCTATCGCTTCGAGCGACCTCCTACGGCGCATAATCGCGGGATCTCAATCCCGAGCGGCCGTTCGCCATCACTGTTTCAACCGTGAAGAACAGGTCATTTCTGCTAAGTGTCCGAGGCATCGTCACATGCCATAATCGTGGAATTGCGGGGCATAGGGCCCGTTTTTGCCGAAGGGACTCCAAACCCACTCCGCGACATCTCGGACCCCAAACAAATCGGCAGATTCAATCGTGCCACTACCTGGCTGCTTAAAACGAAAGGAGCTAACAAAGGCGGAGCTCATATGTATCAGACGGGAGTGTCCGGTTCGGGGGCCGGCAAATCCCGATTTCACGCGATGAAGAGGACCGACGATTCGGTGGCCCGATTGACCTCAGGTACACTCGATATTCTATCTCAACCTGTGTGTACCATTGTTGATACTGGTGCATCACATTCATTCATTTCCGAGTCATTTTTGAGTAGACTACGTCTGGGTAGTGCTACTAGTTGTGAGCCTTATGTCATTGGTCTACCTGGTGGTAGACGAATTATCGGAATCGTGAGATTCAGAATTGTCTGATTCAGCTTCATGGTCGTGTATGGCCAGCGGACCTAATCATAGTAGATTTGCTGAGAGACGACGTCATCTTGGGTATTGATTGGATGGATCGTCATGATGCCATCATTAGTGTCCGTAAGCGTATGGTCACTATCATTTCCGTAGTTGAAGTCGAGTGTGTGCTTCAGGGAAGTAATCCCCGTTGTTCCAGAAGAATTATTATTATGACGCAAGCAGAGAAATTCCGCAATCGAATTGTTCAATCATTCATTGTATCATTTTCATCGATTGGCCGATTTAAGGCAATCGAGTTGTTCCATCATTCATTGTATCACTTTTTATCGATTGACCATTCTAGGGCAATCGAAATGTTCAATCATTCGTGGTATCATTGTCATCGATTGACGATGTATTTCCAGACGAGTTATCTGGTTGCCTTCACATAGAGTAGTGGAATTCAAGAGTGAGTTGGAGCCGGTACGTCCCCGTTATTGAAGGCACTGTATCGGATGGCCTCGACCAGAATGCAGGAGTTGAAGATTCAACTTGAGGAATAGTTCGAGAAAGGTTATCTCCGACCGAGTGCGTCCCCGTGAGGAGCACCGGTGTGATCTGTCAAGGAGAAGGATGGCTCGTCTCGTGTGTGTATTAATTATCAGAAGTTGAACATGGTGATGATCAAGATTAGTATCCTCTACCCCGTATTGATGATCTCTTAGATCAACTTCAGGGAGCTTCAATATTTTTCCTAGGTCGACTGAAGATCTGGATATCATCAGCTGCGAATTCAAGAGTCGGGTATCGCAAGGACGGTGTTTCGTACACGCTATGGTCATTATGAGTTCGTAGTTATACCGTTCTGGCTAACTAATGCACCTGCGGTATTCATGGAGTTAATGAATCGGGTTTTCATCGACTTTTTGGATCAGTTTGTTGTTGTCTTCATCGATGACATTTTGACTTATTCTCGTGATCGAGAGGTAAAAGAGGTACATCTTCATCAGGTTCTCGACGTGTTGAGACGCGAGCAACTTTATGGAAAGTTTTCCAATTGTAAGTTCTGGATGTCCGAAGTGACTTTTCTCGGGCATGTAATTTCATCAGACAGAGTTCATGTCGACCCTTATAAGACGGAGGCTATCCGAGATTGGCAACCTCCGAAAGATGTTAAGGAAATCCGAAGTTTTCTCGGATTAGCTGGTTAATTATCCGACCCACGACCTGGAGCTAGAAGCCGTGGTTTTCGCGTTGGAAATTTGGCGTCGTTACCTTTATGGCGTCACCTGTCAGATCTTCACTGATCACAATAGTTGAAGTATATATTTACTCAGAAGGAGTTAAATATGCGACAAAGACGGTGGTTGGAACTAATCAAAGATTATGATATCGAGATCCTTTACCACCCGGGCAAGGCGAACATTGTCACCGATGCCTTGAGTCGTAAGTCCGTTCAGGAGCAGATGCTTGCTCGTTTATCAGTTCAGAAGGAGCTTCAGCAGGAATTCCTTAGCCCTGAGATCGAGGTCTGGCTTCAGCGAGTTCAGGGACAACTTTGTATATTAGAGATTTCATCATCACTTGAGGAGGAAATCAGGGAGAATCAGGGTTGAGACCCAGCATTGTTGCGCATCTGTGAGGACGTGGCTCAGAGGAAAGCCCCTGGATTCGTGGTCCACGAGGATGGACTTTTGAAATTTAAGAATCGGTTGTGCGTACCAGTGAATGACGAGTTGAAAAAACCCGATTTTGAGAGAAGCTAATGTTACCCCTTTTTCCGTTCATCCGGGGTCTAGCAAGATGTACAAGGACTCGAAACAAACTTACTAGGGGAGTAATATGAAGCGAGAAGTCGCAGAATTTGTTTCGAGATGCTTAACATGTCTGCAAGTCAACATAGAACATCAGCAACCGGCGGGTATGCTGAGACCTCTCCCTATTCCAGAGTGGAAGTGGGGAGACATTTCTATGGACTTCATCACGAGTTTGCCGACGAGTCGTCATGGTATGTACACAATCTTGGTGATTGTGGACCGCTTAACTGAGTCAGCTCATTTCCTTGAGATTAAGGATACGTGGGGTCCCGAGAGACTGGCCCAGTTGTTCATCAAGGAGATAGTGAGATTGCATGGTACTCCTAAGAGTATCGTTTCCGATCGTGACGGACGATTCGTGTCACATTTTGGAAATCAGTTCATCATGCTATGAGAACTCAGCTTAATATCAGTACCGTTTTTCATCCTCAGTCCGACGGAAAATCAGAGAGGACTATTCAGACATTGGAGGACATGTTGAGGGCATGCGTCCTCGATTGGAAAGGCGATTGGGAAGCCCAATTACCGTTAATTGAGTTCACGTACTATAATAGTTGGCATGCTGCGATTAAGATAGCACCTTACGGGGCCTTGTACGGTCGTCGTTGTCGATCTCCTTTGTATTGGAATAACTTATCAGAATCAATCAGCATCGAGCCCGATACGCTTATAACCGCCCATGAGAAGGTAGTTGATAAGGAGTCGTATGCTGACAGCTCAGAGTCGACAGAAATCATATGTAGTTAATCGTCGTCGACCACTAGAGTTCGAGATGGGTGACCACGTTTTGGTCAAGGTATCCCCGAGTCGAGGTATTTTCCATTTCGGAAAACGGGAGAAGTTGAGTCCGAGATTCATTGGACCGTTTGAGATTTTGGATCAAGTAGGCGAGTTAGCTTATCGATTGGCTTTACCTACGGCGTTGAGCCCAATTCATAATGTATTGCACGTCTCGCAGTTGCGGAAGTATGTTGCCGACCCGAGTCACATACTTCAGTTCGACGAAATCAAGATCGTGGATGATCATTCGTACGAGGAGCGTCCTATACGAGTTTTAGAACGGCGAATCAAACAGTTGAGGAACAAGATGATTCCTTTGGTCAAGATTCAGTGGTCTAGACACGGAGTCGAAGAGGCTACTTGGGGAACCGAAGAGAGTATGTGGGAGAGTCATCCCGAGTTGTTTGGCCCTTAGTTTCGGGGACGAAACTCTTTTTAAGGGGGGGAGTATGTAATACCCGATCGTAATGCATTCATTATCATTCAGTAATTATCAGTCAGTAATTGTCACTCAGTAATTTTTTCACTCATTAATAGTCATTCATCATTCATGACTCATTCATTTGCGTTCATTGTGGGCGTGTTGTAACCATGTATCAGTTACCGATCGTCATTTAATCTCCGTTTATGGATCGAGACGGGAGCATTATCATTATCATTGTGATTGGTAGTCTTGTGCTGGAAGTTTCATCTTTGGACTTGTTCACTTTCACATACGTATGATATGTCGGATCATTCATCAATCGTAGCGAGGAATCAGAGTTGTCGGATTTTCATCTTGTCCAGCAACGAGTTACGGCTGTAAGAATGGTAAGTTACGGCCGTAACAGGTGTTCATTGGTTTCAGGCCATTATGGACGAACGGGACTTACGACCGTAAGGTTGAGGCATACGGCCGTAAGTTGAGCAGGTACGGCCGTAAGGCTTGGCCGGTTACGGCCGTACGAGTCGAGTAGGGTGTCCGGGTGTTTTGGCCGAAGGGCGAGTTACGACCGTAAGAGGGGCAGGATACGGCCGTAAGGAGTGTTCGTGTTTTTCAGGATGTGTCGGACGAGAGGGACTTACGACCGTAAGGGTTGCGGCATACGGCCGTAAGACGAGGAAGGTACGGCCTTAAGGCTTGGCCGGATACGGCCGTATGTTACAGGCACGGTGCCTGGTCATTTTTGACGAAGGGGGCTTACACCCGTAAGTTTGTCCGGATACGGCCGTATCATTCGAGTTACGCCCGTAGGGTGTGCGGGTACGGCCGTAAGGATGTCGGCAGATGTTTTAGACGAGGGCGAGTTACGCCCGTAAGTCAGGACGGATACGGCCATAAGGCTGTCGGCATGTTTTTGGACGAAGCCGAGTTACGGCCGTATGAGTTGGCCGGTTACGGCTGTAAGGTCGTTGACCTGGAATGTTACGGCCGTAAGAAGTCCGAGTTACGGCCGTAACTTCCGGCAGTTTATATATGTCTTGGACGGGACTTTTCCTCATTTTTCTCATTTCCTTCATCTTGTCCGAGAGAGAGAGCTTGAGGGAGATATTTTGTCATCATCAATCACTTGTGTGTTCGGATTTCATCATCTTGATTCGTTGGGAAGCTTGGATAGTCGATTTTACACGTTTTCATCGGATCGAAGTGTTTGGATCTTCAAAGGTAATATTCTTCAACATCTTGGATTTCGATTTTGTATTGAGATATGATGTTTTAGCCGTTAAAATCATGTTGTATGAAGTGATGTACGCATGATTATGAATATGTATGATTATTCATTGGATTATTGAAGGATTATTCAAGAACACTTGAAATATTAAGTTGGATTTGGGGGTTTTCGATTAATTGTCGTTGTAATCACGATTTTGGATATTCATAACGGATTATTGATCGTATTGAAGATGTTTTGTTGGTTTGAAACACTTTTTGGGGATTTGATGTTGGTATTTTTGAAGTTTGGTTATGAACAATCGAGGTTGGCCACAAAGTGTTCGATATAATGCCCCAATGAACTTGGTTTAGTCGTTTTGACGCCTTGAGTTCGTTATAATCGTGTTTGATTCGTTTATTGAGCGGATTGTTGGTAATTATGTTATTCAAGGTTGTTCGAGCGACCGACACTTCATTTAGGACGTTTGTTCGTGGAAGGACATTCTTCATCGGTATTGTGTAAGTTAATTCTTACTCGGTTAAAAGGATATTCATTCCTTTTGTTGTTGTTCATTCATAATCATAACTCATTCATCATTGTATTAATCGTATCAAAACTTGTCATTGTCAATTAATCACTTCAGTCACAAGGAACGACGGTTCCAATCATTTCATTGAGCTATCATTCATTTCACTATCATTTCGTCTCGGTGAGTCATTATTCGTTTCCGATGTCACTTTTGTTATATCGTGGCATTCCGGGTCATACTGGCGTGCCGGTTGGTATGTGTAGGATTTTCATGTCAGGCACATTTAAGTCGTGTGTTGGTTGTTGGCCTCACATTGGACTGTGCACACGAGTCATATGCCTCGTGAGACTGATTAGGTACAAGACCACACGTGTATTCGATCGATACTCGTTGGTGGCTTGTGCACGGACACATTTCCATCCCGGGCGTAGTGTGGCGCTACCCTTTGAGCCGTACTGTTAGTTGATTCATACAGCATGTTTGATTGCATATGTTTTCAACAAGATTGGGTTATAATCTAACCGATTCTTTTTGATCGAACTGGTGGTTTATACAACATATATATGATTGTGTTTATTCAGCTCTTGAGGATTGTTGTTCTGTGTAACTGACCCCATTTGGGGATTTTTTTTTTCAGGTCATGGCAAGGCAAAAGCACGGGAATAGCATATTGACGGCGAGGAGTCCCAGTGATACTAGTAGGGGGCACCAATCCTTTAAGTCATTCCTATTGTTGTCATTTATTTTCCGCTGCAGATTTTCACTTGTTACTCTGTTTCATTCAGTGTTGTGTATTTTATCTTCATATAAAATATACATGTATTCTGTATTATCCTGTGTGTGTTGTATGAAACCCCTCATCGGAGTAATTAATGTTGTAATGTGGTTCGGTACTACATTCACCCTGTGTAATTCATTCATTTTCATTTGCCTGGTGGGTCCCAGTCGGGGGTCCACGGCACTGTAATATCCGCCTAGTTTGGGGTGTTACAACCCCAACGTGCATATCCCTTCGTTTCTCGAGATTTGTGACACCTTCAAAAACAACGGTGTTATCGATGATGCCACTCGTCTGTGGCTTTTCCCTTTCTCTCTGAGGGACAAAGCAAAATTTTGGTTGAATTCTTTACCGCCGGGCTCTATCACGACTTGGGCAGAATTAGCGCAAGCCTTCCTGGCTAAGTTCTTCCCACCATCAAAGACGGCAAGGCTTAGGAAGGATCACCTTCGGGAAATTTGATGTGGAGTCGCTTCACGAAGCTTGGGAGCGATACAAGGATTTATTATGGAGATGCCCACACCACGGCTTACCGGATTGGCTACAAATCCAAACTTTTTATAACGTATTGACTGCTTCTACACGTACTCTTGTTAATGCAGCTGCTGGAGGAGCGTTAATGGGAAAGACGATGGCGGAAGCTCATTCTCTATTGGAGGCGATGGCTGCGAATGCTTATCAGTGGCCTTCCAAACGAGTGATTCCGAAGCGAGTTATGGGAGTTTCCTACAACGATCCGATCTCTACAATATCAGCCCAAGTTACCGCCTTGACTCAGCAACTGCAAGCTTTTTCGCATGCTCCTTCTACCGTCACAACTGAATCATGTAATTGGTGCAACGGATCTCATCCTAGTGCGGAATGCCAAGTTGGAAATCCTTTTTGGCAACATCCGATGGAACAAGCTCAGTTCGTGGGGAATGGGAATCGGCAGAACAATCCGTACTCCAACACTTATAATCAAGGGTGGCGAAATCACCAAAAATTTTCGTGGAAGAACGGGCAAGCTTTAAAACCTCCACAAGATCAATTCGCGCAGCCCCTGTAGTAGCCCCCTCAATCACCAAAGGTGTCCTTGGAAGATGCTCTCGCTCAATTGGCGGCTAACACGAGCCAATTCATGACTCGCACTGAAACTACCCTTCAAAATCATTTCGCCTCCATCCGAAACTTGGAAGCACAAATGGGGAAGATTGCAGGTCTATTAGCCTCTCGGCCTCAAGGTGCATTACCCAGCGCAACCGAAACGAACCCCAAGGAAAACGTGCAAGCAATCGAGCTACGAAGTGGAAAGGAGTTGAAAGTGCAGCCTACCAATAACAAGGACAAAATCGATCAAGGTGAGAAAGAAAAGGACGAGGCGCCCAAGCCAAAGGCAATGTCGACTACTCATCCCACTCCTCAAATTCCATTCCCAGAATGTCTGCAAAAGCAAAAATTGGACAAGAAATTCTCCAAGTTTCTTGACGTCTTCAAGAAACTGCATATCAACATTCTATTTGCCGACGCCTTAGAACAAATGTCGAGCTACGTGAAGTTCATGAAAGAAATATTATCAAACAAAAGAAAGCTCGAAGAGTATGAGATAGTAGCATTAATGGACGAGTGCAGCGCTATTCTACAGAAGAAGCTCCCACCTAAATTGAGGGATCCCGGAAGCTTTACTATTCCATGCACCATTGGGAATTCGTCCTTCGGAAAAGCTTTATGTGATCTCGGAGCCAGCATAAACCTTATGCCCCTTTCTATTTTTAAGAAGCTGGATATTGGGGAAGCCAAGCCGATGACGGTCTCCTTACAATTAGCTGATAGATCTATCAAATATCCGAGGGGAGTAATAGAGGACGTCTTAGTCAAGGTCGATAAATTCATCTTTCCGGCCGATTTCATTGTGCTCGACATGGAGGAGGACCACGAAATCCCAATTATCTTGGGAAGACCATTTTTGGCAACCGGCCGAACTTTGATCGATGTGGAAAAGGGAAGCTTACTCTACGAGTTCAAGAGGAGCAAGTAACGTTCAATATCTTTCGATCCTTAAAATATCCTTGTGACGCTGAAAATTGTTTCCAAATTGACGTCATTGACTCGTGTGTAAGTAGAGCCTTTCGAGAGAATTATCCATCCGATCCACTGGAGTCCATTTTGATTGGGTCTGCTTCCGAGTTAAATTCAGAGCATGTAGCCTATGTACGACACATGGATGCTTCCCCACCACTTTTCACTCGTCGACCGTGTGAGGAGCTCGGAAGTTCACCAACTCGACCCGTTCCATCAATCGAGAAACCTCCAAAGCTGGAGCTCAAGCAGCTGCCGACTCATTTAAAATATGCATTTTTGGGACCCGACGATTCCTTGCCAGTCATTCTTTCGGCCACTTTAGCGGGGGATCAAGAGAAGAAATTATTGAGAGTTTTGAGGGAATACAAATCTTCTCTTGGATGGTCTATTGCGGATATTAAGGGGATCAGCCCGTCCATTTGCATGCACAAAATTTTGATGGAGGAAGACTACAAACCATCTGTAGAGCATCAGCGCCGTTTAAATCCAAAAATGAAAGAGGTGGTAAAAGTCGAGGTTTTAAAACTCCTCGATGCAGGTACGATCTTTCCTATTTATGATAGCAAGTGGGTAAGTCTGGTCCAAGTTGTGTCAAAAAGGGTGGGATAACGGTTATTCAAAATGATAATAATGAATTAATTCCCACTAGGATTGTCACGGGGTGGCGTATGTGCATAGATTGTAGGAAACTAAATAAAGCCACTAGAAAAGACCATTTCCCTTTACCTTTTATTGATCAAATGTTAGATAGATTAGCCGGACACGATTTCTATTGCTTTCTTGATGGTTATTCTAGGTATAATCAGATTTATATAGCCCCAAAAGACCAAGAAAAGACAACGTTTACATGTCCTTATGGCATTTTCGCTTATAGGCGCATGCCTTTTGGTTTATGTAATGCGCCAGCCACTTTTCAAAGGTGTGTGATTGCTATTTTTTCTGACATGGTAGAGCATTGCATTGAAATATTTATGGATGATTTTTCCGTTTTTGGTGATTCGTTCGATTTGTGTTTGCAGAATATGCAGAAAGTCCTGAAAAGATGCGAAGAAACTAATATGGTTTTGAACTGGGAGAAGTGCCATTTTATGGTCCAGGAGGGCATTGTACTTGGCCACCGAATATCCTCCCATGGAATTGAAGTCGACCGGGCCAAAATCGAAACAATCAGAAGATGCCTCCGCCTACTTCGGTGAAAGGGATAAGAAGCTTTTTGGGACACGCCGATTTTTACCGCCAATTTATTAAGGATTTTTCGAAGATCACGAAGCCGTTGTGCAATCTGCTCATGAAGGATGTTCCATTTGATTTTGACGAGTCGTGTAAAGAAAGTTTCGATTTATTGAAGAAAGCTCTAAGCACTGCCCCGGTAATAGTCGCTCCAGACTGGGACCTTCCGTTCGAGTTAATGTGTGATGCTAGTGATTTTGCCATTGGGGCTGTTTTGGGACAGAGACGAGGGAAAGTGTTCCACGTCGTGTACTATGTAAGCCGAACACTCGACGACGCCCAAAGAAATTATGCCACAACGGAAAAAAAATTATTAGCGGTGATCTTTGCTTTTGATAAATTCCGGGCGTATTTATTGGGGACGAAAGTTGTAGTGTGGACTGACCATTCGGCGATAAAATACCTTTTAGAGAAGTAGGATGCTAAACCAAGGTTGATTAGGTGGGTGCTTCTTCTCCAAGAATTCAACTTGGAAATCCGCGACAAAAAGGGGACTGAGAATGTCATTGCTGATCACCTTTCACGGTTAGAGAGTCCCCTTGAGAAGGGAGAAAGTCATCCACAAATCATGGAAACCTTTCCCGACGAACAGCTCTACAAGTTGGGTTCGCAACACGCGCCTTGGTATGCTGATCTAGTGAACTACTTGGCGAGCAAAACAATTCCAAATGACCTCTCACGCCATCAAAAGAAGAAGCTAATTTCAGATGCTAAGTATTATTTGTGGGACGATCCTTTTCTGTTCAAAAGATGCCCTGATCAAATCATTCGCAGTTGTGTTCCGGACGAGGAAATCCACAGCGTGCTGAATCATTGTCATGCATCACCCTACGGTGGACATTTTAGTGGAAATAGAACAGCGGCAAAGGTCTTACAATCGGGGCTCTATTGGCCGTCATTATTCAAAGATGCTCACTCCTTTGTGTCCACATGTGATCGGTGTCAACGGACGGGAAGTATCACAAAACGACATGAAATGCCGTTAAACACCATACTTGAGGTTGAATTGTTCGACGTATGGGGGATCGACTTCATGGGTACATTCCCTCCTTCAAATAAGAATCTCTATATTTTAGTAGCGGTGGACTATGTCTCAAAGTGGGTCGAAGCGGTGGCACTACCAACAAATGGGTCCAATGTCGTAATCAAATTTATAAAAAAATATATTTTCACGCGTTTTGGGACTCCACGTGCTATTATCAGTGATGGTGGTTCACACTTCGACAACGAATTCCTTGATGCGGTCTTGAGAAAATACGGAGTCACTCATCGTGTTGCTATAGCTTACCATCCCCAGACGAACGGTCACGTCGAGATATCAAATCGAGAGCTAAAGTGGATTTTAGAAAAAACAGTCAGCTCATCTCGAAAAGATTGGTCCTTTAAACTCGATGATGCACTTTGGGCATACCGCACTACATATAAAACACCTATCGGGATGTCGCCTTACAGATTGGTTTATGAGAAAAGTTGTCATTTGCCCATAGAGATGGAACATCGTGCTTACTGGGCGATAAAGAAATTAAATTTTGATCTGAAATCTACGGGTGAAAAGCGTTGTTTGCAGCTGAACGAGTTGGAGGAAATTCGCCACGATGCGTACGAAAATGCAAAGCTTTATAAGGAGCGAACTAAGATTTGGCATGATAAGCACATCACACAGCGAGAGTTCGTCCTGGGTCAAGAGGTGTTGTTTTTTAATTCTCGCTTAAAGTTATTCCCCGGGAAATTGCATTCACGATGGTCGGGACCGTTTACCATAGTTCAAGTGTTCCCACACGGTGGAGTGGAAGTACAAAAAGATGACCGCAAATTCGAAGTTAATGGACAGCGGTTGAAGGCCTACTTGGGAAATCCAATAGACGCACAGAAGACGAGCGTCATCTTATCCACCGCCGGATGAATGCTAGAAAAGTCCGGCTGAAGACTATAAACTTAGTGCTTCTCGGGAGGCAACCCGAGTATTAGTTGTAGATTTTTGTTTTTCAGTATTTTCTTGCATTTTTGGATCTTTATTTTTCATCATTTTTGCTTTGATACGCTTATCCCTCATGTTCTTGGTGTTTTCTTTTGAAAATTCTGTGCAGAAATCAACCAGGGGAAGAATTCAGCAATGGGCCTTGGCACAAGGATAGTGAGCCACGGCACACACCAGTTGAAGGAAAAATGCCAAACAAATTGTACTCTGTGCCGCAGCACAACCTTACTGAGCCACGACACATTCGGTCCCTGAGCCGCGGCACGTTTCTGCTAAACCGCGGCACGCCAAATGCCAAAGATACGCCCAGGAAGTTGTACTCTGTGCTGCGGCACGGACCAAATGAGCCGCGGCACACTAACACGATGAGCCACGACACGCGTAGATTGAGCCGCGGCACACGACGACATTACAAAAAGTCCCAGGCAGACTGTACTATGGGCCGCAGCTCACTTAAGCTGTGCCGCGGCCCCCGTCGCAAATGGGAATACCCAGCATTCTTTCATATACTTCATCGGTCGACCCCAGGTAAGCTTTCTTCCCCTTCTGCGCGCGGCACTCGGACGATTCAATTCATTTTTCTTTTTCTCGCATTCCTTCAATCAAAGCAAGGTAATTCTCAACCTCTTAATCCTCATTGCTACATGACTTGAAAAGTGAAATATTATTATTCGGTGATGAATATGAGTTAGTTTTTCAAAGTTTTATCAAGGTTGAGTTGGGATATGAAATTTTTGATTAGTTATCGATGGAAATTGTTGATTATGAACGAATTGGTGATGTTAATGGTCGTTTGCCATGGCTATATATCTATGTTGTTATTTTTGGGGATTTGGATTTAGCCATAAAAATTCTTGTTCTTCATTTAAACTCATGCAGTCAAGGTGTTTGATGAAATGCATAAATGAAAATTTTTTAAGCCAAGCATTTTCAAACTATGTACAATGAATTATTTTATCGGATTACATTGTCTTCTATCCCTTACATCATGTTTAAACTTGAGAGCTCATCCTTAATTTCCTCTTTGATGATGCAAGCTCATTCATTCACGTTCCGCATGGTGTAGTCGATGAGCATGTAGGCTCGCCGGACGAGGCCGGCACCAATTCATGAGCTGACACTAGGGGAGTACTTGACCTTTTCTTTTATCGCATATTATTATCTATGTCAATTGAGGTCAATGTATGTCCTAAGTTTGGGGGGTTTACTTTCTGTTGCTTTTTACTTATTCGTTTGCACTTTTCATTATTTTTCGTTATTTTTGACGCTACCCTTGCTTGTCTTGTTTTTATTTGCATTCGTGAATTTTGTTGTGCTTCTAGGTGTAAAAACTGATGTTATGATACTGATTTCTCTTTGAAGAAACGGTTGACTTTTGGTGGAGTTGTAGTCAGCGATATCTGTTTCTGTTGAGTATTCATCTAGGTCCAACGACAACCCTGAATAGACGTGACTCGTTGTTTACTCTCGCGTAAAACGACAACCCTGAATAGACTAATGGTTTAGTGATATCGTATGTGCCAATGATGAGGAGCCTAGTAACCGGGGGTATTCGCGTGACCCGTTGTTTACTCTCGCGTAAAACAGTGACCTTGAATCGGACATGCGGGAATAGCTATTTGAGTTTTTTCTCCGCTGTGGAGGGGAACATAGTAACTAGAAGCATCCATGTCCCCCATGAGTGTCTTTTACGTAAAACGGTTCCCCAATACATGAGAATGGAAATCCACCCTAGGGATATCCCGATGAAACATCCCGAGATCCGGAACCTAGTGGTTAACTCGAATCATTTTATTGATCATATATAAGGGAATGCTGTCCGAGGTTTATTTTTGACGATGAAACTCTTGAAATTTTTGCCACTAGACCGTCGGACTGGGTGACTTGGCATGTTTATTCTATCCCTTCATATTGGCGGTCGGTTAAATTCACGAGGTTAATATTTGAGCTTGATTTTCTTCATCAACGATTGATTAGCACTGAAAATGGTTACTTTGTGGAATCATTGTCCTTGATGTGACTCACTACTACGATACTCGTACTATTCTTTGAGATTTTCAGGGTAGTACTGATTAAGTTGAGCACTATGGATTTGCACAATTATTCACGATACTTTTTGTTTAAAATTCATTTTTTTTGCTTGAGGACAAGCAGAGGCTCAAAGTTTGGGGGTATTTGTTAGGCGTATTTTTATACGCTTATTTATCATTATTTTATATTCATTTGAAATGTAAATCTGCATAAATGGGCTTTTAATGCACTATTCTTTTATGTTTTGCAGGAAATTGGAGTCCAAAAGCTCGAACGACGAAAAACAGGCGAAAACGGCGATTTTTGGCCTGGGGCCGCGGCACAAGGAAAGTGAGCTGCAGCACACGCAGGTGACCAGCAAGCCCCGAACCAACTGTACCGGGGGCCGCGGCACAAGGATGCTGAGCCGCGGCCTATGAGGAAAAACGCGCGCCCATGCATGGGGCACTGAACGCGTGAGCTGCGGCACAGATTAAGTGAGCCGCGGCCCACGGGGCGGTTTGGCTGAGTCTTCCGCGTTTCTTTGCGGTTTTTGGAGCAGTTTTCGACCCAATCCCCGAATGCGTTTTGGAGGCTGATGATAGTTATAAATAGGGGTTTAAGGTCTAAAAAGAGAGGGGGATCGAATCATCGAATTATCAAGGAGATCGATCATCGAGAAGAAGAAGAAGAAGCAGAAGACACCAAGGAGTAGAGAGCGGAAGCCAGAAGAACGGAGGAATCCGAGTTCTTCGACTGCGTTTGATCTTTATGCTTTCTTTAATTATTTCTGTATTTTTATTCTTTAGCATGTCAAGCTAAAACCCTGTTCTAGGATTTTGATGAAACCGAAGTTTTGACGAATTTACTTTTGATTATTAATATAATTCTCTTTTCTGTTGAGTTCTCCCAATTGTTTTTAATGCTTTCAATTGTGTGGCCTATAATTGAATTGTTTTAATTACGCAACTCGAATCGGGAGAGGAGAGTTGGTGAGGATATGTTGGTGAGAACCATTTTATCTTGTGAGATAGGAATATACTCATATGAATTACGTGGCCTTTTTGAAGATTCCGTGTTTTTGCCTATTGTCGAATTAATACACCTAGGAATAGAGTGTGTTATTCGCCTTTAGAATAATCTATTGACCTCGGGAGAGGCGGTAGAGTATTTTAGCAACCTTCGCCTTCAATAAATAGGTAAATCATCAAATTCATATAATCGAGAGTAAATTTGGATAAACTGAGGTGGATTCACAATCCTAGATTTATTCCATATTTGATCTTCTTCCCTTGCATAATCGATTTTTCTATTTTTTTCTTTTATTAATTTTCCTCTTGCACCTAAAATTTCGACTGTTCAGATAGAATACACATAAATCGGTAATTAGTAAATCAGTCCTCGTGGGAACGATATCTTACTCTTCACTTTATTACTTGTCTACTATAACGTGCACTTGCGTTCAACGAAATTCGAAACACCATTCAAATATATGCATCAAACACATTAAAATAAATGGCATTCTAAGTATAGATCCAATCAATATAAATTAATCCATCCACATGAATTAATCTAATTAATTCACACAACCATTAATTTTAACTTGTTCCGGACGAGAAAATATTTCATTAAATTAATTCTCTTAAGAATAAAATTACCATATTTATATCTTAGTCAAATTAAATCCAATTTAATTTGTGAAAAATTAATTATCGAACGAAATATAAAAAATGGAGTCGTAAAACACATGGCCGGGCCAAGCCCAAGATCGCCAAGACTTCGCCTAACAGGCTGCATCATGGCCGCTGCACAGCGGTCCTCAGAATGGGACCGCTTGGCAGGCGGCCGACACAGGGCCAGACCGTGGTCCGCAAAATGGGACCGCACGGCAGTGCCCGGCCAGCTCCAAGTTGCCGAGTCCGTATACGTTTTCGGCTCGTTTTTACGCCCTGATTCCAAAAATAATATTTTTCTAATCTTTATATTACACATTTA
This sequence comes from Orobanche coerulescens, assembly GCA_033398695.1. Lineage (NCBI taxonomy): Eukaryota > Viridiplantae > Streptophyta > Magnoliopsida > Lamiales > Orobanchaceae > Orobanche > Orobanche coerulescens. The sequence continues at coordinate 126,869,337 of CM065813.1, read as the reverse complement.
AATCAGTTTTTCAAAAGAAAAATAGATTTATATTGTAACATAAAATCATGAAAAATTAATTTTTAGATGAACAATTGAAAATCAATGATTAATACGATTATGATTCCAAATTATAAGAACATCCAATCAAGCATTACAAATGCTAATATTTTATATACGATCGCAAGACCTACGCTCCGATACCACTATTGGAATTCGTTGCCTAAAACAAAGGCGCAGCGGAAGCAATAATACGAATCTAATTCGATCCAAATCCCTAAAGATGATCGATCGAGCTACGTATAAACGAATATAAAACGAAACAAAGTAAGATTCGAAATCATACCCTCGTAGTCAGTTGATTAAATGGTGTATGCTATTCCCAAGCTTTAGGTGATCTTCCTCACGAATCCGATTCGTCAAGATCTTGAATGATCCAACGCCGAAAACACCGCGTCTCTACTTGCCACGCACCGGAGAAACGAACGGAACAACAACCACCCAAATAACCTCGAAGGTTACGGCTAGAAAAGGATGATAGGAGCTTGCAAATTAAGATTATAACACTCTAAGTATTTAATCTATATCTCTCAATTATATCCCAATTTTTCTCCAAGAAATACTCTAGAAATATGAATGAAGAAGATGAAGACTTATAGAAAAGATCTCTCTCTCTCTCTCTCTCTCTCTCTCTCGCAAAAACCGTGAGATGCAAAGTGTGCCAAGAGAAAATGAAGTCTTCTCATTTATTCTTCAAGAATCAAGACCAAATAACCAACCACAATATCACCCTTGATATTGTCCCCTCAAAGTCTAATGTCTTCCACCAATTAAGATGGAGAAAAAGACCAAGGGAGGTGAGTAGGTGGAGGCCACCATCTAGAAGACCCGAACGGGTTTGGTTCATTTCGGACTCCCATGAGTCCAAACAGATAAACTCTATTATGTTCTGATGTATTTATATCAACTAATTAATCCAATTAATCAATCATATCAAATACAAAATAATATAATTAATTTCTCCAAAAAATAATTATATACATGAATTAAATTAATCACCCAGTAATTTATTTAATTCACTAGGCCGTAAATTAATTTATCCAATAAATTAATTTAGACATCCAATGTCCCCAAATTAATTAGACATCCAATGTCCAATAGATTAGATATCTAATATCTAATATTTATAAAGAGAGAATAAGCTCGATTCATTCCGTCATCAATCCTATTGCGCGAATCGGTAAGTCCGTCTCAGTTAGTAATGGGAGGAACCAAAGAGTAGTAGCACAACCTAGCCATCCTGGCGGCATACACTGTACCCCAACTGAGAACGAATGATTGGGATCATTCAAAAACTATTTTGCCGTGAATACCAGTATACATATCAACCCTTCTTTCAAATGTCCCGATCAAGTTATAGGGTCATGGTCAGTGAAACCCTATCTGTACTTGACGCTATGCATGAGTTAATGCAAATCGAGATCATCGAGCTCTCGTGTATCCAATACAACTACCTCTAATGCTTTGGCCAAAGACTTGTGATCTCATCTGCCAATAACCGCAGAGGACATATAACCCGTTCACTAACATGAGAAAGAATTTTATCTTGGTATTCAGTAGAACCCGCTACTTGCCCGTTAAGACGCACGTCGAGGTTGACCCCCACCTTTCGGTTTTCTGGGTCGAACTAATCTAATGAAAATATTAACGTCACAAGCACATCCCTACTAAATCTTCAAGTCAAAGGTTCACGAATACCTATCACAACCTTTCGCTTCCATCATTGACTGTCCCGGAGTAAATCCGTGTGACGAATCGAGGGTGAGTCGGTTCGAGTATACTAATCTCATTAGCATACCTATAACGTGTGCTCCTACTAACCATTAGTGTTCGACAGTCACTCTCCAAGTCAAATAACACGTCATACAAGTCTTCACATAAACTTAACGCCCAATCAAGTTTCATCGACTTGCGAATGATTGAGTATTTGAGCCATAAACCTTTCCAGTGCCGGTCCCCATATCTAATAAGGAGCGGAATATTTTGCTCTCAAATACACAGACTAGTTTCTATATATATATTTATGAGTCAAGAACGCCAGTGACTACCAGTAAATAAAGAAACATATAATGCCTTATGATAATGATATTATATAATAATAAGTACAATGCCCTCACTCTTACATCCCCTGAGTGGCATTCAGGGGCATACTCCTAACACAAGCCCCAAACTTACCCATAATGAGATCATCGAAATGATCGTCACCTACTGAACTGTAGGTGTTGGGAAACCAACCGCGAAGGTTCAAGCCCCAAACTTACCCATAATGAGATCATCGAAATGACCGTGGCCTACTGAACTGTAGGTGTTGGGAAACCAACCGCGAAGGTTCAAGCCCCAAACTTACCCATAATGAGATCATCGGAATGACCGACCTACTGAACTGTAAGTGCTAGGAGACCAACCGCGAAGGTTCAAGCCCCAAACTTACCCATAATGATATCATCGAAATGACCGTGACCTACTGAACTATAGGTGTTGGGAAACCAACCGCGAAGGTTCAGGCCCCAAACTTACCCATCGAGCACTAGCCGAGACTGGCCTACAAACACAATAATCACAATTAGCAACGATCACAAAATTACCGAATTCACAGGAATGATAGTATGCTGCCTTGAGTCGGCCAACACGACAATAATAACTCACGGATGGGCACCGTCCTCGACGGCCCCAATACAAATACCTCGATTGCCTTAGAATGGCTAATCGATAACAACGATACGAAGGATGGGAAATGTCCTTGAGAGTCCCAATTCAATACCTCGATTGCCTTAGAAATGGCCAATCGATAATAATAATACCACGGATGTAAAATGTCCTCGATAGTCCCAATTCAATACATCGATTACCTTAGAATGGATAATCTATATCAATGATACAACGAATGGGAAATGTCCTCGACAGTCCCAATTCAATACTTCGACTTCCTTAGGACGGCCAATCGATAACATCAATGATAATGGATTCCCTGGCGCCTTGAATCGGCTACTGAAGACAGAGATGATAATCAGTCAACAATAATAATTGATACATAGATACCGCGAACCGGCTATCGACAACAACATTAACAACAAGTATCTCAATGCCTTGAACCGGCCATTAAGGAACAATCTACAACCTCAAATACTTCAAGAATCCACTACCATCTACAAGCTCCCAACTCCAATCCAAGCTATGAAGCTCCAAATCAAGTTGGAAGGGGCTAGAATACACTAAGGGATGTAGAGTGATGATTTCTAGGGAGAGAAATCGGAAATGGATCGCGAAGAAATGAAAGACAAAACATGTCTTTATAAACTGGGTTTGCCATAACGGCCACTATCCTCCACCATTAACGTACGTTAGACCACCTTACGTACGTTATCATCCTTACGTAGCGTACGCTATGTCCTCCCAGAGGCTACTGCCTCAAAACGACCCACCCTTATGTACGTATCCAGAAAAAGACGTACGTAAGCTCAACTAAATTATGTACACTATATCATAAGCATTACGTATGTAATGCCCATTGAATTGGCTGTCTTGAAAGGCCAAATATCTGAATCATGCATGCCCCTACACGCCGAAAGACGAGGTTTGATCTGATACCCTGTGTTACGTACGTAATTAAAATGGTTCAACATACGTAACCCTCCTCTCTTAGCGTACGTTAGCTATACATATAGCGAACGCTATGGCTAGTATACTTAGCCAAAATCTAAACTCACCAAGCAACATGTAATCAGCAAACACAATACCGAGGACAAGCATAAATATTTCGATACCGAAATACCCCAATACCATTTACATTGTATCAGTCAAATACAACAACACTAGTACAGTTCCAAATGAATATGTACAACACAACAGTAAAAACGAAAAAAAATACCCCTGGATATTACATACTCCCCCCTTAAAAAGAGTTTCATCCCCGAAACTAAGGGTACATAACTCGGGATATGAAGTATCGATCCGGATCTGAAAATAACATCTTTAGGAATACTCCTCAATGAGAACCACTTTGCTTGAGTAACTGGGCCAACCCATCGGGTCCCTGCATCTCCTCTGCCTGAAAAAGGCGAAAACCATGTGATAAAAACACGCAACCCAGTGCGAGATCAGTCGAATCATGACTCCTCCGCTAGAGGCGAGCCAGAAAGATGTACCACCCGCATGACTTGTAACACCGGCGTACACATCCTGAGGGAGCCGCTCATTGTACATGTCTACAATCATCGGTGTACACTTCCCCATCCTCGTCGGCATCGAACGCCCATGCAATCACTGACTCATGCCACATAAGAACAACAAAAATGCATACATATATATATATAGTTCTCGGGATCATATTGTTCGCATGCCCAATTCCTCATGACTTCACGTCTCAAATCACAATCACGATTTACCCAGATTATCACAAAATCTCAGGTACAACACCAAAAGAAAATAAAATCACATCAAACAATCTCAGATCTCAAGATTCTCAAATACTATCATTATAAGATAGATCAACAATAAATGGTTCACAACCACAATCATTGGTACATATTAAGTTAAACATTAATCCGAAAATCAAAGAAAGGAATACACAAATCAAGGATACATATCAAATGTACCTAGCATCAATATCCTCTAGACATCGATCTCCTCCATCTCATTGATTTGAGGAAGACCCAAATCTGAGCTTGCTGCTCCTCCTCATTTTCCTTACCTCTGGCTCCCGAAGCCCGATAGGACCTCTTGGATGAAGTACGGACTGGAGTAACAAAATCTCTCGACGCCCGTGATCTCCCTTGACATCTACTAGCACTAGGACTCTTGCAGTATTTCTGTAGGTGTCCCTGCCTCCCACACAGAAAACAAGCAATAGTCTGTATCTTGCACCAGGTACGGCGATGTCCTACTGTATCACATTTAAAGCAAACAACGGTCGAACTTGTCGTCTGAGAGTAAGATGCTTTCCCAGCACGAAGATGACTAGAAACAACCTCTTGGACGTCAGGGCCTGATGTCCCTTTGAACGAACCATCATCCTAGTCCTCTGACCAGAAGGAACTGAAGGGTTCTTCCGAGCAAGTTCCTTGATTTAAAGCTCTGCTCCAAGAGCCTTCTCAATGAATTCACCAAGTGAGTAACAATTATGATTGAACAATTGCATCATCAACTGCCGGTTTAGACTCTTGCTAAAATACTTGATCTTATTCACCTCAGTACGGATAATAGATGAAGCAAAATGAAGAAGTCCGTGACACTTCTCAGTAATGACAACAACACCCTCATCCTCGATGGATTCGGGGTTCAAAAACCTATGATAACTTAGCTTCACGAAGTGTAGCCAGATAATATCTCTCTAATATGAGAGTCTTGAACTTGTCCCAAACACAATCACGATCGGTGGGTTTTATAGAAAGCCGACAAGAATAAGCACCCTTACTCAAGTAGTAAGCCATTACTGCCACCTTACACTCTTCCGGACACTGAACCATATCGAAGAGTTTATCAAAATGTTCAAGCTAATGAACAATGTCAGTTGGTTCTGACGAACCCTCAAAAGTAGGCGGCCTCTGACAAGAGATATCGCCAACAATCTGACTTACATCCCCAATCTGCCCATGAACAGCACCTGGGACCCCTGCTGCAGTGGAGCACGAACCATCGAGGTCTGCATGGTCTCCACTATCCGTGTCATCTGAGTCATTTAGGCCATGATGCCCCTCGTAAACAAGAAAGGGTCGACGTGTCCACTCTCAGTCTGATTGGCTTCTCGAGTATAATGCCCCGAATAAGAATCGGTCGCATAGGTAACACCATTGGCCGAACTCTGATCTGTATCGGCATTCGCATGCACATAAACATGAGGTTTTGGGTTCCGGCCCACTCTGTATCCTTTACCCCCTCTGTCACGTCCTCGGATTCCTCTTTCGATGCTCAAAGAATTGTAGTATCCGACAATAATTTCTTATCTACTATTGTATTATTCAGATAATTTGAGAAGTAATCATGTTACATTTAGTTTAATGTTTATTGATCTCGGGATATATCATAATAGACTTGATTATAACTGTCATTCGCATTGTGGTTGATTGCTTGACGTTCTGTAGATTGTTACATTTTTGGGCTAGCTTTTCTGTGTTTAACGTACGCTAAGACTTAACTTAATGTATGCTAATGCATTGGCTTTACGTACGTAATGAGGTACCGTTTACATATGTAATGTTGAGAATCTTATCCGATTTCAACTTTCGGCATGGGGGGCCACGCATGATCTGGATAATTGGCCCATTCGAGGTAGCCAAGTTGACGTACATTACATCCGTAATGCTGAGGATATAACGTACATAATGAGGTTAATGTTTTGAGGCAGTAGCCTCTGGAGGCAGATTACGTACGTAACAACTTATGTGTAGCGTACGTATAATGATTAATGTACGTTAGCTTCATGCTATAATGTACGTAATAGATTCTGTAGTTTATAAAAAGATAGCTTGTGTCTTTCATTTGCATGTTCCAACTTTGATTTTCCCTTCAAGTTTCCATCCATTTACCTCTCTAGACCGATTCTGCACCCTTCCATCTTATCTTGGAGCTTACATCTTTAATTAAATCATATTGTTTGAAAGCTTGGAGTGTGTTCTTGATAGTCTTGGTTGTATTCTTCTTTTCTTGAGGTTAGTTATCTTAAACTCTTGTTGATTCCATGCTTTTGATGATGTTAGTTAAGAGTACTTCTTATAATGTTAGGTTAAACTAGTATAACCTAATGCCTAGTGAACAGTTGATCAAACTAAAGTGAAAAACACGAAAATGTTGTTAATATCAATTCTTGAATGGTTGAAAGGTTGTAAGATAACTTAGTTATGGTTGTTTATGTCTATAACCTGATATTGAACATGATAATTGGAACTCCTAAGATTAGGATTCTCTTGATGCTTAGAGATTTTAGAATCTAATCATGTCTTGGAGAAGAGGTATAGTTAATCCTTGAGGAATGATAATGAACTATGTAAATACACTCATGATTTGGTACATTACATTTATGCTGAGCTTGATAAATTGATGAATTGGGTTGTCTAAAGCATTATGTACGAAGGTTGGTGATATTTTCAAAATGTTTATTACAAGTTATGGCAATACTAAACATATTGAAGTGGTTAATTGAAGTTGTTTAAGTAAACTTGCTCATAATGATAACAAGAGTATTAGAAGGACATTTTTAGCGGATAATCCGATTGTTAAAAACGAATCAGATGCATAGAGATACATAAATAGTCGATAGAACGTTCTTTGGGATAGAATAAATTATTTCGAATAGGTTTAGGGTGTCGTTTCATACGGCTTGATATCAATATTGTGTGAATGTAATGTTGAATGAATTACGTTGCATTCAAGGTTGCTTTTGAGTGAGTACTTAGTCAAGGATACCATCAGTTCGATCATTTGGAGAACGACTATCTTTCGTCTATAGAACTGAGGCAAGTTATCTTGCTTGGTTATAATGATGATTGAATTCTTATGAACGTTATACGTTTCGTGTATATGAAATTCTTATACATATGTGATTCATATTGTGATATTGTTCTTAATGATATTTATGTATTTATTGTGGGATTGCACTCCCAAGTTCATCACCTTTAAATCGTTGATCTCGTTTATTCTTATTGTCACTTCGGTGAGTTTCTTGATCCTTACTTGGATACATAATTTATTGAATTCGTAGTCATGTTGTATCGTGACACATCTGGAATCATATCTGCATGCCGATTGGTTATTGTGTAGGATTTTTAGCTAGGCACATATGGTCATACGTTGATGTTTCCGTATTGGACTGTGCACATGAGACGTAGTTTGTGAGGCTAATTAGGTACATTGTCACATGTATATTCTGGATTCCGTATACGGGGTGGACATGTGCACACGGACACATTTCCGGATCGGGTGTACTGTGATGTCCATCTTGAGCCATGTTGATTGGTCGTTCATAGTCCATGTATGATTGTATATGTTCGATGGTTTATGACTGATTGTTCATATGCCCGAGGGGTATGTTCAATAGTCGGGATGTTTCCTTGAGATCCAGTATATGTGAATTTTATAATATCTTGAGAATTATTATCATGTATATCTGACCCTGTGGTTTTGGGCGTAATACTTGTGTTGTATTTTAGGTCGAGGCAAGGGCAAGGCATGGGAAGAGCACGGTGACGGCGAAGGGTTTGAAGAATACTAGTTCGAGGGGCCCAAAGTCTTTGGTTGTCTGATTTTGCTTAAATCGTGTAATATTACTTCTCTGTTTTATTTAAACTATTGTCGATTGTACTATTATTTAAGAATATTCCATCTTCATATGGTCTATACTTGTATTTGGATCCTGTGTATTTTAAGTCTAATAACCGTACTATTTGTAAACTCCCGATCGGAGTAAGGGTTATTGTTTTGTGGTTCGGTATCACAAAGTATGTCATGATTAATCTATACTTTGGTATCGCTTGGTGGGTCACAGTGTAGGTCCATGGCACTATGATAGCCGCCATTTAGGGGTGTTACAGAAGATGGTATCAGAGCGTCGTTTCTCTTTAAGAGTCGTTATGAAGTGAACTAGTATCAATAAACCTTCGCATCATGTGTGACCTGTGGAAGCGCCTGACCCTAAGAGCTAAATACGGTATGTCCTTTGGGAGCCATGATTTAATTACTGGCATAATATTGATGTCAGAATGGATCTTTTTGTTGATCTTGATATTTCGAGGATATGTGGTGGGATTTATCTAATCGATATTCCGAGAAAATTCTGGACTGATTATGTGATTGAATTTGTTTCGACTTGATGTCGATGTGATATTCTGTGTGGCACTCGTGGTGCCGATAATTCATTATAAATTGTTTTCTTTAATATGTAGTTTCATTGTTGCTATTAACTTAGCATGAATTTTAATCGGTCGTAAAGACGTCTTAAACTATACTTATGGTATTTGTTTGATTCTTTCAGTATGGAAAGAAACCTGAGAGACCGTGGTAGGAGGGTCGAGGCCGCGGAAGGGGCCGAATCCCGTGGCCATGGGCCCATACCCGTTCGAATGTGGAACAAAGTTCAGCAAGCAGTGACTCGCCCTCTGAGAACTAGTCTCACCATGCTGAACGACATGAGGATGCATGCGTCGAGACTAATGTTGTTATGCAGGGTATGATGACACAGATGGGTCAATTGATAGAGACCATGCAGAGAGCCGCTACTACTGGCCAACAGCAAGGACAGCAGCCTCCGCCTCTAGTGCACGACAGGATCGTGAGCTGGATCATTAGCGACATATCGCGACAGCAACCTCCGACCATTGAAGGATCCTCTGAGCCTGCTGATATTGTGCATTGGATAGAGCGTTTCAAGAAGTTGTTCGAGATGGTTGATTGTCTAGTGGAGAATCGCATTTCCGTGGTGGCTTATTACCTCAGTAAGAGTGCCCATACTTGGTGGCTTTCAGTGAGACCCGCTGATGGCGTATGTACTTGGGAGGAATTCAAAAACCTCATGTTGGACCGTTATTATCTAGGACCACTCCATGAGACCAAACTGTCAGAATTGCTGAACCCGAACCCATCTGAAGACGATGATGTACTATTTGTTGTCGAGAAATTTCAGGCACTTCTTCCTTTCGCCTCGTCGATTGCCTGAACGAAGGCTGCTAAGATAAAATATTTTCTCAAGAGGCTTAAACTCCGAATGAGAATGCAGCTGTTGAATTACCACTGCACGATGTTGTGTCAAGAATTAACACCTTCCGACTGGCGAGCGCCTCCGAGGCCGAGCGACCGACTTACCGCCGAGTAGACAAGGCAGATCTGCCGACCAGCGATCAGGCGACCTAGCTTTAGCCCGAAAGACAAGCATGAATCGCCCAAGCCGAAGGTCCCAGGACAAGTCCCGGTGTCGAGCGATCGACATCCAATACGATCATCGCTCGGCGCCTGGCGACCGACTTCTGGCGACCGACTTATGGACGATCATCTCTCAGCGCTTTGCCGACCGACCCTTGGCGACCGACCATTGCCGACCTTCAGTGACTGGCCGAGAACGATCCTCGGTGTCCAGCTAGAGGCGACCGCATCATGACGATCTGGGCCGATGGCCATCCAGTCGCCCAAGGCCAAGTCTCAAAACTGACCCCACGTGCAGATCCACAAAAGGCGCTGACAAACTTGTCACCTACCTCACCTACCAACAAGGTCCAGACCTGCGAAAGGAGCTGACGGACAAGACTGGTGACCACAGCCTGTCACCTACTGACAAAGTCCGCCGAAAGTAACAAAGTGGGACCTCCTGTAACAGTACTTCCGGACGCGTGCCGGCTCCTCATTGGGCCACTCAGCTAGCTGCCGGCTGGATCTATGGACTTTTGGCAGGCAGCCCATGTGCCCTTTAGGGCGATCGCCCCATTACATTAAATGCCGAAATGCGATCGCCCACTAGGAGACAGGGCACCTCAACCCCTATATAAAGAGGGCAGCCTGCACTTGGAAAAAGGGTCTGCATTCCCGCATTTCACACCATACAGAAGCAAAATACTTGCATTTGGCAAAGCATCCAACTCTTGGCAACATTTATCTTTCGGTCTTACTTCTCCCGGCCTATCTCATCCAGCAGATTATCGGCGGGGACGAAGAACACCGAGCTTCGCTCAAGAGCCGGATTAACAGAGTCTTTTTACACTCATTGTATTTAGATTTCTCTCATTAATACTTGTATCCACGAATATTCGTATTAATAACATCTCGCGAGAGCATTCAAGCCCGGGCCTAACAAACCCGGCAAATCCTGTATTATTTATCTACTCTCGGAAGTGCTCCCGCAATTGTTGTTTGTTGTCCGTCTTCCAGCAGTATTAATCTTCGGATAAATATTTTGGGCAACAACACACGACTCTGCCGGAATTCATTGAGAAAGCTCTTGAGTACGAGCTTACGGCAAAGGAGATTTCCAAAAACCAACCACAGTCCAATAATAAGAGGTCCAGGAACCAGAACCAGGCTAATAGTAACTGGGGCACGTTCAAGAAACCTCAGTCTGTGTAGAATCCTTCTGAGCGGCCTTCTGCGGCGTCAAAACCGGCAGGATCACATCCTCGAGCGGTCATCTCATCGATCATGTGTTATAATTATGGAGATCATGGGCACATCAGCTCCAAGTCCCCAAAACCGGCCCTTGCATGCCATGCTTGTCGAATTGCGGTGCATCGTGCTCGTTATTGTAGGGGTGGACCAGGGCATACTCCAGCAGCCTCTCATGCTCCAGTTCAGTCTTATGTTCAGGACCGTGTGCCTCCGTCCGCTTCCTATCAGACTACTGGGGCGAACAGATGGATGGGCCCTGGAAATCAAGCTGGTACATCTGGTATCGAGACTGCAAAACCCAGAGTCTACAAGATGAAGAAGGCCGATGATCCCAAAGCTAGCATGATTGCAGGTACCCTCAAGATTCGCTCTCAGCCTGTATGTGTTCTTTTTTATACTAGTGCTTCACATTCCTTTATATTTGCTTCTTGTTTGAGTTGTTTGCAATTAGATCATGTTATCGATTGTGAGCCTTATGTAATTGGTCTACCCGATGGTAGAATAATTGTTGGGAATCGTGAAGTCTAGAACTATCCAATTCGTATGAATGACCATGAGTGGTTGTCAGATTTAACTGTGGTCGATTTACATAAAAATGTAATATTGGGTATGGATGGATCGTCATGACGCCATACTTAGTGTCCACAAGTGGATGGTGACCGTCACTTCCGACGACGGCTTCGAGTGTATTTTTCAGGGTGATAATCCCAACTGTTCTAGTAGAATCATCAACGCTATGAAAGCAGTGAAACTGCTTAATCAGGGTTGTATTGGTTATTGGTGCTACATGACCAAGATAGTGGATCAATCAATTGAATTGGCCGATATTCCGGTAGTTCGAGACTACGCAGATGTTTTTCCAAATGAGTTACCAGGTTTATCTCCACATCGTGAGGGAGAATTTACCATTGCGTTAGAGCCAGGTACGTCCCCGCTTTCAAAAGCACCGTATCGCATGGCTCCAACTGAGATGCAAGAGTTGAAGAATTAGCTTGAGGATTTGATCGATAAGGGTTATGTTCGACCCAGTGCGTCCCCTTGGGGGCACTAGTATTATTTGTACGGAAGAAATACGGATCCTTACATTTATGTATTGACTACTGTGAGCTGAACAGGGTAACAATCAAGAATAAATATCGGAAGAAATACGGATCCTTACATTTATGTATTGACTACTTTAAGCTGAACAGGGTAACAATCAAGAATAAATATCTGTTGCCTCGTATTGATGATTTGTTGGATCAACTCCAAGGCTCTGCTGTGTTTTCTAAGATCGAATTGAGATCCGGATATCACCAGTTGAGGATTCGGGAGTCTGATATCTCGAAGACAGTTTTTCGTACTCGCTATGGGCATTATGAGTTCGTAGTAATTCTGTTTGGACTGACTAACGCACCAGCAGTATTCATGGAATTGATGAATTAAATTTTCATTAATTTTCTGGATCGTTTCGTGGTTGTGTTCATCGACGACATCTTAATTTACTCCCGTAGCCGTGAAGAACATGGGTACCATGTCCGCTAGGTTATCGATGTGCTGTGATGAGAACAACTCTATGGAAAATTTTCCAAATAAGAGTTTTGGATGGCTGAGGTTACTTTTCTTGGGCATGGTATATCAGTTAAGGGGTTAGTGTGGACCTACAAATGACAGATGCTATCCGGGATTGGTTACCTCCGAAGAATGTGAAGGAAGTTCGTAGTTTCCTTGGTCTTGCAGGATATTATAGACGATTTGTGGAAGGCTTTTCCAATATTGCTTAACCGTTGACTAATCTGTTGAGGAAGGACAAGAAGTATACTTGGTCAGAATCTTGTCAATGAAGCTTTGATGAACTCAAAAGTCGATTGATTTCGGCACCTGTTTAGGTCTTACCTCAAGGGACTGAAGGATTCGTGGTATATAGTGATGCGTCAAGACAGGGCCTTGGATGTGTATTAATGCAGAATGGGAAAATGATTGCCTATGCATCGAGACAGTTATGACCAGAGGATGTTAACTATCCGACCCATGACTTGGAGCTAGAAGTCGTGGTGTTTGCTTTGAAAATTTGGCGCCAATACTTGTATGGAGTCACCTGTCAGACTTTTACTGATCATAAGAGTTTGAAGTAATTTTTTACTCAGAAGGAGTTGAACATGAGACAGAGAAGGTAGCTAGAGCTGATTAAGGACTATGACGTTGAGATCCTATACCATCCGGGAAAGGTGGATGTGGTTGCCGATGCCCTGAGTCGCAAAACAATATAGGAGCAAATACTTAGCCATCTGACAGCCCAAAGAGAATTGCAGTTAGATCTTATGAGGCTGGAGATTGAAGTTTGGCTACAGCGTGTTCAGGGACAACTTTGCACGCTTGAGATTTCGTCGTCCCTTGATGATGAAATCAGATCGAAGCAGATTACAGAGCCATTATTATCTCGGGTTCGGAATGAAGTAAATCAGGGGAAGGCCCCTGGATTTGTGATACACGAGGATGGAATGATACGTTTCAATAATCGAGTATGTGTACCGGCAGATGAAGAGTTGAGAAAATATATTCTGAGAGAGGCTCGGGCTACCCCTTATTCTATTCACCCAGGGTCTAGCAAGATGTACAAGAATTTGAAGCAATGCTATTGGTGGGGCAATATAAAATGAGAAGTTGCAGAATTCATTTCAAGATGTTTGACCCGTCAACAGGTTAAGATTGAGCACCAACGACTAGCAGTTATGCTGAAACCACTCCCAATTCCCGAATGGAAATAGGACATATCGATGGATTTTATCACCAACTTACCGACGAGTCGCTAAGGAATGAATACCATTTGGGTGATTGTGGATCGTCTAATCAAATCACCCCACTTCTTGGAGATTAAAGACAGATGGGGTCCCGAGAGGTTAGCTCAGCTGTTCTTTAAATAAATTGTATGGTTGCATGGTAATCCCAAGAGTATTATATCGGATCATGACGGGCGGTTTGAATCACACTTCTGGAAAGCAGTTTATCGTGCGATGGGTACACAGTTCAACTTCATTACAGCATTTCATCATCAGACCGATGGCCAGTCTGAGAGTACTATCCAAACCCTAGAAGATATGTTGAGGGCATGTGCTCTTAATTAGAAGGATGACTCGGAAGCCCAACTGCCTTTGGTGGAATTCACCTACAATAATAGTTGACACGCTTTGAATAAGATGGCACCTTATGAAGCATTGTATGGTCGTCATTGTAGGTCCCCTTTGTGTTGGGACGACCTATATGAATCTCTGGGTACAGAACCTGATATGTTATTAGCAGCCCGTGAGAAGATCGCCCTGATTAGGAGTCGTTTGTTAACGGTTCAGAGCCGGCATAAATCTTATGCAGACAACCATAGACGACCGCCTGAGTTCGAGTTTGGTGACCATGTGCTAATGAAGGTGTCCCCTACTTGAGGTGTCTTTCATTTTGGGAAGAGAGGCAAACTGAGTCCGAGGTATATCGGGCCGTTTGAGGTTTTAGAACGAGTAGGCGATCTGGACTGTCGTCTGGCGTTTCCACCAGCTTTGAGTCGGATTCATAACATGTTTCACGTCTCCCAGTTGATGATGTATGTTGTTGATCCAATCCACATACTTCAGTTCGAAGAGATCGAGTTAGCCGATGATCATTCTTACGAGGAACATCCAGTACAGATACTTGAGAGGAGGATCAAACAATTGAGGAACAAGATGATTCCCCTATTGAAGGTTTAGTGGTCACGATACGAAGTCGAGGAGGATACGTGGGAGACCGAGAGCAGCATGCGAGAGAGGTATCCCAAGTTGTTTACCCCTTAGTTTCGAGGACGAAACACCTTTTAAGGGGGAGTATGTAATATCCGACAGTAATTTCTTATCTACTGCTGTATTATTTGGAATTTGAATATCGTTGTAATCATGTTACATTTAGTTTAATTGTAATGCCCTATTATCCCCTTCTAAGCCAATAACTATTTTATACCTAAATACAGTTACATAATATGCATTTAGGGAGCATGGGATACAAGTAGACATTTCATGAGCATGAATAATTGCTATTTATGTGCTTAATTATGTTTTATGTCTATGATACATGCAACAAGTTATTTATTCCTCCTAACATGGTAAAATGTATCTTTATAAATGTCTCATTGCAGTGAGAAGATCAGTTTCTCGGTTAACGGAGATCGATGTACTAAATGACTACAAGTGATTTTATTTGTTAGTTGTATTTTTACATTACTTTCACATATGATGATTCACTCCACCTCATAGTTAACTCACTATTTTATAGAGTATTAAACATATTAAATTAGCTCTAAGCATAGGTGGAAAATATATAAGTACTAATATGGTCACTGACAGGTCTATCGTAGGTTAACGAGTTTAACACCGGAGCTTTGTGGTGTGTATGTTGAGTAAATTTAGATATATGAATAAAGTAGATAACATTTGTTTAACCTAATAAAAGGTTTCAAATATTTGATTCTTATCTACATTATAAATGGTTCATTTGTAGTTGCATACGGCATCACCTGTTAAGTAATTAGACATGTCACTTCTCTATTCGTCCCAGTTGCGGTCGGAACCAATTGAACTTATCTGTTATTTTATCATCATCATCATATCATATTGATATGCGAGCCCTTTCATTCTTATCTATAGCGTTATAGGTATGAAGGTTTAGAAAGTTTGACAACAAAATCCCTTATTAGCATTTTTAATGCTTTCTGCATAGTAACCGATTTTAAACAATAAAAGACACACCTTAAACTTATACAAAACCACTAATACGGACATTCATACCCTAAATGTGTTCAATATCTATCAAGAATCGGTTTAAACCAACCAACAAATGGCCTATAACTACTTGAACCGATCCAGTCTTTCAAACATGATTTATAGAAGCTACTTGAGGGTATCTTGTGTATTTTACCCCCAAAACCGCCTCCATCACTTGGATAAGAGAGGAAAATCGACCCTCAACCCTCATTAACACTCTGGAATCGACTAGAAGCATCCATATCCTAAAAATCACCAAAAAATCAAGAAAAAACATCAAAATACCAACACCTCATATCCTTTGAGAATCAAGGTGAGTATCCTTTGTTTTCTTCATGTTCTTGATGTCTTTATTGATTATTTCGATCAAAGGAGGGTTTTTTCAGGCCCTTATACATGTCATGATAATGTTACAAATTCATCCATGGCTTAACTTTTTGTTTATTGTGGTTTTATAGAGCCTAAATCATCACTAGACAACATAGAACTTAATTCTGCCACCTTTTATAAACATATATGGATTATTCATATTTCGTATAGTTCATGGGATGGTGTTCTCATATTTTTTTCTTCAGTATGTTAGGATGTTATATCCAAATTTGATGCATATCCAACTTATATTCAAGTGGTTATAAGCTAAACAAGTTCTGTTATTCAAA
Organism: Orobanche coerulescens; assembly: GCA_033398695.1. Classification (NCBI taxonomy): domain Eukaryota; kingdom Viridiplantae; phylum Streptophyta; class Magnoliopsida; order Lamiales; family Orobanchaceae; genus Orobanche; species Orobanche coerulescens. The sequence goes on along the minus strand of CM065813.1, from coordinate 126,852,794 downwards.
GGTTTTGATAAACTCTCTTGAACAATTATATCGTTGTAGAATAAGTTACATAAATTACTATATGTTCATACTTTCAGAATAAGTTTTCTTGTATAAGTAAAAGAGAAGGATATAAAGTTAAAACATAGTATAAATGGGTATATATGTATAATTATTGCATCACAGTAACTAGTTGTGATAAGTCATAGATGATCCTAAATTTTATTCCCAACATTTTGTAGCATTCATGAAAGTAATATTAAGTGCAATATGGTTAATTAATTCAGGGCTTTTAGCACATACATCTAGCTAGAGAAGCTGATCTTTTCACTTCAATACACAGTTGGAGCTGAGGTAAGATGAGGCTTTTCCTTGCTGTATCATAAGGATCATATATTGATTGATATGTTCATATGTGATTATTATTGAATGATCATGCATAACATATGTATGTGAAAGAATGTTTAAGAAAAGGAAGTATGGTGCTTGATTGATGGCGGGTAGGCACAGGACGCGGGGCACCGGCGGACCCAACACATGGTGGCAAATACTTGCGGCTGAAAGTCGGTCAAGGAAACCCACACTGAATGAAAAAGATTGAATATGGCTAATACCATTGGTTGAAAAACCAGTATGGGAACCCCCATATACATGTTTTATTGTCCAATTATATGAACAGGTTCCGAAAACCATGGCCTATCACTATCAGTCGAGTACCACACTTCAAGGGTACCCGAAGAAAAGATTTTACAAGAACATGACTATATCATATAAAGTAGTTATTTGTTGATGAATGTGATATGTGATACCTTGTTATTACAGAAATCTCATCTTACTGAGCCATTAGCTCATGAGATTCTTATGATACAGGTGACGATGCTCATGTTTAGGGGTTGACTATACTTATTGAGTGTTGCCAGTCGGAGACTTGTCTATATGCCATTCCCCAGCTATTTTGCCCCTATGCTGGAAGACTATGTTGTGCTTTGAATAAGATCGCTCTGTTATGGTTTTGTTTATGTATTAAACTTAAGGTTGTGTAATGTTTAAATAAATAATACCAGTTTACGTTATTTCTCTGAGTTCTTGCTTTTACCAAATTTAAAATTTTGGTTTTCAAAGTGTAAAATAGTGATACTCCCCAACTTAGTAGCACATACCACTTTGCGGTTCAGCTGCTAGGTTAGGGGGTGTTACAGTTGTGGTATCGGAGCGAAGGTTTAAATCTTTCCTTCAGACAGAAGATGGCATATGGACATTCACGACTGAGGGATATGGTCAACGTTTATTTGTTAAGTATTATGTTTAATAGACTACAATCTATTAGTCGTCATTATCATTATTGTGTGTTTGTTATTGGCTTATGAATGGGTCAGATTGGGCAGTATAGCGGAAGTGATGGCATCCAAAAGGAAGACAAGAGATGATCCAAATCCAAACCACAACCTTCTTGAGAATTTTGATGAGATGATGCAGCAACATACAAGGATGTATGGTGAACAGATGCAACAATTTCTGAATATGCAACAAAGAAACCAGGAACAATACCGACAACCTCCACCACGAAACAATAATGGACCAGCAGTATATGAAAATTTAGGAAAATGGAACCTCCTGATTTTCATGGTGTGTCTGATCCTATGGTTGCAGAGGAATGGGTCAAATCACTTGATGTTATCTTTGATTACATGCACATCGATGATGCTGAGAAGATATTTTGTGCGGTATTTCAACTCAAAAAAGATGCCAGAACTTGGTGGGAAGAAGCCAAACTTGCAGTCAATATGGAAGAGCTGACGTGGAAGAGATTTAAAGTAATATTCTATGATAAATACTTCACCTAGGATGCACGGTCTCTCAAGGTCAAAGAGTTTTTTGAGCTAAAGCAAAGGGATATGTCTGTTTGTGAATATATCAGGAAATTTGAAGAAGGCTACAGGTATGTTCCCTATATTGCTTGGGATAATGCTGAGAAGATGGATCATTTCCTCAGAGGCCTCTGACCTGAAACTAGAAGAGATGTGAGAATGTCTACATTAACTAAGTTCAGAGAAATAGTTGATAAAGCACTGCTCGCAGAAGCTGACGAAAAGGAGATACAAAGGTCTTATCAGCAGAAGAGGCAAGCATTTGCTTCGAAAAATTCAGCACATTGGAAGAAACCGGAGAAAAAACCAGTCAAAGCCAATCAGAAGCATCTTACAACGAGACATGCTCCAAATACAACTGCGAAGCCCAAGTGTACTAAATGTGGGAAAAATCACTTCGGAGAATGTTTTGTCAGGTCCAATAACTGTTTCAGATGCAAGAAGCCCGGACATATGGCGAGAGATTGCCCAAGCCCAGAGAATAAAGTTCAAGGAAGGGTGTTTGCAATGACATGAGAACAAGCTGATGCGGATGCTTCCGTAGTCTCAGGTACCATTCTGATCTCAGGAATTCGTGCCCTTACATTGATAGACCCAGGATCCACACATAAATTTGCATCATATGCATTTATGAGAAAATCAGGCATTAAACCAGAACTATTGAAAGTTGGTTATAATGTGGCTGCTCCGTTTGGAGAAAATATGGATTCTAACCAAATGTTGAGGGCTTGTACAGTTCGAATTGGCGGGAGGGTACTCTACGTCGACCTTGTTGTCCTACCAATATCTAATTTTGATGTTATCCTTGGTATGGACTGGCTAGATAAATATTGTGCAAATGTCGATTGTAATAAGAAGATTGTGGCCTCTCAACTAGCAAATGGAGGACGGTTTATTTTTAGAGGTAATTCATACTCGTGCTCTTTGCCAATTATAACTACACTGAAAGCTAGGAAGATGTTAAATAAGGGGTGTAATCGCTATTTGGCTAATGTTTTGGGCACCTCCCTTGAAATGAAATTGAAGCCTGAAAATGTAGATGTGGTTAGAGAATTTCGTGAGGTGTTTCCAGATGATCTACCAGGGTTGCCGCCAAAGCGGGAAATTGAGTTTGCAATCGATGTAATGCCAGGGACTACCCCTATTTCTAAAGCCCCATACATAATGGCACCAACAGAATTGAAAGAATTAAAAATTCAGCTACAAGAATTACTTGATAACGGATTCATCCGTCCTAGTTGTTCACCTTGGGGAGTGTCTGTCTTATTTGTGAAAAAGAAAGATGGGCCATTGCGTTTATGCATTGACTATAGAGAACTGAATAAGGTGACCATGAAGAACAAATATCCTATTCCAAGGATAGATGATTTATTTGATCAGTTGCAAGGAGCATCGGTATTCTCAAAGATTGATTTTCGTTCCGGATATCATCAACTGAAGGTCAAAGAAGAAGATATCCAATAGATAGCATTTAGAACGCGATAGGGTCACTATGAATTTTTAGTGATGCCTTTTGGTTTGACAAATGCTCCGGCGGCATTTATGGATCTGATAATCGGGTATTCAAAGGGTTCCTTGATAAATTTTTGGTGCTGTTTAGCGATAATATCCTTATCTATTCATATGATAGAGATGAGCATAAAGAACATCTTAGAATTGTGCTTCAAATTCTCAAAGAAAAACGGGTATGCTAAATTCAATAAATGTGAATTCTTGATAGAACAAGTGGTATTTTTAGGGCATGTGGTATCCAAGGATGGCATTTCAATTGATCCAAACAAGGTAGAGGCGGTGAGCAACTAGCCAACACCAACGAACGTACCAGAGGTTTGAAGTTTCTTAGGACTAGCTGGCTACTACCGATGATTTGTACAAGGATTCTCAAATATTGCAACCCAATTGACATTGTTAACAAGGAAGAATACAAAGTTTGTTTGGACTGATGCTTGCGAGGAGGGTTTCCAGGAGTTGAAGCGTAGATTAACTACAGCTCCTGTCCTTGCCACTCCTATAGGAACAAGTGGCTTCGTAGTTTACACTAATGCTTCTAAAAATGGTTTGGGGGATGTATTAATGCAACATGGGAATGTAATAGTCTATGCCTCCAGGCAATTAAAAGAGTATGAAAAGAATTATCCAACACATGATCTAGAACTGGCTGCTGTTGTCTTTGCACTAAATATTTGGAGGCATTACCTATATGGTGAAAAATGCGAAATCTATACAGACCACAAAAGTTTGAACTACTTTTTCACATAGAAGGAGATGAATATGCGACACCGGAGATGGTTAGAATTGGTGAAAGACTATGATTGTGAGATCAATTATCATCTTGGTAAGGCGAATGTGGTTGCAGATGCACTAAGTAGAAAGTCTATGTCATCCTTTCTAATCACGCAGAAGCCACTATTATAAGACTTGCAAAAATTAGAACTGGAAATTATGCCCAAAACAAAGATTTGTTCGTTATCAGCACTCATATTGAAACCTACATTTCAAGATATAATCAAAGAAACCCAGAAGGAGGATCAGTACATAGGCAAATTGAGGGGAAATGTTGATGAGGGCAAATTACCAAACTTCCGAGTCTCTAGTGATAAAATATTACAATATAGAGATTGTGTGTGCCAGCGACGCAACCATCATAGGGGACATTCTGAAGGAGGCTCATTCCAGTCCTTATTCAATACATCCAGGTAGCACAAAAATGAATAAAGACTTGCAACAACATTATTGGTGGCCTAACATGAAGAAAGATATTGCAAAATTCGTGGCAGAATATCTAACTTGCCAGCAGATCAAAACTGACATCAGAGACCAGCAGGATTATTGAAGCCTTTACTAATTCCGGAATGGAAATGGGAACACATTACAATGGTTCTTGGGCTACCAAGGACTCAAAGTGGGTATAATTCGATATAGGTGATTGTTGATAGATTGACCAAATCTGCTCATTTCCTTCCAGTAAAATCCACATATAATATGGATCGATATGCTCAAGAATATATTAAAGAGATATTCCGACTACATGGGGTGCTAGTATCAATAGTATCTGACAGGGACCCTAAATTCACATCTGCATTTTAGAAAAATCTACATAACGCAATGGGTACGAAGCTTGCTTTCAAAACCGCATTTCATCCACAAAGTGATGGGCAGTCAGAAAGAGTTATTCAAATACTCGAAGATATGTTGAGAGGATTCATACTAGATTTCAAGGGCAATTGGGATACAAAGCTTCCATTGGTAGAGTTCACCTACAACAACAGTTACCAGTCAACAATTGGGATGGCACCTTATGAAGCACTGTATGGGAGAAAATGTAGATCTCCCGTACACTGGGATGAAGTTGGAGAAAGAAGTCTACTAGGCCCAGAAATGATACAAGAGACTGCTATGGTAGTATAAAAGATAAGAGAACGAATGTAGATTGCACAAAGTAGACAGAAGAGTTATGCAGATATTTGAAGAAGAGATTTAGAATTTGCAGTTGGAGACCATGTGTTCTTGAGGGTATCTCCAATGAATAACATTATGATATTTGGGAATAAAGGAAAACTAAGCCCGCGATATGTTGGCCCATTTGAAATTCTTGAGAGAGTTGGTGATAGAGCTTATAGAGTAGCCTTACCTCCTTCACTATATGGTGTGCACAATGTCTTCCATGTGTCCATGTTAAAGAAGTACATTTCAAATCCCTCACATGTGTTAAATTATGAGCCGTTGGAATTATCCCCAGATTTGTCCTATGAAGAGAAGTCGGTACAGGTTCTTGATAAGAAAGTAAAAAAACTAAGAAACAAGGAGATTCGTTTGGTAATGATTTTGTGGAGGAATCATGCTGTTGTAGAGGCTACATGGGAAGGAGAGGAGGAAATTCAAAGCAAGTATCCAGAATTGTTCGGTATGTCAATTTCGAGGACGAAATTTTACAAGGAGGGGAGGATTGTAATGCCCGATTATCCCCTTTTAAGCCAATAACCATTTTATACCTAAATGTAGTTACATAATATGCATTTAGGGAGCATGGCATACAAGTAGACATTTCATGAGCATGAATAATTGCTATTTATGTGCTTAATTATGTTTTATGTCTATGATACATGCAACATGTTATTTATTCCTCCTAACATGGTAAAATATGTCTTTATAAATGTCTCATTGCACTGAGAATCTTAGTTTCTTAGTTACTTTCACATTACTTTATTTGTTAATTGCATTTTTACATTACTTTCACATATGATGATTCACTCCACCTCATAGTTAACTCACTATTTTTTAGGGTATTAAACATATTAAATTAGCTCTAAGCATAGGTGGCAAACATATAAGTACTAATAGGGTCACTGACAGGTCTATCATAGGTTAACCAGTTTAACACCGGAGCTTTGTGGTGTGTATGTTGAGTAAATTTAGATATATGAATAAAGTATATAACATTTGTTTAACCTAATAAAAGGTGTCAAATATTTGATTCTTATCTACATTATAAATGGTTCATTTGTAGTTGCATACGGCATCACCTGTTAAGTAATTAGACATGTCACTTCTCTATTCGTCCCAGTTGCGGTCGGAACCAGTTGAACTTATCTTTTATTATATCATCATCATCATATCATATTGATAAGTGAGCCCTTTCATTCTTATATATAGAGTTAGAGGTATGAAGGTTTAGAAAGTTTGACAATAAAATCCCTTATTTGCATTTTTAATGCTTTCTGCATAGTAACCGATTTTAAACAATAAAAGACACCTTAAACTTATAAATCCCCCTTCACAGGGACTTTTGAAAGAGCTGCTGATAAACTGGAATTAATCCATACCGACGTATGTGGTGCTTTGGAAGTAGCACGTGATGGATATCAATATTTCATTACGTTTACAGACGATCATACTAGGTATGGTTATGTATACTTAATGAAACATAAATCCGAGGCCTTTGAGAAATTCCAGGAATTCAAGGCCCTAGTCGAGAAGCAAACTGGTAATCATATCAAAGCACTTCGGTCGGACCGAGGTGGCGAGTATATGAGTACGGAGTTTGACGAGTTCCTTACGGAACATGGAATAGTTTCACAACTAACACCTCCAGGTACTCCTCAGTTAAATGATGTGCCAGAAAGAAGGAACCGAACCTTGTTGAACATGGTCCGTTCCATGCTGCGCTATACTGACTTACCTATTTACCTGTGGGGGTATGCACTTCTGACTGCCGCTTACATCTTGAACAGATGTCCTTCCAAATCCGTTCCTAAAACTCCACATGAGATGTGGGAGGGCAGGAAACCAAGTGTTAATCATATTAGGATTTGGGGATGTCCCGCCTATGTCAAGAAGACTAAGATGGAGAAGTTGGAAGCTAGGTCCGCGAAGGGACGTTTCATTGGATTCCCGTCTGGGACGATGGGATATCTATTCTACATGCTTGAAGATCGAAAGATCGTTGTTGCTTTACAAGCACACTTCCTGGAAGATGAGTTCATTCAGGAAGGCGGAGCAGGTAGAAGTATTTCTTTAGAAGAATACAATGAAACTCCTCGGGAGACACCTGTGCAAGAAACTGGAACCGAACCTTCTGAAACACAAGTACAACCACCTCGTAGGTCTAGTAGGGTGTCTCATTTACCTGAGAGGTATGGGCTTGTGCATTTGGAGGAGCTGGGTCTCCATGAGGTTCCAAGTGATAGCCAAGAGACCGACCCAACGACCTATGACCAAGTGATGGTGGATGTAGACTCCCCGAAATGGCGTGAAGCTATGGAAGCTGAGATAGACTCGATGCATGTCAATCAGGTCTGGACTCTAGTAGACCGCCCCAAGGGCATAGTGCCTATTGGGAACAAGTGGATCTACAAGAGAAAGACTGATGGTGATGGCAAGGTTGACGCCTATAAGGCAGGCTTGTGGCAAAGGGTTATACCCAGAAGGAAGGGATCGATTACCACGACACCTTCTCGCCCGTAGCCATGATCAAGTCTATTCGCATGATGCTTGCTATAGATGCCTACCACGATTATGAGATATGGAAAATGGATGTAAAGACGGCTTTCTTTAATAGATTCCTTGAGGAGGAAATCTATATGGAGTAGCCTAAAGGCTTTATGTCCGAAGTTGATATTCAGAAAGTGTGCAAGCTTCAGCGTTCCATTTATGGACTGAAGCAAGCATCGCGTAGTTGGAACCTTTGTTTTGACGAGGCGGTCAAAGAGTTTGTCTTAGTGCAAAATGAAGAGGAACCTTGTGTATACAAGAGGGTTAGTGGGAGCAAAATCGCATTCTTAGTACTATATGTAGATGACATTCTACTAATAGGAAATGATGTGGGAATGCTCAGTTCTGTGAAAGCTTGGCTTTCGAGTAATTTCTCCATGAAAGACTTGGGAGAAGCAACCTATATTCTTGGTATTCGACTCTACCGGGATAGAGCGAAGAGAACAATAGGTCTTTCCCAAGCCCTCTATATAGATAAAGTCTTAAAGCAATTTAAGATGGATGATTCTAAAAGAGGGTTCCTACTGATGCGACATGGAATAAAACTCTCCTTGAAGATGTGTTCTCAAAGTGAGGAACAACGAAAAGAAATGAGTAATATACCATATGCTTCGGCCGTGGGTAGCCTTATGTATGCTATGTTGTGTACGAGACCTGACATTGCGCATGCTGTAAGCGTGGTAAGTAGGTTTCAGGCAAACCCAGGTAGGGAACATTAGACTGCCGTAAAGAATGTTCTCAAGTACTTGAGAAGGACTAGAGATATGGTTCTGATGTATGGCGGTGGAGAATTGGATGTGGTGGGATTCACTGATTCAGACTTCCTAGGACTGAAGGACGACTCGATGTCTACTTCTGGCTACATATTTACTCTTAATGGAGGAGCAGTATCTTGGCGTAGTGCCAAGCAAAGCGCGACTGCTAATTCCACCTGTCAGGCTGAGTATCAAGCAGCCTCGGAGGCTTCCAAGGAAGGGTTCTGGATTAAGAAGTTTCTGGGAGAACTTCAAGTGATACCATGTGCTGAGCTGCCTGTTCCGCTGTACTGCGATAATGACGGAGATGTAGCACGGGCCAAGGAGCCAAGGTTTCACAACAGTACCAAGCATATTCAGAGGAAGTATCATCTCGTAAGAGAATTTGTTCGCAAGGGATATATTGTGCTGCACAGAGTAGACTCGGTCAACAACGTCGCCGATCCACTAACCAAGCCACTTTCTCAGACTAGCTTGGAGCGTCATCTGGAGAACATGGGTATTAGATACCATAGTGTGTGGCATTGAGTGCAAGTGAAAGATTGTTAGGAGTATGCCCTCGAATGCCACTCAGAGGATGTTGAGTGAGGGCATTGTACTTGTAATTATGTAAATCATTAATATAAGGCAATGGATGTTTCTTTATTTACTGGTAGTTACTAGCATTCCTAACTCATAAATATACATATAGAAACTAGTTCTTGTATTTGAGAGTAAAATTTTCCACTCCTTATTGGATAAGGGGGTCGGCACTGGAAAGGTTTATAGCTGAAATACTTAATCGTTCACAAGTCGATGAAACTTGACTGGGCGTTAAGTTTATGTGAAGACTTGTATGACGTGTTCTTTGACATGGAAAGTGCCTGTTGAACACTAATGGTTAGTGGGAGCACACGTTATAGGTATGCTAATTGGATTAGTATACTCGGACCAACTCGCCCTCGATTCATCACATGGATTTCACTCCGGGACAGTCAATGATGGAATCGAAAGGTTGTGATAGGTATTCGTAAACCTTCGACTTGAGGATTTAGTAGGGATGTGCTTGTGACGTCAAGATTTTCATTAGAGTAGTTCGACCCTGTAAACCGGAAGGTGGGGGTCAACCTCGACGTGCATCTTGATGGACAAATAGCAGGTCCTACTAAATACCAAGATAGAATTCTTTCTCCCGTTAGTGAGTGGGTTATATGTCCTATGTGGTTATTGGCAGATGAGATCATAAGTCTTTGTCAAAAGCATTAGAGCTAGTTGTATTGAATACACGAGAGCTCGATGATCTCAATTTTCATTAACGCACTCATAGCGTCAAGTACAGATAGGGTTTGACTGACCGTGACCCTATAACTTGATCGGGACATTTGAAAGAAGGGTTTATACGTATACTGGTATTCACGAAAGAATGGTTCTTGAATGATCCCAATCATTCGTTCTCAGTTGGGGTATAGTGTCACTACCAAAATCGGGGGTTTAGCCGATGACTCTAAGTCGTCGGCTAAAGTTCAAAGTCGTCGGATAAACCCCCCAGTCGTCGGCTAAAAAACCGTCGGCCGATATTCGTCGGCGAAGGTTTAGCCGACGACTTTTTTGGCCGATATTCGTCGGCTAAACCTAAAAAGTAATATACTTTAGCCGACGACTTTGTTAAATGTCGTCGGCTAAAGTTTTTTCAAAAAAAAAAGTAATATACTTTAGCCGACGACTTTGTTAAATGTCGTCGGCTAAAGTTTTTTCAAAAAAAAAAAAAGTAATATACTTTAGCCAACGACTTTGTTAAATGTCATCGGCTAAAACATTTTTTTAAAAATAAGTAATATACTTTAGCCGACGACATTTAACAAAGTCGTCGGCTAAAACATTTTTTTTAAAAAAAAATTCAGATTTTGGGAACAATTTATAGTCAACACAATACACCAATTAATAAATTAGCGAAAAAATACGTAACAATTCAACACAAATACATAACACATATACAATACACCAATTCAACAGCAACAAAAATACGCCAATTCAACAGAATACACCAATTAATATCACAACATACCAATAATACATCCAATTCAACACAATACACCAATTAATAACACAATACACCAACAATACATCAAACAAATACAATAAACTCATCAAACAAATGAAAACTAAATACACAAAAATCTAAAAACTAAATAAAACCTAACCTAATAAACTAAAAAAATAATAAAAACTACATAAAAAAACAACCTAATTACAGATAAAATTAATACACTAAAAATGAACAAGAAAACGGGTTGCCTGTGCGGAGGTCGGGCGGCGGGCAGACGGTCGAGCGGCGGTGTTCCGGCGGGTGGGTGACGGGCGGTTGACGGGTGGGTGGGGGAAGAAAAAAAGAAGAAAAGGAAGAAGAAAGAAGAGAAGAGGGTATATATATATATATATATATATTTAGAGATTTAGCCGACGACCTAGATCAAGTCGTCGGCTAAAGTATATTATTTTTTTTTTTGAAAAAGTATTTAGCCGACGACTTAATCAAGGTCGTCGGCTAAAGTATATTATATTTTTTTGGAAGTGGTTTAGCCGACGACCTAGATCAAGTCGTCGGCTAAATTATATTTTTTTTTTTGCAAAAGTGTTTAGCCGATGACTTGATCTAGGTCGTCGGCTAAACCATTGCAATATTATTTTTTTTCCAAAAGGGGTTTAGCCGACGACCTAGATCAAGTCGTCGGCTAAATTATATTATTTTTTTTCGGAAGGGGTTTAGCGACGACCTAGATCAAGTCGTCGGCTAAAGTATATTATTTTTTTCGAAAGGGGTTTAGCCGACGACCTAGATCAAGTCGTCGGCTAAAGTATATTATTATTTATTTTTTTTGAAAAAGTTTTTAGCCGACGACTTGATCTAGGTCGTCGGCTAAACCGTTGCAATATTATTTTTTTTTCCGAAAGGGGTTTAGCCGACGACCCATATCAAGTCGTCGGCTAAAACGTTTTTTTTTTCGTCGGCTAAACATTATCTAGGTCGTCGTCTAAACCTCTTTACTATAGCCGACAACTATGTTGTACTTTAGCCGACGACCTAGATCAAGTCGTCGGCTAAAACTGTTTAGCCGACGGCATCCCGAGTCGTCGGCTAAAGTGCAAAGTTTAGCCGACGATACTTTAAAGTCGTCGGCCGTTTTTTCTCGGGTCGTCGGCTAAAGTCCTTTTTTGGTAGTGTGTAGGCCGCCAGGCTGGCTAGGTGGTGCTACTACTCTTTGGTTCCTCCCATTGCTGACTGAGACGGACCGACCGAGTCGCGCAATAGGATTGACGACGGAATGAATGGAGCTTATTCTCTCATTATGAATATTAGATATTGGATATCTAATTTATTGGACATTTGATGTCTAATTAAATTTGGGACATTGGATGTCTAAATTAATTTATTGAATAAATTAATTTACAACCTAATGAATTAAATAAATTACCGGGTGATTAATTTAATTCATGAATATAATTATTTCTTGGAGAAATTATGTTATTATGTATTTGATATGATTAATTAATTGGATTAATTAATCAATATAAATACATCGAAACGGAATCGGAGTTTATCTGTTTGGACTCTCGGGAGTCTGAAACGAACCAAACTCGTCCGATTCCTTCTAGAGGCCAGCCCCACCATGATTCCTTACCTTGGTCATAGTCTTGATTTTGTTGGTGGAAGACTTTTGACTTGTGAGATATCATATCTCTTAAAATAAGGAATAAAGGGATTTTATGGGATTTGTAAGATGAATATATGTGTGAAGACTTCAATTTCCACCCAAGACATACAATCCATAGGTGAAGTTTTAAGAGGAGAGAGAGAGAAGTCTTATTCACCATCTTGTTCTTTATTCATCTTCTTCATAATTTCTTAGAGAAATTTTGTGAGGACATATTGAGAAAGATAGATATTCATACACTTAGAGTGATATTAATATCTATAGCAAGCTTACTCACCTTGATCTAGCCGCATCCTTGGAAGATAACAAGGTGAGTATTATTCCGATCGTTTTTCGGACGCGTGGCTAGTAGAGACGCGGTGCTTTCGGCATTGGGTCGTTCAAGTGCTTGGAGTGCTTCGGATCGTAGAGTATACAACTAAAGCTTGGGGAATCACTCAAGAGAAGGAAACCATTTAATCAACGGACTACAAGGGTGAGTTTCTATATCTCTTGTGTTTTCATTTGTATATTCGTATATACTAGCTTGATCGATCCTCGTAAGGATTCGTATCGAATTAATTTTCATTTTACCGCTTCCGCTGGGCCTTCATTTTAGGCACCGAATCCCAACAGACCCAACTGCAGATTATATAGGATCTCCAACCGCCAGCTGATCCAACCACAGGTGATCCAACCGGAGCTGATCCAACCATAGCTGAACTTAATGCAGCTGCAGACCACTAAATTATAGCTGATGAAGAGTCAGACGCAACTCCTCAAAGCAACTCATTAGGGGGGACAAACCCTGAAGATCAACTTCCAAATACTGTAGATGAAGATGAAACTCCCAAATGGCTAAAGGATCACCCCATTCAACAAATTATTAGAAACGTAACTGATGGAGTCAAAACCAGAAAATCCATAAAACCTGCAGTAATGGCAATGTTTTCTTGCTTCATGTCTCAAATGGAGCCCAAAACAACAGATCAAACCCTGGATTACTACACATGGCTGATTGCAATGCAAGAAGAACTAAACCAAATGGAGAGAAACAATGTCTGGTAACTAACAGACAGACCAGATCACAAGAAAGTCATAGGCACCAAATGGGTGTACAAAAACAAGTGTGATGAAGATAGGGATGTTGTTAGGAATAAAGCCAGGTTGGTTTCAAAAGGATATGCTCAATGTGAAGGAATAGATTTTGATGAAACATATGCACCAGTAGCAAGAGTAGAAGCAATCAAAGTATTCCTTGCATATGCAGCATTCAAAGTTTTTGAAGTCTACCAAATGGATGTGAAAAGTGCATTTCTCAATGGAGTACTAGAAGAAGAAGTCTATGTTGAGCAACCCCCCGGGTTTGTCAAAGGAGACAAAGTATACAAGCTTCTAAAAGCTCTATATGGACTCGAGCAGGCACCAAGAGCCTGGTATGAAACTCTATCCGAATTTATTGAGAAAAATGCATTTCGCAAAGGAAAGGTGGACAAAACTCTCTTCAGAATTGAACATGAAGACCACATACTACTAGTTCAAGTATATGTTGATGACATTATATTTGTCTCAACCAACCCTAAAGGTTCTCAAATCTCATGCAAGGAGAATTTGAGATGAGTATGATGGGCAAATTAAATTTCTTTCTTGGTTTGCAAGTCAAACAAGTTGACACTGGAATATTCATCAATCAAGCAAAATATACAAGGGAGCTGATCAAAAAATTTGGCATGGACTTAGCCAAACCCCTAAGAGTACCAATGAGCACATCCCTACATATTGATGCAGATGAAGGAGGCATTCCGGTGGATCCAACCCACTACAGTGGACTAATTGGATCACTACTATACCTCACTGCAAGCAGACCTGGCATTTCATATGCAGTAGGAGTGTGTGCAAGATTTCAGTCCAAGCCAAAGCAATCTCACCAGGAAGCAGCAAAAAGGATAATCAGATACCTTAAGTCTACAATCAATGTTGGATTATGGTATCCAAAAGATGACAACTTTGAACTATCAGGATATTCAGATGCTGACTTTACAGGATGCAAGATCAACAGGAAAAGCACCAGTGGAACGTGTCAATTCCTTGGAACCAGACAAATATCTTGGTTCGGTAAGGAGTAGGTGTCCAACTCAATATCCACAACTGAGTCAGAATACCTAGATGCAGGTAGCTGTTGTGCTCAAATTATGTGGATCAAAATAGCTAAGGGACTACAACATCATAGCAAATGAAGTTCCTATCTGGTGTGACAACAGTAGTGCAATTGCAATAACAAACAATTCAGTCCTGCATTCAAGAACGAAGCACATATATGTCAAATATCACTTCATCAAAGACCATGTGCTCAATAAAAGAGTAAGAGTGGAAAGAGTCAGCACAGAGTACCAAATTGCTGATATATTCACAAAGCCTTTACTATAAGAAAGGTTTATGGAACTAAGCAGGGATCTTGGACTACTAGACTGGGAATCTAGTAAATATCAGAAAACCAGACGAGAAAAGTCACATGATCTGAACCAGACAAGGAACATCACCTGATCTGGAGAACAGACGAGGAAAATCCATATGATCAGACCAGACAACAAGAAGCCATCCTATCATACCAGACGAGGAGAAGCCATCAAATCAGACCAAATGATGGAAACTCACCTGATCAAACCAGACGAGAAAAAGTCATCTGATAAAAGGACAGACGAAGAAAATTTAGATGATCAGAAGTCAAAGAGTCAATAAGCTAAGTTTTATGTCTCTTTAAATACTCAATTTTATTACACGTGGTTAAAATAACACGACCACAATACCTCCACGTCTAGAACCCGATGTCCAATCAATCACTCAAAACCGCCACAACTTCATTTAATTATTAAATTCAAAAACGTCTCTTCGAGTGGCTATTTAAGACAGTCGAAAATCATTTCACAAAACCTTATCATCTTCTTCAACTTTCAAGAGCTAAGAACCCTAATTTCTCATAAAAGCAAAAACACTAGAATATTCACTGCACTAAATCCGAAAATTTTCTTCTGCAGAAATGGATTCAACCACCTATTTCAAATGCGTCAATCTCAAGATGGTGAAGGAACAAATCATCTTCAGCATCGTCGTAGACTTTGAAGGTCCATTGGAGTCGAACAACACGGTGGAGATGGAACACCTGATTCGAAAGATGAAAAAGAATGGCATCTTTCATTTCTTGGACATTAATTCGACACAACTTTTCAAAGAAGCTGTTATCTATTTTTTCAAGGAAGCACAGGTCACTGAATGGGGAACTGAAAGTTTAATCTTCGGAGAACAAGTTACCATCTCCAAGCAGATCATTGCTGATGCCTTCAAAATGGAGAATAGGAGCATTGCATTGGAGGCCCTGAAACAAAACCCAACTGGTGTTTGGGAGGAGACCAAGACACCAAAGAAGCCAATGAAAATCAAATTCACTGCCAAGAAGGGTGATCTCAGGAGAGAGTACAAATACATCTTAGACATCACCAACAAGATTGTCATGGGCATGGCAGGAAGCTTTGATCAAATATCATCCTCCAAGTACATCGTTATGGGTGCTTTAATTCAGCAGTAGAGGATTAACTGGCCTGATTACATCTATAGGTAGTTAGTCCGTGAGGATAACAAATCAAGCTGGGAGAATAAGGAGAAGAAGTTTAAGCAAAAGCTAGCATATGGATCTCAAATTAGTTACATTTTGGAGTTCCTCGGAAAGGCCAAAAGGAATGCGGAAAACTTCCACACTAGCAAGAGACTTGGTTATTTGGATCAAGCTGCAAAGGAGAAGCTTGCAGAGAAGAGACCCAGAGCAGCTGAGATTCTGGAGAAAATGAGGACTGGAACATAGGAGTATCAGACTATGAAGAAGTGAAATCCGATGCAGCTGACAAAACTGCAGCTGAGAATCTTGCTGAAGAAACTGCAGATGACATCTCTAAAAAGTCACCTGCAGTTGAGATCCTTGAAAAGTCACCTGCACCCAAAATCTCACCTACACCTACAATCACAACTGCAGACGACTCAGATAGTGACAACGTTCGTATTGCCAGATTCTTAAAACGAATAACACCTGAAAAAGAAGAAGCTATCCACATTACCTCCTCACCTGAACCATCCCCCAAGAAGCTAAAGGAACTGGTGGTTCAAACACCTGAGGAAGAGATGCAAATAGTCATTTCAGTTTCACCTGCATCAATTGAAGAGCAAATAGCTCATTCCACTGAGCTGATACCAGAGGTGCTCTCACTCCTAACACTTCCAAGTGTTACTGAAGAAGAGGAGGCAGAAAAAATCATTGAGGTGCCAAATGCAGAATACTCCTTTAACCTCAAGGAGAACAACCACTTAAATCTTACCAAGACTCAGCTGAAAGTGGTAAGATAACAAGCCCTCAAATATTCATTTATCAACATTTATGAGAAGTTTAAGGAGTTGAAAACTTTTACCTTCCCTCGACTAAGGGAATTTGTTGAGAGAAGTGGATGGGTCACCCCACTGTTATTACTCATTATGGCCTTCTGCCATGAGAGAAATCTGAGGGTGTTACTGGAGGAGAATTGATTCATCTCAAATTTTAAGAAAAATATGGACCAGTTCATCCTTAACATTATGGAAGGAGTAACATAAGGAAAAACCTTGGGTGAAGAGGAAGTTGTTGAAGGAGAATGAGAAAACAGAGAAGAAAAAGCAGAGGAGGAAGTCAGAGAAAAAGAGATTGAAGCAGTTGAAAAAGAAATTGAAAAAGGATTTGAAAAAGAAGTTGAAAGAGAAAAGGAGGAAGGAAAAGAAAAATAAGAGGTTGAAAAAGAAAAGGAAGAAGAAGAAGAAGTTGAAAAGGAGAAAGAGAAGGAAGAAATATAAGAAGAAGAAGAAAATAAAGAAGAAGAAAAAAGGGATGAGGAGTACCAAGACAATAATGCACCTGATCAGGCATCTAGTTCATCTCAACCATCAGAAGATGAGAAATCAGATTCTCCTGATAAAACCCCACCTGATAAGGAAGCAGCTGACAAAAGAATCTCATCAAAGAAATCTATTACTCGAAAGTCAGCTGCAGAGGAGAGCTCAGCAGAAAATACAGCTCATGAAAAGGCACCTGAATTCCAACTGCCTTCAAACATCACTGAGCTGATCAGAGCAATGGTGGCAGACACAGTTGCTAAACTCCTGGCAACTGAAGTGAAACCTGAGCTGCGGTCCCTGCATGAAAAGATGGACGCTCTTCTCAACAAGAAGAAATCATCTCCACCACCTTCATCTTCAAGAATGCCACTTGGCATGACAGACTTCATGCTGATGGTGGAGTAACATCTAGAAAAAATTCTTGATGCTGGCAAAAAGGGGGAAGAGATGAGAGAAGAGTTGAGATATAAGAAAAGACAGGAAGCACTACCCTTGATCCAAGTTGGGACTTCAATCTTGAAAAGGAAAAATGCTGCTGCATCATCATCTGAAGCACCAACAGCCAAGAAAAGAAGAACTGGACAAGAAAAAATCGTGCCACTTCAGTGGGAAGGAAAAGAACTATTTGAACTTGAGGGGTTCCTTCTAGTAGAAGCCAAGAATAAATAGGGGATTGCCAAGAAATAGTTCATAGAAAAATACTACATCTGGGAAATCCTCCAAGACCCAGACTGCACTCCCCAACAAATCTTCATTGACTTCATGGAGATAAATTATCCAAATCTGTGGGAAATTCTTAAAAAGGTTGTTGAATAGGATTTCAATGCCTATCCTAGAATTTCTGATTTCAGGCCACATGATCCTCCAAATGACATGAATAGGAAGTTGGATGATGAAGCACTTCAGAGGGAGATAAAGAATTTGTGCATAAAGAACCAATATACTTCCCCTGAAGATCAAGAGTTTGCTTCTCTAATTGTCAAGAAGAAATATGGGTTAGTTCCTGTAGTGCAGAAACCCGTAGGAGTAAAACCATTGAAGTCACTCCCTCCAGCCAGAACCAGAGGAAGAGAAAGAGGGAAATAAAATCTTTTTAAATTTACTTGTATTTTCCAATTTACTTGTAATTTTTACTTGTAATTTTCATTTTACTTGTAATTTTTCATTCAAAGACTGTACTGTACTCTGTAATACTAAAAGTTTTATAACAGTCAACTTGAATGACAACCACTAGTTGTCTCAAAAAGAGTGAGTTTGATTGTGTTTTGCACTTTACTTTTTATGTACTTGGCATTGTAAAGAAGAACCTAATGAGTATCTTCTATAGGCCTTAAAAAGATTAAGCTAAGTATTGATCATATTGATCATATAGAAATTTAGCTAAGTATAGAACTCACAACTACCAGGCGAGTTTTGGTCAACCGAAATATCAGATAGGTTTGACCAACATAGGTATCAGGTGAGATACTATCAGGCGAGTTTTGGTCAACAGAAATATCAGAGAGGTTTGACCAAAGTCAGGCAAGATATTTCCAGACGAGTTCTGGTCAATACAATATATCAGAGAAGTTTGACCACAACCGAGTTTATTATCAGCCGCACTTTCAGACATAGAAAATATCAGTCGAGTTCTTACTCTAACTAGAATCAGGTGAGTTTTCGGTCAAACAGTAATATCAGCTGAGGGTTGACCACAGGCGAGTTTTTATCAGTCGAGGTTTTCGGTCAAACCAAATATCATAGGAGGTTGACCAGTACTGCAGCCAAGTATGTGTATCTGAATGATTAATCAGTCCACGCCAGCAAGCACTGAAAAGTCAACAATAATGGCAAGACACATGTGGATGTAAAAGCAAGGGACAAAGTGATTGATTCCAGAAGTTAAGGAATATTTTATTCCTAAAGATTAGTGCCCAGAAGACTTTCCAATTATAGTAATCAAGAAAAGCAGTGCAACGGTAAGTACATCTTCAAACGGTCATATTTGGAGAAAGAGACAAGCCATGCAAAGTAATGAACAAGATAAACAATGGAGTCCACTCTCCAACGGACAGTATTGTTACAAGATGCAACGACTATGAAGAAGCTCAAGGATCGTACTATAAATATCTGAAAAAAGATTGATAAACGTACGATGCGAACAATACTTACAAGCGATCAAAGCAAACAAGGTGAACAAAGCAATCTATAGGATCGTGAAAATCTAGTTTCTAAAAGTCGAAACACTGAGAAGCTCTTAAGTTGGAGAAGACAACACTCTTGTCTTAAAGATTGAGTACGTGGTACCTCTTTGAATGAGGTTCATAGAAGTTGAAGGTTGTAAACGCATCCACGGGTTCTTGATTGGAAGGTGATAGATAGCTTGCGAGTTGTTAAGGCATCCACGGCTTTTCGATCAAGAGGTGCTAGGCAGCTAAAAAGAGTTGCAACGGCCACGTGTTTCCACTGGTTGGAAGCTGTTGTAACTGTGTGAATCATTTCAACATTTATCACGAGTTGAAAGTTATAGTGAATTCATCTCCAACTGGTTTGGAGAGAAGTGGACTAGTAGATGATTACCCCACCTCTGAAACCACTAAAAGTGATTGTGTGATTTACTGCTTTATCATCATACTTAACTGCTGCATACATATTTATTGTTCCCTTTTATAGTCAGCTGTTCTTCCACATAATATTTACAATTGAAAAAGGTTACCTGATCAGACGAGTATCCTTACCTGATCTGACTACAGCTGTGTTTTCGAAACAGTTGAATTCAGTAAAAGTTTTTAATAGTCTATTCACCTCCGCCTCTAGACTGTACTCTGAGTATCTGTGACCCACACACACACTGTCATCACAATTCATCATCACGAACAACACACGTTTACAAAATCATATCCAACCATTCAACAACACACCATAACACATATTCAAGTGTATAATTCATTCAACCCAATTAATAGAACCGACATGATTTAATAACTCAAAAATGATTCACAACACGTAGAAACACACATTCGAGAGTATTATCAAACCCACACAACAACACAATCAACACAATATCACTACGTTGGACATCCAAGAGTACCATTAATACCACAAGACATTCATAATAAGGAATTCTTACGAATCATGTTTACGAAAGTAAATTAATTATCACAACCCAACGCGTAACCTCTATTCACAAGATACAAATCGTATAGGCAAGATACTTGCCTCGGAATTAACATGTGAATGCCTCGACGAACACGTCCCAACCGAACAGCCCCAAAAACCTACAACCTCCACGAGAGATCAACAACAACACAATCACTAAGAGAATAACAACTAATAACGATGGAAAACTCACTCAAAACCTGATGAGAAATCCATTAAAGCATTTAATCAAACATTAAATGTTCAAGTTTTCTCAAGAACACAAATATCAAGATACGGATAAACAATCCATATGATATACAATCCATAGGATATGTTCAACAACATCATATAACACTAATTGAACCACCACAATCGAACGAAAACGAACCCATAAGAAAGCACCCAAAATAGACAAATAGGGATTTTCAGGATAATACCTCAATGTGATGAAGAACAAAGGACTAGATGTTGATATAAACGACAAAGACCTTCCAAACTTAGAATGCCCTCTCATTTTATATAAGACTTTTTTAGGAATACATTGTCTTGTAACCAGCAAAAACTATTTTAGTTCTAACAACATATAACAAAAACCGCACGATTTTATATAGAAATGATATTGAGGAATACATCTATGCACATGAGGCAGAAATGAGATTATGGGCTATAGAGAGTGGCCATAACAAATAGATGAAATATTTGCATAAACAAAACCTGAAACAATTTCAAAAATTCCTACCTTGTACTATTATATAACCGATCTTCGTCACTCAAATTTTCTCCAGATTGTGATGAGCTCTTTACCGGGGTAGCCCATGGGCTTGCTGCAGGATGTTCATTAACAAAGTATCTCCTCCTGATCAACTGAAAGGGAAAGTTACTAAAATTTAAATTATAGCACAGGCGTAGGTCCATAGCATTATAAATTTATAATAGAACATTCAGTTTCACCTTTGCTAAATAACTGTGTTATTGTACCTGAAACAGAGGATACAAACTACTTTACAATTAAATTTACAGCTCTCTTGTAAATTATAAAAACTGAAAAGGGATGATGGCTTGGAGATTCATCACTATTATTACTAATACTTTTGCAAATACTATGTAGAATAAATGACAAGAAACTTGGCCTCGTTTAAGTATTGCAAAGTGATAAAAGATCACACATTACAAATACTTCCTAATATACATATATCAGAGTCAGGAATGTTCAGGGCAAAATAAAAGTGCATTTGAAACATAGCAATTATTCCGCTTAAAATGTATCATGTGGCTAAAGGGTTAACAATAGCCATGATAGAAACTCAGTATGCGTGTATCTGTTATACGCTTATTTGTTAATTTAATATATGTGACTACAAGTGAAACAATAACAATGTTGAACATTTTAGTGTGTCAAAAGAGATAACATATGTAACTTTTTTTAAATAATCATGCACTAAATTTTACTGTATAGTCACGGTTTAAAATAACTTGTGTGTCCGAAGCTACAAAATCGACATGATAACATGTAATTAATGTGACAATAGTGTAAATGATAGTCATGGTGAATGAATTTGTGTGTCGATACAACACTAATGGCTAACATAAGCTCGTGTGTCAAAATACCAAACAATAGGGACAACAAATTTTAGTTGTGTCTAAAATGATTTTATGGTCATGTTTTAATTTAATATACGTGACTAAAACCTAATTAATAGTACTAATAATAGATAATTATGTGTCTATTTCATAACAAACCGTCATGTATTATTACCTTCATGTGACTCTAGGTTCTGCAATAGCCACATTTATAATAACATTATGTTACACTTAGCAAATTTTTAAGTGTCTTAATGATAAAATATGTCATACGGGGAAAAAATTGTTGAGGTCATAAAGGGAATATTAGCCACAGTTACAAATAATTTTGTGTCTATAAATCAATTATAGTCATTTTTTTAATCGATGTTCTATGTCGGAATATATAAAAGAATTACACTTACAACTTTATAAATGCCTGATAAATAAAATGTATGTGTCTTTAAGTTATAAAATAACCATATATAAACAAAAATTGTGTGTTACTAAAATACTTTTGGTCATGTTTCCCTTAATTGCGTGTCTCTAAATGATAGGCAATAGTCACAATAAACAATTTTGTATCTGACAAATTTCTGCATGTCACTTCGGTGAACATGGTAACGGTTCGCTAAATTGTATGTATCTAAAAGATAGGTGATGGGTCATAATAAACATTTCCTTATGACAAATTATTAGCAAAATGCCACATTGAATAAACTTTCATGTACCCATTGGGTGAAAGACAATCACTAAAATAACAAACATGTGCGTCTAAAAAGGGTTTACGGCCACAATATTGGATAAACTGATTGATTAGAACAACAAAAATCCCAACCCAATAGCCACACTTTTATGCTACGAACATATTTTTTCATATGATACAGCCACTAAGTTTTAATGTAGCCGTATGTTGACTAAAACGGCAAGACCTTCGGTAACACTTTGGATAAAAAAAGTGTGGCTATAGGCATATGGTCACGTTTTTTTGGGTATAACCATATATGGGTTTAATCCCCGTTGACTTAGTACATCAATCCTGATTATTACTTTGGATATTAATTTTATCGCTTTTTGTTTAGTCATGTCTAGACCTTGTCGATCAAAATTCATTACGTGTACGTATAGCCTTGTGGGTCTCACAGAGGGGCTCACGATGTTGTAATATACCCTGAATATCTTGGGAGTGTTACAAAATACAGTATCACAACTTAGGTTTATCAATCATATACAGTATCACAGCCGGTGGGGCGGACATGTCTTTCAGCCCTAATGCTGCTTCGACCACTCCTACATTATTGAACTCAGTGCTGTAATATCCTTACCTTTCCATTTTTAGCAGTTTCTATTTTTGGCACATTTCTATTTTTATCGACTCTCTTGTAACCGTTTCGACGTTTTGAATCTGTTTTGTTCTTGGAGTTTTTCCATTTGGATGAGTTTCGGAGGTGTTTTTACATAATTTCACTTTATGATATGTTTTGTCACATGTATGTTCGTTTTCATTGTTTCTTTGGTTACATGAGTTCGTAGGGTTGAGTTGTTCATGTTGTGAGTTTCGGTTTGTTAATCCGATGTCGTATCGTGATTTTCGGACGTTTGGGCCGTCTTGTAATTTCCTATAAGTTTAGGGAATTTCATCTTCTATTGTCGTATTTCGGATTCCCCGATAGTTGGAATTGTATTTTCTTTCAGAACTTAGCTTCGCCGACATGTATATTTCGTATCTACGTTTTAGGTTCTGTCCTTGTGTTGCGTCTCGACTTCATACCGTCTTGTGCAGCAAACGGTATTCAGCAGTGTTGAACTGCTGCATGCATAACGTACATTATGCATGCTTTCTAGTGTGTGCTATCATTGCCTTCATAACGTACGTTACACCCTTGTGATAATGTAAGTTATGGCTTCAGCGTTTTGGACAATCGCTTCTGCCCAGTTTTTGCCAAGCCCTTACGTACGTTAACTCGGGGCTGTTACGTACGTAAGTACCTTATAGCGTACGCTAACTGGATAGTGTAGCGTACGCTATCGGCCACAGCAGATTGGACAGATTGTTCTGCCGAGCTATTACGTACGTTAACACCTGAGTGTTATGTACATAATGATCATAGTGTACGTTAACATCAGTATGTTAACGTACGTAATGAGAGATCCGATTTTATAAACTTGAGTTGACCTTCATTTCATCATTCTTCATTCTTTTTCTTCCTTCGTCCGAGAGCAGTGTTCCAAGGAGATATTTGAGCGATTCTTAAAGCTTTGTCTGTGGAGTTCATTGAGAGATCGATTACTGTGTTCCAAGTGAAGTTTATCATCATCTTAATCCTCTTTCTCCATCCGAATCCAAGCCATTTGACTTAGAACCCTACTTTTATCTATTTTGGGGTTTTTTCGGGATTTGTCTAGATTGAACCCGAATTGTTCGTTTAAATTGTGTTATTTATTATCGATTATTGTTGTTGGGTGATTACCACCCATTTCAATCATGTTTAATCCGTGGATTGTCGATTTGGGGAGGTTTTGTGAAAAAACTCGCCCGTACTCATCGTCCGTGTATGTTTATGATTATTTGTCGGGGTTGTGGGCGTATTCCATTCGATTATTGTTATCGCGTAGGACTGAGTTGTGTTAATCCTTCGTTTAGGAATAGTCTGTTCCCTCCGGGTCATTCCTAGTCGTTATTCGTTCCCGTTTCATCGAAGATGTCTCAAAGGCAAGTACTTTACGTTTGTTTGCATATTCTAGTATTTGGATTATGGCTTTCCGTGTATGTTGTGGATGTGTATGTGTATGTTTACCCAGGGACGGTCTGACGTGCCCTCTTGGGATACGTAGTGCCATGTGTATGCGTATCACGAACTGGGGTTAACCACCCAGGGATGGTCCGACGGGGCCTCTGCGGGGTGCGGTGGCCGTGAGTCTGGTACCAACGGTTAACCTTTGAAATGTTTTGTTGGGGAAATGTGTTTTGTGCTCGTGAACTGTAATATAAATGTTTTCTAAAATTATTTATGGTGCATGTTTCATCTGATTAGAATGGTAGTTCAAATGGATTGTACTTGCACTAGCAGTTGTCACTAACCCCTTAAATGGGGGAAATACTTTTGTATTTCAGGTTCAGGTTTCGGAGGCAAACGAGCATGCAAGCAGTACGAGGATGATAGGCAAGAGTGAATCTGTTCAAATGATCGTTCGTTGATGTCATGTCTTTTGATTTTTAATAATCATGTCGTTTGCTTCAGTACTCGAGTACTTCTTTCTTTTGGAACATTGTGAATGTTGTGTACCTGATTTGGGTTTTGGTTAATGTTGTATTGCACTGTTGAGTCCGGTCTACTTATTTAATATGTCTTGGATTGAGAAATTGTCCATATGTTGATGGTGTATATCCCTATTGTCATGTCGAGTTTGTGTGTTAGCATGGTGGATTTCAAGGGGTGGGGTCCATGGCACTGTAAGATGCCCTGATCGTCTTGGCGTGTTACAGAATATGGTATCGGAGATTAGGTTTATAGATACCTAGGCTGTCGGTTATTTGGGTCTATTTGAGTGTCGTTTTTGAACAGTATCACTACTACGCCAGCATCTCAGTACGCCACTGATCGTAAGTTTTTCCTAACTCGACTCGTTACGTTATCTTGTTCTGCTCATTTCTTAATATCGTGTTGTGTTTTGTGTTTAAATTGTACTCACCCGTTACTTCTTCAGAATGCCTGCTGGTAGAGGACGCGGACGCTGTCGCGGACGCGGTAGGGGACGTGGCGCAGCTGATGGGGCGTCCATGTCCGATAGCTCAGGGGCTGGTTCGGCAACGCATTCCTTGTCGAACAGTGTCCCCCTTAGCACCAAGGGCCAGCAGGATCAGTCTGATAGCTTCGGCAATGCTCATGATCGAACATTCGCCAAAAAGTAGCGAATTAGATGACGCTACTGACTCAGGCAGTTTTGGTCAACCAAGCTAATGCTAACACGGTTCCGCCTACTGGTTCTGGCACCGACAAGCTTCTTCAGGGCATGATCCGTATGCATCCTCCGCAGTTCGATGGTACTTCCAACCCTTCTGGTTGAGAGAGTTGATTGTTTGAGATGGAGAAGGTGTTCGAGGCAGCTAACTGCTCCGAGGAGAGGAAGGTGCCAATCGCTCAGTACTTCCTCGCCAAGGAGGCAGCGACGTGGTGGCAAGCGGTGAAACCGCGTGACCGGGTAGCTTCATGGGACGAGTTCCGAGAACTTATGGAGTATAAATATTGTTCGTGGCCGGTAAAAGAGGGGAGGATTCGAGCATTCTTTCAGGCAAAACCTCGGGATGTTCCTATTTCACAGGTAATCAAGGACTGCAATCAGCAGCTGCATTATATAAGGAATCAGGTCCGAGATGAGCTAGATAAGGTCCGCCACTTCGACATGCGGATGAAGCCGAGGGTTCATCACTACATGTTTAGTCTCGGGTGTACAACCTTGAAGGATTTTCAGAACAAGGCGATGGCTTATGAGATGTCGTTTTCTGCGATAGAGGTAGTAACTGAGGGTAAGAAACAGAAGACCTCCGGTCAGTTTTAGGGAGGTAAGTCTGGCGGGTATCAGAAGGCTCAGTCTGGTTCGCAAGTCTTCGGGAATCAGTCCCCGTCATTTGGGCGAGGAAATAGTTCTAAGTCTGCTCCGGCTGTTTTCGTTCGTGGTCCTACCTGTTTTAACTGTGGTCATCCCGGACACATGATGAGTGAGTGTGACAAGCCACTGCTATAGTGTCTTACTTGTGGTCGGATGGGGCATCTCACTAAGTATTGTGGAGATGCGATTCGGGCACCAGTCACTCAGGTGTCAGCCCCAATTACGAGAGAACCAAGTGTGAATCAGGAGCCCACAGTTAGTCAGGCCCAACAGAGTTTTGGCAGAGGTCGAGGACGTGGGCAGCCTTCTAGAGGGGGAGCTTCTAGTGCGGGGTTTGTTCCGCCCCATGTGTATGAGATGAGATGAGCTGGAGATCCTGACGCGACGATGGTTACAGGTACCGTTCACATCCTTGACCATCATGTTTCCATGTTATTCGATTTTGGTGCTACGCATTCTTTCATCTCTCTGGATTGTGTGCATCGTATGCATCTTGATTGCCTAGTTGCGTGTGAACCTTTTGTTGTTAAACTGCCTAGTGGGGATATTATTGTG
Organism: Orobanche coerulescens; assembly: GCA_033398695.1. Lineage (NCBI taxonomy): Eukaryota > Viridiplantae > Streptophyta > Magnoliopsida > Lamiales > Orobanchaceae > Orobanche > Orobanche coerulescens. The sequence goes on along the minus strand of CM065813.1, from coordinate 126,825,773 downwards.
GGGGATCGTGAGATTAGAGATTTCCCAGTGAGTATCGCGGGGAAGGATTGGTCTTCTAATCTGATTACGGTAGACATTAAGGATGAGGATTTGATTCTTGGTGAGGATTGGCTCGACCGACATGGGGCGATCATGAATTATAGAGGGAGAACCATTTCGATGTTAGCCTCTGATGGTACCGAGCATTCTTTTGTGGGATGTAAGAGGAGTAGTCAGAGATTTATGATCAGCGCTATGAAAGCGGTGAGACTTCTTCGAAAAGGTTGCGCTGGTTACTGGTGTTATGCCTTGAGATCGGAAGAAGGGGAGTCGAGCTCTCGTATATTCTGGTAGTGAGTGTGTATCTTGATGTCTTTCCAGACGAGTTGCTGGGTTTTCCACCAGACAGTGAGGTTGAGTTTACTGTTGATCTAGAGCCGGATGCGACTCCGATTTTGAAGACGTCGTACCGCATGGTGACTGCCGATATGCTTAAGTTGAAAAAATAGTTGGGAGAGTTGCTAGACACGGGCTACATTCGACCAAGCACTTCGCCTTGGGGCGTACCAGTCTTGTTTGTGAAGAAGAAGGATGGGTTACTTCGTCTATGTATCGACTATCGAGAGTTGAACAAGGTTACCATCAAAAACAAGTATCCACTCCCGATGATTGATGATTTGTTTGACCAATTGAAGGGAGCGACTGTGTTTTCGAAGATTGGCTTGAAATCGGGGTATTACCAACTCCGAGTGAAGGATTCCGATATTCCGAAGACGGGCTTTCGGACGAGATACGGCCACTACGAGTTTGTGGTTATGCCTTTTGGGCTAACCAACGCATCAGCTGTCTTCATGCAGCTAATGAACAAGGTCTTTATCGTATATCTCGATCAGTGTGTAGTCGTCTTCATCGACGATATCCTGATTTACTCGAGGAGCGAGGAGGAGCATGCACGTCATTTGCATATCGTGTTGGGAATCTTGAGAACTCAGCGTCTTTATGCGAAGTTCTCAAAGTGTGAGTTTTGGTTGCGGGAGGTTATGTTTCTCGTCTACGTGATCTCGGCCGAGCGTGTTCGTGTGGACCCACACAAGATAGAGGCAGTGTTGGATTGGGCGCCGCCCAAGAACATGAAGGAGGTCCGTAGTTTTCTGGATTTAGCCGGGTATTATCGTGTGTTTGTCGAGGGGTTCTCTAAACTCACTCGACCGCTTACTCAGTTGTTGCAGAAGTTAGAGAAGTTTATGTGGACCGACGAGAGGCAGAAGAGCTTCTAGGAGTTGAAGAAGCGGTTGACTGCCGCTCCCGTCTTGGCTTAACCGAGCGGTAATAAGGGTTTTTCAGTTTATAGTGATGCCTCAGGCCAAGGACGTGGGTGTGTACTCATGCAGCATGGGAAGACGAATACTTATGCTTCCCGTCAGTTGAAACTGTACGAGTTAAATTATCCTACCCACGATCTTGAGCTGGCCGCAGTTGTGTTTGCGTTTAAGATTTGGCATCATTACTTGTATGGCTCGTCGTGTCCGATTTTTACCGATCACAAGAGCCTCAAGTATATCTTCACACAGAAAGAACTGAATATGAGACAGAGAAGGTGGCTGGAGCTAATTAAGGATTACGATCTGGAGATCCTTTATCATTCAGGCAAGGCAAATGTGGTGGCAGATGCCTTGATCCGGAAATCGGTATCGCTTCGGGCACTTGAGTTACTCACGGCCCAGCCAGGGCTCCAGCGAAAGTTGATGGGGTTGAGTATTGAGGTTTTGCTACCAGGTAGTGCCGGGCAGTTGCGCACTCTTGAGATCTCTTCGTCCCTGGTCGACGACATTAAATCGAGACAGTTAGAAGATCTGATGTGTATTCAACTCCGTGAGAGTGTGGTGATGGGGAAGTCCCCGGGGTTCATGATTCATGAGGATGGTGTGTTGAGATTCCAAGGTCGGCTGTGTGTTCCGAACGACTTGGAGTTGAGGCAGGGTATTATGCGCGAGGCTCATGTGTCACCTTACTTAGTCCATCCGGGCTCGAGTAAAATGTATAAGGATTTGAGGAAGAATTTCTGGTGGAATGACATGAATAACGAGGTAATACAGTTTGTGTCTAAGTGTTTGACTTGTCAGCAAGTCAAAATCGAGCATCAGCTGTCTGTCGGGTTGCTGAAACCACTTCCCGTTTTGGAATGGAAGTGGGAGGACATCTCTATGGATTTTGTCACGAATTTGCTGAGGATGAAGACTGGAATGAATATGGTGTGGGTGATCGTGGATCGACTGACTAAGTCGGAACATTTTCTGGGCATCAAAGACTCTTGGGGTCCAGAAAAATTGGCTCGGATTTTTATCGCACAGATCGTGAGACTTCATGGTATGCCGAAGACTATTATTTCGGATAGAGATGGTCGATTTGTATTGCATTTCTGGTAGGCGGTACATAAAGCATTGGGGACACATTTGCGTTTGTGTACATCTTTCCATCCTCAGACCGATGGATAGTCCGGGCGTACCATTCAGACGTTCGAGGATATGTTGCGCGCCTGTGCGCTAGAGTAGTGATTGGGAGGAACTTCTGACCCTGATCGAGTTTACTTATAATAATAGCTGGCATGCGTTGATTAAGATGGCACTGTATGAGGCGCTTTATGGCCGACGGTGTTGGAGTTAGATTGACTACTTTTAAACTCGGTTAAAGTCCCCTGGGTGGGCAATGAACTTGTATTTAACTTATCCTTTATGCATTTCGATTAAAATGTTTTGGCTGAGGCCATGGCCCTATTTTACTATGATCAACATGTCTTTTGGGATTCGACTGTGGGTTATGTGTTATGTGTTAGACTGGTAAACCTTATGAGGGTTCTACGGCATGTAACGTCCCTTACGTGATATGGGGTGTTACATTTATGGTATCAGAGCCTTAGGTTATGAATGCCTAGGCTGTTGGTTAATTTTGGGTCTGTCAGTCGTGTCGTTAGAGTCAGTTGTTGAGCCCAATATCATCGTGCTACCATCTCTTCGTGCGACCCGTGGCTGTAAGTCTCCTCGAACTCTTATGTTTCCGTAATTCATTTCTCTTGTGTAATTTGGAATTGTGAATAGTGGTACCAACTTTGTAAACTGTGAATTTCTCTTATCTTGTTCTCTTCAATTCTTTTCTTCAATATGTTGAGGGGTCACTGTAGACCATCTAGGGGGCGCGGCTGAGGCCGTGGTCGTGGTACAGATAGTGAGGAAGCTCCGCTTTCTCAGTTCTCTGCAGATTCGGCCTCTCATTCAGTGCCGAACACTCTACATCTGAGTTATGACGGGCAGCAAACTTTGCAGTCAGTCAGGATCAGCCATCGGGTGGTAATGCCGACATGGGATCTACTGCTGTGCTTCAGCATTTGGTAGCTCATCTTGCCCAGATAGCTCAGGGTGAACGCCAGAATCCGCCTCCGACTCCTGAAGATGAAGCTAGTAAATGGCTTCATAAGGTGACTAAGATGCACCCCCCTCATTTCACTGGTTCTTCTGACTCCCTCGGTTGGGAGAATTGGCTTTTTCAGTTGGGAAGGACTTTCGATGCCGTAGCTTGTCCGGATGACAGGAGGGTACATATTACTCAGTACCTCCTGGATAAGGAAGCTGCGGAATGGTGGGAGGCTGTGGGGCCCAGAGACCGCCTAGAAACTTGGGAGGAATTTAAGACTACCATTGAAGCAAAATATTGTCCACCGCCAGTCAGGGAATGCAGGATTGTGGAATTCTTCACTGCTACACCTCAGGATGTGCCGATTTCTTAGGCCATCATCACTTATAATCAGCAGTTGGGATTCGTGAAAGATCAGGTGAGAACCGAGGCTGATAAAATTCGTTATTTTAATATGTGCATGAAGCCGCATATCAGACAGAGTATGGCACCGCTTATGTGTGCCACCTTGAAGTAATACCAGGATCGCGCCCTAGCGATTAAGATGGCTGTCCCGAAATCAGAGTTGGGTTTCGAGGCCAAGAAATAGAAAACAACTGGCAGTTTTTCAGCCGGCAAGAGTGGTCGATTTTTGAAATCTCAGTCTGCTCCTACATCTGGGAAGAGGCCGTTTCATCAGGCCGGAGAATCTCAGAGTAACCGTTCATTCCAGTCCGTTGCATCCGTCGGCGGAATTTTTTTTAACTGCAACCAATATGAGCATTTGATGAAAGATTGTCCTTTTCCTTTAGTTACTTGCTTTACTTGCGGACGGACTGGGCACCGAGTAGCTCATTGCGAGAGGGATACCAGAGCTGCCAGAGCTCCGAATACCACTACCGTTCAGAAGGATCTTAGCGTCGATCAGAAGACTCCAGTCACTCAGGTTCCTCAGAGTTTGGGCCGTGGTAGAGGTCGAGGTCAGCCGGACTGCCGAGCTGCATCTAGTTCGGGATGAGTCCACCCTTGGTTGTATCAGATGAGATGCACGGAGGAGGCAAACCGGTGGTGTCAGGTACCACTCAGATCCTTTCTCATCCAGTTTTGGTGCTTTTTGATTCGGGTGCTACCCATTCTTTATTGCTTCGAATTGTGTGTGTCGTATTGGTACTGACTGCTTGTTCGAGTGTGAACCGTTTGTAGTGGCTAATCCTAGTGGAGATTGTATGGATGGGAACTGGGAGGTTAGGAATTGCCCAGTGAGGATCGGGAGCCAGGATTGGCCCTCGAATCTCATTGTTGTAGACCTTAAGGGCGAGGATTTGATCCTCGGGGACGATTGGTTGGATCATCACGGTGCCATCATGAACTGTCGAACTCGTACTATCTTGATAGTGGCTGAGGATGACATAGAGCATACACTTGTTGGTTGTAAGCCGGGGAGATCGGGTAATGTGATTAGTGCCTTGAAGGCGATAAAACTTTTGAACCAGGGTTGTGTAGGCTACTGGTGTTACGCTTTGAAGGCGGAGGATGGTGGAATTAACATGTCATTGATTCCAGTTGTGAATGAGTATCCTGACGTACTTCTGGATGACTTGTCGGGATTACCACCATAGCGAGAAGTTGAGTTCCCTATCGATCTAGAGCCGAACGCGGCTCCTGTTTCTAGAGCGCCGTACCGCATGGCACCATCGGAGATGTTAGAGTTGAAGAAACTGTTGGAGGAGTTGTTAGATAAAGGGTATATTTGAACGAGCGCATCGCCTTGGGGTGCGCCTGTTCTTTTTGTTAAGAAGGAGGATGGATCACTTCGTTTATGCATCGACTATTGAGAATTAAACAAGTTGACAATAAAAAACAAGTACCCTTTGCCCAGGATCGACGATTTATTAGATCAACTTCAGGGAACGACAATCTTCTCGAAGATTGATTTACGATCGGGCTACTACCAATTGAGGATTCGAGACAGTGATATACCGAAAGCTGCTTTTCGAATGAGATATGGCCATTACGAGTTTGTGGTTATGCCTTTCGGGCTAACCAATGCCCCAGCAGTGTTCATGCAGTTGATGAACAAAGTTTTTATTGAGTATTTGAACAAATTCGTAGTCATCTTTATCGACGATGTTCTCATCTATTCCCGGAGTCGGGAGGAGCACGCTTTACATCTACGGATTGTGTTAGACATTTTGAGAGATGAACAGCTGTACGCGAAGTTCTCTAAGTGTGAGTTTTGGCTCAAGGAAGTGATATTTCTCGGGCATGTGATTTCAGCGGAGGGAGTTCGGGTAGATCCACAGAAGATAGAGGCAGTGACGGCATGGAAGCCGCCTAAGAATGTGAAGGAAGTGAGGAGTTTTCTGGGACTTGCGGGCTATTACCGTAGATTCGTTGAAGAATTTTCTAAGATCGTTAGACCACTCATCCAGCTACTCCAAAAGACTCAGAAGTTCGAGTGGACTGCAAACAGGCAGGATAGTTTTGATGAGTTGAAGAGACGGTTGACTACCGCAGGGGAATGAGGATTTTGTGGTTTATAGTGATGTTTTGTGCACCGGACTCGGATGTGTTTTGATGCAGAGAGATAGAGTCATTGCTTATGCGTCTCGCCAGTTGAAACCTTATGAGATAAATTACCCCACACATGATTTGGAGTCAGCTGCGGTCATATTCGCTTTAAAGATTTGGAGACATTATCTCTATGGGTTATCGTGTAAAATCTTTACGGATCACAAGAGTCTGAAGTACATCTTCTGTCAAAAGGAGTTGAACATGAGACAGCGTAGGTGGTTGGAGTTAATTAAAGGTTATGACCTCGAGATTCCTTACCATCCGGGCAAGGCTAATGTAGTGGCAGATGCGTTCAGTCGTCAGCCGATGGCCCTACAGATGTTAGAGGTGCTCACACCTTAGAGCAGAATCCAGTGAGATTTGATTTGTCAGGATATAGAGGTTTGGGTTCAGAGGGTTCAGGGCCAGTTATGCGCGTTAGAAATCACTTCGTCCTTGGTTGATGATATCAAGGCAAGGCAATATGATGATCCATTTTTAGTCCAGTTGAGAGAGGACGTGAAGAAGTGGAAAGCCCCTGGATTTGTGGTTTAGGATGATGGAGTTTTGAGATTTCGCGGCAGATTATGTGTACTGAGTGATATTGAGTTGAGACTGAAGATCTTGAGTGAAGCTCATACTACACCTTACTCCATACATCTTGGTAAGAGCAAAATGTACAAGGATGTAAGGAGTCACTACTGGTGGAGCAATTTGAAGATGGACGTTAGCGAGTTTGTGGCGAAATGTTTGACCTGTTAGCAGGGTAAGATTGAGCATCAGCGGCCCGCGGGGTTATTACGACCACTTCCCATTCCGGAGTGGAAGTGGGAGGACATTTCTATAGATTTCATTATCAGTATGCCTAGGACTCGGACTGGAATGAACATGATTTGGGTTATTGTCGATCAACTCACCAAATCAGCTAATTTTCTGAGTATTAAGGATACTTGGGGGCCGGAGAGACTAGCATGAGTGTTTATTGCAGAGATCGTGAAGTTGCATGGGACTCCTAGGAGTATTGTTTCATATTGAGATGGTCGGTTTGTATCACATTTTTGGCAGGCTGTTCATCCAGCTTTGGGGACTGAGTTGAGACTCAGTACGTCCTACCACCCTCAGACAGACGTACAATCAGAGCGGACTATACGGACGTTGGAGGATATGTTGAGAGCCTGTGCTTTAGACTGGAAGGATGATTGGTAGTCACACTTGCCATTGATCGAGTTCACGTACAATAATAGTTGGCACGCCTCGATCAAAATGGCACCATTTGAGGCATTATATGGGAGGAGGTGCAGATCATCGTTATGTTGGGATGATGCATCCGACTTGGTTGGTACCGAACCAGATATCGTAGTTGAGACTAGAGAGAAGATTGCTTTGATTCGCGATAGGTTGTTGACGGACCAGATTCGACAGAAGTCTTATGCCGACACGCGTCGCCGGCCGTTGGAGTTTGCGGTGGGAGACCATGTGTTGCTTAAGGTGTCACCGACACGGGGAGTTTACCGCTTTGGCCGAAAGGGTAAACTTAGTTCGAGATTTTAGAGAGAGTTGGAGAGCTTGCATATCGGTTAGGCTTGCCGCTGTCCCTGAGTCACGTGCATAACGTGTTTCATGTTTCCCAGCTTAGGAGGTACGTACTGGGCCCTAGCCATATTATTGATTTTGGAGAGATTGAGTTGGGTCCCGACATTACCATCGAAGAGAGGCCGATTCAGATTTTAGAGCGTCAGGTGAGGCAACTTAGGCACAAAACCATTCCTTTGGTTAAAGTGCAATGGTCGATACATGGATCCGATGAAGCCACGTGGGAGACGGAAGAGAATATAAAGTCGAGATACCCCGAGTTATTCGCGTTGTAAGTTTTGGGACGAAACTTATTTTTAGGGGGAGAGAATGTAATATCCGTACTTTCTATTTTTCGTAATTTCTATTTTTGGTGTATGCTCATTTCGGATGACTCGCTTGTTACTATTTTAGAATTCTGAATCTATTTTGTTATTGGAATTTTTCCATTTGAACGAGTTTTGGAGATGTTTTTACGTATTTTTATCTTGAGTTATGTTTTGTCACATGTACGTTTGATTCTCATAAAACTCGTTCAATTTCATTATTTCCCTGTTTCCATGTGTTCTTACGGTTGAGTTGCTCAAGTTGTGAGTTTCATATTGTTAATCCGACGTTGTATCATGATTTTCGGATGTTTAGGCCGTTTTGTAATTTCCTAGAAGTTTAGGAATTTTATCTCCCTTGTTGTATTTCAGATTCCCCAGTAATCGGAAGTGTATTTTCTTTCAGCACTTAGATTCATCGTTGTGGATACCTCGTGTTTACGCTTTTGGGTCATGTCCTTATGTTGCGTTCCATCTTTGTATCGTCCTGTGCAGAAAACGGTGTTCAGCAGTGTTGAACTGCTGCATGCATAATGCACGTTATGCATGCTTTTTAGCGTGTGCTATCAATACCTACATAACGTACATTATGCCTTAGTGGTAACGTACGTTATGGCCTTCAGCGTGGGTTCTGGCCAGTTTCTGCCTAGCCCTTACGTGCATTAGCGGGCATGTGTTACGTACGTAAAGCTTTTAATAGCATACGTTAGCGGTTTAACGTAGCGTGTGCTAACGACCTCATCTAATCGGCCAGATTGATCTGCCGGGCTCTTACGTACGTTAACTCGTATGAGTTACATACGTAAACGTCATAACGCATGTTAACTATTCGTGTTAACGTACGTAATGCATTGCCAGGTATTTAAATCCTGAGTTGACCCCAGACGCGTTATTTTCTTCTTTTTCTTTCCCTTGCTCACGACGGGAGTTCTTCGGGCGATTTGGAGCGTTCCGTGCAGAGCAGTCCGTAGAGTTCCTCCATAGATCGATTATTGTGTTCCAAGTGAGGTTTATCATCATCGTAATCATCCTTCTCCGTCCGAATCGAGGTATATTTCGTTAGAACCCTAGTTTTTGGGGATTTCGACTTTTTGACATGATTTTACCCTTTGAAACCTATTTAACTTCGATAAGTTGTTAGATTGCGATTGTATAGTCGTAGTCCCTTACTTTCTATATAGTTTAGCGGATTAAACTTCTAGATTTTCACCGTTAATAGATTGAAATCGTTTATGACTTCGTAGTGACCGACGAATTGTTCCAACAGATAGAATTAGGATGAATTCCTACGTTTCCTCAATATTGAGATTGTTTGTATATCATTATTGTATTAGGAACGGATTTGTGAAGATTATTCGGGCCAAAACCTTTCCTTTCACCATTTCCTTCTCGTCGTGTATTCAAGGCAAGTATATGTATTACATTCCGTTATGTGTGTTATGGTTTCGATACAAATCATGAATTATGATATTTTAGGTGTATGAGTTGTTGTCCTTCCACCTGGAGCGTTCGAAGGGATGTCTAGGGGTCGATACTAAGGGGTACGGACACGGAAGTGGACTTGGGTGTGTGTGTTGTTGATCTTCCACCCAGAGCGTTCGACGGGGCATCTGGGGGCCGATACTAAGGGATACGGCCGCGGAAGTGGTTTGCCACCCGGAGCGTTCGACGGGCGTCTGGGGGTCGATACTAAGGGGTACGGCCACGGGTAACCAATTGTGGATGTTTGTGATATCGTGATGAGTTAATAAATTGTTTTGGATGTCATTGTGATATTATGGAATATGGTTTTTCAAATGTTTTCTGAACGAGATGACTGTGTTAAATCGTATCTGTGTATAATGTAGTGTAATTGTGTACTTGCACTATCTATTCAAATGATAACCCTTAAATGGGGGAAGTGCGTCTTATGCATTTCAGGTATCGGGAGAGATGAGGAGCGGGCATGCGATATGCACGCAAAGGATGGCCCAGCATGATGATGAGGCTCGAGTCAATGTTTTATGTTTTGTCGTTGTATCTGCTTGGGTGTTGGAGTTAGATTGACTACTTTTAAACTCGGTTAAAGTCTCCTACGTGGGCAATGAACTTGTATTTGACTTATCCTTTATATATTTCGATTAAAATATTTTTGCCGAGGCCACGACCCTATTTTACTATGATGAACGTGTCTTTTGGTATTCGACTGTGGATTATGTGTCATGTGTTAGCCTGGTAGACCTGATGAGGGTTCTACGGCGTGTAATGTCCCTTACGTGATTTGGGGTGTTACAGAGACTCAGTAGACCTATTTGGTCTTTCAATTAACACATACAACTCAGTCTAAATATATGCCCATACAGGGGTCAGTATACAACACACTCCCGTACAACGGGCAAAAATACTGCAGCGGAAATAAAGTACGACTAAACCAATACGAAATTGTAGAGGTCCTCATATGATTAGTATCGATCATCTTTCATCATCCTTCATGCCGACCCTGTGTTAGGCTCCCCAAAACCTGGATGCAAAACAGACATCCACCCCCCGATTACTCGGGGGTTAGCAGAATTCCACTATTTTGCTAGTGCAAGTACATAATCATACGAAATGAAACAAATAAATAGAAATCACGAATCAGATACGACAATTAACTACCAAAACCTTCCCGAGAGGTTTTTATTGATTAGAAAACATTCAAATAAGTGTTTGAAAATAAATTTCTCATCTCGGAGATTTTAAAAGTAGAAACCTTGTGGGACCTCAAGTCCTTAGTTGAAAAAGAAAAACAACCTCTTCAAGATGAATGGGTCTCGGCCCAAAATTACTTTCCGTAAAATGACCTTTACAAAACCATTGGGATCTCATACCAAATCTCATCAAATCAAACTACACGATAACAATAGCAAGGTCCATTTTCCAATATCAAAACTCCACAACTAAATGACTAAACACATACGACAAAATACTCTAGTGCCATCCTAGCCAAGTAGGCCAAATGAACATCTTACCTTTTACACACTTAGTCAATGCATGCAATCATGAAATCATAGTTCAAAAGCACTCATTTCTGGAAATGCCATAATCAAATCACATTTGTAAAATGCACCACAATTAACCGTCGATCCACCCCTCCGTGGACCCCTACCGAGACCCCGTCGGATCTAACTCGAAGTGGTTAAAAGCAAAGCTCGTCGATCCACCCCTCTGGAACCCCTACCGAGACCCCATCGGATCTAACCCGTAGTGAGCATACACACACACACGTCACTCATGCAATACTAATATGCTAAGAATGCAAGTTCATTAAGAATACTTACTAGAGATGGCCACCTATCCGACACCATTATCATACTCATCACAATTCCTTCATCGCGAACAATCAATCACGACACAACAACACAGTTAACATGGAATACCCGATTCCACAGCATTAAACAAGCAGGGGTATCATTAAAGCCCTCAACGTTCAAGATAATCAAATCATAATCGACTCACACGAATCATATTCACGAGGGTAAACCAACCATCGTAAATCCAACATGTAAAACTCTATTTGGAGGACATAAATCATATAAGAAAATACTTGCCTCGAAACCACAGTCAAAACGAGATGATGAACCGGATGCGGTCGGGCAGCCCCGAACTCCACGAAATCGGCACACAAGTACTCCGTCGAACACGGCTCGATCGAAAAACTTCAAAACCCTCGATGATATAGAAAATGAAGATGACGACGAATGGAAGGGTTCAACACGATATCTTCGCAAGGAACTCGACCCTGACATCATATCATCAATAAATCAACGATCGTACGAGGAAGAAAAATCGTAAAACGCCCGAAATCCCCTCTATGACATTCTACAGAACACCTTCAAGGCGTCGATTAGGAACTCAACAAAACAATGGATCCTTGGAAATCAAACCATGGAACAACAACGAAATTGGTAGAATACAACTTAATAATCAATAATCCATCACTAATCTAGGTTAAATCGGATTAAACAGACAAAATCAAATAAAATCCCCAATTTCCCAAAAACTAGATTTGTAGGAAATCTAACCTTGATTCGGTCGATCGGAGGAGGTTACGAGATGATTAATCGATGTTAGAAACTCAAGAACTTCATGGATTGGTAGAATAACATCATGCCTTCTTGTTCTCCAAGTCTTGGCCGCTGAGGAGATGAAATGGGTGAAAAAAACGCGTGAAGAAGTAACCTGTCCGACCATATTTATACTGCCCACGGACGCACGAGCAGACACGCACGAGTGGCCGGTCAGGCGCCGGGTCATGAGCGCTACTGCCAGGCGTCTGCCGAGACGCACGAGCACTCGCTCGTGCGCGTGCAGTCAGGGCCGCATGAGCGCCGGATCGTGCGCCACGCTCGTGCGCACCTGGCCGGTCCCTGCCGCACGTGGCCGGCCAGTGCCTAGCCGCCATGACTCGACGACTCAAAACCCCGAAAACATACGGAATGAACACGACGAATAGTATAACATTCAAAGCACGAGTTAAGTACTAAACAAACACATATTTCCGACAACCCGAAGGTTGAAAGGACGATACAAAGGCAAACACCCCAAGAAACTACTCAACGATATACACAAGAACCGCGTAACTTACGTCCATCGGTGAAACGTTACAAGAAACGCAAAAAAACATACGGCGTGAAAACACGTTCAACGACAAACATCACAATGTCACAAGCAAAGACATAATAAAATCAACAAGTGTCAAGTATCACCAAACAGATAATACAATCCAATAAACTATCCCAACAATCACCAAAACAGGAGATACCTATCACAAGAAAACAGGCACAGTCGAAAAATAGGAATTAAACGCACAACGATCTGCAAAGGATAACCACAAATGATTCGAACTGCGCCGAAATTCTAGAAAACCACACTAGGCATCTCTGTGTCCTTTCGGAGTAGAGATGCAAACTCGATATCCAAACCTCTTAGCTACCGTATCGCAATGCCCGTCTCGGTGAATGACCGCAATCGAAACAGCTGACTAACGGTGAACGACAACTCTTCGCGGTATGAGATCAAGCACCAAGAATCGATCAACCATGCTTGAACAATAATGATCGAACGGTAATGATTGAACAACAATGATCGAACAACAACGATCAGATAACAACGATCGAACAACAATGATCGAACAACAATGATCGAACAACAACAATCGAACAACAATGATCGAACAACAATGATCGAATAACAATGATCGAACAACAACGATCGAATAACAACGGTCGAACAACGACTCCGAAGTTCACACTACAACTCAAGACATTAAAAGAGCTTGTAGAAACTAAAAGATGTTACTTTCGAATAAGGTTCACAAGAATCGAACCGAGCTCGGAAAAGTCATAACGATAACCAGATCGATTAAAAACTAGATCACGGCTCGTTCGAACGATAAAAAACTGAAATACAGAATAAGTTCAGAAACTATCAACGAGCACGAGCGAGTCGATAGAATTGAGAAAGAGAAAATACAGAAGTCAAAAATAATACGGGTATCACATTCAACCTCTTTTAAAAGAAGTGTCGTCCCCGAAACTCACAACAATGGAAGCAAGGTAACAACACAACAAGTAACCGACACAAACATCTTTCGAGGGCCTCTCAGAGCCGATCCTGATATCTGTGCTGAAGTCCATGCCCCGAAAGACTCGGTAACCAACTCGCAAGACTGAATTCTGTGTCCCTCGAGTCCACATTTGTAACATGTTACTGGCGAGAAGGTCAATTTGTACGTACATGCCCTGGCACATTACCGTTAAAGCACCTCGGCTTACCGAATATACAACTACTAGGTACAATGGAATATAACATCGCAAAACAACACACCAGAGATGCCAACTCAGCATAACATATTATCGTAAGGCAACCCACATACACAAAATTACAACAACGATGGCATACATTCGGCGATTTCAACGGCCCGGATGATAACCAGTACACAATCATATAACATCATGAAACAATCTCAAATGTACACAATCATATAAACCCAAGCTCTAACAGCTCGCACAGTTGCGATAACACGTAATCACCACAAAACGACAATATCAAATACCAACCTCATACCACTCACAGAGGGCTAACACAACAAATGCGTGGCGAACGACCCAACGCTCACACCACCAATTCAATCACAACTCGGGGGGCTAACACCCTAACGATAATGCTAACATCATACATACATTTACGGACCGCAAGAGGAATGATAGGTTTTAAAAACGAAAACCACCTTTTTGAAAATAATTTGGAAACACCAGTTGATCTTGAGTATCATATTTCGAAAATGTAGTACAAACATCATCCGCGAGACTTTGAAAAACCATCTTGCGTTTAATAAAAAAAAATGAGGGCACCTTTCTTTTAATTAAAACTTTCAAAACTATTCAATCTCCAGGTCTAGGCAAATGCGTTTCCAAATTACTGAAAATATCTCAAAATATTTTGGTCCTCAAGGTATAAGATCTTGAAACATACCGCCGCACTAGTAGGCACCTTGGAAATACTGCGAGAAAATAATCCATTTTAAAAGTACGTCACGATATTTGTTTTCTAAGATACTCAAGGTTTTCAGAAATCCAATAGGCCAAAATGTAAAATATGAGAGTCGAATAATCCACATATCGCGAAATCAAAATCCACAGAAGGATTCCATCACTTAACAAATAATCATACAAGTAGCTCATATCAAACGAGGCACAACACAAAGAAGGGAGACTTACATCTACAGGTCGCACGAAGATGATGATCACCCCACGATACTTATCACGACCAACAAACTCAGACGACGCGTCGCGATACAACTCAGTCAGACTACATCTGATGAGACAAGACTCAACAGATACAACTTGACCCAACAGCCTAGGTTTCCATAACCTAAGCTCCGATACTATTTATGTAACACCCCCAATCCACTCAGGAATATTACATGCTGTAAACCCTTCTCTCAAGGATCTACCAGGCTGATAACACGATTAAACATCTCAACATCGCCTTTAAGGCTGAAAAGACTCAGTAGACCGATTTGGTCTTTCAATTAATACATACAACTCAGTCTAAATATATGCCCACGCAGGGGTCAATATACAACACACTCTCATACGATGGGGAAAAATACTGCAGCGGAAATAAAGTACGACTAAACCAATACGACATTGTACAGGTCCTCATGTGATTAGTATCGATCATCTTTCATCATCCTTCATGCCGACCCTATGGTAGGCTCCCCAAAAGCTGAATGCAAAATAGACATCCACCCCCCGATTACTCGGGGGTTAGCAAAATTCCACTATTTTGCAAGTGCAAGTACATAATCATATGGAATGTAACAAATAAATAGAAATCACAAATCGGGCGAGAGGTTTTTATTAATTAAAAAACATTCAAAGAAGTGTTTGAAAATAAATTTCTCATCTCGGGGATTATAAAAGTGGAAACCTTGTGGGACCTCAAGTCTTTAGTTGAAAAAAAAAACTCTTCAAGACGAATGGGTCTCGGCCCAAAATCACTTTCCATAAAAAGAACATTACAAAACCATTGGGATCACATCCCAAATCTCATCAAATCACAGTACACGATAACAATAACAAGGTCCGTTTTCCAACATCAAAACCCCACAACTAAAGGACTAAACACATACGACAAAATACTCAAGTGCCATCCTAGCCAAGTGGGCCCAAATGAACATCTTACCTCTTACACACTTAGTCAATGCATGCAATCATAAAATCATAGTTCAAAAGCACTCATTTCCGAAAATGCCATAATCAAATCACATTTGTAAAATGCACCACAATTAACTATCGATCCACCCCTCCATGGACCCCTACCAAGACCCGTCGGATCTAACTCGTAGTGGTTAAAAGCAAAGCTTGTCAATCTACCCCTCCGTGGACCCCTACCGAGACCCCGTCGGATCTGACCCGTAGTGAACATACACACACACACATCACTCATGCAATACTAATATGCTAAGAATGTAAATTCATTAAGAATACTTACTAGAGATGGCCAGCTATCCGACACCATTATTATACTCATCACAATACCTTCATCACAAACAATCAATCACGACACAACAACACAATTAACAAGGAATACCCGATTCCACAATATTAAACAAGAAGGGGTATCATTAAAGCCCTCAACGCTGAAGATAATCAAATCATAATCGACTCACATGAGTCATATTCACAAGGGTAAACCAACCATCGTAAATCCAACATGTAACACTCTATTTGGAGGACACAAATTGTATAAAAAATACTTGCATCGAAACCACGGTCGAAACGAGACGATGAATGAGATGCGGTCGGGCAGCCCCGAACTCCTCGAAATACTCCGTCGAACACGGCTCGACCAGGAAACTTCAAAACCCTCGATGATATAGAAAATGAAGATGATGAAGAACGGAAGGGTTCAACACGATCTCTTCGCAAGGAACTCGGCCCTAACATCATATCATCAATAAATCAACAATCCTATGAGGAAGAATAATCGTAGAATGCCCGAAATCCCCTCTATGACATTCTATCGGACACCTTCAAGTCGTTGATTAGGAACTCAAAAAAACAACGAATCCTTGGAAATCAACCATGGAACAACAAGGAAATTGGTAGAATACAACTTAATAATCAATAATACATCACTAATCTAGGTTAGATCGGATTAAACGGACGAAATCAAATAAAATCCCCAATTTCCCCAAAACTAGATTTGTAGGAAATCTAACCTTGATTCGGTCGATCGGGGGAGGTTATGGGATGATTAATCAATGTTAGAAACTCAAGAACTTCGTGGATTGGTAGAATAATATCATGTCTTCGTGTTCTCCAAGTCTTGTCCACGGAGGAGATAAAATGGGTGAAAAAACGAGTGAAGAGGTACCCTGACCGACCATATTTATACTGCCCAGGGACGCACGAGCAGACACGCACGAGCAGCCGGTCAGGCGCCAGGTCGTGCGCGCCACTGCCAGGCGTTTGCCGAGACGCACGAGCACTCGCTCGTGCGCGTGAAGTCAGGGCCGCACGAGCTCCGAATCGTGCGCCACGCTCGTGCGCACAGGGCCGGTCCCTGCCGCACGTGGCCGACCAGTGCCTAGCCACCATGACTCGGCGACTCAAATTCTTGAAAACGTACAGAACGAACACGACTAATAGTATGACATTCAAAACACGAGTTAAGTACTAAACAAACACATGGTTCCGACAACCCAAAGGTTGAAAGGACGATACGAAGGCAAACACCCCAAAATTTTGGGAAATTACGAAATGGCCCAAACGCGCGAAACATCACGATACGACAATGGATAATCAAACTGAAATTCCCAACATGTAGAACGACGTTAATGAACTTACGAAAAACTTGAAACAACAGTTTCGAACGAGATTCACAGAATCGAACTCAAGTGCGGAAAAGTCACTAAGAAGCACGGAATCCAACAAAACGACACCGGAAACAAACTCGGATGTCAAAAAGTGCAGAATTGATCATTCTCAGAATGACGAAACGGTCAGAAGTGAGTCACTATGAATGACTTCCACCAGAAAAGAAAATTACCGCAAAATCAAAATTGCGGATACTACAAAGACCGAGCCTGACTCGACACTATGAATAACCGGCTCCTACGGCACTATAAGACCGAGCCTGACTCGGCACTATGAATGACCGGATCCTCCGGCACTATAGGGCCCAATACCAAATTATCCAATTAAACATCTCTTTTTATCTTCCCAGCGAAAAGAGGAAGAAGAAAATACACATCAATGGCATCTTCTACTTCATTGAATTTGTCCTCTGTGGGCCGCCCTCCCTTCAATCACCGCATCTTCTTCGGTCGCTTATGTGTCCTTCCTAAATCCAAAGCGCCCTTCCGATCTCAAGCTGTCCAGGTTGAAATCCGGCCCGAGCCCTCTCAAATCATTTGTGGGTCTCGCTCCTTTACGCCCGCTGCTATCACCCTTTTCAATTCATGATACAACATCGTTTACCTTTTTGTAATTTGGTACTAAATATATCATAAATAAATTATTGTTTGCTTGACAGTTGCTATGTTAATGCATGTGTTGTTGGAAATTGGTTTTAGAAAAATGAGTTTTAACTCAATTTAAAACTAATTTAATAATAATAAAATATTTAATTCTTGGGAATTAAATAATAAATTGTGAATCTATGCTTCGAGAATATGAATGTAGGACTTTTATTTTCTCAAAACCGATTTCCGGTGAGTGAGAAATAAATGATTAAAGTTGGTCATTTAATTGAAAAAGTGAAGAGTTAACGAGGTTTGAAAACCTGTAACACCCCCAGAGTCATCCGGGAATATTACAGCGCCGTGGGCCCCGTGTTGCTACCCAAAATATTATCCGGAGATGATATTGCTGGAATGGTCGAGTAACAAACAAATTGCGAGAGCACGTCCGTGGGAATGTAAATAACACAAGATTTGTCGGGGTTGTTAGTCCCGAGCTTTAATGCTCTCGCGAGATATTATTAATACGAATACGTTGGAGTACAAATATTAATGTAAGAGTACGATTACAATGAGTATAAAAGACCCTAGTTATCTAACTCTTGAGTGCTGGTGATTGCCGGAAGAACTAGAATTTCTCTGAGTTCTTATTCTCGTTTCTGCCGACCGTGTTTGGGTTAAGAGGTTTCGAGAGTGAGAGATAGAAATATGTCCGAATCTTATAGCGTTGCCAAGGGAGAGAAGAAGCAGCGAGAAAGCAGACCGAGTGCAGACCCCTTTCCAAGTACAGGATGCCTTCTATTTGTAGGAGCTGCGATGTCTTAATCCTGACGGGCGATCGCCTTTCCTGTATTATAATAAGGGGGCGACCGTCTTTTAATACATGGGCTGGTTGCCTTAAAGTCATTTCTTTGGCGGTGACTATGCGAACCAATGAGAAGTCTGCACGCGTCCTGAGTCGCTGTCTCGGGAGGTCCCACTTTGCGCCTTTCGGAGGGTCTGTCGGTAGGTGAGAAAATGGTAACAGGCTGGGGTCAAAGGGCCTTATCCTGCGGCGCCTTTTCCGGATCTGCATGTGGGTCTCTATTCCGAGTTTCGGCCTTCGCCGACTTGGTGGATGCTGGCATTATACGGGGCATTTGGTGGTCGTCCTTGGCCGGGTATCAGAGTCGATCGCCAGGTGCCAAGAAACGATCGCCTTAGATGTCGATCGCTCGGCACTTGGACTTGATCTGGAATCTCCGTTCTATAGGTGCGCCGTGGTTCATTTGACTCCGGTTTGGTCGCTTGGTCTTTGTGCCGATCGCCTGTTGAGGTGTACAAATCTCGACACAACAATTGCCACCCAGCTTGCTCCGATGTTGAAGACATGGGGTGAGGTGGTTCCACTGGCGATCGTTTAGGATAAAGACGGGAGATCCATTGAACGAACTTTGGTCTCGGATTTAGGCGACCTAATCGATTGGCGAGCTATCTTCGGTCTTGTCCTTATGATCTTTAATTTTGCAGATCCCTCGTGGAAAGGTGAGTGTTTCGTCTTTGAGGAACCGTGCATGGTCGCGGAGTTCGATGGACCGACCTCCATGACCGTGTCTTGTGCGCGAGGGACATTCCACCTGTAGGTTTGTCTTACGACTCACTTTATTGTGAGGGTCCTCCGTTAGGCTGTGGCCGTCTCGTATTTAAACGAAGGGCGTGCGGTCTTGGTCTCGAGTAGTCCTTGCGCGGGGCGTCGTCGTATTAATCGACTCCATGTCCACGGCTTGTTAGCACTTTTCTACCTCAGATCGTCATGTTAGATGGAAATCCTCGACGGTATACGTTGTGACGGGGGTAGGGACTCGCCGCATTGTCCGGATCCACCAAGTTAGATGATGAACCTTTGAGGGCGGGCGAGCGTGTCCGCAGATTTGTTTGGAGGGTCCTTCTGCTACGCCCGCCTCGTATTTAAACGAAGGGCGAGCGATCGCAGCCGAAAGGAACCTTGCATGGACGAAGCTGTCGGTTCCATCGACTTCCAGGACCATAGCTGCACTCTTCTACCTCGGATCATCATGTTAGGTGGCGATCCTCGACGGTATACGTTGTGCTGAGGGAGGCGATCTCGTGCCTAGGTCCATCATGTTGGATGATGAACTTTGAGATGGCGAGAGAGTCCTCCATTTTTGGAGATGTTTCTTGATTCTAGCGATCGGGTTCGATGACTGGTGATCGTCGCTCTGACGCCGATCGCGGCATTTGATTCTTTCGGCCCGGGGCTCTGGCTAAGTTATTAGTTTGTCCAGCTTGCCTTCCTCGAACAATCTCCAGAACTGTCTGAGGAGATCGCGGCATTGATCGGTGTTGTGGCCGGGACTCTTGTGATAAGCACAAAATTTGTTGCGGTCCAGATGATCGTGGTCCCTTACCGCCTTCGGCTTGCTTAGCCGCTCGCACCCCTGGATGGCGTAGAAAATATGAGCCGGAGATAGATTGAGGTTGTGGTAGAGCTGGTCTTCCACATCCTCGAAGGTCCTGAAGTCACCGGGTAGCTTGGCGACCTCCTTGTTGGACTGGGCGATCGTCGTCTCTGCCCCCTCGTCTTGGCGAAGGGTGAGCAACCTCCGCCTGGCCAAAAAGTCTGCGGCCTTGGCGCATAAGATTGCGTAGGTCGGGGGGATGTCCTTCGTAAGGTGCCTGAACATGGGCGAAAGACCATTGAATCCCCCGAGGACTGAGTAGAGGGCGATCTCGTCGCTTACGGGCCCTCCGTTGAGGATTATCTCATCCACCCGGTATATGTAGTCTTCATCGGACTCCTCTCCCCCTGCCTGATTTTCATCATGCGGTGGGGTCCTTCTGGTCGAGCGACCTTGGCGGCGAAGTACGGTGTGAAGTCGTCCGCCAGTTGTTCAAAAGAACTGATGGATCGCGGTGGCAGTGAGGTGTACCACCTATGGGCCACATCGGCCAGTGTTAACGGGAACATTCGGCACCTGGTCGCGTCTGATGCCCCGCATCCGGTCATGTAGATCCAGAACTTACTTAGGTGAGTCTCGGGGTCCGATATCCCCTCGTACAAAGGTGTTTGAGGAGGAGTGATTCTTGGC
This sequence comes from Orobanche coerulescens, assembly GCA_033398695.1. NCBI lineage: Eukaryota > Viridiplantae > Streptophyta > Magnoliopsida > Lamiales > Orobanchaceae > Orobanche > Orobanche coerulescens. The sequence goes on along the minus strand of CM065813.1, from coordinate 126,804,876 downwards.
TGCACGGGGGCGAGTTCGATCTGGACCGCAAGCGGCTCGCTCGGCCCAGCGATCTCTCTCTTGGCGCCTGCCCCAGTTTCTAGGAGCGCCTTCATGGCGTCGAGCTGGCGTTGCATTGCGGCCATCGCCGTAGCTTGGTCGCTTGTAGTTTGGCTCTCGGAGCGGGAACCGAGGCATTCGTGTACCGATCTCCTGAATCCGCGGTAGGCGATGAGGTCGTCGCCGCCGATCTTGGTTCTTCGGCGAGGGGGAGCCAGATGGCTGTCCTACCTTCTCGGAGTTGGATAAGCTGAACTCCTTGTGACAGATTCGGATTCCGTCGTCTCGCGGTTGGGGCCAGAATGCCCCGGTCGCCATGATGGGTCGCTGCCAAGGCGGCTGAAAATAGAACCGTCCCGCCTTGCGAGTGCTTCTGCCCGTGAATCGGGGCTTCCTGACGATCTCTCGTCACGTAACCCCTTGAGCTTCCGTTTTCCCGCGCAGTGGATGGCCGATGGGGTAATTGCGTGCGCATCGAATGCTCTCCGTCGCTCCCTCAGGATGGCCATAGCCTCCTCGATCTGTTCCGCGGTTTGGAACTGGTCGAGCGAAAGGCTGGGGCCGTCCCTCGGGTGCGGGATCGAGAGTCTCGCGTCGCCGCGGCTACCCTCTGCCATAGGCAGGGGCTCGGATTGAGCCGGAATGAGAGGTCTGGCGGATCGGAGAGTGGTCTTCTTCGATGGGGTGGCAGACGTCATTATTCTGAAGGTTTTTCTTTGAAGAACAGTGAATGTTTCTTCAAGTATATGCCCCGGAGAACAGTGAGTGTTCTTCAGGACGGTCGGAATGAAAATGGAGGTTCAGTGCCTCCCTTCTTCTAGCGCCAATTGTTGCTACCCAAAATATTATCCGGAGATGATATTGCTAGAATGGTCGAGTAACAAACAAATTGCGAGAGCACGTCCGTGGGAATGTAAATAACATAAGATTTGTCGGGGTTGTTAGTCCCGGGCTTGAATGCTCTCGCGAGATATTATTAATACGAATACGTTGGGGTACAAATATTAATGTAAGAGTACGATTACAATGAGTATAAAAGACCCTAGTTATCTAACTCTTGAGTGCTGGTGATTGCCGGAAGAACTAGAATTGCTCTGAGTTCTTATTCTCGTTTTTGCCGACCGTGTTTGGGTTAAGAGGTTTCAAGAGTGAGAGATAGAAAGATGTCTGAAAATTATAGCATTCCCAAGGAAGAGAAGAAGCAGCGAGAAACCAGACCGAGTGCAGACCCTTTTCCAAGTGCAGGATGCCTTCTATTTATAGGAGCTGGGATGTCTTAATCCTGACGGGCGATCGCCTTTCCTGTATTATAATAAGGGGGCGACCGTCTCTTAGCACATGGACTGGTTGCCTTAAAGTCCGGCTGCTGCTGGCAGCCAGCTGTGCGAACCAATGAGACGTCTGCACGCGTCCTGAGTCGCTGTCTCGGGAGGTCCCACTTTGCGCCTTTCGGCGGGTCTGTCTGTAGGTGAGAAGATGGTGACAGGCTAGGGTCAAAGGGCCTTATCCTGAGGCGCCTTTTCCGGATCTGCATCTGGGTCTCTATTCCGAGTTTCAGCCTTCGCCGACTTAGCCGATGCTGGCATTATACGGGGCATGAGGCAGTCGTCCTTGGCCGGGTACCAGAGTCGATCGCCAGGTGCCAAGAGACGATCGCCTTAGATGTCGATCGATCGGCACTTGGACTTGATATGAATTTCCGTTCTATAGGTGCGCCATGGTTCATATGACTCCGGTTCGGTCGCCTGGTCTTTGTACCGATCGCCTGTTGAGGTGTACAAATCTCGACACAACAATTGCCCCCCAGCTTGCTCCGATGTTGAAGACATGGGGTGAGGTGGTTCCACTGGTGATCGTTTAGGATAAAGACAGGTGATCCGTTGAGCGAACTTTGGTCTCGGATTTGGCCGACCTGATCAATTGGCGAGCTATCTTCGGTCTTGTTCTTGTGATTTTCAATTTTGCAGATCCCTCGTGGAAAGCTGATTGTTTCGTATTTGAGGAACCGTGCACGGTCGCGGAGTTCGATGGACCGACCTCCATGACCGTGTCTTGTGCGCGAGGGACATTCCACCTGTAGGTTTGTCTCGCAACTCACTTTATTATGAGGGTCCTTCGTTAGGCTGCGCCCGCCTCGTATTTAAACGAAGGGCGTGCGGTCTTGGTCTGGAGGAGTCCTTGTGCGGGGCGTCGTCGGATTAATCGACTCCACGTCCGTGGCTTGTTAGCACTTTTATACCTCGGATCGTCATGTTAGATGGCAATCCTCGACGGTATACGTTGTGATGGGGGTAGGGACGCGCCGCATTGTCCGGGTCCACCAAGTTAGATGATGAACCTTTGAGGGCGGGCGAGCGTGTCTGCAGATTTGTTTGGAGGGTCCTACGGCAAGGACCACGCTCGCCTCGTATTTAAACGAAGGGCGAGCGATCTCAGCCCAAAGGAACCTTGCATGGACGAAGTTGTCGGTTCCATCGACTTCCAGGACCATGGCTGCACTCTTCTACCTCGGATCGTCATGTTAGATGGCGATCCTCGATGGTATACGTTATGCTGAGGGAGGCGATCTCGTGCCTAGGTCCATCATGTTGGATGATGAACTTTGAGATGGCGAGCGAGTCCTCCATTTTTTAGATGTTGCTTGATTCTGGCGATCGGGTTGGAAGACTGGTGATCGTCGTTCTGATGCCGATCGCGGCATTTGATTCTTTCGGTCCGGGGCTCCGGCTAAGTTATTAGTCTGTCCAGCTTGCCTTCCTCGAACAATCTCCAGAGCTGTCTAAGGAGATCGCGACATTGATCGGTGTTGTGGCCAGGACTCTTGTGGTAAGCACAAAATTTGTTGCGGTCCAGATGACCGTGATCTCTTACCGCCTTCAGCTTGCTTAGCCTATCGCGCCCCTGGATGGCGTAGAAAATATGAGCCGGAGATAGATTGAGGTTGTGGTAGAGCTGGGCTTCCACATCCTCGAAGGTCCTGAAGTCATCGGGTGGCTTGGCGACCGCCTTGTTGGACTTGGCGATCGCCGTCTCTGCCCCCTCGTCTTGGCGAATGGCGAGCAACATCCGTATGGACAAAAAGTATGTGGCCTTGGCACGGAAGATTGCGTAGGTCGGGGGGATTTCCTTCGTAAGGTGCCTGAACATGGGCGAAAGACCATTGAATCCTTCTAGGACTGAGGAGAGGGCGATCTCGTCGCTTACGGGCTCGCCTTTGAGGATTATCTCATCCACCCGGTTGATGTAGTCTTCGTCGGACTCCTCTTCCCCCTGCCTGATTTTCATCATGCGGTGGGGTCCTTCTGGCCGAGCGACCTTGGCGGCGAAGTACGATGTGAAGTCGCCCGCCAGTTGTTCAAAGGAACTGATGGATCGCGGTGGCAGTGAGGTGTACCACCTATGGGCTAGATCGCCCAGTGTTAACGGGAACATTCGGCACCTGATCGCGTCTGATGCCCCGTATCCGGTCATATAGATCCGGAACTTGCTTAAGTGAGTCTCGGGGTCCAATCTCCCCTCGTATAAAGGTGTTTGAGGAGGAGTGATTCTTGGCTGCACGAGGGCGAGTTCGATCTGGACCGCGAGCGGCTCGCTCGGCCCAGCGATCTCTCTCTTGGCGCCTGCCCCAGTTTCTAGGAGCGCCTTCATGGCATCGAGCTGGCGTTGCATTGCAGCCATCGCTGTAGCTTGGTTGCTTGTGGTTTGGCTCTCAGAGCGGTAGTCGAGGCGTTCGTGTACCGATCTCCTAACTCCACGGTAGGCGATGAGGTCGTCACCGCCGATCTCGGTTCTTCGGCGAGGGGGAGCCAGATGGCTGTCCTGCCTTCTGGGAGTTGGATAAGCTGAACTCCTGGTGACGGATTCGGATTTCGTCATCTCGCGGTTGTGGCCAGAATGCCCCGGTCTCCATGATGGGTCGCTGCCTAGGCGGCTGAAAACAGAACCGTCCCACCTCGCGAGTGCTTCTGCCCGAGAATCGGGGCTTCGTGATGATCGCTCGTCACGTAACCCTTTGAGCTTCTGTTTGCCCGCGCGGCGGATGGCCGATGGGGTAATTGCGTGCGCATCGAATGCTCTCCGTCGCTCCCTCAGGATGGCCATAGCCTCCTCGATCATTCCATGATTTGGGCCAGTCGAGCGAAAGGCTGGGGCCATCCCTCGGGTGCGGGATCGAGAGTCTCGCGTCGCCGCGGCTACCCTCTGCCATAGGCTGGGGCTCGGATTGAGCCGGAATGAGACGTCCGGCGGATCAGAGAGTGGTCTTATTCGATGGTGTGTCAGACGTCATTATTCTGAAGGTTTTTCCTTGAAGAATAGTGAGTGTTTCTTCAAGTATATGCCCCGGAGAACATTGAGTGTTCTTCAGGACGGTCGGAATGAAAATGGAGGTTCAGTGCCTCCCTTCTTCTAACGCCAATTGTTGCTACCCAAAATATTATCCGGAGATGATATTGCTGGAATGGTCGAGTAACAAACAAATTGCGAGAGCATGTATGTGGGAATGTAAATAACACAAGATTTGCCGGGGTTGTTAGTCCCGGGCTTGAATGCTCTCGCGAGATATTATTAATACGAATACGTTAGAGTATAAATATTAATGTAAGAGTACGATTACAATGAGTATAAAAGACCGTAGTTATCTAACTCTTGAGTGCTGGTGATTGCTGGAAGAACTAGAATTGCTCTGAGTTCTTATTCTCGTTTCTGCCGACCGTCTTTGGGTTAAGAGGTTTCGAGAGTGAGAGATAGAAAGATGTCTAAAGCATATAGCGTTGCCAAGGGAGAGAAGAAGCAACGAGAAAGCAGACCGAGTGCAGACCCATTTCCAAGTGTAGGATGCCTTCTATTTATAGGAGCTGGGATGTCTTAATCCTGACGGGCTATCGCCTTTCCTGTATTATAATAAGGGGGCGACCGTCTTTTAGCACATGGGCTGGTTGCCTTAAAGTCCGCGGATGCTGCTAGAAGCCAACTGTGCGAACCAATGAGAAGTCTGCATGCGTCCTTAGTCACTGTCTCGAGAGGTCCCACTTTGCGCCTTTCGGCGGGTCTGTCGGTAGGTGAGAAGATGGTGACAGGCTGGGGTCAAAGGGCCTTATCCTGCAGCGCCTTTTCCGGTTCTGCATGTGTGTCTCTATTCCGAGTTTCAGCCTTCGCCGACTTGGCGGATGCTGGCATTATACGGGGCATGATGCGGTCGTCCTTAGCCGGGTACTAGAGTCGATCGCCAGGTGCCAAGAGACGATCGCCTTAGATGTCGATCGCTCGGCACTTGGACTTGATCTGGAATCTCCGTTCTATAGGTGCGCTGTGGTTCATTTGACTCCGGTTCAGTCGCCTGGTTTTTGTGCCGATCGCCTGTTGAGGTGTACAAATCTCGACACAACAATTTTCCCCCAGCTTGCTCCGATGTTGAAGACATGGGGTGAGGTGGTTCCACTGGTGATCGTTTAGGATAACGACGGGCGATCCGTTGAGCGAACTTTGGTCTCGGATTTGGGCGACCTGATCGATTGGCGAGCTTTCTTCGGTCTTGTTCTTGTGATATTCTATTTTGCAGATCCCTCGTGGAAAGCAAATTGTTTCGTCTTTGAGGAACCGTGGATGGTCGCGGAGTTCGATGGACCGACCTCCATGACCGTGTCTTGTTTGCGAGGGATTTCACCTGTAGGTTTGTCTCGCGACTCACTTTATTGTGAGGGTCCTCCGTTAGGCTGCGCCCGCCTCGTATTTAAACGAAGGGCATGCGGTCTTGGTATGGAGGAGTCCTTGCAGGGGGAGCCATCGGATTAATCGACTCCACGTCCGCGGCTTGTTAGCACTTTTCTACCTCGGATCGTCATGTTAAATGGCAATCCTCGACGGTATATGTTGTGACGGGGGTAGGGACGCGTCGCATTGGTCGGGTTCACCAAGTTAGATGATGAACCTTTGAGGGTGGGCGAGCGTGTCCGCAGATTTGTTTGGAGGGTCCTTCGGCTACGCCCGCCTCGTATTTAAACGAAGGGCGAGCGATCACAACCCAAAGGAACCTTGCATGGACGAAGCTGTCGGTTCCATTGACTTCCAGGACCATAGCTACACTCTTCTACCTCGGATCGTCATGTTAGATGGCGATCCTCGATGGTATACGTTGTGATGAGGGAGGCGATCTCGTGCCTAGGTCCATCATGTTGGATGATGAACTTTGAGATGGCGAGCGAGTCCTCCATTTTTGGAGATGTTTCTTGATTCTGGCGATCGGGTTGGAGGACAAGTGATCGTCGTTCTGACGCTGATCGCGGCATTTGATTCTTTCGGCCCGGGGCTCCGGCTAAGTTATTAGTCTGTCCAGCTTGCCTTCCTCGAACAATCTCCAGAGTTGTCGGAGGAGATCGCGGAATTGATCGGTGTTGTGGCCGGGACTCTTGTGGTAAGCACAAAATTTATTGTGGTCCAGATGATCGTGGTCCCTTACCGCCTTCGGCTTGCTTAGCCGCTCGCGCCACTGGATGGCGTAGAAAATATGAGCCGGAGATAGATTGAGGTTGTGGTAGAGCTGGGCTTCCACATCCTCTAAGGTCCTGAAGTCACAGGGTGGCTTGGCGACCGCCTTGTTGGACTTGTCGATCGCCGTCTCTGCCCCCTCCTCTTGGCGAATGGCGAGCAACCTCCGCCTGGCCAAAAAGTCTGCGGCCTTGGCGCGGAAGATTGCGTAGGTCGGGGGGATGTCCTTCGTAAGGTGCCTGAACATGGGCGAAAGACCATTGAATCCCCCTAGGACTGAGTAGAGGAAGATCTCGTCGCTTACGGGCTAGCCATTGAGGATTATCTCATCCACCCGGTCGATGTAGTCTTTGTCGGACTCCTCTTCCCCCTGCCTGATTTTCATCATGCGGTGGGGTCCTTCTAGTCAAGCGACCTTGGCGGCGAAGTACGATGTGAAGTCGCCCGCCAGTTGTTCAAAGGAACTGATGGATCGCGGTGGCAGTGAGGTGTACCACCTATGGGCCAGATCGCCCAGTGTTAACGGGAACATTCGGCACCTGGTCGCATCTGATGCCCCGCATCTGGTCATGTAGATCCGGAACTTACTTAGGTCAGTCTCAGGATCCGATCTCCCCTCGTACAAAGGTGTTTGAGGAGGAGTGATTCTTGGCTGCACGGGGGCGAGTTCGATCTGGACCGCGAGCGGCTCGCTCGGCCCAGCGATCTCTCTCTTGGCGCCTGCCCCAGTTTCTTGGAGCGCGTTCATGGCGTCGAGCTGGCGTTGCATTACGGCCATCGCCGTAGCTTGGTCGCTTGTGGTTTGGCTCTCGGAGCGGGAGCCGAGGTGTTCCTGTACCGATCTCCTGACTCCGCGGTAGGCGATGAGGTCGTCGCCGCTGATCTCGGTTCTTCGGCGAGGGGGAGCCAATGGATGTCCTGCCTTCTGGTAGTTGGATAAGCTGAACTCCTGGTGACGGATTTGGATTCCGTCGTCTCGCAGTTGGGGTCAGAATGCCCCGGTCGCCATGATGGGTCGTTGAAAACGGAACCGTCCCGCCTCACGAGTGATTATGCCCGTGAATCCGGGTTTCCTGACGATTGCTCGTCACGTGACCCCTTGAGCTTCCGTTTGCCCGCGCGGCGGATGGCCGATGGGGTAATTGCGTGCGCATTGAATGATCTCCGTCGCTCCCTCAGGATGGCCATAGCCTACTCGATCTGTTCCGTGGTTTGGAACTGGTCGAGCGAAAGGCTGGGGCCGTCCATCGGGTGCGGGATCGAGAGTCTCGCGTCGCCGCGGCTACCCTCTGTCGTAGGCTGGGGCTCGGATTGAGCCGGAATGAGACGTCCGGCGGATCGGAGAGTGGTCTTCTTCGATGGGGTCGCAGACGTCATTATTCTGAAGGTTTTTCTTTGAAGAACAGTGAGTGTTTCTTCAAGTATATGCCCCGGAGAATAGTGAGTGTTCTTCAGGACGGTCGGAATGAAAATGGAGGTTCAGTGCCTCCCTTCTTCTAGCGCCAATTGTTGCTACCCAAAATATTATCCAAAGATAATATTGCTGGAATGGTCGAGTAACAAACAAATTGCGAGAGCACGCCCGTGGGAATGTAAATAACACAAGATTTGCCGGGGTTGTTAGTCCCGGGCTTGAATGCTTCGCGAGATATTAATAATACGAATACGTTGGAGTACAAATATTAATGTAAGAGTATGATTACAATGAGTATAAAAGACCCTAGTTATCTAACTCTTGAGTGCTGGTGATTGCCGGAAGAACTAGAATTGCTCTGAGTTCTTATTCTCGTTTCTGCCGACTCTCTTTGGAAAGATGTCCGAAGCTTATAGCTTTACCATAGAGGAATAAGAAGCGAGAAAGCAGACCGAGTGCAGACCCCTTTCCAAGTGCAGGATGCCTACTATTTATAGGAGCTGGGATGTCTTAATCCTGATGGGCGATCGCCTTTCCTGTATTTTAATAAGGGGGCGACTGTCTTTTAGCACATCGGTTGGTTGCCTTAAAGTCCGCGGCTGCTGCTGGCAGTCGCTGTCTCGGGAGGTCCCACATTGCGCCTTTCGGCGGGTCTGTCGGTAGGTGAGAAGATGGTGACAGGCTGGGGTCAAAGGGCCTTATCCTGCGGCGCCTTTTCCGGATCTGCATGTGGGTCTCTATTCCGAGTTTCGGCCTTCGCCGACTTGGCGGATGCTGGCATTATACGGGGCATGAGGCGGTCGTCCTTTGCTGGGTACCAGAGTCGATCGCCAGGTGCCAAGAGACGATCGCCTTAGATGTCGATCGCTCGGCACTTGGACTTGATCTGGAATCTCCGTTCTATAGATGCACCGTGGTTCATTTGACTCGAGTTCGGTCGCCTGGTCTTTGTGCTGATCATCTATTGAGGTGTACAAATCTCGACACAACACCCCGGAACGGATCCCACAAGGCTGAAGGAAATTTTTGCAAACATTTACAATTGCCCAAGAGGCTAACGACGGCACTATCTTTTAAAAACATTCGAAGACTTAATAAAATTCGATTATCAAAACCATCATAAAATCTTATTTGAAACCATAAGGTTTGAAATACCAAAAACTCAATAGTTTAAAAACATACGTTAAGCTATCGCTTACACGTACCAACAAAATAGTTTAGAAAATGATTGCCAAAGTAACCTAAGCTACCAGATACCAATAGGCCATTTAAAAATACTCACGCAGCGGAATACAACAACTGATCAGGAAACTCAATACATAAATATATGCCCTAGCCAGTATCCTCCGGGAAACTCATCTCTTCACGATCGCTATAAGCTTGATATCCAAAGAACCTAAAAAGAAAGCCCACGACGGGGTCAGCCATAATATCCAACAATGATAACCATCACATCACGTCAATAATTACATACCAATGAGAATACTAAGTAAGAATACGACCAATGTAATCTTACCGCTATAACTTTACGAAAATCCATGATTCGTATCCTTAACAACACAATAAACCCATACCCAAATATTTGTACTGTATTTCAGACAATACTCGAAATTCTCAAAACATCATCATAACTCACTGTTACGAAATCTACTAATTCGGTCCAATTCAATCCATCGAATATCATTATCGAATCTCAACACGAAAACTGATTGTCTATCAAAGACATACCAAGGGAAATACGGAACATACCCCAGGATATGCAATGCCACGACGAATCACGTTAATCTAATCCGAGATTAGATCATTACAACATATGGACATGGTCCTAACACAAGACCAACAAATGCATACTCATATGACAACGTCAATATGATCACAACAATAACGACAATGTATACTTATGGCAAACCCATAATATACATATGCACAACAACAATACATGGCAACCCAATGATCCAGCGTTCACTGTCTAGATCCCCCGATGATCCCGTCCGACCAACCCGAGGTGGAAAACCCTTCCGATGATCCAGCGCACGCTAGCATAGATCCCCCGATGATCCCTTCGGACCAACACGAGGTGGACATATGACAACAATGCACAAGTGCACAAAACAACAGTACACAATACACGACAACAACAATGCACAAATGCATGACAACAACGATACACGAATGTATCACGACATGATCGACACAAATGATAAAAATGATTAGAGTACTTGCCCCGAGTCCTTCGAGAGCGATCTCAATGTCTAAACCATCACGAACCATTATCCTCAATACTCGACGGTCCAAAGTATTGCGGATTGCAGATAATTCATATCTTCGTCTTTATCACAATATATCCTCGATATATAAGTATACCAATAACAAAAGTAAATCATGTACATTATGATTTAGATTCCCAAAACTCGAATACGATTTATAATCCCAAATCTCCTGTGATTGCGATTATAAACATTGATATACGAATTATAAACGAATGAAACGAAAACCATTCATTAAATATTATAAACTGAGCAAGTAATAACTTACCTCGATACCGATACAACGATGAGGTAGCTGTTACCAAAGCCATTGTCGTCATCTACAAGTTCCTCGGTCATGACCAAAGCAATTCACGAACATCCTCGAACTCGACCGCAACACACGGTTATAATCACCGATCAATATTCTCAACCTATTACAGTAATTCGATAAACAACAAGTTCGATAACAATCAACAATCGATAAAACCAATTCACAAACCCAACGGCTCAACAATATCTCGGTTAACCACAAGTCTGATCAAACCAACTTAAACGATCACAAATTTATAACCGAAACAGAATATACTACCCTGCCTGTTGACTTAGCGCACATTAATCACTTAACGTAGCGTGCGCTAAGTCGCTCCCGTTAGCGTGCGCTAGCTATTAACACTAGTGTGCGCTAATAACATGCAGTTGCATGCATTTCAGATACCGATCAACATATTGCGATTTATCAAGAACACTAAGTGATTTTAAACCATGTTCATAGCTATCAAAACAATGAAATCTGATATCCTTTAACATGCAGGTAATCATCCAACTCTTAATCCAATTCATATATTCACATATCATCTTCTTCCTCAAATATCAACATCATGAACACCAAGAATCCTAACAACACTTCCCTAACCTCACATTACAGATATTTATCATCAGTAATGACATCAACATCCGCAAAGGAGAAAGAGGATTAACCGACTTATCTCAAGAAAATGAACTACATAATTCAAATCACACGAGTCATATTAATATCATCATACTCCGGTAATCCATCTCATAATCATGCATGACAACTTGTTTATATCATAATCATAAACTTAAGAACATCAATCTTCAATCCAAAATGAAATCAAAAGGTGAAGAGTGATTACCTTGTATAGACGAACCGTGAAGGAGAACAATCAACTTAATTCCAAGAATCGTCAATAACTTCAAGAACAAGACTTTAATCCATGTTTCTCAGCTTAATCTTGTTAAAGATCATCATCTCTCAGTGTTTGGAACCTCAAACTTCTCTCTAAAAACTCTCTCTCTCAAAATAAAGGAAGGAATGGCCGAATGAACATAATTCACATCTGCAATCATATATATACTGACTGTCATTAGCGTGCGCTACTTTTTCCTTAGTAGCGTGCGCTATCGCAATCCAGAGGCTACTGCTTTGCTTCGCACATCTGCTTACATACGTAATGTGCATGCAACAATGTACGTAAATTACACTGTCCAGTGCACGTAATTTCTTGGACCTTAGCGTGCGCTAATCGTAGTTGACTTGCTACAGTCAGCACCTACCCCCGTGTCCCCACGTGCCGAAAGCACTGATGAGGATAAGATTCCTTTTTGTCCGATCTGCAGTTAGCGTGCGCTAGTCCTTAGGTTTTAGCATGCGTTAGTACTACATTACAACATCCGTTGACTCGTCGGCACATGCGCCGAAAGTGGTCGGGTCCACACGTAGATTCCCCCTGAGCTGTTCTGCACTAGCGTACGCTAACCTATGCCCGTAGCGTGCGCTATACCTGCACGATAGCGTGCGCTATACATAAGTATTAGCGTGCGCTAACAAGGCTATATTTAGCCATTTTCAGCTACTCTTGTACAACGTCTCGACGTGCAGAATACGAACATACGGCATACTGAATACATATACATCTTCCTACAACATTCTCATACGATAGGCCCGACACAATGTCTTCCAATACAACTGTCAACCAAGTGCAGCAATAATACTAATACAGATGTCTTAGTCCTTCATTTATTTTATCCATACTATACAGATTCCACGCTGTACAACATAACTCGGATAAAATATTATTAAACCACAGTAAATTACATACTACACCACTTAAAATAAGTTTCATCCTCGAAACTTGCAATCCGTCATAGAAAAACCAACAAACCGTTCAACCAAAATATTCCGAAACCATCACAACAACGATCAATCATCATCATTAACGAATAACCAAAACAGTACACTTACATATGCGCCAAGTCGACGATCTCCTTAGGTACTAGCAAGTGACTTCACTGTAAAGCCTCAATACGCTTACAATAACAATTCTATGAGTCCCAACCAAATATATCATCGTCGGATGAAATAATCTATCCGTGTCAAATACTGTCTGCCTGATTACGCAATCAAATCCCAATCTGCTAAAAACCAATAGTGCACGATACATCTATGAAACAACTGCCCAACACTATGGCAACAAATTCCGAAACATCGACACAAAATCTGAATGCTCAGATGATCACCAGCAATGATCAACCTATAAATTAATCGAGAATATCATGGACATGATAAACTCTAATACGACCAATCCAAAGGTCAAAACGCAGCCGAGAATACCATCAACATGATAAAATCCAATATAACCAACGAACGATCAACGAAAATAAAGAATACCCTCACACGGTAAACTTTAACACGATCAACACAGAACCACAGAAATAGATATACGAAAGAATAACATTCTCAAAACGACACACCAATCACATACAGTGTATCTCAATAAATATACCCGACTGATGAACATATCGCTCGGCATACGAACAACCAATCACAAAACCGACGAACATATCCAATCATACATGGAGTGGGAACGACCACTCAATATCCAAAACAACCAGCATGGGGTCACCATCCCCAAATCTACACTTACAAAGAAATTATTTAAAAATCATTATGGTAAAATCGCGCTACTACCATACCAATGGAATCACATAGCACATACGTCCCAGTTTCACAAAACCCGAAGTTCCAAAATTACATCATGTGCATGAATTCTACATCACGCAGCATATTCTTCTTATCCGATCAATCAACCGATCATCCCTAGATAACCAACTACCATACTAAAGTTCGAATCTTTATTCATATTTCCATACTGATGTCTCATCTAGTTTGTGAGTCACACTCATAACTTCATCATGATATGCACTATGTACTAAATGCGTATGTATATCAGTCACATTTTTAAAACCAGTTTTAAATCACATTGTCTTGTCAAATTTTCGAAAGTTCATTCAAAATTTCAATGCTCAAAACATAAGTTTTGGTAAGACCACAAAATCAATTTTCAAAAAAATTAAATCGGCTCGCTGGTGCCAAATATTCGATAACAGTTTCCTTCGAATACACACGATTTCGAAGTTTTTAAAATGAGAACTATGCAAATGATTGACCATATCCCTACTCCAGTATACCAATTCGGTTCATCACTAATATCCACTGATATTCCATCGGAAAACCACACGATAGAGTTCCAAAATCTCAGTATATAAATTCCGACCAAAAACTCCTATTTCACATATGACTTGCAACGTCAACCATTAACCCATCCTGGATCACCTCAAATATGTTATGACAAAACATTGAAACAAATCAACACAGCGAAAGACTTCCCAAGAAGTTTCATTTGAACAAGTAAGCCAAAACCCTGAAAGACAGGAACGAAATAGATAAACGATTGATGAAGTGTTTTACAATTCTCGGGAGTTTTAGAAAATATGAAAAAGCCTTTTGAAACATTAGGGTCTCAGCGCATATCTCGTTCCATATTACAGGAAGTATAAAAAGTAGAAAAACCCTTTTTCGGACCCCAAATCATGAGTTATAAAACTATTTCAAAGTCGATTGGGTCTCGGCCCAAATATCATTTTCGATAAAACATCCGGAAAACATTCATTTTGAAAAGTATCATCTTCAAATGCTCAAAAACAGTTCATATATCTCAAAAATGAACTAACATGACTAGATGTTCTCCTCAACCATCCTCAACAATTCTCCCAAATGCACAACTCTGTTCCGAAATCTAATCGGCATATCGGCTTAGAATGGCAATAAATCTCAATGCAATTCAAAAATCCAAATACTTATAGATCGTGAAGCCAACGATTCCCTGTGATACTGACACATGTCTCAACTCTAGAAAATACTCAACACAGATATTTTCAAAACACACATTTTGCAAACTCAGTTCAACTCGAGAACACAACACATCTCTATCCGAAGAAAAACGTTAATACCATTTGGAAAGTTACAACAATCCCAGTACCACACTGGTAAATCACATAATGCACAAGCTCGAGTGAACAACAAAACCCAGGGCTCTAATATTCGTCAATCGACAACTCGAATGACGCGACAAAAACACGACCCAACTCGAACCGACTGCCTAGGTTTTCTCAACCTAAGCTCCGATACCATATTCTGTAGCACCCTTAGAGTCATTCGGGAATATTACAGTGCCGTGGGCCCCGGAACGGAACCCACAAGGCTGAAGGAAATTTTTGCAAACATTTACAAATGCCCAAGAGGCTAACGACGATACTATCTTTTCAAAACATTCGAAGACTTAATAAAATTCGTTTATCAAAACCGTCGTAAAATATCATTTGAAACCACAAGGTTCGAAATACCAAAAACTCAACAGTTTAAAAACATACGTTAAGCTATTGCTTACATGTACCGACAAAATAGTTTAGAAAATGATTGCCAAAGTAACCTAAGATACCAATAGGCCATTTAGAAATACTCACACAGCGGAATACAACAACTGATCAGGAAACTCAACACACAAATATATGCCCTAGCCAGTATCCTCCGGGAAGCTCATCTCTTCACGATCGCTACAATCTTGATATCCAAAGAACCTAAAAAGAAAGCCCACGACGGGGTCATCCATAATATCCAACAATGATAACCATCACATCACGTCAATAATTACATACCAATGCGAATACTAAGTAAGAATACGACCAATGTAATCTTACCGCCAAAACTTTACGAAAATCCACGATTCGGATCCTTAACAACACAATAAACCCATACCCAAATATTTGTATTGTATTTCAGACAATACTCAAATTTCTCAAAACATCATCATAACTCACTGTTACGAAATCTACTAATTCGGTCCAATTCAATCCATCGGATATCATTATCGAATCTCAACACGAAAACCAATTGTCCGTCAAAGACATACCAAGGGAAATACGGAACATACCCCAGGATATGCAATGCCACGACGAATCACGTCAATCTAATACGAGATTAGATCATTACACATACGGACATGGTCCTAACACAAGACCTACAAATGCATACTCATATGACAACGTCAATATGAGCACAACAATAACGACAATGTATACTTATGGCAAACCCATAATATACATATGCACAACAACAATACATGGCAACCCGATGATCCAGCGTGCACTGCCTAGATCCCCCGATGATCCCGTCAGACCAACCCGAGGTGGAAAACTCACCCGATGATCCAGCGCACGCTAGCATAGATCCCCTGTTGATCCTTTCGGACCAACATGAGGTGGATATATGACAACAATGCACAACTGCCCAAAACAACAGTACACAATACACGACAACAACAATGCACAAATGCATGACAACAACGATACATGAATGTATCACGACATGATCGACACAAATGATAAAAATGATTAGAGTACTTGCCCCAAGTCCTTCGAGAGTGATATCAATGTCTAAACCATCACGAACCATTATCCTCAATACTCGACGGTCCAAAGTATCGCGGATTGCAGATAATTCATATCTTCGTATTTATCACAATATATCCTTGATATACAAGTATACCAATAACAAAAGTAAATCATGTACATTATGATTTAGATTCCCAAAACTCGAATACGGTTTATAATCCCAAATCTCCTGTGATTACGATTATAAACATTGCTATACGAATTATAAACGAATGAAACGGAAACTATTCATTAAATATTATAAATTGAGCAAGTAATAACTTACCTCGATACCGAGAAAACGACGAGGAAGCTATTACCAAATCCATTGCCGTCATCTACAAGTTCCTCAGTCCTGACCAAAGCAATTCACGAACATCCTCGAACACGACCGCAACACACGGTTATTATCACCGATCAATATTCTCAACCTATTACAGTAATTCGATAAACAACAAGTTCGATAACAATCAACAATCGATAAAACCAATTCACAAACCCAATGGCTCAAAAATCTCTCGGTTAACCACAAGTCTGATCAAACCAACTTAAATGATCACGAATTCATAACCGAAACAGAATATACTACCCTGCCTGTTGACTTACCGCACATTAATCACTTAATGTAGCGTGTGCTAAGTCGCTCCCGTTAGCGTGCGCTAGCCATTAACACTAGCGTGCGCTAATGACATGCAGTTACATGCATTTCAGATACTGGTCAACATATTGCGATTTATCAAGAACACTTAGTGATTCTAAACCATGTTCATAGCTATCAAAACAATGAAATCTGATATCCTTTAACATGTAGGTAATCATCCAACTCTTAATCCAATTCATATATTCACATATCATCTTCTTCCTCAAATATCAACATCATGAACACCAAGAATCCTAACAACACTTCCCTAACCTCACATTACAGAGATTAATCATCAGCAATGACATCAACATCCGCAAAGGAAAAGGAGGATTAACCAACTTATCTCAAGAAAACGAACTACATAATTCAGATCACACGAATCATATTAATATCATCATACTACGGTAATCCATCTCATAATCATGCTTGTCAACTTGTTTATATGATAATCATTAACACAAGAACATCAATCTTCAATCCAAAATGAAATCCAAAGGTGAATAGTGATTACCTTGTATAGACGAACCATGAAGGAGAACAATCAACTTCATTCCAAGAATCATCAATAACTTCAAGAACAAGACTTTAATCCATGTTCCTCAGCTTAATCTTGTTAAAGATCATCATCTCTCAGTGTTTGGAACCTCAAACTTCTCTCTAAAATGTAACACCCCCGAGTTATTCAGGGTATATTACAGCGCCGTGAGCCCCTCCGTGGGACCCACAAGGCTAATCATACGCGGAACTATAAAACTTGACCGGGAAGGTCCAAATATAACGAAATGAAGGACAATACAAATGGTATTCAAACCATATCCAATGTTTCCAAATACATCCCAACACAAAATCAATACATCGGCAACACAGGCCGGATCATCGAGGAAACTGAAAAACAATACTCGAGTATTCAATAACCATTACCGTACAACAACACTGAATGGAGGAACACAAAACATAACCGGAGACAAGACACAGTATCACGCTTGCCCATCATCTTCATGCCGACCCGATACCTGCTTGTCCGCTCTCCTGGAACCTGAAATACATAAAAGTATTTCTCCCATAAAGGGGTTAGCCATCGGATAGCTAGTGCAAGTATATCGAATATGAAATACAATACTCCTCAACAATAAAGTAAAGCTAACCGTCAATTCATCAATTCAAGACTAGTATTCCGGAATAACTAAATCTCATAGCATCA
This sequence comes from Orobanche coerulescens, assembly GCA_033398695.1. NCBI lineage: Eukaryota > Viridiplantae > Streptophyta > Magnoliopsida > Lamiales > Orobanchaceae > Orobanche > Orobanche coerulescens. Next base: position 126,787,054 of record CM065813.1, on the reverse strand, counting down.
CATCAATACAAACATGATCAACCGTGGAACCGCACCAGAGGCTACGGAACCATCAGAGGACTCGTCGGTCCATCCCAGAGTGGTTAACTCATATTATCCGTGAAGGCTACGAAACCCTCAGAGGACCCGTCGGCCCATCTCAAAGTCGAGAACGTATAATCATAAATATATACTTGCCTTTGAGACATCGAGAAATCGAACAGAAATGAGTATGAGTTAAGTAGGTCCAGGAACGCAATTCCGGTACCTAAACGATTCGTAAGGGGTATGATAATCAATAATCTATACTCATATTTTACGAAGAAACTCCTGAAACCAGTCTACGATTCACGAAAATACAAGGGTAAACAACTAGAGGTTGGAAAATCACCCAAACCCTCACAATTCCGAACACGGCACAAACCAATCCATAAAATCGTAGGAAAAGCATGTATACGGGGTAGATATATCATAATCTCGAGATTCTCAAGCTTTAAACCGGATAAATCAAACGAATCTAAGAAAAACCCCAAAATTCCCAAAAATAGGGTTCTAAGGATTTTTACCTTGATTTGGAAGATGGAATGGATTAGATGTTGTGAAATCTTTGTTCTCCAACCAAAGATGTTGTTATCTGAAGAAAGATCGCTTCCAAACTCCCCGAATTGCCCAAACCCGCTGCTCCCGATCAGAAATGCGAGAAGAATGAGAAAAATGACGAAATGGAAGTCAATTGTCTAATATATACTCGCCCAGTCTAGCGCACGCTACTCCTATAATATTAGCGTGCGCTAGCGGGGTCACCGGGTAGTCCAGTGGCTTCTGTCGGTCCCGTTAGCATGTGCTAATCGCCTTCCTTTAGCGTGCGCTAGCCGAAAATGGTGTTCAGGACTTGGAGTCCAGAACCTACTGTCCTCTGCCCTGCTTGAGTCTTAGCGTACGCTACCACTATGGCTTAGAGTGCGCTACGCAACCCATATAGCGTGCGCTAGCCGAAGCCTACCGTACGTTACCTGATAGTCCAGAAAACCTGACAACTTCACTGCCTTTGCCAACCCAGCCCGTTAGCGTGCGCTACGGAAGTATTAGCGCGCGCTACTAACCATGAATAGCATGCGCTAGCTAACTCCTAGCGTGCATTAATTGATAGTCCAGAGAGAAGAATAAGTTACTGGTTCCAACCTGACTGGTCCCTTAGCGCGCGCTACGGCTCAAAGCTAGCATGCGCTACTCAAGGAGAATTAGCGTGCGTTAGCCTAGGCCTAGCGTGCATTATTTCTCTGACGCATAACACTTCCGCAAGGTCTAAACAACATAATCGTGATCCAAACAAGGTACGAAACTCTATAACAATATCGACAACATCACAAAGAGTTTACAGAGCGACAAAATAGGAAGAACGGCAAAGTCAAACAGTCAATAAAAAGTACGGGTATTACATTCTCCCCCTCTAAAAAGAAGTTTTGTCCCGAAACTTAAGAAATAAAAAGTTCAGGGTACTCCGACCGCATCTTCTCTTCCATTTCCCAAGTCGCCTCCTCGACTCCATGTCTCGACCATTGCACTTTAACCACTGGAATGGTCTTATGTCGAAGTTGTTTCTCATGACGCTCAAGGATCTTCACGGGTCTCTCCGGAAAGGTAATATCCTCGGCTACGTCAATCTCACTATAGTCGATAACATGGCTTGGATCCGGCACGTATTTTCTCAACTGATACACATGAAAAACACTACGGACGTGACTCAAAGCTGGAGGCAACGCCAAGCGATAAGCTAAATCTCCAACCCTGTCCAAAATCTCGAAAGGCCCGATATACCTCGGACTAAGTTTCCTCTTTTTCCCAAAGCGGAAAACCCCTATGGTCGGCGACACCTTGAGTAAGACATGATCCCCTACTTCGAGTATCAGCATAAGATTTCTGACGGCTCTGGGCATTCAGCAACCGGTCCCGGATGATAGAAATCTTTTCCTTAGTTTCCATCAACATGTCCGGTTCCGTTCTGATTAGCTCCGAATCTTCGTCGCAACATAATGGCGACCTACACCGCCTACCATAAAGTGCCTCGAATGGTGCTATTTTGATAGACGCATGCCAACTATTATTGTAGGCAAACTCGATCAATGGCAAGTGAAGGTCCCAATCATTACTCCAATCTAGGGCACAAGCCCGCAACATGTCCCCCGATGTCTGAATCGTCCTCTCCGTCTGACCGTCTGACTGAGGGTGAAAGGACGTGATCAATCTCAACTCAGTACCCAAAGCCTCATGAACGGCCTGCCAAAAATGCGATACGAAACGACCGTCTCGATTAGAAACAATGGTCTTGGGGGCACCGTGCAATCTTACGATCTCATCTATAAAGGTTCGAGCCAACCTCTCCAGTCCCCAAGTATCCTTAATACCCAAGAAGTGTGCAAACTTGGTCAACCGGTCGACGATTACCCAAATCATATTCATTCCGGCCCTAGTTCTTGGCATGCCAGTGATAAAGTCCATAGAAATGTCTTCCTACTTCCACTCGGGAATGGGAAGCGGCTTCAACAACCCCGCTGGTCGTTGATGTTCGATCTTGACTTGCTGACACGTCAAGCACCGCAATACAAATTCCATGACATCCTTCTTGCTATTCCACCAAAAATTGTGCTTCAAGTCTTTGTACATCTTACTCGTTCCGGAGTGGATTGAGTAAGGTGTAGCATGAGCTTCTCGGAGAATTCTCTGCCTCAACTCTCGATCATTCGGAACACAAAGCCTGTCTTGAAATCTCAAGATACTATCCTCATGAACCATAAAGCAAGGAGCTTTTCCTTTAATTACATCTTCCTTCAGTTGAGATATCATCGGGTCACTCCACTGTTTCCCTTTGATGTCGTCAACCAAGGACGAAGTAATTTCGAGAGTACACAATTGTCCTTGTACTCGTTGAAGCCAAACTTATATTCCTTGCTCGATTAAATCCTTCCGAATCTTTGTTTGAGAAGTAAGAACCTCGAGCATCTGGAGAGATGCCGATTTGCGGCTCAAAGCATCCGCGACAACATTGGCTTTACCCGGGTGGTAAAGAATTTCTAAATCGTAATTCTTTAACAACTCTAACCAACGTCTCTGTCTCATTTCAGCTCTTTCTGACTGAAAATATACTTCAGGCTCTTGTGATCAGTATAAATCCGACACGGAGAACCATACAAATAATGCTGCCAAATCTTGAGTGTGAAGAAAATTGCGGCCAACTCCAAATCGTGAGTAGGATAATTCATCTCGTACAGCTTCAGTTGTCATGACGCAAAAGCTAAGTTCTTATCATGCTGCATAAGCACACAACCAAGACCTTGACCCGAAGCGTCACTATAAACCGCAAAGCCCTCACTACCATGTGGTAAGGTTAAGATCGGCGCTGAAGTCAAACGTCTCTTCAGCTCATCGAAGCTCTGTTGTCTCTCATCCGCCCAAACAAACTTTTCCGTCTTCTGGAGTAATTTTGTAAGCGGCCGAGCGAGTTTCGAGAACCCCTCCACAAACCGACGGTAATACCCAGCAAGGCCCAAAAAGCTACGAATTTCCTTAAATTTTTAGGCGGTGCCCAATCTAGCACTGCCTCAATCTTCTGCGGGTCTACACGAACCCCTTCGGCCGAAATCACATGGCCGAGAAACATAACTTCTTCCAACCAGAATTCACATTTCGAGAATTTTGCATGGAGGTGCTCGGTCCTCAAAATATCTAGTACCAAACGCAGGTGTCGGGCATGTTCCTCTTTATCTCGATAATAGATCAAAATGTCGTCAATAAAGATGACTACACACCTGTCGAGGTACTCAATGAAAATCTTATTCATTAACTGCATGAATACTGCCGGTGCATTAGTCAAACCAAAAGGCATAACTACAAATTCATAATGCCCATATCTCGTCTGAAATGTAGTCTTAGGAACTTCGGACTCTTTCACCCTGAGTTGATCGTACCCTGATCTCAAATCAATTTTCGAGAAAACTGCAGCCCCCTGCAACTGATCAAATAAATCGTCTATACGAGGCAAAGGATATTTGTTCTTGATGGTCACTTTGTTCAGCTCACGGTAGTCGATGCACAAACATAGTGAACCATCCTTCTTTCTCACAAAAAGAACAGGCACGCCCCAAGGCGAAGCACTTGGTCTGATGTAGCCTTTCTCCAGATGTTCTCCGAACTGATTCTTTAATTCTTGCATCTCGGAAGGTGCCATCCGATAAGGCGTCTTAGAAATCGGGGCCGCATCAGCCTCTAAATCCACAGAAAATTCTATTTCTCGATCTGGTGGTAATCCCGGGAGGTTGTCCGGAAAAACATCAGGATACTCATTAACAACTGGGATCGAAGAGAATTCGACTTCGTTCCCTTCCGCCTTCAAGGCATAACACCAATAGCCCGTACAACCTTTATTCAAATGTTTTACGGCCTTCATGGCACTGATAAGCAACTTGGATTGGCCCAACTTACGTCCCAAAAATGAGTACTCGGATCCGTCTTTAGTCATCATGGTGATAACCTTAGTAAGATAATTCATAATTGCTTGGTGACGATCAAGCCAATCCTCGCCGAGGATCACATCCTCGCCTTCCATATCAACTACAATCAGATTCGATACCCAATCCATACCGGATATAATCACCGTAAAACCTTTAATCTCCCGGTTCCCCACAATTCTATCCCCGCTAGGTAGTTTCACAATGAAGGGATCACAAGCAGTCATATAAGTTATATTCAAGCTGCGTACACACTCCAAGGAAATGAAAGAATGGGTAGCACCCGTATTAAAAAGTACACGAACTGGATGAGATAAAATATGAATGGTACCTGAGGCCACCGCTGCATCGGGTTCGTCTGTTCGATGCATCTCATACACTCGTGGTTGTACCGAACCGACGCTAGAGTTTCCCCCTCCAGCATTCTGACCTAGTCCCCGGCCCCTGCCGTAATTCTGTTGAGACTGACCAAAAGATTGCCGCTGATTCACGCCTTGATCAAGTGGCACTGGGGCAGAAGCCCGAGTGTCCAAATTCTGATATGGTTCGGAACAATAAGCCGCCCTATGTCCCATCTGTCCGCAAGTGTGACACTTCAATGGTGGGAAATTGCATTCCAATTAACGTGGCCTGGACGACCACAATTATAGCAAGTCACCGTGCGAGTTGTGGTGCCCGGTGCAAAACGAAAACCCCTCTTTCCTTAAGTAGAACGTGACGACTGTCCGACGGAACAGTTAGTCATCTGTGACATCTGGAAGTTGCCACTCTTAGAGCCGCGATCTTTTGCTTCTTCGATTCTTCAGTGGTATCGTTGTCGGGGCTTAAAATGTCATGGGCTAAAGCTCTGTCTTGATATTCCTTCAACGTGGTACAAGCAAATCCGGACATGTACCGCTGTAAGTCCATATTCATCCGCATATCAAAGTAACAGATCTTATCACGCTCGTTTCGAACTTGATCCTTCACGTGGATCAATTGTTGGTTGTACTCCACGATCGCCTGCGAAACGGGAATATTTTGCGGTTTAGCCTCGAAAAAGGCTCGAATTCGGCCTTCTCGCACCGACCAAGAACAAAACTTGGCCTCTAAAAGTTCTTTAAACTCATCCCACGTAGCAACACGGTCTTGTGGCTTGATGACTTTCCACCACGTAGCAGCCTCCTTGGTGAGGAAATACTGAGCAATCGGTACTTTCCTCGCTTCGGGACAATCAACTGCTTCAAAAATTTTCTCCAATTCCGCTAGCTAATCTTCCCAACCTAACGGGTCTGTGGCACCGCCAAACTGTGGAGGGTGCATACGGATTACATTCTGAAGCAAGGCATCCACGTTCGGGTTCGGATTATTCAGCTGAACGGTTTGGGCTAAAATGGTCATCTAGTTAGCTAATTGTCGGTCCCGTTAGCGTGCGCTAATCGCCTTGCTTTAGCGTGCGCTAGCCGAAAATTGTGTTCAGGACTTGGAGTCCAGAACCTACTGTCCTCTGCCCTGCTCGAGTCTTAGCGTACGTTACCGCTATGGCTTAGCGTGCGCTACACAGACCATATAGCGTGCGCTAGCCGAAGCCTAGCGTACGTTACCTGATAGTCCAGAAAACCTGACAACTTCACTGCCTCTGCCGACCCAGCCCGTTAGCATGCGCTACGGAAATATTAGCGCGCGCTACTAACCATGAATACCGTGCGCTAATTACTAGTCCAGAGAGCAGAATAAGTTACTGGTTCTGACCTGACTGGTCCCTTAGTGCGTGCTACGTCTCAAAGCTAGCGTGCGCTACTCAGGGAGAATTAGCGTGCGTTAGCCTAGGCCTAACGTGCGTTATTTCTCTGACCCATAACACTTCTGCAAGGTCTAAACAACATAATCGTGATCCAAACAAGGTACGAAACTCTATAACAATATCGACAATATCACAAAGAGTTTACATAGCGACAAAATAGGAAGAACGGCAAAGTCAAACAATCAATAAAAAGTACGGGTATTACATAAAAACTCTCTCTCAAAATAAAGGAAGGAATGGCCGAATGAACATAATTCACATCTGCAATCATATATATACTGACTGTCATTAGCGTGCGCTACTTTTTCCTTAGTAGCGTGCGCTATCGCAGTCCAGAGGCTACTGCTTTGCTTCGCACATCGGCTTACGTACGTAATGTGCATGCAATAACATACGTAAATTACACTGTCTAGCGCACACAATTTCTTGGACCTTAGCGTGCACGAATCGTAGTTGACTTGCTACAGTCAACACCTACCCCCGTGTCCCCATATGCCGAAAGCACTGATGAGGATAAGATTCCTTTTTGTCTGATCCGCAGTTAGCGTGCGCTAGTCCTTAGGTTTTAGCGTGCGTTAGTACTACATTACAACATCCGTTGACTCATCGGCACATGCGCCGAAAGTGGTCGGGTCCACATATAGATTCCCCCTGAGCTGTTCTGCACTAGCGTACGCTAACCTATGCCCGTAGCGTGCGCTATACCTGCACGATAGCGTGCGCTATACATAAGTATTAGCGTGCGCTAACAAGGCTATATTTAGCCATTTTCAGCTACTCTTGTCCAACGTCTCGACATGCAGAATACGAACATATACTGAATACATATACATCTTCCAACAACATTCTCATACGATAGGCCCGACACACAATGTCTTCTAATACAACTGTCAACCAAGTGCGGTAATAATACTAATACAGATGTCTTAGTCCTTCATTTATTTTATCCATACTGTACAGATTCCACGCTGTACAACATAACTCAGATAAAATAATATTAAACCACGGTAGTAGAAATTCCAGATATTACAAAACCCATCTGATATTTGGGCTAAAAGCTGTCTGATCTGGGACCTGTCTGATCTGACCTGTCTGATATGGGACCTGTCTGATCTGGGACTCCGTCCGATCCGACCCGACCGATCCGGCCTCGTCTCGATCTTGAACCCGTCTCGATCCGGAACTCCGTCTGACCGAAACTCCGTCTCGATCCGATATTTGGTCTCGTCTGAAATGAAGCAGGTTGAGAACTTAGCTTCTGGAATATGACTCTTCACACTCCATACGGTAACGTCCGAATTAAATGAGAATTATGGAGTTTTAATTTGTTGTAACTCCCCACCTTATGGAGATTTAATTTGTTGTAACTCTTGAGCTGGACGATTAAAGAGAATTAATGGCACTTTAATTTGTTGTAACTCCCCACATTATGGAGTGGAATTGGACCCTATAAAAGGGAGTCTTATGCATTTCATTTCATACAATCAGAACATAGAAAAAATACAAGCATACCACATATTGCAGCATATTTCCCTCTTGTTTCGTGCCCAGTTTCCAGCACTTGAATGTTCGCCGGAGTTCTGAGTTTTGGAGAGCACCTAACTCAGAAACATATAGCAGTTGTATCTTGGGGACATATTGCCTGAGCCGTCTGCTCTTATACGGGGGCAAAATTGTCTTACGGAAAGAGTTATCTCGCCTCTGCTAAAGTTGTAATTTTTAATTCAGCTCTTTAATTTATTTAGATTGTAATAGGTTGCCTTTCTTTGTAATTTTTATTGTAATTACATTGTTGGAAATTCACAGAGGAACCAACAATCGTAAGGCAATATTTTTTTTATATTCTTGTAATTTCCAATGGCGACCGATGCTGATGCTTCCGTCGCCGCTGCTACTGCTACTGCCGCTGCCAAAGCTGCTGCACCTACCATTGTAGTTCAGGCTAAGAAACCCGAGAAATTTTCGGGTGTTGATTTTAAGAGATTGCAGCAAAAGATGTTGTTTTATCTCACTACCCTTGGGCTTGCTGTTTACATCAAGGATGATCCTCTTGTGGTCAGTGAGACGGAAACTTATCGTACGAAGCATTTTGCTTATGATCAATGGTTTAATGGCGACTTTATGTACAGTAATACAATATTGAATGGGCTGATTGATTCTCAGTACAACGTGTACAGTCAAATCAAGACTTCCAAAGAGCTCTGGAATTCTTTGGAGAAAAAGTATAAAACCGATGATGCTGGTGCCGAGAAATTTGTGATCGGACGCTACCTGGATTTTCAGATGATGGACTACAAAACCGTTATCAAACAAGTCCAACAATTTCAATTGATTGTGCATGAAATCAATGCTGAAGGAATGATACTTCCTGAACCATTTGTTGTGGGAACAGTAATTGAGAAGTTGCCTCCTAGTTGGAAGGACTTCAAAAATTACCTGAAACACAAACGAAAGGAAATGAGCTTAGAGGATTTGGTTGTTAGACTCAGAATTGAGGAAGACAACCGAAAATTTGATTCTAAGTTCAAGAGAGGCCCTATGGAGGCCAAAGTAAATTTGCTTGAACATGGGTCCTCTAGCAAAAAGAGGAAACTGAACCATGTTCAGGATAAAGGGAAAAAGCCGTTTAAGGCAAAGAAATTCACTGGAAATTGCCACAACTGTGGTAAACCAAACCATAAGGCAAAAGACTGTGGCTTGCCAATAAGTTCAACTGGTCAGCGAAACAAAGACAAACGAGTCGCCAATGTGGTTGAACATGGCGATGTTGACATGCCAGATCTGGAGCTGTCAGCTATGGTTGAGGAGCTGGATGAGAAGGTCTCAGCCATGGTGATTCAAACCAATATGGTGAAGAATCACCGCGCCCGGTACGTTGATACTGGGGCTACTCGTCATGTTTGTTCTGAAAAAGATATGTTCTCTTCCTACACTGTTACTGATGGTAGGAAATTGCATATGGCAAACTCTGCTTCTTCTGTGATTGCCGGTGTGGGGAACGTGGTCTTAAAGCTGACCTCTGGAAATGAGCTCCTTCTTAAGGATGTGCTGCATGTCCCAGACGTCCGAAGAAATTTAGTTTCAGGCTCTTTACTAGTTAGTCATGGGTTTAGACTAGTTTTTTAGTCTGAAAAATTTATTATGAGCAAGTTTGGAATGTTCCTTGGTCGAGGTTATCTTGACAGGGGATTATTCAAAATGTATGTGATGCTTGTAAGCCGTGAAGGCAAGAACAAAAATAATAATAATAATGCTCCTTCTTCTGTTTACTTGCTCGAGTGTTCAGTTTTATGGCATTCTAGATTGGGACATGTTGGTCTAAAATCAATTAAAAGACTAATTAATCTAGAATTAATTCCAAAAACCCATGTTGAACTTAATAAGAAATGCGAAGTATGTGTTGAAGAAAAAATGGCTAAATTGCCTTTTCATTCAGTGGAAAGGAATACTACTCCTCTAGAATTAATTCACACTGATGTGTGTGACTTAAAATTTGTGCAAACTAGAGGAGGTAAAAAATACTTCATCACTTTTATAGATGATTGCGCAAGATATTGCTATGTGTTTCTTTTGAGAAGCAAAGATGAAGCAATCGAGGCATTTAAGATGTATAAAAATGAAGTTGAAAATCAACTTAACTGTAAAAATAAAGCAGTCTATAATGATAGAGGAGGTGAGTATGTAGCACCGTTTGAACAATTATGTGTTGATTCAAGCATAATTCATCAAACGACTGCTCCTTATGCTCCTCAGTCAAATGGATTTACCGAAAGGAAAAATCGAACCCTGAAAGAAATGATTAATGCTTTATTAATAAGCTCAGGGTTGCTGCAGAACATGTGGGGGGAGCTATTCTTACAGCTAACCACATTCTGAATAAAGTGCCATACAAATGGAAAAATAAAACACTGTATGAGTTATGGAAAGGGCGCAAGCCTTCTTTCAAATATCTTAAAGTGTGGGGGTGTTTGGCAAAGGTGAAGTACCTGAACCAAAACAAGTAAGAATTGGTCCAAAGACAGTTGACTGCATATTCATAGTTATGCATACAACAGTAGTGCATATCGATTTCTGATTCATAAATCTGAAATTCCTGATATGTATGAAGGAACTGTCATTGAATCAAGAAATGCCATTTTCTTTGAAAATGTTTATTCTTGTAAAGAGTGGATTGTGACAAACTCAAACAAAAGAACTCTTGAAACTGCAAGTAGTTCACATCCTATAAATGAAGAGCCAAGAAAGAGTAAGAGACCTCGAAAGGCTAAGTCATTTGGTCCTGACTTTAAGACTTTTGCAGTTGACGATGAAAAGACTATACAGGAAGCTTATGCTAGTCCGGATGCTCCTTTTTGGAAGGAAGCTATTTATAGTGAAATGGATTCTGTTGTTACCCAAAATATTATCCGGAGATGATATTGCTGGAATGGTCGAGTAACAAACAAATGCGAGAACACTTCCGTGGGAAAGTAAATAACACAAGATTTGCCGGGGTTGTTAGTCCCGGGCTTGAATGCTCTCGTGAGATGTTATTAATACAAATACTTTGGAGTACAAATATTAATGTTAGAGTGCAATTACAATGAGTGTAAAGACTCTAGTTATCTTAGCTATAGAGCGTGAAGATTGCCGGAAGAACCAGATATGATGCTCTGTGAGTTCTTGATTTTTATGTTCTGTATACGTGAATGAGTTTCACTGTGTTGTCTCTGTCCTGTTTTTCACTCTGTGAGAATGTATTCGTCAAGTAATTTCATCGTCCTTTGGCCACTGTTGGAGGCCTCCTATTTATAGGAGAAGAGGTTGCTAGGTCCTCCCAGGTGATCGCGGGCGACCACCGTATTCTATATTAGAATAAGGTTGGCGATCGTCCCATCACGTGGGACTGTTTCCTTAAAATCCGAGGCTGCTGCTGGCAACCAGATGTGCGAGCCAATGAGAAGTCTGCACGCATCTTGAGTCGCTGTCTGGGGGGGACCCACTTTGTACCTTTTGGCGGGCTTGTCGGTAGGTGTGAAGGTGGTGACAGGCTGGGGTCAAAAGGCCTTATCTTGTGGCGCCTTTTGCGGATCTGCACGTGGGTCTTCATCCGAGATTCGGTCTTCGACGACTCTGACGGATGTCGGATTCATATGTGGTACGGGACGATCGTCTATAGTCGGACATTATAGACAATCGCCAGATGCCGATAGACGATCGCCTCAGACGTCGATCGCTAGGCGCTTGCCCAACATCTGTCTTCTTTGGATGGCTCTTGACCATTGTACCGATTGCCATCGAGGCATATAAATCGCCGCACAACAGATTCCATCATGCAAAATTCTACTTGGGAACTGGTTGAACTTCTGCCAGGATGTAAGCTTTTAGGATGTAAATGGATCCTAAATAGAAAATACAAAGATGGCTGGTCGATAGACAAGTTTAAGGCCCGACTTGTTGCCAAAGGGTTTAAACAGAAAGAAGGTTATGATTTCTTCGATATATATTCACCAGTAACCAGAATAACTTCCATTCGAGTGCTTATTGCTATTGCTGCATTGCACAATCTTGAAATTCATCAAATGGATGTGAAAATTGCATTCTTGAATGGTGAACTAGAAGAAGAAATTTATATGGAACAACCTGAATGTTTCATTGCGTCTGGTCAGGAAAAGAAAGTGTGTAAACTGTTGAAGTCATTATATGGACTAAAACAAGCTCCTAAATAATGGCATATGAAGTTTGACACAATTATGTTGGAAAATGGATTCAAAATCAACGAATGTGACAAATGTGTGTATTCTAAAGGCACACCGGAGTCATTTGTCATAGTTTGTCTATATGTAGACGATATGTTGATCATGGGTAGTAGCAATGAAGTAATTGTGAATACAAAAAGGATGTTAAGTAGAAACTTCGACATGAAGGATTTGGGTTTAGCTGATTTAATTCTTGGAATTAAATTTATCAGAAAGTCAGAAGGTATCTTCTTATCACAATCTCATTATGTTGAGAAAGTGCTCAAGAAGTTTAACGCTTTTGACATCCCACCTGTTAAAACACCTGTTGATACCAGTATTCACTTAAGTAAGAACAGAGGTGATCTAGTGGCTCAAGTCGAATATTCAAGAGTAATTGGAAGCCTAATGTACATTACAAATTGTACACGAGCAGACTTGGCATTTGCTGTAAACAAGTTGAGCAGGTTCACGAGTAATCCGAGTAAAGAGCACTGAAATGCACTGACTAGGGTTTTAAGATAATTAAAGTACACCCTAAGTTATGGACTATTTTATAGTAATTATCCTAAAGTTTTGGAAGGATATACAGATGCTAATTGGATTTCAGACTCGAAAGACTTTCACTCTACAAGTGGGTATGGAAATCAAGCAAGCAGACTTGTATAGCCCGATGGAATCAGAATTTATAGCTCTAGATAAAACTGGAGAAGAAGCTGAATAGCTCTGTAACTTTCTTGAGGATATTCCATGCTGGAAAAAGCATGTGCCTAGTGTTATGATCCATTGCGATAGCTAAGCTGCAATTGGAAGAGCACAGAGCCTTATGTATAATGGTAAGTCTCGACACATTCATCATAGACATAATACCGTGCGACAATTGATCAAAAATGGAGTTATATCTATTGACTATGTGAGGTCAAATGTTAATTTGGCGGATCCACTCACAAAAGGTCTGAATAGAGATCAATTTCATAAACTGCTAGAGCGAATGGGATTAAAATCCACATCTTGAAAGAACAATCATAGTGGTAACCCAACCTTGAAGACTGGAGATCCCAGAAACTTGGTTCAATGGGAAAACAATATTATGAAAGTTCTATTGAAAAGCGCTTATAATAAATCCATCCCTATAGAGCAGAATAAGTGCTAAGTTGATCGGTCAAAAACTTATCCTAAAAATAGGAGTTCTTGAGTCGCTCGCAAATATATACGAGGTAGAAGTAGTTTGTGGTAAGTTCTACCAAGGTCTTTTCTCTCGAGGATTGTCCAACAGGGCTTCGTACAATATTTTGTATAGATTGCAAGAAGTAAATACTAAAATATTCTAAAATATATTTTTTTGGTTTTTAAATATTAACTAAACTAAATGCACTATTTAAACTATTTTTAATAAGAATATTTTAATAAGACTATTTTTAGTAAGACTATTTTTAATACTACTATTTTATATAAGACTATTTTTATACTAGACTATTTATATTAAGACTATTTATACTAGACTATTTATATTAAGACTATTTATACTAGACTATTTATACTAGACTATTTTTAACTAGTGAAAATGAATAGAATTAAAATGAGTTGGGAATTTATAAAATCTAGGGGAATACGGGTTCATTAAATTAGATTTTTAATTAAGTATCGGAATTGATTTATACGGATATAAAAGAAAAAACGAATGTTTATCGAGTAATCAACTTTTCACCTCTGTACTTTCGTAATCAAAGATGTCTTAATCACTTTTTCTTTTTTAAGATGTTGATAACAAGATTAACACTTGATAGATTGAAAAGATGTGTTTCCAATACACTTAACAATCAATCAAGGAGGTTTCACTAGTAGAAATAGGATATGATCAATCTCTATTTAAACCAATTAGTCCTTTTATTTCTCTAACTTGACTATTTTTAGGATAAACGATCATTCATCGAGTAATCAACTTTTCACCTCTGTACTTTCGTAATCAAATGTGTCTTAACCACTTTCGCAATCTTAAGATGTTGATAACAAGATTAATATTTGATAGATTGAGAAGATATGTTTCCAATTCACTCAACAATCAATCAAGAAGGTTTCATTAGTAAAAATAGGATATGATCAATCTCTATTTATGTAACACCCCCAATCCGCTCAGGGATATTACACGCCGTAGAACCTTTCCTCAAGGATCTACCAGGCTGGTAACGACATATAACAATTCAACCATGCCTTTAAGGCTAAAATGACTCAGTAGACCGATTTGGTCTTTCAACAAATACATACAACTCAAATACAACTCATGCCCATGCAGGGGTCAAAATACAACCACACCCGTACAACGGGAAAATATACTGCAGTGGAAAAGAAAATACAACTAGACCAATACGACAGCAACGGATCCTCGTGTGATTAGTATCGTTCATCTTTCATCATCCTTCGTGCCGACCCTGTGCTATGCTCCAAAACCTGAATGCAAAAATAGACATCCACCCCCTGAATACTCGGGGGTTAGCAAAACTCCACTGTTTTGCTAGTGCAAGTACAAGTGCAAAAATACGAGCCATACAATTCATATTCCACGAATAACAATAACCAGGAATCATCAAAGATCCAAACATAATGAAAAGTACTTCCCGAGGCAAGAGTTTGGGTAAAACATTCCGAAACCGAAAGACCACAATTAAGGGGAACAATTTGTAAAACAGTTTAAAATGCCATCGAGAGTTTTAATAGAAAACAATTTAGGATTATCAAATCCTAATCTTTCCAAAAATCAACAGGGTCACAGCCCAAAGGTTTTGTTTTCGCAAATAGGAAACCACCAACAATTTACAGGGTCAGAGCCCAACATCACGTGTCCTCAATGGACATAAAATCAACGAAACATAATCACGCACGCGCATCACCTAGGACCGGGACGCTACCACAGACATCCCACCCGAGGCCTCGAAGGACCCTCCCGAGCTGGCTAGCGAAACAAATCACACACATCTCACGGTTGGATCAATCGCTTGTTGCATCCTGGCCACATGATCGCATGCCATGTGCCACCGTAGATTATCTCAGGCTCTCACGGTTGGATCAATCACTTGTTGCATCCTGACCACATGATCACGTGCCATGTGTCACCGTAGACCTTAAACCATATCCACACATTCACACAAATAACATATCACATCAAGGATATTCAAACAATTCGCCCAGAGGCATCAAACACTTATCAAAACACCACGTCAATCCACAACGCACCGAAATGAAATAATATACGTCCACACGCAATACCAAGTGCAACATCAACACCAAACATATCCATAGAGTTCATATAGTTATTCACAAACCACACCATTCACAAAACACACGCGTTTGGAAAGCAAGCCTTTAACAAGACTAAACCGAATCTTTTGAAAGTTCAATTCAAATGACCAAGCGACCACATTTAGACGATCACTAATTATCATATCCATAAAACAAGAATAGTATGGACAAGGTACTTGCCTCGAATAAGAACAACGCGGAGAATCGACCGAAATAGGTTGGCACGAACCGACTACGAACTCGCTGACTCCACCGAACGACAATCTACAAAAAAGAACTACAAACGAAAACAATAACAACGAAAATGAATTCCAAAGTATGACCCAAAGCCGCTAAATTCAAAGA
This sequence comes from Orobanche coerulescens, assembly GCA_033398695.1. NCBI lineage: Eukaryota > Viridiplantae > Streptophyta > Magnoliopsida > Lamiales > Orobanchaceae > Orobanche > Orobanche coerulescens. The sequence goes on along the minus strand of CM065813.1, from coordinate 126,771,428 downwards.
ACAAATGACGAAGGTTCAAGGATTTCCCCCAAAACGGCCAAGAACACGATTCGTCCCGTCAAAACTCGAAAACGGAATTCCAAGTTGAAATATGCATATACAATCCATAGAATATGTTTAACAACATCATTTAACCATAATCGATCCATCGAAAACGGATGAAAAACGAAATCGGGGATAAATCCCCCAAAAAGTCAATTCGAAGGAAATCAAGAAATATACTTCGATTCGACGAAGAACAATGGATTAAATGATGTTAAACACAAGAATACTACCAAGATTAATCATACCCATCATGAATTAATCAACAACACGGAACGAATCGGACAAAAATGCAAAAACCCCCAAATTCACGGAATTAGGGTTCTAAGGAAGATTACCTTAATTCGCTGGATCAAAGGATGATAACGGATGATTTATTGATGTTATGAACTCAAGAACTTCATGGATTTGTTGTTAAACAACATGGCTTCGTCACCCATGAATCGCCAGCCACGGACGGAGAAGGAATGAAATGAAAAACGAAGGGAAAAGTGGCTGGTCTGTCATATATATACTGGGCCGGAACTAGCGTGCGCTAGCCTTCCCGGACTAGCGTGCGCTATCTGCCAGCACCGGCCGAGCACTCTCGGCCATGGACCGCATGACCCGGCACCACCGACCAATTATGCCGACCATGACTGTCCACCCGACTCCCGCTAGCGTGCGCTACGGCCGAAGCTCGCGCGCTAGCCGACTCCGCCCAAAGAGCTCTGACCGAACCGCCCGGCCAGTAACGACGCTATCCGGCCGACAAAGATGCACTACGCTGCCGACTAGCGCGCTACGCTTGGCGAGCGTGCGCTACTCGCCGATCCTTCCCGATTCCGTAACCCCGAAACCCCACTGTCCCGGCCCGAGCAAGGCGCTACACTGCCGGTTAAGCGCAGCCTTCCGGCAGATGGCGTGCGCTACGCCGGTTCTCGCGCATCTGTCCGGCCGGTGCCTGCAATCGTCCGGCGATCCCCGCAACCGTCCGGCCAAGATGCGACCACCAGTGTCTCGACGACCCGATTTCAAAACGACGAACGAACACACGACGAAAAGTTCGCGGACAACATCAACGGCCCGAAATGAAAACATAATACCATAATTAATCATACGCGACCAAGAAACGGGTCGATACAACAATTACAGATACGGATACCCGTAACTTTCAAGAAATTACAAAATGGCCCAAAACGCCCGAAAATCACGATACGTGATCGAATAACCAAACGGAAGTTCACAACACGTCTAACAAAGTTAAACGGACTTACGGGAAACTCGAAACATCAGTTTCGAACGAGATTCGCAAGAACCGAACTCGAGTGCGGAAAAGTCGTTAAAAAGCACGGAACTCAACAAAACGACTCTGAAACGAACTCGGATGTCAAAAAGTGTAGAATTAATCATTCTCAGAATGACGAAACGGTCATGAGCAAGTCGTCAAAACGGACTTCGGCCGAAAAAAGAAATTTACCGAAAATCGAAAATTGCGGATATTACATTCTACCCTCCTTAAAAGAAGTTTCGTCCCGAAACTTAAAACAAGTAGGGGGAAGAAATATTCCGCCAGGAAAACTCAACGAGATACGCAAGAAACACGTAACTAACGCCCAACGGCGAAATGTTACAAACAACGCAACGGAATATACGGTGTGAAAACACGCTCCACGACGACCAACACAACGTCGCCGGTAGAGACATAATAACACCAACAAGTGACAAGCGTCATCAAACAGATAATACAATCAAGTCAATTATTCAAACAATCACAAAACACAAAGTACTTGTTACAAGAAAACACGCACAGTCGAGAAAACAGAGAATAAACACAAAACGATCCACAAGGGCAATCATAAATAATTCGGACTACGCCGAAATCCTCAAAACCACCCTAGGCATCTCCGTGTCCTTTCGGAGCAGAGACGCAACCTCGATCCCCAAACCTCTCACCACTGGCCTCGCAATGTACGGATCGGTGACCCACCCGGCCACACTCAAACAAATTGACTAACGGTGAACGACAATTCTTCGCAGATGGCCCGCTCGACTACGCTTATAACATATCTTGAAGTGCTCACATTACTCACCGCAGGGGTACTACTCCTCCGATCACGCGATCTAGGAACCATTTTGGGATGACGAGATGAAGTCCCAACCTCAAGGGGCCCACTCGATTTCTGAAAAGTTCCCAACGGTTTTCTGCTTCTTCGAGTCGACATACTCTCGGCCGATAACTGATAGCTCATAGGCTAACGCCCTATTCGATAATCTCTCAAGGAAGTACAAGCGAGACTCGCCATGTAATCGCGAATCTCCGCTTCATCCGCCTACTAAAATGACAAATCTTGTCCTCCTCTGTCCTTACTTGATTACGCACATAGCCGAGCCGTTTGCTAAAATCAATAATAGCTTGAGACAGTACATCCTGCGGTTTCGCGAAAAGAATTCATTAATCCTCCGATTTCTGATCGGTTCCGGCAAAACTCATCTCTCATGAATTTCTCGAACTCGCCCACGTGACAACGCGATCTCGAGGCTTAATAGCCTCCCACCACCTAGCGGCATCTTTGTCGAAAAGATCTCGAGCTACCGAACCTTACGTTCTTACGGACAATCAACTATCTCGAAAATATTTTCCAACCGAAAAGCCAACCATCCCACTTAAAGCATCTCAGCACCAAATAAACGAGGGGGATTCATACGAACCACTTCTAAGCCACCGATTTGCACCAAAGGTGATGGGTCACATCTCGTAACACGTTGAACCGCCCGAGTCAATCGAGTCATCCGAGTGGATACCGCCGTAAAATAGTAGCAACACCAATACCAATACCATCACCGAAGCATGATCTCGACCACGCGTCCGATCGCCACGACCACGACCTCGGCCCCTCGGCATACTGAATAAGTAACCACTCAACACCACAAAAAATCATAACACATAACACATACAACGATTACCATCGTAAGGCAACACACACATGAATATCACAATAACGACGGCATCGTTCGCGACATCAAAGACTCGAATGATGACCAAAGGCACAATTACAAAACATCAAGAAACAACCACGTATGTACACAATCATACAAACTCCAGTTCAATAGCTCGCACAAGTGCGATAATACATAATTCATCACAAGGCGACAACATTCAATATCAACATCTTACACACCTTCTCCGACCACAAGGTGAAATGATGGGTTTTAAAACGAAAACCACCTTTTGAAAACAGTTTGGAAACACCAGTTGATCTTGAGTATCATTTTACAAAAAGTTAAACAAACATCATTTTCGAGACTTTGAAAATCATCTTGCGTTTGAACTAAAATGAGGACACCTTTCTTTTAGTGAAAAACTTTCAGAATATCCGACCCTCGGGTCTAAGTATAAATGTTTCTAAACATCGAAAATATCTCAAAACATTTTGGTCCTCGAGGTAGAAGAATTTTGAAACATATAGTTGCGCTAGTAGGCGCCTTGAAAATACAATCCATTTAAAAGTACGTCTCGAATTTTATTTTCTAAGATACTCAAGGTTTTCAAAGATAATTCAATGGGATACAATGCCCAAAATTTTCAGGTAATTACATGGAACATTATAGCACCGTGGGTCCCGCGCCGGAACCCACCAGGCTAAAAACCAATTACAAAAATGCCCAAAAAGGTCGATGACGGTAGTACTTATCAAAACTCACAAAATCATTTGAAAACACCCAACTACCGTCAAAACGGTCAAGGCCAACAACTCGGTTAAAGGAATCGGTTTTCGAAATAAAATTCAGTCGGTAAAATACCGAAAGCTATTACAAAGGAACTCACGCAGCGGATAAAAGAAATACAGTCCAACATGCACAATCCAGCAACACTACTCCTCACATGAACGAAATATGAGAGTCAAATAGTCACGTATCAAGAAATCAAAATCCATAAGAGGATTCCGTCACTTAATAAATAATCATAAAAAATATAGCTCGTGTCACACGAGGCACAACACAAAGAAGGGAGACTTACAGCCACAGGTCGCACGAAGATGATGATCGCCCCACGATACTAATCACGACCAACAAACTCAGACGACGCGTCGCGACACGACTCAGTCAGACAAAATCCGACGAGACAACAACTCAACAGACACCACTGACCCGACAGCCTAGGTTTCCACAACCTAAGCTCTGATACCATTTATGTAACACCCCCAATCCGCTCAGGGATATTACACGCCGTAGAACCTTTCCTCAAGGATCTACCAGGCTGGTAACGACATATAACAATTCAACCATGCCTTTAAGGCTAAAATGACTCGAGAGACCGATTTGGTCTTTCAACAAATACATACAAGTCAAATTCATCTCATGCCCACGCAGGGTCAAAATACAACCACACCCGCATAACGGAAAATATCTTGCAATGAAAAGAAAATACAACTAGACCAATACGACAAAGAACGGGTCCTCGTGTGATTAGTATCGTTCATCTTTCATCATCCTTCGTGCCGACTCGTGCTATGCTCCAAAACCCGAATGCAAAAATAGACATCCACCCCGAATACTCTGGGTTAGCAAAACTCCACTGTTTTGCTAGTGCAAGTACAAGTGCAAAAATACGAGCCATACAATTCATATTCCACGAATAACAATAACCAGGAATCATCAAAGATCCAAACATAATGAAAAGTACTTCCCGAGGCAAGAGTTTGGGTAAAACATTCCGAAACCGAAAGACCACAATTAAGGGGAACAATTTGTAAAACAGTTTAAAATGCCATCGAGAGTTTTAATAGAAAACAATTTAGGATTATCAAATCCTAATCTTTCCAAAAATCAACAGGGTCACAACCCAAAGGTTTTGTTTTCGCAAATAGGAAACCACCAACAATTTACAAGGTCAGAGCCCAACATCACGTGTCCTCAACGGACATAAAATCAACGAAACATAATCATGCATGCGCATCACCTAGGACCGGGACGCTACCACAGACATCCCACCCGAGGCCTCGAAGGACCCTCCCGAGCTGGCTAGCGAAACAAATCACACACATCTCACGGTTGGATCAATCGCTTGTTGCATCCTGGCCACATGATCGCATGCCATGTGCCACCGTAGATTATCTCAGGCTCTCACGGTTGGATCAATCACTTGTTGCATCCTAACCACATGATCACGTGCCATGTGTCACCGTAGACCTTAAACCATATCCACACATTCACACAAATAACATATCACATCAAGGATATTCAAACAATTCGCCCAGAGGCATCAAACACTTAGCAAAACACCACGTCAATCTACAACGCACCGAAATGAAATAATATACGTCCACACGCAATACCAAGTGCAACATCAACACCAAACATATCCATAGAGTTCATATAGTTATTCACAAACCACACCATTCACAAAACACACGCGTTTGGAAAGCAAGCCTTTAACAAGACTAAACCGAATCTTTTGAAAGTTCAATTCAAATGACCAAGCGACCACATTTAGACGATCACTAATTATCATATCCATAAAACAAGAATAGTATGGACAAGGTACTTGCCTCGAATAAGAACAACGCGGAGAATCGACCGAAATAGGTTGGCACGAACCGACTACGAACTCGCCGACTCTACCGAACGACAATCCACAAAAAAGAACTACGAAAGAAAACAATAACAAAGAAAATGAATTCCAAAGTACGACCCAAAGCCGCTAAATTCAAAGAACAAATGACGAAGGTTCAAGGATTTCCCCCAAAACGGCCAAGAACAAGATTCGTCCCGTCAAAACCCGAAAACGGAATTCCAAGTTGAAATATGGATATACAATCCATAGAATATGTTTAACAACATCATTTAACCATAATCGATCCATCGAAAACGGATGAAAAACGAGATCGGGGATAAATCCCCCAAAAAGTCAATTCGAAGGAAATCAAGAAATATACTTCAATTCGACGAAGAACAATGGATTAAATGATGTTAAACACAAGAATACTACCAAGATTAATCATACCCATCATGAATTAATCAACAACACGGAACGAATCGGACAAAAATGCAAAAACCCCCAAATTCACGGAATTAGGGTTCTAAGGAAGATTACCTTGATTATTTGGATCAAAGGATGATAACGGATGATTGATTGATGTTATGAACTCAAGAACTTCATGGATTTGTTGTTAAACAACATGGCTTCACCCATGAATCGCCAAACATGGACGGAGAAGGAAGGAAATGAAAACGAAGGGAAAAGTGGTTGGTCTGTATATATATATCGGGCCGGAACTAGCGTGGCGCTAGCCTTCCCGGACTAGCGTGCGCTATCGGCCAAAGACTGCCGAGCACTCGGCCATGGCCCGCATGACCCGGCACCACCGACCAATTCGCCGACCATGACATCCGCCCGACTCCCGCTAGCGTGCGCTACGGCCGAAGCTCGCGCTAGCCGACTGGCCCAAAGAGCTCGGATCGAATCGCCTGCCAGGTAACGTACGCTAGCCGGCCGACAGCGTGCGCTACGCCTGCCGACTAGCGCGCGCTACGCTTGGCGTAGCGTGCGCTACCTGCCGATCCTTCCTGATTCCAGAACCCCAGAAACCCCACTGTCCGGCCCGATAGCGTGCGTTGGTCGACCAAGCTAGCGTGCGCTACATGTAACACCCCCAATCCACTCAGGGATATTACACGCCGTAGACCCTCTCCTCGAGGATCTACCAGGCTGGTAACAATATTTAACATCTCGACAATGCCTTCAAGGCTACAATGACTCAGTAGACCGATTTGGTCTTTCCACAAATACATACAACTCAAATACAACTCATGCCCACGCAGGGGACAAAATACAACTACACCTGCATAACGGAACAATACAAAGAAATGAAAATAAAGTACAATCGAACCAACACACGATGTGCTGTTCCTCATGTGATTAGTTTCTTTCATCTTTCATCATCCTTCGTGGCCGACTCGTGTTATGCTCCAAAACCCGAATGCAAAACAGACATCCACCCCGAATACTGGGGTTAGCAAACTCCACCGCTTTTGCTAGTGCAAGAACAAAGTGCAAATACGAGCCATACAATTCACATTCCACGAATATCAACAACCAGGAATCCTCAAAGATCCAAACGAAACGAAGAGTACTTCCCGAGGCAAGAGTTTGTGAAAAACCTTTCAAAATCGAAATATCATAAATCAATGGAAATAATTTATAAAACGGTTTAGAATGCCATCGAGAGTTTTAATAGAAAACAATTTAGGATTATCAAATCCTACTTTTCAAAATCCAAAAGACAAAGGGGTCACCGCCCCAAAAGTTTACTTTCTGAAAAATGACATTAACCAAATCGTTGGGATTTTAGCCCCAAATCCGTAAAACGACTTCTACGAAACCATTGGGATTTTAGCCCCAAATCTCATCAACTCACAGTAAACAAGAACGACCACAAGGTTCGTCTTCCAACATCAAAATCCACAAATAAAGGATTTAACACAAACAACAAAATGCTCTATAGCCATCCTAGCCAAGTAGGCCAAACGAACAACTTACCTCTTACACACTTAGTCAATGCATGTAATCGTGAAAACCGTTCAAAAGCACTCATTTCCGGAAATGCCATAATCAAATCACATTTGTAAAAATGCACCACAATTAACCATGGATCCACCCCTCCGTGGACCCCTACCGAGACCCCGTCGGATCTAACCCGTAGTGGTTAAAAGCAAGCTCGCGGATCCACCCCTCCGTGGACCCCTACCGAGACCCCGTCGGATCTAACCCGTAGTGAGCATACACACACACACGTTACTCATGCAATACTAACATGATAAGAATGTAAGTTCATTAAGAATACTCACTAGAGATGGCCATTAACTCGACACCATTACCAAACTCTTCAAAAATACAATAACAAGATTAAATACGGAATACACGATTCCATAACTTAAACAATAGGAGTATAATCATAAAATCCTTCAACGCTCAAAATAACCAAATCATAATCAATTCTCAAAACACCGTTCACAAATCACACTGCTTTTGAAAGAAAGCCTTTAACGAGGCCAAATCAAATCCTTTGAAACTTCATTTCAAATAACCAAACAAACACATCAAGACGACCACCGATCATCATATCCATAAACGAGAAAAGTATGGGCAAGGTACTTGCCTCAAAATCGCACGCAAGTATTCCGACGAACACGGCTCAACCGGAAAGCTTCGAAACGCCCAATGCTATCGAAACGGAAGACGACGACGAACGAAAGGGTTCAACACGGTTTCTTCGTAAGAAACACGACCCTAACATCATACAATCAATAAATCATCGACCATACGAGGAAGAATAATCGTAGAACGCCCGAAAACCCCTCTAAGACATTTTACCGGACACCTTCAAGGCGTCGGTCAAGAACTCAACTCAAACAACGAATCGATACGATCCAACCATGGAATAACAAGGGAAATGATATAATACATCTAAATAATCATCAATCCATCAAAATCCTAAGTTAAATCGGATTAAACGGACGAAATCGAACAAAATACCCAAAATCCCCAAAATCTCCCAAAAATGGGTTTTAGAACATTACCTCTGGAGATTCAAGAACTAAGATCCGTAGAACTCGCGTTAGATTGATTATCCGAGCCTCACAACCGAAAAGAAATGATGAAAATCGACCCCCCGGATGAAGATTGCTTGAGAAGTTCTCTCCCCCTAGGTCTCTCTCGCGATGCAGTGGAAGAAAAGAAGAAATGAGCTGTTCACGCTCAAAACAACACATTTATAGTGTAACACAGCAGGACCTATCGGCCGATAGGCTGGCCGATAGGCCCGGCCGATACCCGCCGGCAGTTGAGTCTTTCGGCCCACCCTATCGGCCGAAAGGCTTCCGGACGTGATCGGCCGATACCCATACAGAAATGCCGGCAGTTGAGTCTTTCGGCCCACCCTATCGGCCGAAAGGCTCCTGGACGGTGCCCGACACCGATGCCTTCCACTAAACGACCATAACTCTCTCGTCCGACCGATTGACTCACCGTTTGAACCATTGGAAAGCTAACTCGATGTTCTATAATATTGCAAAGATTTATAATTTTTGGAGTCGCCAAAAATTAATGGTGATCTAACAAAGACGAACTCATACTTAGAAAAGTCGTTTAGAAATCCTGAATTCAACAAAACGACACCGAAACCCGAACCTGAATACGAACCGAAGATACGGTTACAAAGTACTCACAAAGACGAATCTAAGAGCTAGTAGAACACACAATTCCGACCACCCGAAGGCTCGAAATTCGACAACGGAAGGTAATTACCCCAAACTTTGGGAAATTACGAAAATGGCCCAAATGCCCGAAAATCACCATACGTGATCGAATAACCAAACCGAAGTTCACAACACGTCTAACAAAGTTAAACGGACTTGCGGAAACTCAAACAATAGCCGGTCGAGATTCGCAAGAATCGAACTCAAGTGCGGAAAAGTCGCTAAAAAGCACAGAACTCAACGAAACGACACCGAAACGAACTCGGATGTCAAAAAGTGTAGAATTAATCATTCTCAGAATGACGAAACGGACATGAGCGAGTCGTCAAAACAGACTTCCGCCGAAAAAAAAGAAATTACCGGAAATCGAAAATTGCGGGTATTACATTCTACCCTCCTTAAAAGAAGTTTCGTCCCGAAACTTAAAACAAGTAGGGAGAAGAAATATTCCGCCAGGAAAAACTTAACGAGACACACAAGAATGCGTAACTAATGCCCAACGGCGAAATGTTACAAACAACGCAAAGGAATATACGGCGTGTAAACACGCTCCACGGTGACCAACACAACGTCGCCGTTAGGGATATAATAAAACCGACAAGTGACAAACGTCATCAAACGGATAATATAGTCAAGTCAATTATCCGACAATCACAAAACACAACGAACGAAAGTCAATATGATCGACCAACCCAACGGTACATCAATCAAAACGCGAGTCAACCGCTGAACAAACACGAAATCCCACCGCCTAAGGGCTGGAAGATCGAAAACGAAACTAATTTCCCGAACTGAAGGGAATTACGAAGGAGTCTGAATGCTCAAAAATCACGAAACGAGAACAAAAACCGAACAAACAAACGATCGAGACAACAAAAATCGAACAATCATGTCCGAAACACGAAGGATAATAAAATTCAAACAACAACTCCAAGGTTCACATCTCGACTCGAGACAATATATGATCCGGTGAAAACAACAGGATGTGCATTCACATAAGATCCACAGGAAAGGGAATAGCAATTGAAAAGTCACAACGACGAACGAGTTATTCCGAAACGATACCACACTCGTTCGATAAACAAAAACAAGGGGCGGACAATCTCAGAAATGTCAACAAACATAAAGGAGTCGACAGAGTCGAAAACATAAGAGTTCCAAATCCGATCCACTTCGAATAAAAGAACTAGTAGAACCAGATGATGTCACTCCCGAACAAAGTTCACAAGAATCGAACCGAACTCGAGAAAAAAGTCACACCGATAACCAAATCGGCCCACAACAAGATCACAGCTCGTTCGGACGATGAACCCGAAATACAAAACAAGTTCATAAAGTGCCAACGAACATGAGCGAATCGATAGACTGGAGAAAGAGAAAATACCGAAGTCAAAATAGTACGGGCATTACCACCGACCTCGTCCACGAAATTCACAAAAACGGGAGCAAGGTAACAAGACATTAAACAATCGACGCATAACGGAACCATCACCGACGCACACGGTCATACCAAACCAAGCTCTAACAGCTCGCACATGCGCGACAACGCAGGAATCACTACGAGGCGATAATATTCAACACCAACATCCCGTCTCTCACAGGGGGCTAACGCAACAAATGTGTGGAAAGCGACTCAACGCTCACACCGCCAATTCGGTCATACTCGGGAGAAAGTATCAAAAGGACAACACGAACATCACACATACATACCCAGCCCTCAAACGGGAATGGATAGGTTTTAAAAACGAAAACCTCATTTTGAAAATAATTTAGAAGAACACCGATTGATCTTGAGTATCATCTTTCAAAAAAAGTACAAACGTGAAACATCGTTATCGAGACATTGGAGAACCATTTCGCATTTGATAAAAATGAGGACACTTTCTCTTAGTGAAAACTTTCAAAATATTCGACCCTCGGGTCTAAATAAAAGTGTTGAAAATATCTCAAAACATTTTGGTCCTCGAGGTAGAAAAATTTTGAAATATATTGTGGCATCTAGGATGTACCACAAGAAAATGACTCATTTGAAAAGTATGTCTCGAATTTGTTTTTTCCAAGATACTCAAGGTTTTCAAAATCCAATAGCCGAATGCCCAAAACTCACACATATCGACGTTCACTAAAACAACTCCTAGCACACGCATCAAAAGTTTAAAATCAAGACAAGATATGTCTTTAAACGGAAATAAACGATAAAATACCACATTCGTAACAAAACCACCGATAAAATACTCTCCATCGGCTAGTGAACAAGTCGAACGCGTATAAGCACAAAGCTTCCACAATAGAACTTGTAAAACGTGCAAATCGATTCGAAAATCATCAACAACGACAAAAACAACACTAAAAGACATCACAACGATTTACACTCCTCGTATAAATCAAATACGAGAGTCGACTAAATACATATCGTGAAATCAAAATTCACATAAAATTCCACCACTTAACAAATAATCATAAAAATAGCTCGTGTCACACGAGGCACAACACAAAGAAGGGAGACTTACTTCCACAGGTCGCACGAAGATGATGATCGCCCCACGATACTAATCACGACCAACAAACTCAAACGACGCGTCGCGACACGACTCAGTCAGATAAAAATCCAACGAAACAAGACTCAAACAACACGACTTGACCCGACAGCCTAGGTTTCCTCAACCTAAGCTCCGATACCATTCTGTAACACCCCCAATCCACTCAGGGATATTACACGCCGTAGACCCTCTCCTCGAGGATCTACCAGGCTGGTAACAATATTTAACATCTCGACAATGCCTTCAAGGCTACAATGACTCAGTAGACCGATTTGGTCTTTCCACAAATACATACAACTCAAATACAACTCATGCCCACGCAGGGGACAAAATACAACTACACCTGCATAACGGAACAATACAAAGAAATGAAAATAAAGTACAACTGAACCAACGCACGATGTCCGGTTCCTCATGTGATTAGTATCGATCATCTTTCATCATCCTTCGTGCCGACCCTGTGTTATGCTCCAAAACCTGAATGCAAAAACAGACATCCACCCCCCGAATACTCGGGGGTTAGCAAAACTCCACTGTTTTGCTAGTGCAAGAACAAAGTGCAAATACGAGCCATACAATTCACATTCCACGAATATCAACAACCAGGAATCCTCAAAGATCCAAACGAAACGAAGAGTACTTCCCGAGGCAAGAGTTTGTGAAAAACCTTTCAAAATCGAAATATCATAAATCAATGGAAATAATTTATAAAACGGTTTAGAATGCCATCGAGAGTTTTAATAGAAAACAATTTAGGATTATCAAATCCTACTTTTCAAAATCCAAAAGACAAAGGGGTCACCGCCCCAAAAGTTTACTTTCTGAAAAATGACATTAACCAAATCGTTGGGATTTTAGCCCCAAATCCGTAAAACGACTTCTACGAAACCATTGGGATTTTAGCCCCAAATCTCATCAACTCACAGTAAACAAGAACGACCACAAGGTTCGTCTTCCAACATCAAAATCCACAAATAAAGGATTTAACACAAACAACAAAATGCTCTATAGCCATCCTAGCCAAGTAGGCCAAACGAACAACTTACCTCTTACACACTTAGTCAATGCATGTAATCGTGAAAACCGTTCAAAAGCACTCATTTCCGGAAATGCCATAATCAAATCACATTTGTAAAAATGCACCACAATTAACCATGGATCCACCCCTCCGTGGACCCCTACCGAGACCCCGTCGGATCTAACCCGTAGTGGTTAAAAGCAAGCTCGCGGATCCACCCCTCCGTGGACCCCTACCGAGACCCCGTCGGATCTAACCCGTAGTGAGCATACACACACACACGTTACTCATGCAATACTAACATGCTAAGAATGTAAGTTCATTAAGAATACTCACTAGAGATGGCCATTAACTCGACACCATTACCAAACTCTTCAAAAATACAATAACAAGATTAAATACGGAATACACGATTCCATAACTTAAACAATAGGAGTATAATCATAAAATCCTTCAACGTTCAAAATAACCAAATCATAATCAATTCTCAAAACACCGTTCACAAATCACACTGCTTTTGAAAGAAAGCCTTTAACGAGGCCAAATCAAATCCTTTGAAACTTCATTTCAAATAACCAAACAAACACATCAAGACGACCACCGATCATCATATCCATAAACGAGAAAGTATGGGCAAGGTACTTGCCTCAAAATCGCACGCAAGTATTCCGACGAACACGGCTCAGCGGAAAGCTTCAAACGCCCAATGCTATCAAACGGAAGACGATTTACGAACGAAAGGGTTCAACACGGTTTCTTCGTAAGAAACACGACCCTAACATCATACAATCAATAAATCATCGACCATACGAGGAAGAATAATCGTAGAACGCCCGAAAACCCCTCTAAGACATTTTAGGACACCTTCAAGGCGTCGGTCAAGAACTCAACTCAAACAACGAATCGATACGATCCAACCATGGAATAACAAGGGAAATGATATAATACATCTAAATAATCATCAATCCATCAAAATCCTAAGTTAAATCGGATTAAACGGACGAAATCGAACAAAATACCCAAAATCCCCAAAATCTCCCAAAAATGGGTTTTAGAACATTACCTCTGGAGATTCAAGAACTAAGATCCGTAGAACTCGCGTTAGATTGATTATCCGAGCCTCACAACCGAAAAGAAATGATGAAAATCGACCCCCCGGATGAAGATTGCTTGAGAAGTTCTCTCCCCCTAGGTCTCTCTCGCGATGCAGTGGAAGAAAAGAAGAAATGAGCTGTTCACGCTCAAAACAACACATTTATAGTGTAACACAGCAGGACCTATCGGCCGATAGTCGGCCGATAGTTCGCCGATACCCGGCGGCTTGAGTCTTTCGGCCCACCCTATCGGCCGAAAGGCTTCCGGACGTGATCGGCCGATACCCATACAGAAATGCCGGCAGTTGAGTCTTTCGGCCCACCCTATCGGCCGAAAGGCTCCTGGACGGTGCCCGACAGCTGACAGTCTTCCACTAAAACGACCATAACTCTCTCGTCCGGACTCCGATTGACTCACCGTTTGAACCATTGGAAAGCTAACTCGATGTTCTATAATATTGCAAAGATTTATAATTTTTGGAGTCGCCAAAAATTAATGGTGATCTAACAAAGACGAACTCATACTTAGAAAAGTCGTTTAGAAATCCTGAATTCAACAAAACGACACCGAAACCCGAACCTGAATACGAACCGAAGATACGGTTACGAAGTACTCACAAAGACGAATCTAAGAGCTAGTAGAACACACAATTCCGACCACCCGAAGGCTCGAAATTCGACAACGGAAGGTAATTACCCCAAACTTTGGGAAATTACGAAAATGGCCCAAATGCCCGAAAATCACCATACGTGATCGAATAACCAAACCGAAGTTCACAACACGTCTAACAAAGTTAAACGGACTTGCGGAAACTCAAACAATAGCTTCGGTCGAGATTCGCAAGAATCGAACTCAAGTGCGGAAAAGTCGCTAAAAAGCACAGAACTCAACGAAACGACACCGAAACGAACTCGGATGTCAAAAAGTGTAGAATTAATCATTCTCAGAATGACGAAACGGACATGAGCGAGTCGTCAAAACAGACTTCCGCCGAAAAAAAAAGAAATTACCGGAAATCGAAAATTGCGGGTATTACACTACACCTGCCGGTTAGCGCGCGCAGCCTTCCGGCAGTAGCGTGCGCTACGCCGGTTCCTTCCGCATCTGTCCGGCCGGTGCCCGCAATCGTCCGGCCAGTCCCGCAACCGTCCGGCCAGTACCCGACCACCAGGGCTCGACGACCCGATTTCCGAAAACGTACGGAACGAACACGACGAAAAGTTCGCGGACAACATCAACGGCCCGAAATGAAAACATAATACCATAATTAATCATACGCGACCAAGAAACGGGTCGATACAACAATTACAGATACGGATACCCGTAACTTTCAAGAAATTACAAAATAGCCCAAAACGCCCGGAAATCACGATACGTGATCGAATAACCAAACGGAAGTTCACAACACGTCTAACAAAGTTAAACGGGCTTACGGGAAACTTGAAACATCAGTTTCGAACGAGATTCGCAAGAACCGAACTCGAGTGCGGAAAAGTCGTTAAAAAGCACGGAACTCAACAAAACGACTCCGAAACGAACTCGGATGTCAAAAAGTGTAGAATTAATCATTCTCAGAATGACGAAACGGTCATGAGAGAGTCGTCAAAACGGACTTCGGCCGAAAAAAGAAATTTACCGAAAATCGAAAATTGCGGATATTACAATTTAAACCAATTAGTCCTAAAAATAGTTTAAATCAATCAAATACTCAATATATAACCTAATAGAAATCCCCCTTCCCCTAGGAAGAAAGATTAGCTACTCATTGGTTTATACATACTAAAATTATAATAGAAATAATTGATATATATATAATATATATAGAAACTTTTAATTACTAGAACTTAATGACAATAGATAAAATTTACTTGAATATGATGAATCAAAGTGCAAGAAACAAACTTCAAAATATAACTTCAAACTTGTTTAAAGGTTACAAGCTTACAAAAATTGAAAGTAAAATACTAAGTGCTTATTGATCAAGCACTTTTCAATTACAAACTAAATGAAAGAAAAACTTCAAACCAAAAATAAAATACAAACTAAAATTGAAAGTTCTAAGGAAAATATATTGCTAAAAGAAAGGAGTATTTCTTAGCAAGAAGATGATTTTTTAGAATTGGTAATTGGTAATTTTGCAATGGATGAAGATGTCCTTTTATAGGTGATTTTCAAGAATACAATTGATTATTTAATTCAAACTATCTATTGTAATATCTTTGATTAATTTTTTGTTCACACTTCACCCATGTCTTTGAATTTTCAGATTTTTGACCAAAAAAATATCTTGTGGTTGAGTTCACAAGTTGGTCAAAAGTGGACTAATTTTGCATGGCATCTGCTGAAAAACGGCGATGAAAAATGGCCTAGTTTGCCCCGTGTTGTGCGCTGTTTTGTGGTGACTCGGTCTCTTCCGGAATACGCGCGAGGACACGGCGCTAAATACCGGCTGTGTGTGAAACGGCCCAAGAGACGGCCCTTGTTGTGCCGTATGTGAAACGGCCTACATAACACGGTTCTGTTTGCGCCGTGTTGTAGGTCGTTTTGCCTTGAAAAATTCCCGTCGTTGGATTTGATCTTGTTTTCCGTCCTTTTTGATGCTTCATGTCAGTAATCTGTAAAATAATCATTTTTAGCTCATGTTTGGACATATCTGTAAAATATATATTTTTAATCACAAATCAGTACAATTATGCCCGAAAAAATGAATATTTTGTATAAGAATTTTAGATCAATTATGCACTAATAAATACCCCACACTTAAATTCTTGCTAGTCCCGAGCAAGACTCTTTATTAATCACACACAAAATAAAAATTAAAATAAGACATAAAATAAAAAATAAAAAAAAAAAATAATACACACAAATTTAAGAAAAATAATTATATTTAAAGATAAAAAGAGATCAAAATGTCATTAATACACAATAACCAACTTTATACAGTAGATAAAAATGAATCAAGATTCAAAATAAATCTACTAACGATTTTGAAGTTAAAACACGGTTTTTATTTTTGTAATTTCAAAATGCAAGGTTTTCCCTCAAAAGGTTGATTATTTCTTTCCCACTCGTGACTTCACACGACTCCCTTTAATGGTTGCTCTCGATCACTCGTTTATTTTTCGACTCAATATGAAGAATAATTTCATTGGCGTCATCAAATATTGTGATTTTTCACGAAATTGGGTGTATTGAAATTCAGCCGCTAATTAATTCAAGTCTGTTCATAAACAACATCCCTTAGTGATAGCTTTCACACCGTTATTTGCTAACGTGTAGCTCTTTTCACCAACATAATTTCTATCTTTTTTTTTAAAAAGGTGATAGCTTTCACACCGTTATTTGCTAACGTGTAGCTCTTTTCACCAATTTTTCTGTCTTTTTTTTTAAAAAAGGTGATAGCTTTCACACCGTTATTTGCTAACGTGTAGCTCTTTTCACCAATTTTTCTGTGAGACGGCAGCTACGCACAAACAATGGTTAGTCCTTTATTTTTTGCAAAATTTTAAGGCCCCCAAAATTAGGCAGCTGTTGTTGCTCAACACTTCTCCTTTTTGTCATTTTTTTTAGGTGATAGCTTTCACACCGTTATTTGCTAACGTGTAGCTCTTTTCACCAATGACTCCTTTTTTTTTTAGGGAATAGAATTTTTGCAGAAAATCATTTATTAGTTAAGCATGAAAAATCAAAAACTCCACAAATTAAGTAAATTTCAGTTCTATTTTTCATCAACCGACTGATTCTTCTTTTCTCAAGGTAACGAATGACTCGATTTTATATGATAACTACAAGGCTTGGAAAGAGAGATTAAGGCTCAAAAAATTTTGGAATATACAATTTTTTACCGGTTAAAACAATTTTAGAAGCTTGTATATAGCTAAATTATTGGTGTTATGGCCAGATCTAGAAATCTCACAAATAAACAAAATAAATATATATATATATACATAAAAAAAATCAAAGCCAAATAACAAAAATAATCAAATCACACCACAATAATTAAAACATACCACCCCCAAACTTGAAAAAGAAACTGTCTCGCTTTTAAAAAAATAATAAAAAGTAAGAGAAAAAAAAATACTCCCTGTTATGAAAATTGATGCTTGAGTTATGCCTTTTTGGATCTGCATGAAAAAATATACAAGGCAAATAACAACAACAACAAAAATATACCCGGAAGTATAACACAATTTTTAAGATGCGCATCAAGAAAGTCCGAAGAGTCGCCTTACGCTACCATCAATGCTTTTATTAAAAACAAAAAGAAATACGGCAATAAAAATAACAATACATAAATCGCAAATAGATGCGCGTCAAGAGATCAAGAAGAAACTCCTTAAGCTGCCACCATTTAGCACGATTATTACACATGATAGAAAGTAAAAATACAAGAGATCCGATATGGGTTATCAAAGGGAGAAGAATGAATCCACTTTTCGTTTTCTCACGGTAAAATCTTCCATCCAGACAATTTTAGCTAGAGCTGGATCTGGTTGAGGAATAAATTCATTGAGTTTTTTGATTAGTTCTTCTGGTGTGGTTGCAACGACTATGATTCGTTTAGCACGCTCGGAAATAAAACCTTTTTCAGCAGAGTAGTCGATGAAAGATAACAAACCATCAAAGAAACCATTGACATTAAGCAGACCTATTGGTTTTTGATGAACATTTAGCTGGGCTCTGGTAACCACATGAAAAAGTTCCTCAAGGGTGCCAAAACCATCGGGAAGGGTGATAAAGGCGCCATAATTATTTGTTATGTGAGTTATGCAATCTTGCATATTTACAGATCTAAACTCATCTCCAATAGTTGACCCGGTGATTTTACTTTCAGCCAGAGGTTTTGGAATTACTCCCAACACTCTTACTCCTTCCATATAGGCAGAAGCAGCAGCTCGTCCCATTAATCCTAGACTTCCTCTTCCGTAAACTACATGAATGTATTTTTCTCCTAAAGTACGACCCAAGTTGTGTGCTGCTTCAGTAAAGCATGCATCTTTTCCATAACTAGCTCCACCAAAAATGCAGACTGTGCTAAATTTTTTTGTGGAAGATGATGACTCCATTTTTGAAAAGAAATTATTTGAGAGAAAAAAAAATATACAAGTTTGAGGGATGAATAAAAGAAACAAGCACAATGTTTATTTATAGAATAAAAAGAAGGTAAAAATTGTTTAACAAGTTTGTGATTGCGTTGATTGCGCTTCAACTACTCAATAGAATAATGAATACATTTATCGCATATCACATTTTTTATTCAGAAAATCTCACCACACGACAAAAATAAAAGATACTTACGCGTATGCACAGTAGTTGTGATTGTGGCTGACATCTTCCTCTGATTTTACGTTTAGAAACAGCTTAAACGTCTTCTATGAGTGGGGGAGAAGCTTCCCATCCAATTTTCTTACAAATTGGCAAACAGGGTCTTTTAACATCAGATTCCGAAGACGTTGTTCATATTCTGGTTTAAATTTATTCCACAAACATCGAATTCCGTAATGTACGAGTCCACTAGGATGCGTGTCAAGAGAAAATTCGATATCATCTAAATTCTCTTTATTCAGACCATCCTTAATGAATTGAATTTTATCTTCTCTATTTGTAGATGGAATTCCTAAAGATCGACATTTTAAATTACAGTTCCATCTAGCACATTTATAGCAAACGTCTATCATCTTTGCTCGTCGTTTCTTTGCATATGAACTTTTTTCAAGCCCTGGTAAAAATCTAGTCGGTGTTTCTGTGAATTCACCTTCTATTCTTACTTTGGCTTCGATAATGAATCTTATGTCAAAAGGTATGCTTTTATTCATAAGCAACCTCATCCTTTCAAGCCTTGTCTTGTAAATCTTTAAAATTGCATTTTTGCGTAGAAAGGGAAATCTTTTTTCAATTTTATACAATGTTTCTTCCATGATAAAAAAAATAAAAAAAAATGAAAATAATTGAGGAAAATATCTACAAATATCAGTTGTTTGTGGGAAACTGAAAAATCCGACTTTGATAGTCACGGAGTACCGTTATCCGCCACTTGACCGGACAGAAGAATAAAATATGCAGAAATAAAGAAAGATAAAATAACAAGATATAAACAAAAGTATACAAAAAATTATATTTGGCCTAAAACAATCCCCGGCAACGGCGCCAAAATTTGATCGGTCAAAAACTTATCCTAAAAATAGGAGTTCTTGAGTCGCTCGCAAATATATACGAGGTAGAAGTAGTTTGTGGTAAGTTCTACCAAGGTCTTTTCTCTCGAGGATTGTCCAACAGGGCTTCGTATAATATTTTGTATAGATTGCAAGAAGTAAATACTAAAATATTCTAAAATATATTTTTTTGGTTTTTAAATATTAACTAAATTAAATGCACTATTTAAACTATTTTTAATAAGAATATTTTAATAAGACTATTTTTAGTAAGACTATTTTTATACTAGACTATTTATATTAAGACTATTTATACTAGACTATTTATATTAAGACTATTTATACTAGACTATTTATATTAAGACTATTTATACTAGACTATTTATACTAGACTATTTTTAACTAGTGAAAATGAATAGAATTAAAATGAGTTGGGAATTTATAAAATCTAAGGGAATACGGGTTCATTAAATTAGGTTTTTAATTAAGTATCGGAATTGATTTATACGGATATAAAAGAAAAAACGAATGTTTATCGAGTAATCAACTTTTCACCTCTGTACTTTCGTAATCAAAGATGTCTTAATCACTTTTGCTTTTTTAAGATGTTGATAACAAGATTAAAACTTGATAGATTGAAAAGATGTGTTTCCAATACACTTAACAATCAATCAAGGAGGTTTCACTAGTAGAAATAGGATATGATCAATCTCTATTTAAACCAATTAGTCCTTTCATTTCTCTAACTTGACTATTTTTAGGATAAACGATCGTTCATCGAGTAATCAACTTTTTACCTCTGTACTTTCGTAATCAAAGGTGTCTTAACCACTTTCGCAATCTTAAGATGTTGATAACAAGATTAACATTTGATAGATTGAGAAGATATGTTTCCAATTCACTCAACAATCAATCAAGAAGGTTTCATTAGTAAAAATAGGATATGATCAATCTCTATTTAAACTAATTAGTCCTAAAAATAGTTTAAATCAATCAAATACTCAATATATAAACTAATAGAAATCCCCCTTCCCCTAGGAAGAAAGATTAGCTACTCATTGGTTTATACATACTAAAATTATAATAGAAATAATTGATATATATATATATAATATATATAGAAACTTTTAATTACTAGAACTTAATGACAATAGATAAAACTTACTTGAATATGATGAATCAAAGTGCAAGAAACAAACTTCAAAATATAACTTCAAACTTGTTTAAAGGTTACAAGCTTACAAAAATTGAAAGTAAAATACTAAGTGCTTATTGATCAAGCACTTTTCAATTACAAACTAAATGAAAGAAAAACTTCAAACCAAAAATAAAATACAAACTAAAATTGAAAGTTCTAAGGAAAATATATTGCTAAAATAAAGGAGTATTTCTTAGCAAGAAGATGATTTTTTAGAATTGATAATTGGTAATTTTGCAATGGATGAGATGTCCTTTTATAGGTTATTTTCAAGAATACAATTGATTATTTAATTCAAAATATCTATTGTAATATCTTTGATTAATTCTTTGTTCACACTTCACCCATGTCTTTGAATTTTAAGATTTTTGACCAAAAATATCTTGTGGTTGAGTTCACAAGTTGGTCAAAAGTGGACTAATTTTGCATGGCATCTGCTGAAAAACGGCGATGAAAAACGGCCCAGTTTGCCCCGTGTTGTGCGCCGTTTTGTGGTGACTCGGTCTCTTCCGGAATACGCGCGAGGACACGGCGCTAAATGCCGGCCGTGTGTGAAACGGCCCAAGACACGGCCCTTGTTGTGCCGTATGTGAAACGGCCTACATAACACGGTCCTGTTTGCGCCGTGTTGTAGGTCGTTTTGCCTTGAAAAACTCCCGAAAGTTCTAATGAAAATATATTGCTAAAAGAAAGGAGTATTTCTTAGCAAGAAGATGGGTTTGAGAATTGGTAATTTTGCAATGGATGAAGATGTCCTTTTATAGGTGATTTTCAAGAATACAATTGATTATTTAATTCAAAATATCTATTGTAATATCATTTTTTTAATTCTTTGTTCACACTTCACCCATGTCTTTAAATTTTCAGATTTTTGACCAAAAAAATATCTTGTGGTTGAGTTTACAAGTTGGTCAAAAGTGGACTAATTTTGCATGGCATCCGCCAAAACGGCGATGAAAACGCCCAGCTTTGCCCCGTGTTGTGCGCCGTTTTTGGTGACTCGGTCTCTTCCGAATACGCACGAGGACACGGCGCTAAATGCCGGCCGTGTGAAACGGCCCAAGACACGGCCCTTGTTGTGCCGTATGTGAACGGCCTACATAACACGGTCTGTTTGCGCCGTGTTGTAGGTCGCTTTTGCCTTGAAAAATTCCGTCGTTGGATTTGATCTTGTTTTCCGTCCTTTTGATGCTTCATGTCGAATCAGAAATAATCATTTTTAGCTCATGTTTGGACATATCTGTAAAATATATATTTTTAATCACAAATCAGTACAATTATGCCTGGAAAAATGAATATTTTGTATATGAATTTTAGATCAATTATGCACTAATCATAAGTCCTGTGATTGTGGTGAGGTCCAGTCTCCGGACTTTTAATGGTTCCTTGTCCTTGGAAAGGAGAAGTATTGCAGGGTACTTTATAAAAAGGAGACCACATTTCTAATTGTGAGGACGGTCCACCTCGAATAAACACTTAGGAAACCAAGATATTGTCCATGGCCAAAATGGACACAACTATGAGAAAGGAAAGTGTGAGACATTGTTGTGTAAGTGTCGTTGACTCGATATACACCGAGGATTAGTTTAAGGCACAATGTCCACTAAGCCGCCGGTATATCCGACGACAATTTACTAAGGAAGGTTCAAAGCCACAAACTACTTTTCCCCATGCAGCAGTGTTTTACGGAAACTGGGTATGTGGGTCTGCATTCTTGCATGCATTTATTTCCACTCATGTAGGGTATTGTTGGAAATTAGTTTTAGAAAAATGAGTTTTAACTCAATTTAAAACCAATTTAATAATGATAATATATTTAATTCTTGGGAATTAAATAATAAATTGTGAATCTGCGCTTCGAGAAGATGAACGTAGGATTTTTATTTTCTCAAAACCAATTTTCGGTGAGTGAGAAATAAATGATTAAAGTTGGCCATTTAATTGAAAAGCTGAAGAGTTAACGAGGTTTGAAAACCCATCTGATATTTGGGCTAAAAGCCGTCTGATTTGGGACCAGTCTAATTTGGAACCTTTCTGATCTGGGACCTGTCTGATCTGGAACCTGTCTTGTAATATCCGCAATTTTCGATTTTCGGTAAATTTCTTTTTTCGGCCGAAGTCCGTTTTGACGACTCGCTCATGACCGTTTCGTCATTTCGAGAATGATTAATTCTTCACTTTTTGTCATCCGAGCTCGTTTCGGTGTCGTTTTGTTGAGTTCTGTGCTTTTTAGCGGTTTTTCCGCACTTGAGTTCGATTCTTGCGAATCTCGTCCGAAACTGTTGTTTCGACTTTCTCGTAAGTTCATTTAATGTTAATATTCATGTTGCGAGCTTTGTCTTGGTGTTTCGATCACGTATTGTGATTTTCGGGCGTTTTGGGCCATTTTCGTAATTTCCCAAAGTTTGGGGTAATTACTTTCCGTTGTCGAATTTCGAGCCTTCGGGTGGTCGGAATCGTGTGTTCTATTAGTGCTCGGATTCGTCTTTGCGAGTACTTCGTAAACGTATCTTCGATTCGTACTCAGGTTCGGGTTTCAGGGTCGTTCGGGCCGTCGGAGTGGGTCCCGGCCGAGTCATGGCCGGGCATCTCGGGCTGTGCCACCCGGCCGAGTAACGACGGTAGTGATCGGCGATTCGACGTAAGTCCGATTACGTACGTAAGGCCCTGGCCGTTACGTACGTAACGCTTCCGCATTTCCAGCGGTGAGTTCGGCCATGGCGATTACGACGTAACCCACGGCAATCGGCCTATTTAAGGCACAGCGCTGCTTTTCTTCAGCCATTTCTCACTTGTTTTCTTCCCTTCCGCGGCTGGAGCTTGGGTAATCATGTAGAGATGTTGTTGGACAATGAATACATGAAGTTTTGAGGTTCATATCATCAATCATCCGTCCTATAACATCCTCCGATCTACCGAATCAGGTCAGATTTCCTAGAAATCTAGTTTTGGGGAATTTGGGTGTTTTGGTTGTTTTCGTCCGATTAATCCGATTTAACTTAGGATTATGATGTATTGATGATTATTTAGATGTTTTATATCTTTTCCCTTGTTATTCCATGGTTGGACCGTATCGATTCGTTGTTTTGGGTCGAGTTCTTGACCGACGCCTTAAAGGTGTCCGGTAAAATGTCTTAGAGGGGTTTTCGGGCGTTCTACGATTATTCTTCCTCGTATGATCGATTATTTATTGATTGTATGATGTTAGGGTCGTGTTTCTTGTGGAGAAACCATGTTGAACCCTTTCGTTCGTCGTCGTCTTCCGTTTCGATAGCGTCGGGTGTTTCGAAGCTTCCCGGTTGAGCCGTGTCCATTCGTGGTTCCGTGCTCGTGGTATCGAGGCAAGTACCTTGCCCATACTTTTATCGTTTTATGGATATGATGATCGGTGGTCGTCTTGATGTGTTTGTTTGGTTATTTGAAATAAAGTTTCAAAAGATTTCGGTTTGGCCTCGTTAAAGGCTTTCTTTCAAAATGCGTGTGTGTTTTGTGAACGGCGTGTTTTGGGAATTGATTATGATTTGATTATTTTGAACGTTGAAGGATTTGATGATGATACTCCTATTGTTTAAAGTTATGGAATCGTGTATTCCATATTTAATCTTGTTATTGTGTTTTGAAGAGTTTGATAATGGTGTCGAGTTAATGGCCATCTCTAGTGAGTATTCTTAATGAACTTACATTCTTAGCATGTTAGTTTTGCATGAGTAATGTGTGTGTGTGTGTATGCTCACTACGGGTTAGATCCGACGGGGTCTCGGTAGGGGTCCACAGAGATGTGGATCGACGAGCTTGCTTTTAACCACTACGGGTTAGATCCGACGGGGTCTCGGTAGGGGTCCACAGAGACGTGGATCAACGGTTAATTGTGGTGCATTTTACAAATGTGACTTATTTATGGCATTTCCGGAAATGAGTGCTTTTGAACGGTTTTCATGATTGCATGCATTGACTAACTGTGTAAGAGGTAAGTTGTTCGTTTGGCCTACTTGGCTAGGATGACTCTAGAGTATTTTGTTGTTTATGTTAAATCCTTTAATTGTGGATTTTGACGTTGGAAGACGAACCTTGTGGTCATTCTTGTATACTGTGAGTTGATGAGATTTGGGGCTAAAATCCCAATGGTTATGTAAAAGTCATTTTATGGATTTGGGGCTAAAATCCCAACGGTTTGGTAAATGTCATTTTTGTGGAAAGTAAACTTTTGGGGCGGTGACCCCTTTTGTCTTTTGGATTTTGAAAAGTAGGATTTGATAATCCTAAATTGTTTTCTATTAAAACTCTCGATGGCATTCTAAACCGTTTTATAAATTACTTCCATTGATTTATGATATTTCGATTTTGAAATGTTTTCTCAAACTCTTGCCTCGGGAAGTACTTTTCGTTTCGTTTGGACCTTTGAGGATCCTTGGTTATTGTTATCCGTGGAATGTGAATGGTATGGCTCGTATTTGTACTTTGTTCTTGCACTAGCAAAACAGTGGAGTTTTGCTAACCCCCGAGTATTCGGGGGGTGGATGTCTGTTTTTGCATTCAGGTTTTGGAGCGTAACACAGGGTCGGCACGAAGGATGATGAAAGATGGTCGATACTAATCACATGGGGAACCGTACTTTGTTTATTGGTTCAGTTGTACTCTATTTTTCCGCTGCTATATTTTCCCGTTGTACGGGTGTGGTTGTATTTCGACCCCTGCGTGGGCATGAGTTGTAATCGAGTTGTATGTTTTTATTGAAAGGCCAAATCGGTCTACTGAGTCATTTTAGCCTTAAAGGCATTGTCGATATGTTTCATGTTGTTACTAGCCTGGTAGATCCTTGAGGAAAGGTTCTACGGCGTGTAATATCCCTGAGCGGATTGGGGGTGTTACATAAATGGTATCGGAGATTAGGTTGAGGAAACCTAGGCTGTCGGGTCAATTCGTGTTGTTTGAGTCTTGTTACGTCGGATTTTATCTGACTGAGTCATGTCGCGACGCGTTGTTTGAGTTTGTTGGTCGTGATTAGTATCGTGGGGCGATCATCATCTTCGTGCGACCTGTGGAAGTAAGTCTCCCTTCTTTGTATTGTGCCTCGTGTGACACGAGCTATTTTAGGATTATTTGTTAAGTAATAGAATCCTCAGGTGAATTTTGATTTCACGATATGTATTTAGTCGACTCTCGTATTTGATTTATACGAGGAGTGTCGTCGCTTGTGATGTCTTTTTATTGTTGTTTTTGTCCGTTGCTGATGATTTTCGAATCGATTTGCACGTTTTACAAGTTCTCATGTGGAGGCTTTGTGCTTATACGCGTTCGACTTGTTCACTAGCCAGTGCGGGAGGGTCCTTAGAGGCCTCGAATGGGTTCATTGGTTTGTTCTGAATGTGGTATTTTTTTCGTTTATTTCTATTTAGAGACATGTATTGTCTTGATTTTAAACGTTTTGATGCGTGTACTAGGAGTTGTTTTAATGAACGTCGATATGTGTGAGTTTTGGGCATTCTGGCCTATTGGATTTTTGAAAACCTTGAGTATCTTATAAAAATAAATTTCGAGACATACTTTCCAAATGAGTTATTTTCTTGTGGTACATCCTAGGTGCCACAATATTTTTCAAAAAATTTCTACTTCGAGGACCAAAATGCTTTGAGATATTTTCAATGTTTTAGAAACACTTTTATTTAGACCCGAGGGTCGAATATTCTGAAAGTTTTCACTAAGAGAAAGTGTCCTCATTTTTATCAAATGCGAAATGGTTTTCCAAAGTCTCGATAACGATATTTCACGTTTGTACTTTTTTTTGAAATGTGATACTCAAGATCAACCGATGTCCTTCTAAATTATTTTTAAAATGAGGTTTTTGTTTTTAAAACCTATCCATTCCCGTTTGAGGGCTGGGTATGTATGTATGATGTTCACATTGTCATTTTGATGTTTGCTCCCGAGTATGATCGAATTGGCGGTGTGAGCATTGAGTCGCTTTCCACACATTTGTTGTGTTAGCCCCCTGTGAGAGGCGGGATGTTGGTGTTGAATGTTATCGCCTCGTGGTGATTTGCGTATTGTCGCACTAGTGTGAGTTGTTAAAGCTTGGATTTTTGTGCGTTATACACATGGGTGATTATTTTATGATGTTGTGATTGTGTGCTGGCTATCGTTCGGGATGTTGTAATCGTCGAACGATGCCGTTGTTGTTGTGATTTTTGTATGCGTTGATATGTTATGCTGAGTTGGCATCTCCGGTATGTTGTTTTGCAGTGTTTTGTTCCATTGTATCGAGCATTTGTATTTTCGGTATGCCGAGCCGAGACGTTTCAACCGTGATGTGCCGGGGCATGCACGTGTATATTGTCCTTCTCGTCGGTAACACATTTCAAGTGTGGACTCGAGGGACACCGAATTCAGTTTTGCGAATTGACTACCAAGACTTTCGGAGTTCGCGCTTCAGCGCAGTTATCAGAATCGGCTTTGAGAGGCCTTTGAAGGATGTTTCTGTCGGTTGCTTGTTGTGTTGTCGCCTTGATTTCGTTGTTGTGAGTTTCGGGGACGACACTTCTTTTAGAAGAGGTCGAATATAATACCCGTATTATTTTTGGCTTCTGCATTTTCTCTTTCTCAATTCTATCGATTCGCTCATGTTCGTTGATACTTTCTGAGCTTGTTCTGTATTCCGGTTTCATCGTTTAATCGAGTTGTGATCTTGTTTTGGGTCGATCTGGTTATCGCAGTGACTTTTCCGAGTCCGGTTCGATTCTTGTGAACCTTGTTCGGAAGTAACATCTTTTGGTTCTACTAGTTTATTTTATTCGAGGCGGATCGGATTTGAATTTCTGTATTTTCGATTTTGTCGACTCATTTATGTTCGTTGACATTTTCTGAGCTTTCCCTGTCCCTTGCCTTTATTGATCGAACGAGGGTGGTATTGTTTCGGAATAACTCGTTTGTCGTTGTGACTTTTCTATTTCCATTCCCTTTCCTGTGGATCTTATATGAATGCACATCCTGTTGTTTTCACCGAATTATATATTGTCTCGAGTCGAGATGTGAACCTTGGAGTTGTTGTTTGAATTTTATTATCCTTCGTACTTCGGACATGATTGTTCGATTTTTGTTGTCTCGATCGTTTGTTTGTTCGGTTTTTGTTCTCGTTTCGTGATTTTTGAGCGTTCAGGCTCCTTCCTAATTCCCTTAAGTTCGGGAAATTTGTCTCGTTTTCGATCTTCCAACCCTTGAGCGATTGGCTCGCGTTTTGATTGGTGTACCGTTGGGTTGGTCAATCGTGTTGATTTTCGCTCGTTGTGTTTTGTGATTGTTCGGATAATTGACTTGATTGTATTATCCATTTGATGACGCTTGTCACTTGTTGGTTTTATTATATCCCTAACGGCGACGTTGTGTTGGTCGTCGTGGAGCGTGTTTTCACACCGTATTTTCCGTTGCGATGTTCGTAACGTTTCGCCGTTGGGCGTTAGTTACGCGTTTCTTGCGTATCTCGTTGAGTTTTCCTGGCGGGATATTTCTTCTTCCTACTTGTTTTAAGTTTCGGGACGAAACTTCTTTTAAGGAGGGTAGAATGTAATATCCGCAATTTTCGATTTTCGGTAAATTTCTTTTTTCGGCCGAAGTCCGTTTTGACGACTCGCTCATGACCGTTTCGTCATTTCGAGAATGATTAATTCTTCACTTTTTGTGATCCGAGCTCGTTTCGGTGTCGTTTTGTTGAGTTCCGTGCTTTTTAGCAGTTTTTCCGCACTTGAGTTCGATTCTTGCGAATCTCGTCCGAAAATGTTGTTTCGAATTTCTCGTAAGTTCATTTAATGTTAATATTCATGTTGCGAGCTTTAGCTTGGTGTTTCGATCACGTATCGTGATTTTCGGGCGTTTTGGGCCATTTTCGTAATTTCCCAAAGTTTGGGGTAATTACTTTCCGTTGTCGAATTTCGAGCCTTCGGGTGGTCGGAATCGTGTGTTCTCTTAGTGCTCGGATTCGTCTTTTCAAGTACTTCGTAACCGTATCTTCGATTCGTACTCAGGTTCGGGTTTCGGGGTCGTTCGGGCCGTCGGAGTGGGTCCCGGCCGAGTCATGGTCGGGCATGCTGGGGCCAGGCCAGCCCTGGCCGAGTAACGTACGGTAGTGATCGGCAGTTACGTACGTAAGGCCGGTTACGTACGTAAGGCCCTGGCCGGTTACGTACGTAACGCTTCCGGCATTTCCAGGCAGTGAGTTCGGCCATGGCCGGTTACGTACGTAAGCCATGGCCGGTTACGTACGTAACCCGGCCGGCAGTCGGCCTATTTAAGGCCTGGCAGCGTTTTTCTTCAGCCATTTCTCACTTGTTTTCTTCCCTTCCGCGGCTGGAGCTTGGGTAATCATGTAGAGATGTTGTTGGACAATGAATACATGAAGTTTTGAGGTTCATATCATCAATCATCCGTCCTATAACATCCTCCGATCTACCGAATCAGGTCAGATTTCCTAGAAATCTAGTTTTGGGGAATTTGGGTGTTTTGGTTGTTTTCGTCCGATTAATCCGATTTAACTTAGGATTATAATGTATTGATGATTATTTAGATGTTTTATATCTTTTCCCTTGTTATTCCATGGTTGGACCGTATCGATTCGTTGTTTTGGGTCGAGTTCTTGACCGACGCCTTAAATGTGTCCGGTAAAATGTCTTAGAGGGGTTTTCGGGCGTTCTACGATTATTCTTCCTCGTATGATCGATGATTTATTGATTGTATGATGTTAGGGTCGTGTTTCTTGCGGAGAAACCATGTTGAACCCTTTCGTTCGTCGTCGTCTTCCATTTCGATAGCGTCGGGTGTTTCGAAGCTTCCCGGTTGAGCCGTTTCCGTTCGTGGTTCCGTGCTCGTGGTATCGAGGCAAGTACCTTGACCATACTTTTATCGTTTTATGGATATGATGATCGGTGGTCGTCTTGATGTGTTTGTTTGGTTATTTGAAATGAAGTTTCAAAAGATTTCGGTTTGGCCTCGTTAAAGGCTTTCTTTCAAAATGCGTGTGTGTTTTGTGAACGGCGTGTTTTGGGAATTGATTATGATTTGATTATTTTGAACGTTGAAGGATTTGATGATGATACTCCTATTGTTTAAAGTTATGGAATCGTGTATTCCGTATTTAATCTTGTTATTGTGTTTTGAAGAGTTTGATAATGGTGTCGAGTTAATGGCCATCTCTAGTGAGTATTCTTAATGAACTTACATTCTTAGCATGTTAGTTTTGCATGAGTAATGTGTGTGTGTGTATGCTCACTACGGGTTAGATCCGACGGGGTCTCGGTAGGGGTCCACAGAGACGTGGATCGACGAGCTTGCTTTTAACCACTACGGGTTAGATCCGACGGGGTCTCGGTAGGGGTCCACAGAGACGTGGATCGACGGTTAATTGTGGTGCATTTTACAAATGTGACTTATTTATGGCATTTCCGGAAATGAGTGCTTTTGAACGGTTTTCATGATTGCATGCATTGACTAAGTGTGTAAGAGGTAAGTTATTCGTTTGGCCTACTTGGCTAAGATGGCTCTAGAGTATTTTGTTGTTTATGTTAAATCCTTTAATTGTGGATTTTGACGTTGGAAGACGAACCTTGTGGTCATTCTTGTATACTGTGAGTTGATGAGATTTGGGGCTAAAATCCCAATGGTTATGTAAAAGTCATTTTATGGATTTGGGGCTAAAATCCCAACGGTTTGGTAAATGTCATTTTTGTGGAAAGTAAACTTTTGGGGCGGTGACCCCTTTTGTCTTTTGGATTTTGAAAAGTAGGATTTGATAATCCTAAATTGTTTTCTATTAAAACTCTCGATGGCATTCTAAACCGTTTTATAAATTACTTCCATTGATTTATGATATTTCGATTTTGAAATGTTTTCTCAAACTCTTGCCTCGGGAAGTACTTTTCGTTTCGTTTGGACCTTTGAGGATCCTTGGTTATTGTTATCCGTGGAATGTGAATGGTATGGCTCGTATTTGCACTTTGTTCTTGCACTAGCAAAACAGTGGAGTTTTGCTAACCCCCAAGTATTCGGGGGGTGGATGTCTGTTTTTGCATTCAGGTTTTGGAGCGTAACACAGGGTCGGCACGAAGGATGATGAAAGATGATCGATACTAATCACATAGGGAACCGTACTTTGTTTATTGGTTCAGTTGTACTCTATTTTTCCGCTGCTATATTTTCCCGTTGTACGGGTGTGGTTGTATTTCGACCCCTGCATGGGCATGAGTTGTAATCGAGTTGTATGTTTTTATTGAAAGGCCAAATCGGTCTACTGAGTCATTTTAGCCTTAAAGGCATTGTCGATATGTTTCATGTTGTTACTAGCCTGGTAGATCCTTGAGGAAAGGTTCTGCGGCGTGTAATATCCCTGAGCGGATTGGGGGTGTTACATGTCTGATCTGACTTGTCTGATCTTGAACCTATCTGATCTGCAACCTGTCTGATCTGACCTGTCTGATCTGGAACCTGTCTGATCTGGAACCTGTCTGATTTGACGTGTCTGATCTGAAACCTGTCTGATCTGATATTTGGTCTCGTCTGAAATGAAGCAGGTTGAGAACTTAGCTTCTGGAATATGACTCTTCACACTCCATAATGTAACATCCGAATTAAATAAGAATTATGGAGTTTTAATTTGTTGTAACTCCCCACCTTATGGAGATTAATTTGTTGCAACTCTTGAGCCTGAGGATTAAAGAGAATTAATGGCATTTTAATTTGTTGTAACTCCCCACGGGATGGAGTGGAATTGGACCCTATAAAAGGGGGTCTTATGCATTTCATTTCACACAATCAGAACATAGAAAAAAAACAAGCATACAACATATTGCAGCATATTTCCCTCTTGTTTCGTGGGCTTCAAAGACTTGAACGTCACGGAGTTCTGAGTTTTGGAGAGCACCTAACTCAGAAACATATAGCAGTTGTATCTTGGGGACATATTGCTTGAGCCATCTGCTCTTATACAGGGGCAAAATTGTCTTACGGAAAGAGTTATCTCGCCTCTACTAAAGTTGTAATTTTTAATTCAGCTCTTCAATTTATTAAGATTGTAATAGGTTGTCTTTCTTTATAATTTTTATTGTAATTACATTGTTAGAAATTCACAGAGGAACCAACATGTGTTCGAGTTAATGTCTCAACGAAAATTGAAATTATTTGCTTTGTGAGGTTGAACGGCTATAAGCTTTAGGGTGATATTTGTTGCATGGTTGAAACTTTTGTCTGTGTTTTGTTGCGTTGGACTGTTGTTAGCAGCCACCAGGGAGGCGGATGGGGTTGAAGCTTAACTATCCCTTGTCCGACCTTTTTTTTTCAATGCGTAAAAGAAATCCCCAAATGGAAACCCCCCCCCCCCCTCGCTCGCTGAAAAGGAAGAGAAATACGTTCTAAACTCTTTCAATCAGAGTTGGTCTTTCATGAAATAGGTAGGAGTTGTAGTACTTATATATATGTAGTCTTCTTATATTCATCATATCAAATCAAAATTAATCATGATCATTGATCATTAATATTACAATCTATGTTGTAGTTTTTATTGTTTGTTTATAATTTTGAAAAAAGAAACAGCTAAATATGAAATTCCCGTAATACCCTTAAAAAGTCACAAATCTATTATTAATTTGTCTAACTCTCTAAAGTAATTTTTTTATGACATAATCATATTATATAATTGTTAATTTTATACTTAAAAACTCAACTCCAAAATAGATTAACTAAATTATCAGATAAATTAACATTATTTTAGAATTCAAAAAACATTAATTAATAATTAGAAAAGTTGTATATAAATGAATTCTGAAAAACTGAAAATGCTAAAAAAAATAACTGTAAAAATTAATTTTATTATAAAATTTAAAAATTTATCCGAAAATAAATTAAAAATATAAATCACAAAATTATATATAATATAGTTAAATTGCCAAAAAAAATATAATAGATTCTAAAATATTAAATATAAATATTAAAAATAAAATAAAAATTAAAAAATATTTATCTAGACTAGAATATGAAAAAAAGTTGAAATATTAACAATTTTAAAATTAATAATATCTTGAGATTTGTTTATAATTTTTAAAGGTAATTTTTATTTTTAGATTGAAATTTGGTTTTTGGGATCTTTTTAATTTTTCAAAATTTATTGGTATTTTCGGGAATATTTTTTTTGATTATATATAATTTTAAATTTTACTTGTAATCAAGGTCTGTTGTGTTTTTAAATATAATATATATTTTAAATTTGGGTATGTGCTTAATATTTGGAATAGTTGTTCTTATCCATTTTTGTAGTCAATGTTTACTTTCATTTAACTTAATTTTACCCATGATGGTCAAATAATATAGGATGCACAATCCACACTGTATTTTTTGGATTTACTGATAAAATATTTTATTTTGAATGGAACAATTATATTTTTCAATATTTTTTAATTATATTTTTTATAATTTATTGTAGTTTTCTAATTTTATTCTTCACTTTATTTGTATGTTTCAAGATCTATTAAAATAAATATATTTTAAAGAAATAATAATATTTTTTTGAGAATTTGTATTAATATTATCATTTACTTCTAATTTTTAGGATTTGCTTATGAAATGTAGAATTAATTGTTATTTTTTTAGAATTTTTACATTTTTTTGGCATTTATTTGTACTTTTTCTATATTTATTTATATTGTTTGTTTTATAGGATTTATTTATATTATTACAAATTTATTGAAATCGATAATAAACATTTGCATCTTATTTAATTCGATAAACCTATTTATAAAGTCAGGATATTCTTATTTATTTGTATTTTATTGAATTATTTGTACAATAATTTTATTTTACAAATTTATTTAATTTATATTATTAATATGGATCTATTTTTATGATTTTTTTGTAATTTTTAACTAATTATTATTTTAGAATTTATCTTTTGATATTTTTAACATTTATTTGTATTTTTAGAACTTGTTTGTATTTTCTCAAATATTATTATAGTTGATTGGATTTATTTTGTAGTTTCTTATATTTATTTGTGAATTTTAGAATTCATATAAATTTTATTATAATTTTTGAAAATTATTTTAAAATTCAGATGATTTTTTTGTGTAATTTACATTGTAAAAATAAAAGAAGAGAAATTTTCTATTTATTTATTTCTTTTCTCAACTTAAGGTTATTTTTGTACTTAAATAATTTTAAATTTATATTTTATATACTTATTCACTAGAATTCTAATACTTACCTGCATACAGGTAGTACAATGTCTACATATTCCAAGAAAATCCCATCAGAGTTAAACCATAACTCCTTGTTCTTTCTCCATTGTAATTCAGTGAAATATTAGTTGACTGTGGTTGGATGATATTCTATGGTTGGATGATTGCACATGATTTTAATTAAACGCATTTATCCTAAAATATTATTAAACTTGGAGTTTGGTGACCGAATGAAAATATTAGGATTTGATCAATGCACTTTGTGGGAATGCTGCAGGAGTATGTAAACAAGAAAGTATTTCAGATGTAATACGGGAAACTTAATATGCAAGATGATTTTTTTTCCTAAGTTAAGGAGTCAATAGGGCTAGAATAGGTCCAGCTCGGACCGACCCGGTTCTAGCGGTCCAGTCCGAGTTGGACCCATTCCAATCAGATCCGAGCTTCGGGTCAATAAAATCAACCCTTCATCTTCCGGTACATTTGGGACGGGTCGATCCTGGTCGGATCAGACCTGTGCTCAGCCCCACCTGCTCTTATTTCAATAAATTACTATTAACAAATTTGAAAAAATTGTACAAGGCAAACCGTAGGTCAGTTTTCCACGTAATTTATCTCAAAATGAACATCATGATTTGTACTATCCCTGGTTCAAATAGTTTTTTAATATTACTTCAGAAAATTATATGTTGACTCCTAAGTTTTGGAAACATGTTTTAGTCAAAATAGTAACAAACTTTGAAAAATCATACCAGACAAATCGTAGATCCACTTTTTACGTAATCTATCTAAGAATGAACGTTCAGATCTGCAATATCCCAAGTTCAAACAATTTTTAAGATTACTTCATAAAATTATGTTTTGACCCTACAGTTTTGAAAATAATCAATTTTCGTCAAAATAGTAACAAACCCATACCAAGCAAAATCGTATGTCTATTTTTCATAAAATTTGTTAAAATATGAATTTAGAAATCTGTACTGTCCCATGTTTATGCTTCTCTACTCAAGAAAGTTATATTTCGACCCGTAATTTGTTAAAACAATCAATCGGCAAAAGATTATTAACAAACTTTGAGAATCATATGGGGCAAAACATAGATCCGTTTTTAGCTTTGAGTATACACAATAAAGACTAATACTCACATTTGTCTGATCTTATTAGAGATATTATGAATAATCAAACTGTACTTGTGAATTTTAAAAACAATTGCTATTTTCTCTATTATTTCTTATTTGGTATTCTAGTCGCATATAAAGTAAAATACTTCTTGCAACTATCTATCCCTTGTAGAAATAAAAACAACCACCCTAACCTTGACATCATTATGGTGGTTCTTGAAATGCTAATTCCAAATTACAGATAATCAGATTATTATCTGTATAAACAAAAATAATCCAGCTTATTAGTTAGTAATCATATAAACATCAATTCAATGAATCATTAAATTTTTCAATAAGTTCAAATCAGTCGATCTTTGCTTGAATACGCATATCCTTACAAATAAAATCAGGATGCAGTACACATCAAATAGTTTAACTTGATGATTATAATGTAGTAATTGTTATAATATACCTTGAAAATGACATTTCAATTACCTTTTGTTTTTATATAGTGTGAATGATTATTATGCCCATGATATAATTATGTAATTACGATTGTGCCATCTGAAGTTTTCCTATAAATAGGACTTCAGTTATTAATGAAAAACATACCTGAGAATCATTCTCTAATTTCTCTCTCTATTCTTTCTCTATAATATTCTGATTGTACAACACGTTATCAGCACGACTCTAACCATTTGAGTAATATGATGGAAGTATGCTCTACAGTTGCATCTTATAGATGATCTTCTGTACCAGAAACCAAATTATTACAAAATCACGGATCTCTCTCTCATCTTCATGTTATCTGACAATACACATAAAAAAAATACCAACAACAAACTGCATTAATCATGATTCATCCATAGATTATTCTACCAGCTGCAATGGCTGCCTTCACCGCCCGCCGCCAGCTCAAAGATTCAGGCAGGCGGGGCTCGTTCCTTTTTCCAGCAGTTTGCTTAACTTTGATCATGAGCTCAGTTTTTATTTGTCTATCCTCTATATCTACCTCACTGTACATTAGGGATCCGCATCTTCAAATTAGATCACAAAAGATAATTAATAACCATTCTCTTATTTTTCATCAAGAACCTATCAGCAGATCACCACACGAGAAAATTACGGTTAGTACAAAACTATTCGAGAGTCGATTGACTGCTGCAGGGAATGTAAAAGTGGACTCGTCGGCTGATCGGGAAGAAGGATTCTCACCGGGTCGCACACGTATGGCGTCGAACCAGATCCGAGATGAACCTGTCTTGAAGCTCTAATCGGTGTTGCCAGCGCGCATCAGAGGTGTTAATAGTGGAACATTTCATAACCAGACTCGGGGTCGAACACAGACTGATGACCACGTTGGTCTACATAGATGAAGTATCAATGGCTTCCTCACACGGCTTCCCTAATTCTCTTTATGAGGTATTCATTATTTTTGAGTTATTTAAAGTATATCACACTTGTCAAATTGCCTTAAAAAAAGTTGGGGAGAAGAAGAACAGTAAATAGGACAGAAAGAGAAAGGTTGGACAAAAAATAATGAAGCATGCACGGAAACGAGACTTCAAAAAATTAATAAAATAATAAAAGAATATAATAGGACAGAAAGAGAAAGGTTGGACAAAAAATAATGAAGCACGGAAACGAGACTTCAAGAAATTAATAAAATAATAAAAGAATATAATATTCTTTTAATTTATTAAATTATACATTCGTCTTTCTTACATATAAGATACATATGCTATCAAAATTAATTTTTCTTGATACCAACGTGATCCATTTCACGAGAGCTTCAATTTGACACT
This sequence comes from Orobanche coerulescens, assembly GCA_033398695.1. Taxonomy (NCBI): domain Eukaryota; kingdom Viridiplantae; phylum Streptophyta; class Magnoliopsida; order Lamiales; family Orobanchaceae; genus Orobanche; species Orobanche coerulescens. The sequence goes on along the minus strand of CM065813.1, from coordinate 126,734,027 downwards.
AATATTGATATAGGTATTAACTCTTTTCATATATGTCATTATTAAATTTATTAAAATATACGAATTAATATCCAACTCCGTAAATCGCAAAGATTTATACATACCGTTACACTTGCTGTTAACGACAGTCGATATTTCGACCTATACCTTGACGATGACTATTTTGCGGAATTGACGACGATCCCGCTTCCTGGTAGAAGTTAGCTAATTATTTTGCAGTTTAAATTATGTCTCTTACTTATCTCAAAGTGGTGGTTTAAAACCACATATTTATTGCGTTTATTTTATATAATTATAATACCTCACATGTGATGAGTTCAATTATCACAAGACGGATGGTTTTACATGTACGCAATTTATATATTATATATCACCATCGTGGTTGGTTATACCACATGAATGGTTCATAAATCCTGCTCTCGAAGAAGAAGCAGTTGATAAAAATAAATCCTACTCTAGAGAAGTAGTTGATCGATTATCTTAATCCTGCTCTGAAGAAGCAGTTGAAAGAAAATAAATCCTACTCTGAAGAAGTAGTTGATCAATGATTCAAATCCTGCTCTCGAAGAAGAAGCAGTTGATGAAAATAATATCCGATCTCCATAATTATTAAACACAAACGGAGAAAATTGAGCAAGTGATACCATAAGCTATCATCGATTAATTAAAGAAAATCCCATGCAGACTGTATGATGGGATCATTTGACAAGTGATATGGAAATCTATCACTGAAAAATAATTGCTCAATAAATCCCATGTTTATTATATCACATGGTGGAATCATTGAAATCATATTGATTGACAATATTCATGGAGAAACATATATCACATATTTGTGAAAATATTGTATTTGCATAAAAGCAAAAGATGGTCTTATTATTGCTGAAGAAGCACACAACAGTTTAAGTAAAAATATCGAAACTAGCTGAAAGGCAGTAAACACTCGACAATATGAAACGCGAAAAAAAAATACATATGAAACCCATAAAAAGAAAAGGGGTGCGTCTCGAGAGTATAAAACTCCGTAACTCTGCCACCCCCTGGCACAAGGGTTTATAATGAAAGATCTAAATGATCTAAACTTCTTTTTCGTTTACGCCAATAAATGGTGATGAGCTTTGACTTCCAAATTCTTAACTGAAATATATGCCTGAAACTTTATAAGTAGATCAGCAACAGTGTCAGCACATATTATTATATCTCGTGATGGCTGAGATATAAACTTGTGATCTACTCCTTGATCCAGAAAGGCAAGCAAATCGCTGAAGAAATTATTAATATTCAACAAACCTATAGGTTTGGTATGGAAGTGTAACACCCCCAATCCACTCAGGGATATTACACGCCGTAGACCCTCTCCTTGGGGATCTACCAGGCTGGTAACAACATTTAACATCTCGACAATGCCTTCAAGGCTAAAATGACTCAGTAGACCGATTTGGTCTTTCCACAAATACATACAACTCATGCCCACGCAGGGGACAAAATACAACCACACCCGTACAACGGGAACAATATAGCAGCGGAAAATAAAGTACAACTGAACCAACACACGATGTACGGTTCCTCATGTGATTAGTATCGATCATCTTTCATCATCCTTCGTGCCGACCCTGTGTTATGCTCCAAAACCTGAATGCAAAAACAGACATCCACCCCCCGAATACTCGGGGGTTAGCAAAACTCCACTGTTTTGCTAGTGCAAGAACAAAGTGCAAATACGAGCCATACAATTCACATTCCACGAATAACAATAACCGAGGATCCTCAAAGATCCAAACGAAATGAAAAGTACTTCCCGAGGCAAGGGTTTGAGAAAACATTTCAAAATCGAAATATCATAAATCAATGGAAGTAATTTATAAAACGGTTTAGAATGCCATCGAGAGTTTTAATAGAAGACAATTTAGGATTATCAAATCCTACTTTTCAAAATTCAAAAGACAAAAGGGGTCACCGCCCCAAAGGTTTACTTTCCGAAAAATGACATTTACCAAACCGTTGGGATTTTAGCCCCAAATCCGTAAAACGACTTTTATAAAACCATTGGGATTTTAGCCCCAAATCTCATCAACTCACAGTACACGAGAACGACAACAAGGTTCGTCTTCCAACATCAAAATCCACAAATAAAGGATTTAAAACAAACAACAAAATACTCTAGTACCATCCTAGCCAAGTAAGCCAAACGAACACTTACCCCTTACACACTTAGTCAATGCATGCAATCATGAAAACTGTTCAAAAGCACTCATTTCCGGAAATGCCAATATCGAATCACATTTGTAAAAATGCACCACAATTAACCGCGGACCCACAGCTTCGTGGATCCCTGCCGAGACCCCGTCGGATCTAACCCACAGTGGTTAAAAGCAAGCTCGCGGTTCCACAGCTTCGTGGAGCCCTACCGAGACCCCGTCGGATCTAACCCGTAGTGAGCATACACACACACACGTTACTCATGCAATACTAACATGCTAAGAATGTAAGTTCATTAAGAATACTCACTAGAGATGGCCATTAACTCGACACCATTACCAAACTCTTCAAAAATACAATAACAAGATTAAATACGGAATACACGATTCCATAACTTAAACAATAGGAGTATCATCATAAAATCCTTCAACGTTCAAAATAACCAAATCATAATCAATTCTCAAAACACCGTTCACAAATCACACTCGTTTTGAAAGAAAGCCTTTAACGAGGCCAAACCGAAATCCTTTGAAACTTCATTTCAAATAACCAAACAAACACATCAAGACGACCACCGATCATCATATCCATAAAACGAGAAAAGTATGGGCAAGGTACTTGCCTCGAATAACCACAACGCGGAGAATCGGCCGAAGTAGGTTGGCACGAACCGACTACGAACTCGCCGACTCCACCGAACGACAATCCACAACAACGAACTACGAACGAAAACAATAACAACGAAAATGAATTCCAAAGTACGACCCAAAGCCGCTGAATTCAAAGAACAAATGACGAAAGTTCAAGGATTTCCCCCAAAACGGCCAAGAACACGATTCGTTCCGTCAAAACTCGAAAACGGAATTCAAAGTTGAAATATGGATATACAATCCATAGAATATGTTTAACAACATTATTTAACCATAATCGATCCATCGAAAACGGATGAAAAACGATATCGGGGACAAATCCCCCAAAAAGTCAATTCGAAGGAAATCAAGAAATATACTTCGATTCGACGAAGAAAAATGGATTAAATGATGTTAAACACAAGAATATTACCAAGATTAATCATACCCATCATGAATTAATCAACAACACGGAACGAATCGGACGAAAATGCAAAAATCCCCAAATTCACGAAATTAGGGTTCTAAGGAAGATTACCTTGATTCGCTGGATCAAAGGATGATAACGGACGATTGATTGATGTTAAGAACTCAAGAACTTCATGGATTTGTTGTTAAACAACATGGCTTCGTCACCCATGAATCGCCAAACATGACGGAGAGGGAAGGAAATGAAAACGAAGGGAAATGTGGTCGGTCTCACATATATATATCGGGCGGAACTAGCGTGCGCTAGCCTTCCCGACTAGCGTGCGCTCGGCCAAGACGGCCGAGCACTCTCGGCCATGGCCCGCATGACCCGGCACCACCGACCAATTCGCCGACCATGACTCGTCCACCCGACTCCGCTAGCGTGCGCTACGGCCGAAGCTCGCGCTAGCCAATTGGCCCAAAGAGCCACCGGACTAACAAACTTACCTGTGTAACGACGCTAGTCGGCCGTCAGGCGCTACCCTCGCCAAGCGTGCGCTACGACCGGCGTGAGCGCGCGCTACCGCCGATCCCGACCGAGTCCGAACCTCGAAACCCCACTGTCTCGCCCGATGGCGGCGTTGTCGACCAGCACAGGCGCTTACACTGCCGGTTAGCACGCTGCAGCCTTTCCGGCAGATAGCGTGCGCTACGCGGTTCTCGCCGCATCTGTCCGGCCGGTGCCTGCAATCGTCCGGCCAGCCCCGCAACCGTCGGCTGGCCGCCGCAACCGCTGTGGCTCGACGACCCAATTTCCGAAACGCATTTTAACGAACACGACGAAAAGTTCGCAGACAACATCAACGGCCCGAAATGAAAACATAATACCATATTTAATCATACGCGGCCAAGAAACAGGTCGAGACAACAATTACAGATACGGATACCCGTAACTTTCAAGAAATTACAAAATGGCCCAAAACGCCCGGAAATCACGATACGTGATCGAATAACCAAACCGAAGTTCACAGCACGTCTAACAAAGTTAAACGGACTTACGGGAAACTCGGAACAATAGCTTCGAACGAGATTCGCAAGAACCGAACTCAAGCGCGGAAAAGTCGCTAAAAAGCACAGAACTCAACGAAACGACACCGAAACGAACTCGGATGTCAAAAAGTGTAGAATTAATCATTCTCAGAATGACGAAATGGTCATGAGCGAGTCGTTAAAATGGACTCCGTCCGAAAAAAGAAATTTACCGAAAATCGAAAATTGCGGATATTACATTCTACCCTCCTTAAAAGAAGTTTCGTCCCGAAACTTAAAACAAGTAGGGAGAAGAAATATTCCCCCAGGAAAAACTCAACGAGATACACAAGAATGCGCAACTAACGCCCAACGGCGAAATGTTACAAACAACGCGAAGGAATATACGGCGTGTAAACACGCTCCACGGCGACCAACACGACGTCGCCGTTAGGGATATAATAAAACCAACAAACGACAAGCGTCATCAAACGGATAATATAGCCAAGTCAATTATCCGACAATCACAAAACACAACGAACGAAAACCAATACGATTGACCAACCTAACGGTATATTGATCAAAACGCGAGCCAAACGCTGAACAAATACGGAGTTCCACCGCCTAAGGGCTGGAAGATCGAAAACGAAACTAATTTCCCGAACTGAAGGGAATTACGAAGGAGCCTGAATGTTCACCAATCACGGAACGAGATCAATAAAAACCAAACAATCAAACGATCGAACCACAACGATCGAGACAACAAAAATCAAAGAATCAAGTTCGAATCACGAAGGATAATAAAATTCAAACAACAACTCCAAGGTTCACATCTCGACTCGAGACAATATATGATCCGGTGAAAACAACAAGATGTGCATTCACATAAGATCCACAGGAAAGGGAATAGCAATTAAAAAGTCACAACGACAAACGAGTTATTCCGAAACAATACCACACTCGTTCGATAAACATAAACAAGGGGCACGACAAGCTCAGAAATGTCAACGAACATAAATGAGTCGACAGAGTCGAAAACATAAGAGTTCCAAATCCGATCCACTTCGAATAAAAGAACTAATAGAACCAGATGATGTCACTCCCGAACAAGGTTCACAAGAATCGAACTGAACCCGAAAAAGTCACATCGATAACCAGATCGACCCACAACAAGATCACAGCTCGTTCGGACGATGAAACCGAAATACAGAACAAGTTCATAAAGTACCAACGAACATGAACGAATTGATAGACTGTGGAAAGAGAAAATACATAAGTTAAAATAGTACGGGCATTACCTCCGACCTCGTCCACGAAATTCACAAAAACGGAAGCAAGGTCAACAAGACATTAAACAACTGACACATAACGGAACCATCACCGATGCACACGGTCATACCAAACCAAGATCTAACAGCTCGTACATACGCGACAACACAGAAATCGCCATGAGGCGACAACATTCAATACCAACACTCCGCCTCTCACAGGGGGCTAGCACAACCAATGTGTGGAAAGCGTCTCAACGCTCACACCGCCAATTCGATCATACTCGGGAGAAAGTATCAAAATGACAACGCGAATATCACACGTACATACCCAGCCCTCAAACGGGAATGGACAGGTTTTAAAAAAAATGAAAACCTCATTTTGAAAATAATTTGAAGAATACTGGTTGATCTTGAGTATCACCTTTCAAAAAGTATAAACGTGAAACATCGTTATCGAGACATTGGAGAACCATTTCGCATTTGATAAAAATGAGGACACTTTCTCTTAGTGAAAACTTTCGTAATATTCACCCCTGTCTAAATAAAAGTGTTTCTAAAACATTGAAAATATCTCAAAGCATTTTGGTCCTCAAGTAGAAATTTTTTGAAATATATTGTGGCACCTAGGATGTACCACAAGAAAACAAGTCATTTGAAAAGTATGTCTCAAATTTATTTTTCTAAGATACTCAAGGTTTTCAAAATTCAATAGGCCGTAATGCCCAAAACTCACACATATCGATGTTCACTAAAACAACTCCTAGCACACGCATCAAAAGTTTAAAATCAAGACAATACATGTCTTTAAACGGAAATAAACGATAAAATACCACATTCGTAACAAAAACACCGATAAAATACTCTCAAGATTGGCTAGTGAACAAGTCGAACGCGTATAAGCACAAAGCTTCCACAATAGAACTTGTAAAACGTGCAGATCGATTCGAAATTCATCAGCCACGGACAAAAACAACAATAAAAAGACATCAAAAGCGACGACACTCCTCGTATAAATCAAATACGAGAGTCGACTAAATACATATCGTGAAATCAAAATCTACATAAGGATTCCACCACTTAACAAATAATCATAAAAATAGCTCGTGTCACACGAGGCACAACACAAAGAAGGGAGACTTACTTCCACAGGTCGCACGAAGATGATGATCGCCCCACGATACTAATCACGACCAACAAACTCAAACGACGCGTCGCGACACGACTCAGTCAGATAAAATCCGACGAAACAAGACTCAAACAACACGACTTGACCCGACAGCCTAGGTTTTCCTCAACCTAAGCTCCGATACCATTTATGTAACACCCCCAATCCACTCAGGGATATTACACGCCGTAGACCCTCTCCTCGAGGATCTACCAGGCTGGTAACAACATTTAACATCTCGACAATGCCTTCAAGGCTAAAATGACTCAGTAGACCGATTTGGTCTTTCCACAAATACATACAACTCATGCCCACGCAGGGGACAAAATACAACCACACCCGTACAACGGGAACAATATAGCAGCGGAAAATAAAGTACAACTGAACCAACACACGATGTACGGTTCCTCATGTGATTAGTATCGATCATCTTTCATCATCCTTCGTGCCGACCCTGTGTTATGCTCCAAAACCTGAATGCAAAAACAGACATCCACCCCCCGAATACTCGGGGGTTAGCAAAACTCCACTGTTTTGCTAGTGCAAGAACAAAGTGAAAATACGAGCCATACAATTCACATTCCACGAATAACAATAACCGAGGATCCTCAAAGATCCAAACGAAATGAAAAGTACTTCCCGAGGCAAGGGTTTGAGAAAACATTTCAAAATCGAAATATCATAAATCAATGGAAGTAATTTATAAAACGGTTTAGAATGCCATCGAGAGTTTTAATAGAAGACAATTTAGGATTATCAAATCCTACTTTTCAAAATCCAAAAGACAAAAGGGGTCACCGCCCCAAAGGTTTACTTTCCGAAAAATGACATTTACCAAACCGTTGGGATTTTAGCCCCAAATCCGTAAAACGACTTTTATAAAACCATTGGGATTTTAGCCCCAAATCTCATCAACTCACAGTACACGAGAACGACAACAAGGTTCGTCTTCCAACATCAAAATCCACAAATAAAGGATTTAAAACAAACAACAAAATACTCTAGTACCATCCTAGCCAAGTAAGCCAAACGAACACTTACCCCTTACACACTTAGTCAATGCATGCAATCATAAAAACCGTTTAAAAGCACTCATTTCCGGAAATGCCAATATCGAATCACATTTGTAAAAATGCACCACAATTAACCGCGGACCCACAGCTTCGTGGATCCCTGCCGAGACCCCGTCGGATCTAACCCACAGTGGTTAAAAGCAAGCTCGCGGTTCCACAGCTTCGTGGAGCCCTACCGAGACCCCGTCGGATCTAACCCGTAGTGAGCATACACACACACACACGTTACTCATGCAATACTAACATGCTAAGAATGTAAGTTCATTAAGAATACTCACTAGAGATGGCCATTAACTCGACACCATTACCAAACTCTTCAAAAATACAATAACAAGATTAAATACGGAATACACGATTCCATAACTTAAACAATAGGAGTATCATCATAAAATCCTTCAACGTTCAAAATAACCAAATCATAATCAATTCTCAAAACACCGTTCACAAATCACACTCGTTTTGAAAGAAAGCCTTTAACGAGGCCAAACCGAAATCCTTTGAAACTTCATTTCAAATAACCAAACAAACACATCAAGACGACCACCGATCATCATATCCATAAAACGAGAAAAGTATGGGCAAGGTACTTGCCTCGAATAACCACAACGTGGAGAATCGGCCGAAGTAGGTTGGCACGAACCGACTACGAACTCGCCGACTCCACCGAACGACAATCCACAACAACAAACTACGAACGAAAACAATAACAACGAAAATGAATTCCAAAGTACGACCCAAAGCCGCTGAATTCAAAGAACAAATGACGAAAGCTCAAGGATTTCCCCCAAAACAGCCAAGAACACAATTCGCTCCACAAACCCAAAACGGAATTCCAAGTTGAAATATGGATATACAATCCATAGAATATGTTTAACAACATCATTTAACCATAATCGATCCATCAAAACGGATGAAAAACGAGATCGGTGACAAATCCCCCAAAAAGTCAATTCGAAGGAAATCAAGAAATATACTTCGATTCGACGAAGAACAATGGATTAAATGATGTTAAACACAAGAATACTACCAAGATTAATCATACCCATCATGAATTAATCAACAACACGGAACGAATCGGACGAAAATGCAAAAATCCCCAAATTCACGAAATTAGGGTTCTAAGGAAGATTACCTTGATTCATTGGATCAAAGGATGATAACGGACGATTGATTGATGTTAAGAACTCAAGAACTTCATGGATTTGTTGTTAAACAACATGGCTTCACCCATGAATCGCCACCATGGACGGAGAAGGAAGGAAATGAAAACGAAGGGAAATGTGGTCGGGTTTGTCATATATATATCGGGCCGGAACTAGCATGCGCCGGCCTTTTCCCGACTAGCGTGCGCTTATCGGCCAAGACGGCCGAGCACTCGGCCATGGCCCGCATGACCCGGCACCACCGACCAATCTCGCCGACCATGACTCGTCCACCCGACTCCCGCTAGCGTGCGCTACGGCCGGAAGCTCGCGCGCTAGCCGACTCGGCCCAAAGAGCCACCGGACTAACAAACTTACCTGTAACGACGCTAGTCGGCCACAAAGATGCGCTACCCCGCCGGTTAGCGTGCGCTACGACCGACAAGAACGCGCTACCCGCCGATCCCGACCGAGTCTAGAACCTCGAAACCCCACCGTCCGCCCGATAACAGGCGTTGTCGACCAGCACAGGCGCTACACTGCCGGTTAGCGGCAGCCTTTCCGGCAGCAGAAGGCGCTACGCCGGTTCTCGCCAGATCTGTCCGTGGTGCCTGCAATCGTCCGGCTGGCCCCGCAACCGTCCGGCGATCCCGCAACCGCTGTGGCTCGACGACCCGATTTCCGAAAACGTACGGAACGAACACGACGAAAAGTTCGCGGACAACATCAACGGCCCGAAATGAAAACATAATACCATATTTAATCATACGCGGCCAAGAAACGGGTCGAGACAACAATTACAGATACGGATACCCGTAACTTTCAAGAAATTACAAAATGGCCCAAAACGCCCGGAAATCACGATACGTGATCGAATAACCAAACCGAAGTTCACAGCACGTCTAACAAAGTTAAACGGACTTATGGGAAACTCGAAACAGCAGTTTCGAACGAGATTCGCAAGAACCGAACTCAAGCACGGAAAAGTCGCTAAAAAGCACAGAACTCAACGAAACGACACCGAAACGAACTCGGATGTCAAAAAGTGTAGAATTAATCATTCTCAGAATGACGAAACGGTCATGAGCGAGTCGTCAAAATGGACTCCGTCCGAAAAAAGAAATTTACCGAAAATCGAAAATTGCGGATATTACAGGAAGTCCCGCTCAGCCCATGACGTGATGTTGAATATCTCATTGAGTGTGCCATAGCCACCTGGAAGAACAATAAAGGCATCACTATTATTCACCACATACATCAAACTATCATGCACAGATTGTGTTTGAAGCATCAACCCAGTTGAACCCCCTATACTACTGGTTCTGACTGTGGGAAAGTGTAAGGCACTTGTTACACTTATTCTCCCATTTTGTGCAGCATCTAAAAGATAACCCAAAAATCTATGATTACTCCCACCATACAATATATCGATTTTGTACTTTCCTAATTCTTTTACGAATTGATACGCCATATCTACATGCTGGATATGACCTATCAGTTTGGATCCACTTAAAATACATATAGTTTTAAATGGATGAGATCTATATGAGGATTCTGAGAATTCCATATTTCTACACTAGACTTTCAAAATACTTTTTATGAGAGATACATTTTCTGATTTATAGATCCCAAATTTAAAGAGCAAACTTCTTACTAAACGACAAATGACTTCACTATTTTCATTGAAAATGGAGGAGCAGATAAGTCATTACTTTTGACAAAATTGCAAAAGAAAACGAAAGATATGATATTATATTTTTCAATGAAAATGACGTTACCGATCGGCAGCTGAGAAATTTAAATATTGGAAAATAATCAACTTGCATTATTTTTTTATTACCTTATACCAACTTTGATAGAACGGACTTACAAACTGGATCTTTTGAGATTAATTTTTCATGACTATAACGTTCCTGTTCATCCTTGAATTGCATCTACAAAGCCATTAGTTAACGATGAACGTATCCACTGGGATGTGTATCAAGAATCTGTTGAATATCATGATCCATAGATTCCTTACTCAATCCATCCTTGATAAATGCTATTTTATCTTCTTGATTTTTGGATACAAACCCCCCACAGATTTGCATCGTGTGTCACATGTCCACCGAGCACATTTATAGCACCCACCTAATCTTTTTGCTCTCCGTTTCTTTGCAAAACTACTTTTACATGTACCTGGCATGTACTTAAATGAATTTGAAAATATCTTGTGCTTCGATCAACCATCGAATATCTTCTGGGATACCATTTCTCATTAGCACCCTTAATCTTTCGAGTCGAGCTCGATATATTATTTTTATGATATTCACTGGAAGAGATGGGTAATATTTACGAAGATTCGAAAGCATTGAATCCATTATGATATTCAGACCCTCGGTATGGGTGAATTTTGTGAATACAATGATAATCTATTTATAGATTGGAATTACGCGTATGAGATTTGACTCCGCATCCTGAAGCGTATGAACTACGGCTCTATATATTTGAATAATGAACATAATATGACATGTAGGAACGACAACTCCATGTTGAAAATGATGTGCAATAATGGCACCAAAAGATGATGTGATATGCCGGCAAAATATCTATACGGTGATACAGACACATCATGTCTTTAAATATATGTTCTCGATTACTATTACTACTAGCCAATATTGGGAATGAATCTCTTATAAATTTGGAATATATTAAGGGGGAGTATGAGCCCACTTCCTCTACATGTGAACTACTAGATATTATGGATCCACTAGATAGTCACATGTTTATATGACTCGTAATCAGAAATTTACGAGATAATTTGCTCACGGTTTGAGCATATATTCCATATCAGATTGAGCTAGTAATATATCCCAAATAAACTTGAATAGATCCCAGAAAGGATCGAGATATGCGCATACAAGTGGGATATCAATTGGCATACTATTTGAAGTCCTCCAGCCAATATCGAGAACATAATATACAAACTCCCATGACTGAAGATGAATACTGAGATACTGGCATACGAGTTTGGTGCTCAAGAAATCTCTTAGCATGAGGGGGAGTATTGATAGTTGGAAATATATGAAATGCATCACAATATATCCTCACAACTGAAATATGAACTTGAAGTTCAAAGATGCATGACAGATTATTAATCTTTGGTACCAACTACAACTGCTTTGATAAATACATAATAATTCCCCGAATATGAATCAACGCAAATGATAAAAGGAGGCATATACTTTTGAGAAGTATATAGACATAACCACAATGTGTAATCCCAATGGGTGATTGATAATGAGATATCTCGGCAAGTTATGTTGCCATGGGGAAGTAAAAGTGTCGACACAATATAGCGCTATGAATAAAATGAGGATATCAATGATTGGAAAGAGGATATCGATAAATGATATGAGGATATCACTGTGAAATATGGATATTGGAAATGAGGATATTAAAATCCATGATTTGTGAAAATGAGGATTTTGAAATCCATCGAAATTGAAATATATGTCATACGAGCTTATTGAAAGTGACTCCTCAGGAGATTTTAAATATATTATCAGTGCGTGCAGTCACTCAAAATAAGGTATTGTGAAAAAAAATTATCTGCTGCACTTTTTTCCTTGACTGAGGTTTTATCCCACCGGGTTTTTCCAGCAAGGTTTTTAACGAGGCAGCCTAATCACAGCAAATATGGAATCTCCAAAAGAAATTTGGAATATATTGCAATGAATATGAGTCTGATATTACAAACTGCACTAAAAATAATACTCGTACTAATCCCTAGAGGATCATTGAAATGACTGGGGCATATTTATATAAAATACGCGTTGCACTCTTTTTCCCTTGACTGATGTTTTGCCCCATTGGGTTTTCCTAGCAAGGTTTTAATGAGGCAACTGGAATGGCGTATTAGTATGAATAATGTACTCTTTTTCCTTCATTAGGATTTTTCCCATTGGGTTTTCCCTAATAAGGTTTTAACGAGGCATATTCATGGCATAATGAGGAATACTACAAAGATCAAGATTATTTCTCAAAGATTGAAAACGGAAGGAGTAGTTGTACTCTTTTTCCTTCGATCAAGTTTTTCCCACTGGGTTTTCTTGACAAGGTTTTAATGAGACAACACATGGATACTCCAACGAATGATATACATGACAGATTCACTCAGTTTTTGTCTCACGGGGTTTTACTGAGACGGCACAAGAATACTCATACAAGAACTATCGAGATAAGGGGGAGCAAATTTACGAGATTACAGATTGCTTAACAAATTCGAGATCGATCCATTTTTAATGAAATAAATTATATATATATATATATATATATATAAAATACTTCTCCTCCCTCACGGATCTTGCCCCTCTCTCTCAATTCCCCTTTCCCCCACCTAATCCTCCCGCACGGTCAACTACCATCATCCGTCTCCCCCTTTCTTCATCATCAACAGCGGCAAGCGGCTGACACAAGGAGCGACAGTGTGAAGGGATCTCGAGTAGGTGGACGGTTCTTTTGCGCGTTTCTCATCCGAATTCTTGGCAGTAGGTCGCCGCGAGCTTGGGCTGCGAGAATCGAATGTGCGGCGGCGACTGCGGAAGTGATGGAGGTGGCACCTGAGTTGATTTAGTACCTGAGACGGGTAAGGTTTGGTTTTTGGTGCAGATCGATGTTAGGGTGGAGTTTTCCGGGGATAGATTTTCCGGTGTAAAACCGGAGCTCGGCGGCTGGACTTTCGGAACTTTTGTCTGGAATTCCGGCGACCTTCGCTACTGGATCCAATGACTTTGCAGTGGTTCGGGTGAGGGTTAATCGGCGGGGATGGTTTCAGGCCGGTGACTTGCTGGCGGGGTCGGACGGCATCAGAACTGAACTGAGTGATGGCTGGGTTTCGACATGGGCGTCGCTACTTTATGTGTGTGTGTGTGTGTGTGTCTCTATGTGTGTGTGTTTCCGGTTGTGTGCGTGTGCGTGTTTAAGATTATATGTGTGTTGGTGTGTGTTGTGTGTAGTGTATATATATATATATATCCTAATATAAGATTGAGTACTCTTATTAATGTTTAGGCTTCAAGATTGCATAGAGTACAAGCTACTTAATGCATGGAATTCATTGCAAGGTGAGAGTATTAAAGCAAGGGAGATTAATGATCACGGTGAATATGAAGTGTTCATGCGAATACAAACCATCACGAAGTTAAAGTTACGTGTCTTTAGCTTCCATAAGTTACAACTTAGAAATAAATAATAGAATGTCAATATAAAAGGAGCTTCAATATAGACAAGTGTACATAGCTTTTAGGTTTTATCATCTTCCTTCTTTTTCTTTAAGCTTTCATCGTTTGCATATATTAATAGTACTTGGTATGCAAAATACTCTCCATAATGATTTACTATTTTGGTTGATGTGTGGAGGGAATGACTTCAAGTTCCAAATACAAAAATATGAAAAGTCAGTTAGGTTACATGCAGATTAATCCGATAAAGGTTGTTTCCGCACTTATTAGTTAACAATAATTAACGAGGTGTTAAATTTGAAGACTGTATGTTGGGTGTGTACTGTATGTGATATATATATATATATATATGTATTATATGTATATATGTATGTTAAGGTGTGTATGTGATATATATGACGGAGAAGATGGAGACGAGGACAAAAGTTGTATAAATTAACCTACAAACGGATTCATATATTAGACTTATGGAATGAACCCGAGTTTGGAGCTGTATACGGGACAATCCTTCAGGAATTTGAATTATGATTCCCATCATTAATTAAATCGAGATATGGATCCGGATGGAATATCGTTGGTCGTTTGATCCGATCAATAATTTAAAGGAGCTCAATGGAGGTAATATATTAGCCGACTAATTACCTTATAATTATAAGATATTAAATTGGACCTTATATTAAATTGTCTATTATGTATTTATAATAAGGATTGGGATTTCAATCGATCGATCGGGTAATCCATGTTCGTCGGAGCTTTCGGCATCAATTATCGAGGCAAGTATTTTTCTTATACGATTTGTATCCTGTAAATAGAGTTTACATGTTGGAATTACGATGGTTGGTTTACCCTCGTGAATATGATTCGTGTGAATTAATTATGATTTGATTATTTTGAACGTTGAGGGCTTTAATGATATCCCTGCTTGTTTAATGTTGTGGAATCGTGTATTCCGTATTAATCGTGTTGTTGTGTTGAGATTGATTATTCATCATGGAGGTATTTTGATGAGTATGATAATTGTGTCGGGTAAGTGGCCATTTCTAGCAAGTATTCTTAATGAACTTACATTCTTAGCATATTAGTATTGCATGGGTGATGTGTGTGTGTGTGCTCACTACGGGTTAGACCCGACGAGGTCTTGGTAGGGGTCTACAGAGGCATGGGTCCGCGATCTTGCTTTTAACCACTATAATTTAGATTCGACTGGGTCTCGGTAGGGGTCCACAGAGGTGTGGGTCCGCGGTTAATTGTGGTGCATTTTTACAAATGTGTTTTGGATGATAGCGTTTCCAGAAACGAATGTTTTTGAACGTTGATTTCATGATTGCATGCATTGACTAAATGTGTAAGAGGTAAGTTGTTCATTTGGCCTACCTGGCTGGGATGACACTAGAGTATTTTGTCGTATGTGTTTAGTCCTTTAGTTGTGGGGTTTTGATGTTGGAAAATAGACCTTGCTAATGTTCTCGTGTACTGTGATTTGATGAGAATTGGGTTGAGATACCAACGATTTTGTAAAGGTCGTTTTACGGAAAGTGATTTTGGGCCGAGACCCACTCGTCTTGAAATGATTATTTTTCAACTAAGGACTTGAGGTCTAACAAGATTTCTACTTTTAAAAATCCCCGAGATGAGGAATTTATTTTCAAACACTTCATCGATTCCTTTCTAATTAATAAAACCTCTCGGGAAGGCTTTAGTAGTTAATTGTCGTATCCGATCCGTGATTTCTATTTATTTGTCACATTTCGCATGATTATGTACTTGCACTAGCAAAATAGTGGGATCTTGCTAACCCCCGAGTAATCGGGGGTGGATGTCTGTAATGCATTCAGGTTTTGGGGAGCATAGATGATGAAAGATGATCGATACTAATCACATGAGGATCCATACGATGTCATATTGATTTGGTTGTACTTTATTTCTGCTGCAGTATTTTCCCCATTGCACGAGAGTGTGTTGTATTTTGACCCCTGCGTGGGCATGTATTGAGATTGAGTTATATGTATTAATTGAAAGACCAAATCGGCCTACCGAATCATTTTAGCCTTAAAGGCGACGTTTAGATGTTTGATTTTAGTTACCAGCCTAGTAGATCCTTGAGGAAAGGGTCTACGGAGTGTAACATCCCTGAGTGGATTGGGGTGTTACACTAGCAACTTCTGTTTTATTTCTCAGCGGGACCCTCCAAAGACGAACAACTTTTAGGGGCTGTTTACCAAATTCTCCATTAAGTCTTGTATGGATAAATTTGTCTGTCTAGGTAAATATGTCTATCTGGGTAAATTGATGTTGTTGTTTACTTTTTCGTCTGAATAACAGAAATGACCAATTTACCCCTGAATATGAATTATTAGCTGTTTTATAAATTGCTGTTTATTTTTAAGCCATATAAATGATATAATCCAAAATGGCAAGAATAAATTTACTAATTTCCGAATTTTTTAAATAGTTCAGAATTTTTTAGATTTTTTAATTTCCGAATTTAAAATACTTTTTTTGATTTTTTAATATTAATATTCCAAAATAAAAAATATAATTACCTAAATTTCAGATTTTTTTTAATTTTGTAGATTTTTTAAATAAAAATAAATAAGTTCCGATTTTTTAACTTTTTCAGATTTTCTAGATTTTTTATATTCTTTTAATATTTTTTTATTATTTTTGTGAAAATAAATAGTAGTTTATTATTAATATTATTATTATTATTTATATTATTATTTTAAGTTTGTATTATTTTTCAAATTTTTTATGAACATAAAAAGAAAATAATAAAAAATCTGATTATTTTAAGTTTTATTATTTTAAGTTTGTATTATTTTTTCAGATTTTTTGCTATTTAATAGGTCGTGAAAGGGGAGAGGGGTAGCAAGTGTCACTTTTGTGTCTGTAAGGGAACAAGAGGGGGGAGGTGACTTAGTGATTCAGACTCCTCATTTTTCATTAAGTTGTAAGTAAACACTCACCCATGTCTGCGTGAATAAGTCGTCCAGCCCATTAAGTCCCATTAAGTCGAAAATAAACAGCTCCTTAATGTAAAATAGGACTTTTTGGACAACTTTCCAACCACCTCACATAACAAAGTATTTTGAGGGGCCATAACTCTATTTTAAAAGTAGAGATAATAGGTTAATGCATAAATCCATGATATGAAGAACAACTCTTAGGGTAAACATTCCTTTCTAAAAAAATATGTTTTGAAGTAAGCAGGGTATTTTTCATATAAATACTTTAGGTTTCTTTCTAATTTCACTAAATAACATGTTTCCTATAGTTGCATTAAAAATAATTAAAGAGTTGGCCATGATATTGATTGAATTATACAATTTTCGAAACATAACCATAAGAATGAAGTACCATTTTTGATCTTGATGAGCTATATATTGAACAAAACTGAAAACAGAAACTGAAAAAAATTGCAAACCAAAACTTAAAACTTAAAATCAATAAGCAAAAATAAAAATCAACAAACAATACATAAAATAAGTAAAAAAAATTAAACAAAACTGTAAAGCAAAACTGGAAAACCGTAAATCAATAAACAACCATAAAAAAAATCACTGCGTAAAATAAGTAAAGAAAATTGAACAAAACTATAAACTTAACAAAAAAAATATGTTTATACTGGAATAACGGTTCAAAGAACTCAAATTTCTTCTTGGATGATTTTTTTATTTTGTTTTTGTGATTGAACTCAAATTTCTTCTTGGATGATTTTTTTATTTTTTTTTTATGATTGTGACACGCATGAAACCACGATATTATGATTTTCTTGCACCATATCCTTGTAACCACATGGAATAGAGAGAAAGGGCCGGAAGTTCAATGAACTCAAATTTCTTTTTGAAAAAAAGCTGAAATGTTTTATCATACCCATGAAACCAGGATATGATTTTGTTGCGCCTTATAAGTCTATCAGTTGGTAGTCCATCTGTCTTGTCATTCACGTAAGCGCACCCCGCCATCTCAACCGTCTCGATTGAGATGGACCAGAAGACAAAAGAACCAATTTTCGGATAGACCGGTCGAGCAGAGCAACGAGTAGGACCGACCGAGTATGTATCAAATTTACTCCCAGGTCCGTTAAAAACCAGACCGGACAGAAACGTAAGGGCCGACCCAATGACCAGACTGGAAGGGTCGACCAGATACAGGATAAATATTCTATCAAATCACCATCATGGCATGACCGATCAGAGCAGCGGGAAACTCGAGGGCCGACCCCAGAGTCGGCCACAATGGATAAGCATCCCCAAAAGCATGAGGAACATGCAGACAGGACATGCGGAACAGGCACACAGGACAGTTAATGCATTCTGTCCTCCCTCTTCTCAAAGCAGTCACCAAAAGCCGCCACGTGTCTGGGACATACTATCCCTCTGACAAGTGTTCAGACGCATTTCCACACATCCTACAGCTGTCGCCCGCGTATTGGTCCGAACTTTCTATATATAGGAGGAATGTACTAAAAGAAAGGACCTTTCGAATTTTGCAGAAAATAGAGAGAGAGGAAGTAAAATGAAGACTTGTAATAAACAAGCAATTAATATAGACCAACTAAACATTTCAGCTCGGCTCTATCTCGAAATCATAAAATAAATTAAATCCAGCTATCTTATTCGCTTACCTTTTATTGTTTTCTATATGGCTTCGACCCACCTAGTCCAGGTCAGCACACGTCATGTTGATTAAATCGGTCATCAACAAATTGGGGCTAGAGGAAGGGGTTTCACTGCCCACAACTACATATGTTCTCACCAGAATCCTGACAAGATTGTCCCAATAGACATATCTCAGGAAAGTTCCAAACGCCAACAGCCAGCCACGGAGGACGAAAACCTTCTCAAGGTGGCATAATGCTTTAAACCCCGCGTTCATCCAAGGCATGACCACCCTCATGGCGCGGTTCACTGAAGGCGGAATCCTTCAGAAGCCCGAAGACCAAACGGAGACCCAGTCTCAGACAACCCGTCCAGCTGCCCCTAGGCGGGATCAAAATAGAACCGTCTCTCGAGTTGTCAAGGAAGAGGCATAAAGCCATGGAGAAAGCCTTCACGCTTCCCGGAAAAGTCGGCTTTCTCGCCCCCTATCGGTTTTCGATCGACTAGGGACAGGAAAGAAAACTGAAAAATGGTACCGGCCCGGACGGCTCAGAGTCAGGGCCGCAAAGAAGAAAAGGCTCCCCTAGTCCCGACTCAAACACTACCGCAAACTCCGGGCGACAACTCGAGTGAAATCGAGTTCCTCAAAAAACATCTCACGGAGCTTGAAAATAAACAAATCCAGCCATCTCAAAGTTCGGAATGGCTCAACAGCCAGGAGAGTGCCCTTGCCCCCAGTGTTTTGGCGGAGCCTCTCCCGGAGAAGTTTAAGGTCCCCCAAATTCCCCCATATAACGGGGAGACCGACCCTAATGCTCATCTTGGATATTACAACTCCTGGATGGACCTGCACGGGACCCAAGACTCATTCTGATGCTGGATGTTCTCCCTGACTTTGGAAGAAAGGGCCCAAAGGTGGTATCACTCGCTACCCCACCACTCTATCCAGTCATGGGCTCAACTCACTGCGATGTTCCGATCCCATTTTATGGGATCTCTGGTGCGCGTCGCCCTGCGGTCCTCCATCATCTCCGTCGTGCAGGGGCCAAATGAACCCCTTAAGGATTATATATCCCATTTTAATAAACGGATATTGGAAATGAAACCCATGTCCGACGATGCACTAGCCATAATTGCTCAGGCCGGCCTTTTGAAAATTTCTTTTTTCCGTTGGACAGTGTGCCAGAACATCCCCCACACCTATCAAGAGTTCTTGGAGCGCGCTAGATCCCACATCGCTACCGAGGAAGCTATGCCGGCACCGGTCCTAGTCATGTACGCCAATCAGAAAAGATCATACAAGAGAAAAGAAGACAGGCATGACACTAGGGAAGCCCGCCAAGAACCCCGCCGTGAGAATAAAGCCTCCGGCTCCTCTTAGACAACCCCATCAACCCGGAATTACCAGGAGCACCGGACCGAGCTCATGGCTAGCTTCGCCGAGATATACTTGGTTGGGGCCGGGGCCATATTTGACCAGATAAAAGGTAAGAATTTGCTTTCGGTCCCTCGGCCGATCTATAAAGACCAAAAAGACACGGATCAGACCCGCTTTTGTAGATACCATGAATCAATGGGTCATAACACCGAGCAGTGCCGAGACCTCGTCGTAGCCTTGATCACGGTGTGCGACGATACCGGGTTGAGGCGATTTACCCGAAACCCACCCCGGGATCGCCAGGATCGGGCGGACCCGGCAAAAGCAAAAAACGATTGGGTGCCTCCGCCCCCTAAATCTCCCACGGGAAATCCTTACTGTTATGGGGACGGCCGAAGTCGAAGACCATCGGTCTAAGCGGCAAAAGAAAGCCTGTATTAGAGAGGCCATCAAATCCTACCAGCGGGCCGAACGCCGACCCAAAAGATTTCTTTCAGTGGCCGAAGAAAACCCCAGAAACCCCCAGCTGTCCGTCGCTTTCGAGGAATCAGATGTTGATGGTTTGGATCACCCCAGATGCCCTTGTCATCACTCTGCCCATAATGGGAATCCCTGTACATAGAGTGTTTGTGGATTCAGGGGCTTATGCCAGCATCATCTACCTTCATACCCTTCACATAAATGAATGTGGACCAAGCCTACATCCGGCCATGCAACGAGGACATCCGAGGGTTTGCCAACTGCCGCACCACACCGTTAGGAGAAATCGACCTCGCCCTGGAATTTGGTCAGGGGCCTATCAAAAGAACGATGATCACCACATTTAAGATCATCGACGTGCACAGTGACTACAATGCCATCATAGGCCGACCTGTGATGTCGAGGCTGAGGGCCACTCAGTCCACTTATCACCTGTGCATGAAATTCCCCACCCCGGACGACATCGGGGTACACATGGGAGATCAACATGCTGCCCGGGAATGCAGTCTTAGCATCCGGGCTCGTGAGATAAATTTCGTAGAGGGCACACCGGGAAGTATGCCCGAAGAAATGCGAGCAACCGGATCCGAACAACTTGGAGAAGGTGCCGGGATAGAACAAGATGCCGAAGGTTCCGGGGCCGCTCCAGCCCTAGAAATACAAAATAACCAGGATGCAGACCGAGGCTGTAGGCCAGGAAAAGAACCGATCCTGGAGGAGGATTCCGTCGACCCGTGATTCCAGAAACCGAAAAGAAAAATTCGCTATGCTGAGCCGACGGAAGAGCTTGATCAGGTCGACATGGACACATCTAATCCCATCCGACAGCTTAGGATCAGTCACAACCTCCAAGAACCGATCCGTTCTGAGCTAATCTCCCACCTGAGACAAAATTTGGAGGTCTTTGCGTGGACCCATTCGGATATGCCTGGGATTGATCCGGAATTTGCGTGCCACCAGCTGAACATCGACCCTAGTTCGAAGCCGATCATTCAAAAGTGAAGGAAATTGGGGCCTGAGCAGCAGAAAGGATTAGAACAAGAAGTGGGGAAGCTGATCAACAACGGATTTATCTGGGAAGCCAGATATCCAACCTGGGTGGCCAACCCGGTCCTAGTAAAAAAGCCGACCGGCTGTGGCGGCTCTATATTGACTTCTCCGATCTAAATAGTGCCTGCCCAAAAGATAGCTATCCTCTGCCCCACATCGACTACATGGTGGACGCAACGGCCGGACACGAGCTGATGTGTTTTATGGACGCGTACTCCAGATATAATCAGATCCGGATACATCCTACTGATGAAGAAAATACCTCCTTCTACTCGGCCCGCGGCCTATATTGCTACCGCATGATGCCTTTTGGGCTTAAAAACGCTGGTGCGACCTATCAACGCCTGGTAAATAAAATGTTTTGTAGCTTGATAGGTCATACAATGGAGGTTTATGTAGATGATATGCTGGTAAAGTCTTTGCGTTCGGCCGACCATGTAAATGACCTCAATAAAATGTTTGTGGTTTTGCGAGAGTACAAAATGAAATTAAACCCAAAATTATGTTCATTTGGGGTAGGCTCTGGGAAATTCCTCGGCTACATGGTAAGCCAAAGAGGAATCGAAGCTAACCCCGATAAAATCAGGGCAGTGATCGAACTTGTTCCGCCAAATTCGGTCAAAAAAGTGCAAAGCCTCACCAGCCGACTAGCCGCGCTAAGTCGCTTTATCTCTCGCTCAATCGAAAAATGCAAACCTTTCTTTGAGGCGATAAAAAAGAACAAAGATTTTCAATGGACCGACTCCTGCCAGAAAGCCTTTGAGGCCATCAAAGAAGTCTTGGCAGAAGCACCGATCCTGCAACAACCGGCCCGCGGAGAGCCTATCAACTTATATCTCACAATGTTCGACTCCGCAATCAGTGCTGCTCTTATCCGGACGGAAAATGCGGTTCAACATCCAGTATATTATGTTATCCAGGCCCTTCATGATGCCTAGCTCCGCTACGCCCCAATGGAGAAGTTGGCTTATGCGCTCATAATGGCATCCCGAAAGCTAAGGCCTTACTTTCTTGAACATCAGGTAGTCGTCTTAACGAACTACCCCCTAAAACAAATCATGCACCGACCGGACGTCTCCGGCCATATGATTAAGTGGGCCATGGAGCTCGGACAGTTTGACCTAGCCTTTGAATCGCACACTGCCATAAAAGGCCAAGTCCTGGCAGATTTCATCGCGGAGTTCACGCTGAAAATCACCCAAGAGAATGAACGATCCGAGGAGTGGTCACTCTACGTAGACGGGTCATTGATTGCCGACCGAGCAGGTGCAGGAATAATCCTCGTCAGTCCCGATCAATGGTTGTTCTGTTCAGCCATTCTCCTAGGCTTTTCGACTACTAATAATGAGGCGGAATACGAAGCCCTCCTGGCCAGACTGGAAATGGCGACTGTAATACCGGAATTTTCAGTATGAATTTTTCGCGTTATTTTATCTAAGATATACTGGATGGATTGGTGTCTATATAGTATGGATAAAATAAATTGAGAACTGAGACAGCTGTATTTGTACTCGTATAACTGTCGTAGTGGTTCGATAATTTTTTTTGAGGATATCGTGTATCAGGTTATCGTACTTTTGATATTGGGTATATCGTATGATGATGTTATTAGATTCAGTACATGTATTCAGTATGCCCTATGTTCGTATTTGGTATGTTGAGACAGATGAGGAGAGTTGGAAAATGGCTAAGTATAGCCTGATTAGCGCATGCTAATATAAAAGTATAGCGCACGCTATCGTTCATGGTTAGCGCACGCTAAACGCAGTCATGTCGGAAGGAATCTGCGTGTGGACCCGGCTGCTTTCGGTGCACGTTCTGATAAGTCAACAGTTGTTGTCCTGAAGTATTAGCGCACGCTAAAGCATGAGGCTTAATGCACGCTAATTGTAGATCGGTCAAAGGGAATCTTATACTTGTCAGATCAGCATGTGGGGGCACATGCGGTACGTAGACTGTAGCAAGTCAACTGATATTAGCGCATGCTAAATGCAAGGACTTGCGTACGCTAAACAGTGTAAGTTACGTACGCTAGCATGGGCATTACGTACGTAAGCTCATGTACGAGGCAAGACAGTGGCCTCTCGGCTACGATAGCGCACGCTAACAAAGTCAGTTAGCGCATGCTAGGGCAATAACGCACGCTATTTTATGACAGTAGCGTGCGCTAGTAATGTATTATATATAAGGGGACAGACGGGTGTTATGAAGCATTTCGTCCATTTCTTTCCTTTCACTCGATAGAGAGAGCTTTGGAGGTATTTTAGTTCCTAAAACACTCTGAGATGATAATCTTTAACAAGATTAAGATGGAGAGCATGGATTCAAAGCTTTGTTCTTGAAATTATTAATGATTCTTGGAATGGAGTTCATAGAGAGAGTCTTGAGGTTCCAAATACTGGATTATGATGGAGTTGATCGTCCTTATCAACATTTGGAGCTTGGAAATGATTGGAAACGGATTCAACCTTGATAATCCATCCTTTTCTTCAAAGAGGTAATTAATCTTCACTTTGGATTTCGTTTTGGGGATTTAATATTGGTGTTCTTGAGTTGATGCTTATCATATTAATGAGTTGATAAGTATGATTTCGAGATGGCTTCCCAGGTAACGTTGATGTTATTGTTGGTATGCGGATATTGATATGTTTCGTATGGTTTTGAATGGTGTTCAGGAGATATATCGATTTATGTCTCCCTTCATTTCGGATTTGATGTTAAGATGATATACGGATATATATGACTTAGGTGATTAATTACATGTTAGCATATCGGATTATGATGGTTGTCATGAACATGATTATGGAATCATGGTACTTTTGGTGTTCTTGGTATATATCTCATCAGAGAGGAAGGATATATGTTGGTTTTATTATTAACATGGATAAGATAATTGAAACTAAACATTATGTTGATTGTAGTGATTGAGTTCGTATGATAAGATGTGGATCATGATGATGAGTTTTGATCTGGAAAGTTATTGTTAATATTAGAGTATGATTTCCTTTTCATTCGGATTCGTAGTCGCAAGGTGTTAGTCGATGCTTGGAATGCATGCCACTATACAGCATTAGCGCACGCTAAGCTTACTGGCTAGCGCACGCTAACGGGAGCAACTTAGCGCACGCTACGTTATGCGTTTAACGTGCGCTAAGTAGGCAGACAGTGTAGTATTTTCGTGTTGTGATTATGAATTCGTGATGGTTTGAACTGGATTGTTTAAGACTGTGTTTAATCGAGATATTGTGGAACTGTTGGGTTTATTGATCGGTTATTGATTGATAATTATGATTTATCGGATTTCGGCTTGTATCGTGGATATGAGTTCGTAATTGTTTGAGTTCTATTGTTCGGTTTTGTAAATGATCGAGGTATTTTTGAGCCGCTGAGTTTGATTGGTTGGTTATACTGGTTATTGACTATTATCGGATGTGTTGTCATTTGATTATTGCATTAGGTCGCGTTAATTGAGCGTTGATATTGGCCGTTGTGTTGCGGTCAAGATTGAAGAGTTCGTAGGTTGCTTTTGGTCAGGGTTGAGGAGCTCGGAGACGAAGGCAATGGATTCTGGTAACAGCTTCGTGGTATCGGTATCGAGGCAAGTTTATACTTGTTCAGTTTATAATATTTGATGAATGTTTTCGTTTTCATTTCATTTATAATTCGTATAGCAATGTTGTTAGAAAGCTAAGTTGTCAGTTAATGAGTTGTATATCGTTCTCTGGTTTGTATTAAATCATAAGATATATGATTTAATTGTGTTCAAGGAAGACGTGAGTTATTTTTGGTCAAGGGTATAGTATATCGGATATCGAGGATAATTATCGCGATGACATAAGTATCGGGATAAAGGTTTATTGGTATTGAATGGATGGTACCTTATTTGAGATTATTCGTCTAACTGTGTATTCGTTTAGGGATGTTGTTCGTGGAAAGGATGTTATCTTCGGCCTTGAGGTAATTTATGTTCAGTTATGAGATAATTATTATGTTGAGTTGTTGTATATGTTGTACGTTGAGGCTTCGTATATTGAGATTCGTATTGGTTGTTCATCGAGGGATGTTGATCCCAGAACTATTGTCTGAGATTGTTAATTGTATGGATTATCCTTTGGGGTTTGTGATCCCAGGATTGTTGTTTTGAATATTGATTAGTCGTGTCGACTTTTCTTTGTCAGATTGTCGTTGTTCACTTCGGTGAGTCTTTTGATCCTTATTGGATATGTGATTCTTTGAGTTTCATTGTCATGTTGCATCGTGATATATCTGGAATCATATCTACGTTCCGATTGGTTATTGTGTAGGATTTTTAGCTGGGCACACTATGGTTATGTGTTGATATTATTCCGCATTGAACCGTGCACACGAGACGTAGTTTCGTGAGGCTAATTAGGTACAAGACCACACTTTTATTTGATCGATACCCGGGGTGGCTTGTGCACGGACACATTTCCGGATCGGTCGTACTGTGATGTACATCTTTGAGCCATACCGTTTGGTCGTTCATAGTTCCATGTATGATTGGATATGTTCGACGGTTTGCGACTCGTTGTTCATACGCCCGAGGGGTATGTTCGACAGTCAGAGTTATTTCTTGAGATCCATTATTGTTGATCATTTGGAGTCTACCTTGTTGAGGGTATTCTCGGTTATTGTTGGTCCTTTGTTGATCATTTGGAGTCTACCTTGTTGAGGGTATTCTCGGTTATTGTTGGTCCTTTGTTGATCATTTGGAGTCTACCTTGTTGAGGGTATTCTCGGTTATAGTTGATCCTTTGTTGATCGTGTTTGGAGTTTACCTTGTTAAGGGTACTGTCGGTTATCGTTGATCCTTCGTTGGTCATATTGGAGCTATCATGTCGATGATATTCTCGGTGATGTATTGGTTGATCGTTGTTATTGACCGTATGAGCATTCGGACTGTACGTCGACGTTTCAAGACTTGTATATTCATTGTTTTGTGGTAGTTGATCTACAGATATGTTGTGTATTATTGGTTTATACATGTTGATATTTGATTGCATAATCCGACGGACAGGACTTGGCACAGATTGGATTACTCCGTACTTGTGAGTTATCATAATGTTTTGAGGATACTTGGTATTGTTTGAGTACAGTACAGATAATTGTTGTTAAGTTCATTTCGTCATTTGAGAATGCGAAATACGGATTATGGTAAGGATTGAATTGTTATGAATTGCCATGGATTGGTAAGGTTATGACGGTAAGATTACGTTGGTAGTATTCTTACAGTATTACTACATTGGTATGTAATTATTTATGATGATGTGATCAATATCATCGTTGAGTATTGTGGCTGACCCCGTCGTGGGCTTTATTTTTAGGTACTCGGAGATCGAGCTAGTAGCAGTCGTGAAAGGGGTGAGCTTCCCGGGTGATACTGGATGTGACATTTATTTGAGTATCGAGTATTCTTTTCTGGTTGTATTTCCGCTGCAAATGTGTATTTTGAACTGTGTTTTATCCGCTGCGTGTGTATATTTCAAAATGACTTTTCGGTATCTTTACCAACTCGTGTGTATTTCAAAATGGTCTTTTGGCATTTTGAACTTGGGTTATTTCGTTAAACCCCTTTTTCCTAAATATTTTATCGGAACGTTTAAGGGATGGCTTCAAGTACATTTTTAACCGTCGAGATTTGGCATTTCGCCTTGTATTTTCAAATGGTATTCTATGACGGTATTTCAGAATTATGTTTCTGAAGATGTTTGAGTATTTAAAATATTATCGTCATTGGCCTTTTGGCATTTTTAAACCTTTTTGAAATGGTTTTGTAAACGATTTTTAGCCTGGTGGGTTCCGGCGCGGGACCCACGGCGCTGTAATATCCCGGATGGTTTTGGGGGTGTTACAGAAGATGGTATCGGAGCTTGAGTTTTGTGAAACCCGGGCATGTGTGTTATGTGGCTCTACCGAGACGGTAGTAGTGTGACTTTTGTAAATGATTTTCTGACTTTTGAGTCAAATCGATTTTTGGAGTTTCCAAAATTTTTGAGATATTTTCTAATTGTTATTTGTGATATTGGTGTGTGTTGGTTGTGTTGAGACTTCGTATGGAAGTCGTGTGCTAGTATCACGGTAGATCATCGGCTTCACGCACCTGTAAGTATATCGTTTTGGTTATTCGCTTGTGGCGACGATTGATTGTTTTCATGATGAGTTGGAAATTTTGGGTTGATCTGTTGTTTGTGGCAGGTTGCAAGTTTCGAGGACGAAACTTATTTTAAGGGGGGTAGTATGTAATACCCGAATTTTCAGTATGAATTTTTCGCGTTATTTTATCTAAGATATACTGGATGGCTTGGTGTCTATACAGTATGGATAAAATAAATTGAGAACTGAGACAGTTGTATTTGTACTCGTATAACTGTCGTAGTGGTTCGATAATTTTTTTTGAGGATATCGTGTATCAGGTTATCGTACTTTTGATATTGGGTATATCGTATGATGATGTTATTGGATTCAATACATGTATTCAGTATGTCGTATGTTCGTATTTAGTATGTTGAGACAGACGAGGAGAGTTGGAAAATGGCTAAGTATATCCTGATTAGCGCATGCTAATATTCAAGTATAGCGCACGCTATCGTTCATGGTTAGCGCACGCTAGAGGCAAAATGTAGCGCACGCTAAACGCAGTCAGATCGGAAGGAATCTGCGTGTGGACCCGGCTGCTTTCGGCGCACGTTCTGATAAGTCAACGGTTGTTGTCCTGAAGTATTAGCGCACGCTAAAGCATGAGGCTTAACGCACGCTAATTGTAGATCGGTCAAAGGGAATCTTATCCTTGTCAGATCGACATGTGGGGGCACATGCGGTACGTAGACTGTAGCAAGTCAACTGATATTAGCGCACGCTAAATGCAAGGACTTGCGTACGCTAAATAGTGTAAGTTATGTACGCTAATGCATGGGCATTACATACGTAAGCTCATGTACGAGGTAAGACAGTGGCCTCTGGGCTACGATAACGCACGCTATTTTATGACAGTAGTGCGCACTAGTAATGTATTCTATATAAGGGTACAGACGGGTGTTATGAAGCATTTCGTCCATTTCTTTCCTTTCACTCGATAGAGAGAGCTTTGGGAGGTATTTGAGTTCCTAAAACACTCTGAGATGATGATCTTTAACAAGATTAAGATGGAGAGCATGGATTCAAAGCTTTGTTCTTGAAATTATTAATGATTATTGGAATGGAGTTCGTAGAGAGAGTCTTGAGGTTCCAAATACTGGATTATGATGGAGTTGATCGTCCTTATCAACATTTGGAGCTTGGAAATGATTGGAAACGAATTCAACCTTGATAATCCATCCTTTTCTTCAAAGAGGTAATTAATCTTCACTTTGGATTTCGTTTTGGGGATTTAATTGGTGTTCTTGAGTTGATGCTTATCATATTAATGAGTTGATAAGTATGATTTCGAGATGGCTTCCCAGGTAACATTGATGTTATTGTTGGTATGCGGATATTGATATGTTTCGTATGGTTTTGAATGGTGTTCAGGAGATATATCGATTTATGTCTCCCTTCATTTCGGATTTGATGTTAAGATGATATACGGATATATATGACTTAGGTGATTAATTACATGTTAGCATATCGAATTATGATGGTTGTCATGAACATGATTATGGAATCATGGTACTTTTGGTGTTCTTGGTATATATCTCATCAGAGAGGAAGGATATATGTTGGTTTGATTATTAACATGGATAAGATAATTGAAACTAGACATTATGTTGATTGTAGTGATTGAGTTTGTATGATAAGATTTGGATCATGATGATGAGTTTTGATCTGGAAAGTTATTGTTAATATTAGGGTATGATTTCCTTTTCATTCGGATTCGTAGTCGCAAGGTGTTAGTCGATGCTTGGAATGCATGCCACTGTACAGCATTAGCGAACGCTACGCTTACTGGCTAGCGCACGCTAACGGGAGCAACTTAGCGCACGCTACGTTATGCGTTTAACGTGCGCTAAGTAGGCAGACAGTGTAGTATTTTCGTGTTGTGATTATGAATTCGTGATGGTTTGAACTGGATTGTTTAAGACTGTGTTTAATCAAGATATTGTGGAACTGTTGGGTTTATTGATCGGTTATTGATTGATAATTATGATTTATCGGATTTCGGCTTGTATCGTGGATATGAGTTCGTAATTGTTTGAGTTCTATTGTTCGGTTTTGTAAATGATCGAGGTATTGTTGAGCCGCTGAGTTTGATTGGTTGGTTATACTGGTTATTGACTATTATCGGATGTGTTGTCATTTGATTATTGCATTAGGTCGCGTTAATTAAGCGTTGATATTGGCCGTTGTGTTGCAGTCAAGGTTGAAGAGTTCGTAGGTTGCTTTTGGTCAGGGCTGAGGAGCTCGGAGACGAAGGCAATGGATTCAGCAATGCCTTCGTGGTATCTGCGAGGCAAGTTTATACTTGTTCAGTTTATAATATTTGATGAATGTTTTCGTTTTCATTTCATTTATAATTCGTATAGGAATGTTGTTAGAAAGCTAAGTTGTCAGTTAATGAGTTGTATATCGTGCTCTGGTTTGTATTAAATCATAAGGTATATGATTTAATTGTGTTCAAGGAATACGTGAGTTATTTTTGGTCAAGGGTATAGTATATCGGATATCGAGGATAATTATCGTGATGACATAAGTATCGGGATAAAGGTTTATTGGTATTGAATGGATGGTACCTTATTTGAGATTATTCGTATAACTGTGTATTCGTTCAGGGATGTTGTTCGTGGAAAGGATGTTATCTTCGGCCTTGAGGTAATTTATGTTCAGTTATGAGATAATTATTATGTTGAGTTGTTGTATATGTTGTACGTTGAGGCTTCGTATATTGAGATTCGTATTGGTTGTTCATCGAGGGATGTTGATCCCAGAACTGTTGTCTGAGATTGTTAATCGTATGGATTATCCTTTGGGGTTTGTGATCCCAGGATTGTTGTTTTTAATATTGATTAGTCGTGTCGACTTTTCTTTGTCAGATTGTCGTTGTTCACTTCGGTGAGTCTTTTGATTTTTATTGGATATGTGATTCTTTGAGTTTGTTGTCATGTTGCATCGTGACATATCTGGAATCATATCTACGTTCCTATTGGTTATTGTGTAGGATTTTTAGCTGGGCACACTATGGTTATGTGTTGATATTATTCCGCATTGAACCGTGCACATGAGACGTAGTTTCGTGAGGCTAATTAGGTACAAGACCACACGTGTATTTGATCGATACCCAGGGTGGCTTGTGCACGGACACATTTCCGGATCGGGCGTACTGTGATGTCCATATTTGAGCCATACCGTTTGGTCGTTCATAGTTCCATGTATGATTGGATATGTTCGACGGTTTACGATTGGTTGTTCATACGCCCGAGGGGTATGTTCGACAGTCAGAGTTATTTCTTGAGATCCATTATTGTTGATCATTTGGAGTCTACCTTGTTGAGGGTATTCTCGGTTATTGTTGGTCCTTTGTTGATCATTTGGAGTCTACCTTGTTGAGGGTATTCTCGGTTATTGTTGGTCCTTTGTTGATCATTTGGAGTCTACCTTGTTGAGGGTATTCTCGGTTATAGTTGATCCTTTGTTGATCGTGTTTGGAGTTTACCTTGTTAAGGGTACTCTCGGTTATCGTTGATCCTTCGTTGGTCATATTGGAGCTATCATGTCGATGATATTCTCGGTGATGTATTGGTTGATCGTTGTTATTGACCGTATGAGCATTCGGACTGTACATCGATGTTTCAAGACTTGTATATTCATTGTTTTGTGGTAGTTACAGATATGTTGTGTATTATTGGTTTATACATGTTGATATTTGATTGCATAATCCGACGGACAGGACTTGGCACAGATTGGATTACTCCGTACTTGTGAGTTATGATAATGTTTTGAGGATACTTGGTATTGTTTGAGTAAAGTACAGATAATTGTTGTTAAGTTCATTTCGTCATTTGAGAATGCGAAATACGGATTATGGTAAGGATTGAATTGTTATGAATTGCCATGGATTGGTAAGGTTATGACGGTAAGATTACGTTGGTAGTATTCTTACAGTATTACTACATTGA
Source organism: Orobanche coerulescens (assembly GCA_033398695.1). Lineage (NCBI taxonomy): Eukaryota > Viridiplantae > Streptophyta > Magnoliopsida > Lamiales > Orobanchaceae > Orobanche > Orobanche coerulescens. The sequence goes on along the minus strand of CM065813.1, from coordinate 126,702,268 downwards.
TATGTAATTATTTATGATGATGTGATCAATATCATCGTTGAGTATTGTGGCTGACCCCGTCGTGGGCTTTATTTTTAGGTACTCGGAGATCGAGCTAGTAGCAGTCGTGAAGGGGTGAGGTTCCCGGGTGTACTGGATGTGACATTTATTTGAGTATCGAGTATTCTTTTCTGGTTGTATTTCCGCTGTAAATGTGTATTTTGAACTGTGTTTTATCCGCTGCGTGTGTATATTTCAAAATGACTTTTCGGTATCTTTACCAACTCGTGTGTATTTTTAAAATGGTCTTTTGGCATTTTGAACTTGGGTTATTTCGTTAAACCCCTTTTTCCTAACTATTTTATCGGAACGTTTAAGGGGTGGCTTCACGTACATTTTTAACCGTCGAAATTTGGCATTTCACCTTGTATTTTCAAATGGTATTCTATGACGGTATTTCAGAATTATGTTTTTGAAAATATTTGAGTATTTAAAATATTATCGTCATTGGCCTTTTGGCATTTTTAAACGTTTTTGAAATGGTTTTGTAAACGGTTTTTAGCCTGGTGGGTTCCGGCGCGGGACCCACGGCGCTGTAATATCCCGGATGGTTTTGAGGGTGTTACAGCGACCTCCCTCAGTCTCACTAAACGCATCGTCTTAAGCGACTCCCATTTAGTAGTGAACCAGATTAAGGGCGAATAAGAGGCCAAGGAACCTAAACTTGTCAAGTACCTCTGCCTAGTGCGAACCCGGTTGCAAGATTTCCGAGGAACAATACAACACATTCCTCGAACCGAGAATATCCAGGCCGACTCCTTGGCAAAGCTCGTATCCAGCTCTGGAGCCGAGCATATGAACGAGGTCAGCATTGGGTACCATGCGTCATCGGCCCTGGAAATGGCTGAAGTCTAAACAGTCGATCAGTCGGAGCCGCAAGTATGGATGCAACCGATAATTCAATATCTTCAGGATGGCGTTTTACCCGAGGACCGAGCCCAGGCACGATCACTTCGAACTCAGTCCGCCCAGTTCACCATCTCGGATGAAACCTTATACAAGAGAGGGTATTCGGTTCCGTTGCTAAAGTGCCTGTCCGAGCCGGAGGCAAACTACGCCCTCAAAGAGGTACATGAGGGTATATGCGGCAACCACTCCGGCGGCCAGGCACTGGCTTTCAGACTGATCCGGCAAGGGTATTACTCTCCGAATCTCAAAAAAGATGCCATCGCGCTCGTACAGAAGTGCGTTCGATGCCAAATATTCGCTCCTCAGATCCGATCCCTGTCGGAAACACTCACTTCAGTTTATTGCCCCTGGCCATTTGCCAAGTGGGGGATTGATCTGATCGGCCCCTTGCCTAATGGGCGCGGAGGAGTGTAATATGCCATCATCGCAGTCGATTATTTTACAAAGTGGGCAGAGGCGAACCCATGGCTCAGACGACCGAACAGAAAATAGTCGATTTTGTTTGGAAGTCCCTCATCTGTCGGTTTGGGATTCCTCAGTCCATTGTCTCTGAAAATGCCCAGCAATTTGATAATAAGAAATTTCGGGCATTCTGCGACGGCCTTCACATGCGAAACAACTTCTCCACGCCGTACTATCCACAGTCCAATGGATAGGTCGGGGCGGTCAACAAAATTATAAAGCAGCACCTCAAGACCCGCCTCGAAGAACTCAAAGGTTCATGGTGAGAAGAACTCCCTGGAGCATTATGGGCTTATAGAACAACGCATCGGTCCGCCACTGGAGAAACTCCTTTCTCCTTGGCTTTCGGCACTGAAGCCGTCATCCCGGTCAAAATTGGGGTACCTACCTACCGAGTAGCCCATTTCGAAGAGCAATATAACGACTAGGCCCTCCAAGTAAATCTGGACCTCATCGCCGAAAAACGGGCCCAAGCAGAAATGCGAAACGCCATCTGCAAAAGAAGATGCGAAAGCTGTTACAACTCCAAGGTTCACCAAAGAAATTTCCAGGTCGGGGACCTCATTCTTAAACGAGTATTGGGAACAGATCACGGTCCACTTAAACCAAAATGGAAAGGACCATACAAGATTATCGAAGTCCTTCAGAATACGGCCTACCGGCTGGAATATCTGAGCGGCCAGAAATTTACTTACCCATGGAATGCCAAGTATTTAAAAAGTTATTATCAATAAAATTTGGCTTTATTTCTTTCTTAGCTTCGGCACTATAAGATCGAGCCTGATCGACAATATGAACAACCGGCTCCTCTGGCACCATAAGACTGTAACACCCCCAATCCACTCAGGGATATTACACGCCGTAAACCCTTCTCTCAAGGATCTACCAGGCTGATAACACGATTAGACATCTCAACATCGCCTTTAAGGATGAAAAGACTCAGTAGACCGATTTGGCCTTTCAATTAACACATACAACTCAGTCTAAATATATGCCCACGCAGGGGTCAGTATACAACACACTCCCGTACAACAGGGAAAAATACTGCAACGAAAATAAAGTACAACTAAACCAATACGACATTGTACAAGTCCTCATGTGATTGGTATCGATCATCTTTCATCATCCTTCATGCCGACCCTGTGTCAGGCTCCCCAAAACCTGAATGCAAAACAGACATCCACCCCCTATTACTCGGGGGTTAGCAAAATTCCACTATTTTGCTAGTGCAGGTACATAATCATACGAAATGTAAAAAATAAATAGAAATCACGAATCGAATACGACAATTAACTACCAAAACCTACCCGAGAGGTTTTTATTAATTAGAAAACATTCAAATAAGTGTTTGAAAATAAATTTCTCATCTCGGGGATTTTAAAAGTAGAAACCTTGTGGGACCTCAAGTGCTTAGTTGAAAAATCACTTTCCGTAAAACGACCTTTACAAAACCATGGGATCTCATACCAAATCTCATCAAATCACAGTACACGATAAAAATAGCAAGGTCCGTTTTCCAACAGCAAAACCCCACAACTAAAGGACTAAACACATACGACAAAATACTCTAGTGCCATCCTAGCCAAGTAGGCCAAATGAACATCTTATCTCTTACACACTTAGTCAATGCATGCAATCATGAAATCATAGTTCAAAAGCACTCATTTTCGGAAATGCCATAATCAAATCACATTTGTAAAATGCACCACAATTAATCATCGATCCACCCCTCTGTGGTCCCCTACCGAGATCCCGTCGGATCTAACTCGTAGTGGTTAAAAGCAAAGCTCGTCGATCCATCCCTCCGCGGACCCCTACCGAGACCCCGTCGGATCTAACCCGTAATGAGCATACACACACACGTCACTCATGCAATACTAATATGCTAAGAATGTAAGTTCATTAAGAATACTTACTAGAGATGACCACCTATCCGACACCATTATCATACTCATCACAATACCTTCATCACGAACAATCAATCACGACACAACAACACAATTAACACGGAATACCCGATTCCACAACATTAAACAAGCAGGGGTATCATTAAAGCCCTCAACATTCAAGATAATCAAATCATAATCGACTCACACGAATCATATTCACGAGGGTAAACGAACCATCGTAAATCCAACATGTAAAACTCTATTTGGAGGACATAAATCGTATAAGAAAATACTTGCCTCAATACCCCGGTGGAAACGAGACGAATGGGATGCGGTTGGGCAGCCCCGAACTCCTCGAAATCGGCACGCAAGTACTCCGTCGAACACGGCTCGATCGGGAAACTTCGAAACCCTCGATGATATAGAAAATGAAGATGACGACGAACAGAAGGGTTCAACACGATCTCTTCGCAAGGAATTCTACCCTAACATCATACCATCAATAAATCAACAATTGTATGAGGAAGAATAATCGTAGAACGCCCGAAATCCCCTCTATGACATTCTACCGGACACCTTCAAGGCGTCGATTAGGAACTCAACAAAACAATGAATCCTTGGAAATCAAACCATGGAACAACAAGGAAAGAATACAACTTAATAATCAATAATCCATTTTAAATCAGATTAAACGGACGAAATCAAATAAAATTCCCAATTTCCCCAAAACTAGATTTGTAGGAAATCTAACATTGATTCGGTCGATCGGAGGAGGTTACGGGATGATTAATCGATGTTAGAAACTCAAGAAATTCGTGGATTGGTAGAATAACATCATGCCTTCGTGTTCTCTAAGTCTTGGCCGCGGAGGAGATGAAATGGGTGAAAAAAACGAGTGGAGAAGTACCCTGCCCGACCATATTTATACTGCCCCAGGACGCACGAGCAGACATGCACGAGCGGCCGGTCGGGCGCCGGGTCGGGTGCGCCACTGCCAGGCGTATGCCGAGACGCACGAGCACCGAGCGCGAGCACTCGCTGGTGCGCATGCAGTCAGGGCCGCACGAGCGCCGGATCGTGTGCCACGCTCGTGCGCACCTGGCCGGTCCTTGCCGCACGTGGTCGGCCAGTGCCTAGCCGTCATGACTCGACGACTCAAATTCCCGAAAACGTACGGAACGAACACGACGAATAGTATAACATTCAAAATACAAGTTAAGTACTAAACAAACACATGGTTCCGACAACCCGAAGGTTGAAAAGAAGATACAAAGGCAAACACCCCAAAACTTTGGGAAATTACGAAATGGCCCAAACGCCCGAAACATCACGATACGACAACGGATAATCAAACCGAAGCTCTCAACACGTATAACGACATTAATGAACTTACGAGAAACTCGAAACAATAGTTTCGAATGAGATTCTCAAGAATCGAACTCAAATGCGGAAAAGTCGCTAAGAAGCACAGAATCCAACAAAACGGCACCGAAACAAACTCGGATGTAAAAAAGTGCAGAATTAATCATTCTCATAATGACGAAACGGTCACAAGCAAGTCGCTAAGATGGACTTACGCCAGAGAAGAAAATTACCGAAAATCAAAATTGCGGATATTACATTCTACCCTCCTTAAAAGAAGTTTCGTCCCGAAACTTAAAAATAAGTAGGGCGGTGAAATATCCCACCAGGAACTACTTAACGACATACACAAGAACCGCATAAAATACGTTCATCGGTGAAACATTACAAGAAATGCAAAGAAAGATACGACGTGAAAACACGTTCAACGACAAACATCACAATGTCACAAGCAGAGACATAATAAAATCAACAAGTGTCAAGTATCACCAAACAGATAATACAATCCAGTAAACTATCCGAACAATCACCAAAACAGGAGATACCTATCACAAGAAAACAGGCACAATCGAAAAATAGGAATTAAACGCACAACCATCCGAAAAGGATAACCACAAATGATTCGGACTGTGCCGAAATTCTCGAAAACCACACTAGGCATCTCCGTGTCCTTTCGGAGTAGAGATGCAAACTCGATATCCAAACCTCTCAGCTACCGTCTCGTAATGCCCGGCTCAGTGTCCCAAATGACCGCAATCGAAATAGCTGACTAACGGTGAATGACGACTCTTCGCGGTACGAGATCAGGCAACAAGAATCGATCAACCACGATTGAACAACAATGATCGAACAACAATGATTGAACAACAACGATCGAACAACAATGATTGAACATCAATGATCGAAGAACAACGATCGAACAACATTAATCGAACAGCAATGATCGAACAACAATAGTCGAACAATGACTCCGAAGTTCACACTACAACTCAAGACATTAAAATAGCTTGTAGAAACTAAAAGATGTTACATACGAACAAGATTCACAAGAATCGAACCGAGCTCGGAAAAGTCACAACGATAACCAGATCGATCCAAAACAAGATCACGGCTCGTTCGAACGATAAAAAACCAAAATACAGAACAAGTTCAGAAACTATCAATGAACACGAGCGAGTCGATAGAATTGAGAAAAAAATGCAGAAGTCAAAAATAATACGGGTATCACATTCAACCTCTTTTAAAAGAAGTGTCGTCCCCGAAACACACAACAACGGAAGCAAGGTAACAACACAACAAGCAACCGACAGAAACATCTTTCAAGGGCCTCTCAGAGCCGATCCTGATATCTGTGCTGAAGTCCGTCCCCGAAAGACTCGGTAACCAACTCGCAAGACTGAATTCTGTATCCCTCGAGTCCACACTTGTAACACGTTACTGGCGAGAAGGTCAATTTGTACGTACATGCCCTGGCACATTCCCGTTGAAGCACCTCGGCTTACCGAATATACAACTGCTAGGTACAATGGAATATAACTTCGCAAAACAACACACCAGAGATGCAAACTCAGCATAACATATTATCGTAAGGCAACCCACACACACAGAATTACAGCAACAATGGCATACATGCAGTGATTTCAACGGCCCGGATGATAACCAGCACACAATCACAGAACATCATGAAACAATCTCAGATGTGCACAATCATACAAACCCAAACTCTAACAGCTCGCACAGTTGCGATAACACGCAATCACCACGAAACGACAATATCAAATACCAACCTCATATCTCTCACAGAGGGCTAACACAACAAATGCGTGGCGAACGACTCAACGCACACACCACCAATTCAATCACAACTCGGGGGGATAACACCCTAACGACAATGCTAACATCATACATACATTTTCGGACCGCAACAGGAATGATAGGTTTTAAAAACGAAAACCACCTTTTTGAAAATAATTTGGAAACACCATTTGATCTTGAGTATCATATTTCGAAAAAGTAGTACAAACATCATCCTCGAGACTTTGAAAAACCATCTTGCGTTTAATAAAAAAAATGAGGACACCTTTATTTTAATTAAAACTTTCAAAACTATTCAATCTCCAGGTCTAAGCAAATGCGTTTCCAAATTACTGAAAATATCTCAAAATATTTTGGTCCTCAAGGCAGAAGAATCTTGAAACATACTGCGGCACTAGTAGGCACCTTGAAAATACTGTGAGAATCCATTTTAAAAGTACGTCTCGATCTTTGTTTTCTAAGATACTCAAGGTTTTCAGAAATCCAATAGGCCAGAATGCCCAAAACTCACACGTATCGACATATGCTTAAACACATCATAGTACACACATCAAATCATTCAAAATCAAGACAATACATGTCTTTTACCGGAAAACAAACGGTCGATATCACAATCGAAAACTGCCTAGGATCAGGGCGAAACTGCTGGTCCCATTCGAAGCCTCCTCGGACCCTCCCGGAGTGGGCAAATCACACACGTATACATTCCAATTCCATATTAAGCACAAAAGTTTCACAAGAATACTCGCAAAATGAGCAAATCATTTTAAAATACACACGCAACGGACGAAACCAACAGTCAAAATGCATTAAGAGTGACACGACTCCTCATATAAACAAAATATGAGAGTCAAATAATCCACATATCGCGAAATCAAAATCCATAGAAGGATTCCATCACTTAACAAATAATCATACAAGTAGCTCATGTCAAATGAGGCACAACACAAACAAGGGAGACTTACATCCATAGGTCGCACGAAGATGATGATCTCCCCACGATACTAATCACGACCAATAAACTAAAACGACGCATCACGACACGACTCAGTCAGACTACATCCGACGAGACAAGACTCAACAGACACAACTTGACCCAACAGCCTAGGTTTCCACAACCTAAGCTCTGATACCATTTATGTAACACCCCCAATCCACTCAGGGATATTACACGCCGTAAACCCTTCTCTCAAGGATCTACCAGGCTGATAACACGATTAAACATCTCAACATCGCCTTTAAGGCTAAAAAGACTCAGTAGACTGATTTGGTATTTCAATTAATATATACAACTCAGTCTAAATGTATGCCCATGCAGGGGTTAGTATACAACACACTCCCGTACAATGGGGAAAAATACTGCAGCAGAAATAAAGTACGACTAAACCAATACGACATTGTATAGGTCCTCATGTGATTAGTATCGATCATCTTTCATCGTCCTTCATGCCGACCCTATGTTAGGCTCCCCAAAACCTGAATGCAAAACAGACATCCACCCCCGATTACTTGGGGGTTAGCAAAATTCCACTATTTTGCTAGTGCAAGTACATAATCATACGAAATGTAACAAATAAATAGAAATCACGAATCGAATACGACAATTAACTACCAAAACCTTCCCGAGAGGTTTTTATTAATTAGAAAACATTCAACAGAAGTGTTTGAAAATAAATTTCTCATGTCGGGGATTTTAAAAGTAGAAACCTTATGGGACCTCAAGTCCTTAGTTGAAAAAGAAAAACAACCTCTTCAAGACGAATGGGTCTCGACCCAAAATCACTTTCCATAAAACGAGCTTTACAAAACCGTTGGGATCTCATCCCAAATTTCATCAAATCACATTACACGATAACAATAGAAAGTTCTGTTTTCCAACATCAAAACCCCACAATTAAAGGACTAAACACATACGACAAAATACTCTAGTGCCATTCTAGCCAAGTAGGCCAAATGAACATCTTACCTCTTACACACTTAGTCAATGCATGCAATCATGAAATCATAGTTCAAAAGCACTCATTTCCGGAAATGCCATAATCAAATCACATTTGTAAAATGCACCACAATTAACCATCGATCCACCCCTCCATGGACCCCGACTGAGACCCCGTCGGATCTAACTCGTAGTGGTTAAAAGCAAAGCTCGTCGATCCACCCCTCCGTGGACCCCTACCGAGACCCCGTCGGATCTAACCCGTAGTGAGCATACACACACACACATGTCACTCATGCAATACTAATATGCTAAGAATGTAAGTTCATTAAGAATACTTACTAGAGATGGCCACCTATCCGACACCATTATCATACTCATCACAATACCTTCATCACGAACAATCAATCACGGCACAACAACATAATTAACACGAAATACCCGATTCCACAACATTAAACAAGCAGGGGTATCATTAAAGCCCTCAACATTCAAGATAATCAAATCATAATCGAGTCACACGATTCATATTCACGAGGGTAAACCAACCATCGTAAATCTAACATGTAAAACTCTATTTGGAGGACACAAATCGTATAAGAAAATACTTGCCTCAAAACCACGGTCGAAACGAGACGATGAACGGGATATGGTCGGGCAGCGCCGAACTCCTCGAAATCGGCACGCAAGTACTCCGTCGAACACGGCTCGGCCGGGAAACTTCGAAATCCTTGATGATGTAGAAAATGAAGATGACGACGAACGGAAGGGTTCAACACGATCTCTTCGCAAGGAACTCGACCCTAACATCATATCATCAATAAATCAACGATCGTACGAGGAAGAATAATCGTAGAACGCCCGAAATCCCCTCTATGAGATTCTACCAGACACATTTAAGGTATCGATTAGGAACTCAACAAAACAATGAATCCTTGGAAATCAAACCATGGAACAACAAGGAAATTGGTAGAATACAACTTAATAATCAATAATTCATCACTAATATAGGTTAAATCGGATTAAACGGACGAAATCAAATAAAATCCCTAATTTCCCCAAAACTAGATTTGTAGGAAATCTAACCTTGATTCGGCCGATCGGAGGAGGTTATGGGATGATTAGTCGATGTTAGAAACTCAAGAACTTCGTGGATTGGTAGAATAACATCATGCCTTCGTGTTCTCCAAGTCTTGGCCGCGGAGGAGATGAAATGGGTGAAAAAAACGAGTGAAGAGGTACCCTGCCCGACCATATTTATACTGCCCAGGGACGCACGAGCAGACACGCACGAGCGGCCGGTCGGGGGCCGGGTCGTGCGTGCTACTGCCAGGCGTCTGCCGAGATGCACGAGCACTCGCTCGTGCGCGTGCAGTCAGGGCCGCACGAGCGCGGGATTGTGCGCCCTGCTCGTGCGCCACGCCCGTGCGCACCTGGCCGGTCCTTGCCGCACGTGGCCGGCGAGTGCCTAGCTGCCATGACTCGACGACTCAAATTCCCGAAAACGTACGGAACGAACACGACGAATAGTATAACATTCAAAACATGAGTTAGGTACTAAACAAACACATGGTTCCGACAACCCGATGGTTGAAAGTACGATACGAAGGCAAACACCCCAAAACTTTGGGAAATTACGAAATGGCCCAAACGCCCGAAACATCACGATACGACAACGAATAATCAAACCGAAGCTCCCAACACATATAACGATGTTAATGAACTTACGAGAAACTCGAAACAATAGTTTTGAATGAGATTCGCAAGAATCGAACTCAAGTGCAGAAAAGTCGCTAAGAAGCACGGAATCCAACAAAACGACACCGAAACGAACTCAGATGTCAAAAAGTGCAGAATTAATCATTCTCAGAATGACGAAACGGTCACAAGAAAGTTGCTAAGATGGACTTCCTCCAGAAAAGAAAATTACCAAAAATCAAAATTGCGGATATTACAAAGACCGAGCCTGACTCGGCCCTATGAATAACCGGCTCCTCCGGCACTATAAGACCGATCCTGACTCGGCACTATGAATGACCGGATCCTTCGGCACTATAAGACCGAGCCTGACTCGGCACTATGAATGACCGGCTCCTCCGGCATTACAAGACCGAGCCTGACTCGGCACTATGAATGACCGGCTCCTCCGGCACTATAAGACCGAGCCTGACTCGGCACTATGAATGACCGGCTCCTCCGGCACAATAAGACTGAGCCCGACTCGGCATCATCAATGGAAGATATCAGAAAGAAAACACAACGGCCGAACCAACCCGTCCAGGATATCCAAAACAAAACAAGTAAATAGTTACTAAAAATAAAAGTTTATTCATTCATAGAGTATTTTTACAAATAACATCCAGAAAAAACTAAAGACAAGGAAAAACTGAGTCACGCATACACAAAACAATGCCAAAAGACTACTCGGCTCCGCCACTTCGGCCAGCCGCCTAGAAGGACTACCTTTCACCTTCACCGGGAGGGACCGAGCCCGGACCTCCAGCAGCCTTGTTGGCCTCTGGCTCGTCATCTTCCATTGGCTCAACCTGCAGGTCGGCCGCCCGAGACTCTGTGTAGGCACGGACCTCCTCAATTGTCTTTCTCCCTTCATGAGATCCAATATCTCAAAGCAGGTGGAGACATAATTCAGGATAATCAGCTCCTCAAACTCGGGCGTCTTCTTGAAGGCAGCCACCCCTTCGGCAAGAGGTTCACCAAAGAAATTTCCAGGTCGGGGACCTCGTTCTTAAACGAGTATTGGGACCGGATCACGGTCCACTTAAACCAAAATAGGAAGTACCATACAAGATTAGCGAAGTCCTTCAGAATAGGGCCTACCGGTTGGAATATCTGAGCGACCAGAAATTTACTTACCCATGGAATGCCATGTATTTAAAAAGGTATTATCAATAAAATTTGGCTTTATTTCTTTCTTAGCTTCGGCACTATAAGACCGAGCCTGACTCGATACTATGAATAACCGGCACCATAAGACCGAGCCTGACTCGGCACTATGAATAACCGGCTCCTCCGACACCATAAGACCGAGCCTAACTCGGCACTATGAATGACCAGCTCCTCCGACACTATATGACCGAGCCTGACTCGGCACTATGAATGACCAGCTCCTCCGGCACAATAATACCGAACCTGACTCGGCACTATGAATGACCGGCTCCTCCGCCACTATAAGACCGAGCCTGACTCAGCACTATGAATGACCGGCTCCTCCGATACTATAAGACCGAGCCTGACTCAGCACTATGAATGACCGGCTCCTCTGGCACAATAAGACCGAGCCCGACTCGGCATCATCAATGGAAGATATCAGAAAGAAAACACAACGGCCGAACCAACCCGTCCAGGATATTCAAAAAAAAAACAAGTAAACAGGTACTAAAAATAAAAGTTTATTCATTCAAAGAGTATTTTTACAAAGAACATCCGGAAAAAACTAAGGACAAGGAAAAACTGAGGCACACAGGCCATACACAAAACAATGCCAAAAGACTACTCGGCTCCACCACTCCGGCCAGCCGCCTGGAAGGACTGCCCTTCACCTTCACCGGGAGGGGCTGAGCCCGGACCTCCAGCAGCCTCGTTGGCCTTCGGCTCGTCACCTTTCATTGGCTCAACCTGCAGGTCGGCCGCCCGAGACTCTATGTAGGCACGGATCTCCTCAACTATCTTCCGTCCCTTCATGAGATCCAATATCTCATAACAGGTGGAGACATAGTTCAGGTTAATCAGGTCCTCGAACTCGGGCCTCTTCTTGAAGGCAACCACCACTTCGGCAAGACCCTTGGCGTAGCCCGAAGCCTCACAGGTTTCAACCTGCTCGGTCAGATGCTCGAGCTGAGCCTTTGTCTCTTCAAGTAAGCATCATGCTCGGCCCAGATTGCCTCGCACTGCTTGTGCATCACCGCGGCCACCTTAGTCATTTCACGAGCCTTGCCCCTCCAGATATCGGCCTCGCCAGCCCCGCTCTCGAGAATCTCCATCTCCCCCTTCATGTTGGCTATCTCCTCCTCCAGAGACTTAATCATTGACGGGAGATATGGTGCTCCTCCCTTAAAGCTTCAAGATCGGTCGACATTTTTTTGTGCTTTTCAACGAGGGCCTAGAACTCCCTAGTCGCCTTCACGTAGGTCCCGAGCGCGCGGCCGAGCTGGGCAATTCCAAACTGGATCTGCTCGGCCGGATCCATGTCATTTGTAACCAGTTCCATCTTCGGCGTCCATCCCCGAAGAGGAACGTGGCTCGACTCAGCCACAGCCGGTGGAACCCGACCCAGCATCTCAGTGGTAGGAGTGGCCGCCCGTACATAATTCAAGAACCAGCGCGACCTTCTCTCCTGCATTTCAGCACAGGGGTCCTCCCGGTCCTTGTTTACCATAAGGTAATGCCCCTCCAAGTCCACGACGGCCTCCTCTCGACCAGTATGAATAGGGCTTGGCATGGGGGGCAGCTCACTCCTCGTCTCGACCTCGGCCTTGTTGACGCTTCCCTCAGGCTCGGTCGCCTCCCTCTTCCGCTTAGCCACCCCGCGCCTCCTCCGCTCGGCGGCCTCAGCGGCCAGTCTCTCAGCCCGCTGAGCAGGGATTTCTCTCCCCCCCCCCAACGTGGTCTTCATTTTAGGGAATGAAAAAGAAAAAAATAAATAAAAATTTAAAAAAAGAAAACTACAAGTTACCAGAAAGACATGGTGTTTGGAAATGACAAGTTACCTGAAGAAGACATAGTGTTCGGATCGGTGGATCGAAGACCAGCAGCCCTGAGTTTTTCTTTGGTGGTTAGAAGATGCGATTTCCTCTGCTCGGGAGAAAGCTCCAAAAGCTTCTCAACCGGTCGTCGAACTCAGAAGATATCTCCGGTGCCGGGATGCGTTCTGCACAGGAAACGAATGATAATCGTTAGACAAAAAAGGAACCAAACAGAAAACACAACACTTACGCATTTTTGCAATAAAGTGCATAGGGATCCGAAGCTCCGCATCCACGATGCCGGGCTCGAACTCATCCACCGATCTCCTCCAAGATCCCCCGATGTAAAACCACTTCTCCTTCCAGTTGTGTATGGTCTTCGGCACATCCACCACCTCCTTGTGCATAGCATGCCGAGCTGTTAAATAAAACCAGCCCGAGCCGGATCTTCCGACTGATCTCCATAGGAAGAGGATGCTGAACTCCTAAAAGCTGGGCTCGGGCCAACCGTGCTGGTTGAAGAGGATGAAAAGACCCACCACCCGAGCCCAGGAGTTAGGATGGATTTGGGCAATTGGAAGGTCCCACTGCCTCAGCCATCGGGAGAAAGCTAAGGGGAGCGGGAACCTCAGCCCCGCCAACAGGCTCCAGTAGTATACTGCCGTGCAACCGACAGGCGGAAGATGAGGCCTCTCCTCGGGATACAGGACGAACATCCGCACCGCCGCCTGGATCTTAAACCGCCGCCAGGCCAGTAGTTTCTCCTCCGTAACGGCGCTGCGGATCGAGGCTGCGTCCCACTCCGCCTCTATGTAAAGGGCCGACCAAGGACGAATCTAGGCCGTATCAGGCTCAACTTCGCCTTCTTCATCCAAAACCTCGCCGACTGCCGTTAACGGCGCCACCACCTCCACTTCCTCATATCCCGGCGACCTCGCAATCTCGCCTCCTCCCTCCTCACCACTCCAGTTGACGGGAGTCCCCCAGGGACAAATCCACCACCCCCATACGGTCCGGCAACACGGTCAACTCCGTCGCCCTCTCATCCGCCATATTCGACATCTCGATTATTTGAAAAAAAAAGAAAAGAAAACAAGAAGAAACTCACCAGATTTTTCTCTGCAAATAACGTACGAAAATGGCGAAGGAAGAAGAAGAAGAAGGGAGAGACCCTTTATTTATAGGGGCAACCAGGCATTTAATGCTCGACGCATGGCACGTCGATTTGCACTGAACCGTCGTGAGAACCAAGGGCGCGTGGACGCATCACCCAACCAAATCCGGCCACGTGTCCCTCATCCTGACACAAGGATGCGGAAATAAATCCAACACATCTCTCGAAGAGACGTACCTTCGAGAATCTTATCCTCCCAAACAAGCCGGCTCGGCCTAACTACGAAATGACTCCAGCCCCGGCCGAGCAGAGTGTAATACCCCTAGTAACTAAACGTAGACCTTTCTAGAAGGCGCTATGCATCAGGACCGACTTTGATCAGTCACCGTAAATCTCGGAAGAAAATTCAAAGATTCTAAAATCATAGAACATCGTATATTATTGAGTTAGCTTTCCAATGGAACAAACGGCGAGTCATTCTGATCCCGAACGAACAAGTTATAGCCAAAGTAAGACAGGAGTGTCAGCCAGCGGCACCCGGCGCAGCACCCGGCACCGTGAGCGCCGTGTTGCGCGGCGCGCTGTGCCGTGTGTGTCGGCCGCCTTTCAGAACACGGCGCATAACACGGCGCAGGCACTTCCGGGTATAGCGCCGTGTTTCCCAGACCGCCCGGACAGTTTCCAGCGCCTTCCAGGAGCTCTCGGCCGCCTTATGAAAACAGCGCAAGACACGGCGCAGGCATCGCCGGGTCCAGCCGTGTTCATCGAGAAACCCTATAAATAGGGTAGTTCCCAGCGTTTTATAGCAATTTTTACCCAACCCTTCATCCCTCCTTATAGAAAAGGTGTTCTTGAGTGATTTTTGAGTTGTTAAACATTCCATAATCTTCGGAGCGATCAGATAACGAGTGTATAACGAGCGAGTCAGGCCAACTTCGCCAGATTGGAGGTAATTCAACCATGAACCCTAAAACTTATTTTTCGAGATTTCGGATTTATACTTGTTTAGAACTTGAAAATGGTTGTATATCGAATATCCTAGGACTGTTCGTATCGATTCTAGCGGAACGTGTTGTTACCCAAAATATTATTCGGAAGGGATTGCTGGAATGGATGAGTAACAAACAAAATGCGAGAGCACATCCGTGGGAAATAAATAACACAAGATTTGCCGGGGTTGTTAGTCCCGGGCTTGAATGCTCTCGCGAGATATTATTACTACGAATACTTGGGAGTACAAATATTAATGTTAGAGTACAATTACAATGAGTGTAAAGACCCTAGTTATCTAGCTCTTGAGTGCTGATGATTGCCGGAAGAACCAGAGGTGATGCTCTGTGAGTTCTTGTAACAACGATGGACTGCTGCGTTTTTAGCTGAGTTTGTGAACTTCTGTAAGAAACAACAGTTTTTGTGCGAACCTCTGAACCTTTTTCCAATTGCTGGAGGTCTCCTATTTATAGGAGTGGAGGTGGCTAGGCGATCGCCTCTGCTATATTATAATAAGCTGGCGATCGTCTTTAGCACATGGGTTGGTCTCCTTAGAGTCCGCAGCTGCTGGCAGCCGGATGCACGAACCAATGAGAAGACAATACGCGCCCGGAGTCGCTATCTTGGGAGGTCCCACCTAGGACCTTTCGGCGGGTCTGTTGGTAAGTGAGGCAGTCCTTGTCGTTGAATACTGCTGATGGGCTGGAGTCAAAGATCCTTACTCCGCGGCGCCCTTTGCGGATCTGCACGTGGGTCTTCACTCCGAGATCCGGTCTTCGTAGACATGATGTATGATGACCTTATACGTGGCATAGGACGGTCGTCCTTGGTCGGGCACCAGAGTCGATCGCTAGGTGCCAAGAGGCGATCGCCCTAGACATCGATCGCTTGGTACCTGATGTCGGTCTGGACTCTTCGCTTAGCAAGTCTGCCTTGGATTATTTGATGCTGGCTTAGTCACTCGGCCCTTAGGCCGATCGCCGTCGAGGCGTATAAATCGCCGCACAACAATTTCCCCCCAGCTCGCTCCGATGTTGAAGACGTGGGATGAGGTGGTTCTACTGGCGATCACTTGACTTAGACGAGCGACTCAGCATTTTACGGAACAGACAATCGTCTCTCGAACGGACTGATTTTGAATTTGGACGACCTATTCGATTGCTGAATGAGCGGGAAATGACAGCAGTTTTGAAGATGTTACCGGGGCACGTGTCAGGCTCCTATTGTGGGAGTCCGACGGTTTTATCAGGCTGTTCTTTGGGGTAAAAGAAGATTGAATCATCCATTAGATGGTTTGGTGTTAGACAACACTTTATAAGGAATGATAGAATAGAAACCGAATGGGTTGCACTCTATTAAACTTTGTAAATAACTCGATTACCATTATGAGGTCAATCTTGACTTCCGAATTTCACATGTGAGTGTGTAAATACCGATAAAATAGTGAGAGGTGATTTATGAATAAATAAATTCCTTAAATTCTTTACTCGGATCATAATTAGACTTTCACTAACGAATCTTTAATTATTCTCTGCAGTTAAGAAACATCTCTCAAAATGACAATGAACCCACTCGCAATATTGCTTGAAAAGAACACCCTGACTAGTCCGAACTATGTGAATGGTTTCAGAACTTGAAGATTGTCCTTGCTATGGAAATGCTGGGATACGTCTTAGAGGCGGACATCCCAGTGGCTCCTGCAAGAACACAAGCCAATCAGGAAGAAGTCGATGCCCGTGAGAAATGGGTAAAAGACGACGTAAGAGTGCTCGTGTACATATTAGGCTCAATGACTAATGAGCATCAACGTCCCCATGAAAAGATGACATCTTCGAGAGCCATCTTAATGCACCTGGTTGAGCTCTATGGAGAGCATAGTCGAACTGCTAGATATAAGATATCAAAACAATTATTCGGCGACAAGATGAAGGAAGGAGAGAGAGTTGGGGACTATGTTCTCAAGATGATCTCGATGATTGAGATAGAGCTCTTGATTTTCAGATGCATGCATCTCTTCACACTGACCTTATCCTACAGTCACTTCCTGACTCCTTTTCCCAATTTAGCATGAACTTCAACTGCAATGAGATTGCGTGTAACTTAGCTGGGCTAATTGAAAAACTGAAGACTGCCCAACCTTAGATAAAGACAAAGGGAAAAGAAGCTGCACTTGTTATTTCTTATGGGAGTTGAAAGTCTAAGGATAAGAAGAAAAAGAACAAAAAGCAATTAGGTCCAAAAGATAAGATCCATAAGGGTAAGGGCAAAGCTCCAATGGTTCAAAAGAGCAAGAGGGCCAAGACAACGTACGCCTCAACTGTGGTGAGCTAGGCCAGGTGGTACTGTCCAAAACTTGACCGAAATACGCCTTCAGGTACGAAACTACTGGTATTGGAAACAAGTTATTCTATAACTGTATATTCTACTTCTTGGATACTTGATTCTAGTGCGAGTTCTAACATTTATATAATGAATCAGGATCTGCAACAAAGTAGGAAGCTGGATTCAGGGGAGGTGGTGGTCACCTTTGGAAGTGGACATAGTGTCTATGCTTCTGACATTGGATCCCTTCTGTTGAATTTAGAATCTGATTTTATTCTTACTTTAGATAATGTACTAGTATTGCCCAAGGGACATAAGAATATTGTATCAATTCCGGTCATGGACCAAAAGGGATTTCACTTCTTTATAGGAGATGGGTCGTGTCAAATTTATTATAGAAATAAATTGGTTGGTAAATCTACATTATTAAATGGTTTATACCATTTGAATCTAAAGAATAGAACAACTTTGAACATTGTAACTAGAAAGCGTGGTAGGGATGAAACAAATCAAGCACTTAAGTACCATATTACATGTGGTCATGTTGGTCAGATCAAGGTTCATAAAATGGAGAAAGATGGGCTTACGGGTCCATTGGGATCGGATCCCTATCCAATTTGTGAATCTTGCCTTCAAGGCAAAATGACTAAGTTACCCTTCATAGGGACTTTTAAAAGAGCTGCTGAAAAACTTGGATTGATCCATATCGATGTCTGTGGCCCTTTTGAAGTGGCACGAGATGGTTTTTAGTATTTCATTATATTCACAAATCACCATACAAACTATGGGTTCGTGTACATAATGAAACAAAAATCTGAAGCTTTAAATAAATTTAAGAAATTTAATGCCCTAATTGAAAACCAAACATGTAACTGTGTTAAGACTCTTCGATCAGACCGAGGTGGCGAGTAGATGAGTACCGAGTTTAACCAGTTCTTAAAAGAACTAGGAATAGTGTTACAATTTACTCCTCCAGCTACTCCACAATTAAATGGTGTATCAGAAAGAAGGAACCGAACCTTGTTGGACATGGTTCGCTCCATGCTTAACTATACTAATCTATCGATTTATCTGTGGGGTCACGCGCTCCTTACTAGTGCACATATCTTGAACAGATGTCCTTCTAAATTCGTTCCTAAGACTCCACATGAGATGTGGAGAGGTAGGAAACCACGTCTTAATCACATTAGGATTTGAGGATGTCCTGTTTATGTCAAGAAGATTAAAGTAGAGAAATTGGAAGCTAGGTCAGTGAAAGGTCGTTTCATAGGATATCTAGGGGATTCCATGGGATATCTATTCTACATGCACGAAGATCATAGGATCAATGCTGCTTTACAAGAACACTTCCTGGAAGGTGAGTTCATTCAGGAAGGAGGCGCAGGTAGAAATATTCTTTGAAGGAAATAAAAGAAACACCAATTGAGACACATGTGTGAGATATTGGAACCGAACCTTCTGAAATATACAACCTCATAGGTCTAGTAGAGCTTCTCAACTACCTAAGAGGTATGGCTATCTACATCAAGAGGAACTGGGTGTCCATGAGATGTCAGAAAGTAGTCAAGAGAATGATCCTTCTACATACGACCAAGCGATGGTAGATGTTGACTCCACAAAGTGATGAGGTTATGGAAGCTGATATAGACTCAATGCATGCTAAGCAGATCTGGACTTTAGTAGATCGTCCTAAAGGCATGGTGCCTATTGGAAATAAATGGATCTACAAAAGAAAGACTGATAGAGATGGCAAGATTTATACCTATAAGGGCAGGCTTGTGGCAAAGGATTATTCTCAAAGAGAGGGAATCGATTACTTCGAGACCTTTCTGCCTGTAGCCATGATTAAGTCTATACGCATGATGCTTGCTATAGCAGCCCACTTAGATTATGAAATATGGCAAATGGATGTGAAAACGGCATTCTAAATGGATTCCTCGAGGAGGAAAATTACATGGAACATCCTAAAGGATTCATATCTAAAACTGATATTCATAAAGTATGCAAACTTCAGCGTGCCATTTATGGACTGAAGCAAGCTTCACATAGTTAGATTCTTCGTTCTAATGAGACAGTCAAAGAGTTTGATTTTGTCCAAAATGAAAAGTAGCCTTGTATTTACAAGAAGGTTAGTGGGAGCAAAATTGCATTATTAGTACTATATGTGGATGGCATTCTACTTATAGGCTCTCTGAAGAGTTCTCAATGAAAGACTTGGGAGAAGCTACCTATATTCTGGGTATTCATCTCTAAAGGGATAGAGCTAAAAAAATGTTAGGTCTTTACCAAGCCCTCTATATAGAAAAGATCATGGAGCAATTCAGGATAGAAGATTCTAAGAGAGGGTTCCTACCTATGCGACATGGCATAAAACTTTCCTTAGAAATGTGTCCTCAAAGTCAGGAAGACATAAAGGAAATGAGTAAGATGATTTATGCTTCGACAGTAGGTAGCCTCATGTACGCTATGATTTGTACTAGACGGAAATAGCCCATGCTGTAAGTGTAGTAAGTTGGTTTCAGTCAAATCCAGGATAGAAATATTGGACTAGTGTAAAGAACATTCTTAAGTACCTGAATGGGATTAAAGAATTAGATCTTACTTACGGCAGTGGAGAACTAAAAGTAGAGGGTTATACAAATTCAGATTTTTCGGGAGACATGGATGTGAAGATGTCCACTTCAGGGTATATCTTTACTCTGAATGGTGGGACAGTAACTTGGAAAAGTGCCAAGCAAAGCGAGACTACAATCTCTGCATGTCAAGCTGAATATCAGGCAGTCACGGAGGCTGCTAAAGAAGATTTTTGGATTAAGAAGTTCATTGAGGAACTTCAAGTGGTTCTTGAAGTAGAGAAGCCCGTGACGCTAGGGCTCACCACAACACCAAACATATTGAGAAAAATATCATTTTGTTAGAGAAATGGTTCAGAAATGAAATGTTATACTGCAGAGAGTAGACACAGCAAATAACGTGGCTAGTCCACTGGCCAAGACACTATCTTAGATGGTCTTAGAGCGACATCTGGAGAGTACGAATATTAGATACCATGGTTTGTGGCATTGCATGCAAGTGGGAGATTGTTAGGAATATGCCCTCGAGTGCCACTCAGAGGATGAGAGAGTGAGAGCATGGTATTTTAGTTATGAACATTTAAGGGCATTTATTATTACTATATTATTATATATCACTGGCATCGTGATTTGGTGTACTAAATAATAGTCCTTTCATTCGAGAGCAAACATTCCACTCCTTATGGATATAAGTAAATAGGCACTAGAAGTGTTTAGGGTCGCTCGAATCCTTAATTAATTTGCAAGTCGATAAAACTTAACTAGACATTAAGTTTAGATAAGGCTTGTATAACCTATACTTTGACATGTAGAGTGCCTGTATTCACTAAGGGTTAGTGGGAGCACATGCTATAGGTACACTAATGGGATTAGTATACTCGAACATTGTAATATTCGTGTATTTTAGTAATCGTGTGTGTGTTGTTTCGGACGTATTTAGTTGAGAATTTATTCGTAATTTCCATGTTGAATTATGGTTATTTGAAACCGTGTGTTTTGACGATCGGAATTGGAATGTTTATGATTGGTAATTGTCAAGTTTTGTGATTTACGGAGTATGTTTGTTTTGGACGAAATGTAGATGTGGTGACCCGAGAGTTATGGCCGTAAGATATGAATGTATTACCAAAAGGGTGTTAATAGAATAAGAGTAGATATTTCCGAATTGTGATTTACACAAGGGCTGAATTAGATCGATCACCATAAATTCTACAAAAATCCAAAAACTATAAAATTTTACAGGATTGTAGAGAATTGAGTTGGCTTTCCAATGGTTCAAACGGTGAGTCAATCGGAGTCCGTACGATAGAGTTATGGTTGAAATAGCGGACCCTGGTGTAGTGACACGGTCGTGTCATTTGACGCGGGCGTGTCGTGCTATTTCGGTTAAGCAAAAACGTTCTGGATGCGTGACACGACCCCTGACTCGACCGTGTCAGTTGACATGACCGGAAGTGCAGAAATGCTGAAAAACCCATTTCGGGAGCTATATATATCCTTTGGTCGATTTTTTGGGCATTCTAGCACCTTCCCTTCATCCTCCACCTAGAATCCTCCATCTTAAACTCCAAAATCAAGCCATAAACATGTTCCAAACACTATAGAATCAAGATATCAAGTTCATTATTGAAGAATTATCCATCTCTTGGTTGAATTAAGGTATGTGGTTGAAGTTCTTCAAGTTATTTGAAAGAATTTTGGGGTTTGTTGGGAATTCTTGATTCAAGTTCGTTTTGGATTTGGATTATGTTAGATTATGATATTGTAATCATGTTCCTTTGTTTTCCCTCAAAGTTTATGGATTAAATTTCGAGTTTTTAATCCGTTCTTGGGTTCGACCTTTGTCGCCTCCGTAGTGTTCGATTAAATGTCTCTAAGGGTAGGACTTAGGGTGAAGTCTTCCATTTCTGTGGTGTTGTGTTTTGATTCGGTATTCCGATGTGTTAGGATCGAATCGTTGAAGGAAATTCAGACCATACATTCATCCCTTCGCCGTTTCTCGTGTCGTTCAAATTGAGGCAAGTACTTTGATTGTGTTTACTGTACTTTGTGTGAATATGTAAAAATGGAATTTGTGCCAATTGTTGATCGAGTGTGTGTGAGCCGAGTAAAACCAGTGAGGGTCCCCTGGGGTCCTAGAGTCGCATATCCCTACGGATCACTCGGTTGGGCTATACACTGGGGAGGGCCTGACGAGGTGTCTCCGGGGTGTGTATCTTGCTTGAGAGGTACAGGGCCGTATAGCTCGGGAGGTTGTTTTGTGATGATAAGCGTGATGTGGTATTAGGAATATCCGTGATGGCACTATGATTTCGTGGTTTTTGTTGATTATTCACTTGTTGTACATATTCTAGAATCATTGTACTTGCACGGCTTCTTCAATTTCCGGGGTGGATATACTTTGTGTATTCATGCGAGTCCGGGGAGGACTAGCACAGGACGGACACGAGATTGGTGGGCAGCATTGATATCGTACATCATTTTGAGTTGGTGGTCGTATGGTCATGGTCAAAGTCGTGTTTTGGTTTTGTACTCGCGCGGGTACTGTCCAGTGTTATATGTCATGTCATTATTAATGGTTAATGGTGTTGTTGTATTCCCATGATGAACGGTCATATTGGTTATGATTCCTCGGGATGATATGTTGTTTGGTATTGTGATGTATGTCATGTTGAAATTGAAGTTGGTTTTGAATGTATGAACGTTTATGTTTGTCGTATTTAATGTGTTTTATTTGGGTCTAAGCCTGGTAGGTTCTCCAAAAAGGATCTACGGCGCTGTAATATCTCCGTAAATCATAGGGGTGTTACAGAATATGGTATCAGAGCCTAGGTTTATGGGTACCTAGGTTGTCGGTGTTTTGGGTCTATTAAATTGAGTCAGTTGTTGTCTACGATATCATTCGCATGCTACCACCTCGTGTTGCCTGTGCTGGAAGACTCTTCGGATGTTGGTTGTTTCTTTCCTTCGGTAATAATTACCTTAATATTGTGCAATCTATTATTGTAATCGTTTCCTTGTTGAATCATTCTTATTCTTCAGTATGCCGAGAGGTAGAGCTATCCATCAACGCGGTCGTGGTCGAGGCCGTGGCAGAGTAGTAGTGTCCGAGTCCGAGAGGTCCATTTCAGAATCGAGATCTCGTTCTCCAACTAGATCATACCCGATCCCTTCGGGAGGTTCAGATGGAGGCTCGGAGGCCGAGGTGCCTAACGTTCTTCAACAAGTTGTAACACAAGTGCACCAACTGGCACAAGTGGTGCAGAATATTAATACTGGCAGGACGGTTGAGGATCGATGGCTTCAAGAAGTTATGAAGATGAACCCTCCTGCATTCGATGGTTCGGTGATGCGAACAATCGGGATCATTGGTTAGTTGAGTGGAGAAGATATTTGACGGTATTGGTTGTCCTGAAGCCAAGAGAGCCCCGATTGCTCAATATCTCGACGCTGATGACGCTTGCATCGGTGGCGAATGTTAAGCCCAAGGACCGTGATGTCACTTGGGAAGAATTTAAAGAATTGATGGAAGCTCAATATTGTCCAGCGCCGGTACAGTTAGCAAGAGTCAGTGAGTTCTTCAGAGCTCAACCCGAAGATGTTCCTATTTCTGAAGCAATCAAGACATACAATAAGCAGTTAGTGTATGTCCAAGATCGGGTTAAGGATGAGATAGATAAAATACTTCATTTCGATGCAAGGATGAAACAGGAGGTCCGAAAGTATATGGCGAGCCTTGGGTGTACTACTTTGAGAGAATATCAGGATAGAGCACTTGCTTATGAGATGGTGTCAGTTCCGCTTCCTGCAGTTTCGAGCTCGAAGAAACCAAAATTTTCTGGTAGTTTCCGAGGCAGTGGATCGCGTAGGCCTCAATCTTCTGTACAATCTTCTGTTGGTTCCCCTCAACCTAGTGGAGGAGTGCCGAGAGTTTGTTTTAATTGTGGAAACCCGGTACATGTCAGTTCTCGTTTCACTTCTCGCCCCATTGATTGTTTTAAGTGTGGAAAGCAGGGTCATCGCGCATTATATTATGAGTCAGTGGGCAGAATCTTCTCTAAACAGTCTCCTACCCCGGCTGGCACAGTTACGGGTCAGCCAACTCCGAGTGTCGGACGCGGAAGTGGCAGAGGTAAAACTGAACATAAGGATGCACCTAGCATTAGATCAGCCACACCCCGATTGTATGAGAAGAAGTGGACTGATGACGTAGGGACTGCCACTACGTCAAGTATTGTTTATATTT
Organism: Orobanche coerulescens; assembly: GCA_033398695.1. Lineage (NCBI taxonomy): Eukaryota > Viridiplantae > Streptophyta > Magnoliopsida > Lamiales > Orobanchaceae > Orobanche > Orobanche coerulescens. The sequence goes on along the minus strand of CM065813.1, from coordinate 126,677,908 downwards.
CCATGCACCCGGTAGATGTATTGTTTGATTCTGAAGCTACTCATTCTTTTATATCATTATCTTGTGTGAATCGTTTGGGCCTAGACGGTCTCTCCACATGTGAACCTTTTATTGTTGGGTTGCCAAGTGGGGAAAGGATAGTTGGGGATCAAGAGATCGCCAATTGTCCTGTAACCATTGGCAGCAAAGATTGGTCATCCGATTTTATTGTGATCGATATGAAGGGAGAGGATTTAATTCTCGGTGATGATTGGTTAAATCGGCATGGAGCGATAGTAGATTATCGTCGGAAAATAATTTCGATAGTCGCGCCGGATGGTACTGAACACGTTTTTGTAGGGCAAAAACCTGGTACTTCTGGGAAGATTATTCGAGCCATGAAGGCGATGAAATTATTGCGACGAGGTTGTACCAGTGATTGGTGTTACGCGTTGAAGTCGAAAGTTAGTGAGGTCCAATTATCCTCTGTTCCAGTTGTGAATGAATTTCCAGACGTATTTCTGGATGATTTGCCGGGATTGCCACCACATCGTGAAGTAGAGTTCGTCATTGAACTAGAGCCCAATGCGGCGCCAATATCCAAGGCACCGTACAGAATGGCCCCATCGGAAATGTTAGAATTGAAGAAATAATTGGGTGAATTGTTGGACAAAGGTTATATTCGGCCTAGTGTGTCTCCATGGGGTGCACCGGTATTGTTTGTACGAAAGAAAGATGGGTCCTTACGGCTATGTATTGACTATCGTGAGTTGAATAAACTCACTATTAAGAACAAGTATCCGTTGCCAAGAATCGATGATCTATTTGATCAATTACAAGGGGCTACGGTTTTCTCCAAGATTGATTTGAGGTCAGGATATTACCAACTGCGAATTCGAGATTCGGATATCCCCAGGTCAGCATTTCGAACGAGGTTTGGGCATTACGAATTCATAGTTATGCCATTTGGTTTAACAAATGCTCCGACGGCCTTTATGCAGCTTATGAACAAAACTGTTATCGAATATCTCGATAAATTTGTAGTGGTGTTTATCAACGATATATTAATCTATTCCAAAAGTGAGACGGAGCATGCCGAACATTTGAGGATCGCGTTGAGTATTTTGAGGGCTAATAAGCTTTATGCTAAATTTTCTAAGTGCGAGTTCTGCCTTAGAGAAGTTTCTTTTCTGGGACACATCATCTCAGCCGATGGTATTCGAGTAGACCCTTAAAAGGTTGAAGCAGTCTTAGCTTGGGAGCCTCCACGGAATATTAAGGAAGTTCGGAGTTTTCTAGGATTAGCGGGCTATTATCGTCGATTTGTTGAAGGATTCTCGAAAATTGCTCGACCGCTCACCTTATTATTGCAGAAGACACAAAAATTTGAGTGGAGTGATGAGTGTCAGAGGAGTTTTGACGAGTTGAAAAAGCGGTTGACTACGTCTCCGATCCTAGCCTTACCACAAGGAATGGAAGGTTTCGTTATTTATAGTGATGCTTCTAAACAAGGATTGGGATGTGTATTGATGCAAAATGAGAGAGTAGTGGCTTATGCGTCTCGACAATTAAAGCCATACGAGATGAATTATCCTACTCATGATCTTGAGTTAGCCGCTGTGGTGTTTGCGTTGAAAATTTGGAGGCATTACTTATATGGTTCTTCTTGTCGAGTGTATACGGATCATAAAAGCTTGAAGTATATATTTACGCAGAAGGAGCTAAATATGCGTCAGCGGCGATGGTTGGAATTGCTTAAAGATTATGATCTTGACATTCTTTACCATCCAGGTAAAGCGAACGTTGTTGCCGATGCTTTAAGCCGCAAGCCAGTCGTGTTGCAGAAGTTGGAAGTACTTACCATTCAACCGAAGCTTAGACGAGAGTTGATTGATCTGGAAATTGAAGTTTGGCCTCACAGAACTCAAGGACAGTTGCGTTTCCTTGAGATTACGTCCTCCGTGATGGAAGATATTAAGTCCAAAAAGTTAGATGATCTCTCAATCATGCAGCTTCGGGAAGACAGTGTTAGAGGAAAAGCTCATGGATTCTTAATCGATGAAGACGGAGTTCTTCGATTTCGAGGTAGAACTTGTGTACCTAATCGGGATGATCTCAAACAAGTGATTTTGAATGAAGCACATTTTACTCCATACTCGATTCATCCGGGCATGAGTAAAATGTATAAGGACTTGAAGAAAAAAATTTGGTGGCCAAACATGAAGAAAGATGTAACGGAGTTCGTGTTGAAATGCTTGACTTGTCAGCAGGTTAAAGCGGAGCATCAGAGACTCACGCAGAAATTGCAACCGCTACCAATTCCGGAATGGAAGTGGGAAGATATAGCGATGGATTTTATTGTGGGAATGCCAAAGACGCGAACTGGAGTGAATATGATTTGGGTAATCGTTGATCGGCTAACCAAATCCGCACACTTTCTGGGCATTAGAGATACTTGGGGACCAGATAGGTTGGATCGGTTATTTATTGCGGAAATTGTGAGACTCCATGGTACCCCAAAAAGTATAGTGTCTGATCGCGATGGGCATTTTGTGTCGCATTTCAAGCAAGCAGTACATCGAGCACTCGGTACCAAATTGAATTTCAGCACCGCTTATCATCCCCAGACAGACGGACAGTCGGATAGGACGATCCAAACGCTGGAAGACATGTTGAGGGCTTGTGCGTTGGATTGGAAAGAAGACTCATTTACCATTGATTGAATTTGCGTACAATAACAGTTGGCATAGTTCGATTGGGATGGCTCCATTTGAAGCATTATACGGAAGACGGTGTAGATCGCCAATCTGTTGGGACGAGCCGTACGAATTACTTGGAGTAGAACCGGACTTGGTGGTTCAAACACGGGAAAAAGTCGCAATTATTCGGCAAAGGTTGTTGACTGCTCAGAGTCGACAAAAGTCATATGCCGACGTTCGTCGTCGAATCGCTAGAGTTCCAAAGTGAGACCATGTATAATTGAAAGTATCGCCGACTCGTGGAGTTCTTCGGTTTGGTAAGAAGGGGAAGCTTAGTCCTCGTTATATTGGCCCCTTCGAGATCCTGGACAAGGTAAGCGATGTAGCTTATCGACTAGCGTTGCCTCCAACGCTTAGCCATGTTCATGATGTATTCCATGTTTCGCAACTACGCAAGTATATTCCCGATCCTAGCCATGTTATTGACTATCAAGAGATTGAAGTTAATGAAGATGTTACGTATGAAAAACAACCGGTAACCATACTAGAGCAACGAGTGAAACAATTGCGACGGAAAGTGATTCCGTTAGTAAAGGTCCAATGGTCTAAGCATGGAATTGAGGAGGCCACGTGGGAGACCGAGGATAGTATGCGTGCCCGATACCCCGAACTTTTTGTATCTTAAGTTTCGGGACGAAACTTTTTTTTAGGGGGTAAGGGTGTAATATCCGTGTATTTTAGTAATCGTGTGTGTGTTGTTTCGGACGTATTTAGTTGAGAATTTATTCGTAATTTCCATGTTGAATTATGGTTATTTGAAACCGTGTGTTTTGACGATCGGAATTGGAATGTTTATGGTTGGTAATTGTCAAGTTTTGTGATTTACGGAGTATGTTTGTTTTGGACGGAATGTAGAAGTGGTGACTCGAGAGTTATGGCCGTAAGATATGAATGTATTACCAAAAGGGTGTTAATAGAATAAGAGTAGATATTTCCGAATTGTGATTTACACAAGGGCTGAATTCGATCGATCACCATAAATTCTATAAAAATCCAAAAATTATAAAATTTTACAGGATTGTAGATAATTGAGTTGGCTTTCCAATGGTTCAAACGGTGAGTCAATCGGAGTCCGTACGATAGAGTTATGGTTGAAATAGCGGACCCTGGTGTAGTGACACGGTCGTGTCATTTGACGCGGGCGTGTCGTGCTATTACGGTTAAGCAAAAACGTTCTGGATGGGTGACACGACCCCTGACTCGACCGTGTCAGTTGACACGACCGGAAGTGCAGAAATGCTGAAAACCCCATTTCGGGAGCTATATATATCCTTTGGTCGATTTTTTGGGCATTCTAGCACCTTCCCTTCATCCTCCACCTAGAATCCTCCATCTTAAACTCCAAAATCAAGCCATAAACATGTTCCAAACACTATAGAATCAAGATATCAAGTTCATTATTGAAGAATTATCCATCTCTTGGTTGAATTAAGGTATGTGGTTGAAGTTCTTCAAGTTATTTGAAAGAATTTTGGGGTTTGTTGGGAATTCTTGATTCAAATTCATTTTGGATTTGGATTATGTTAGATTATGATATTGTAATCATGTTCCTTTGTTTTCCCTCAAAGTTTATGGATTAAATTCCGAGTTTTTAATTCGTTCTTGGGTTCGACCTTTGTCGCCTCCGTAGTGTTCGATTAAATGTCTCTAAGGGTAGGACTTAGGGTGAATTCTTCCATTTCCGTGGTGTTGTGTTTTGATTCGGTATTCCGATGTGTTAGGATCGAATCGTTGAAGGAAATTGCACTGCACATTCATCCGCTCGCCGTTTCTCGTGTCGCTCAAATTGAGGCAAGTACTTTGATTGTGTTTCTGTACTTCGTGTGAATATGTAAAAATAGAATTTGTGCCAATTGTTGATCGAGTGTGTGTGAGCCGAGTAAAACCGGTGAGGGTCCCCCGGGGTCCAGAGTCGCATATCCCTACGGATCACTCGGTTGGGCTATACACTGTGGAGGGCCCGACGAGGTGTCTCTCGGGGTGTGTATCTTGCTTGAGAGGTACAGGCCGTATAGCTCGGGAGGTTGTTTTGTGATGATAACTGTGATGTGGTATTAGGAATATACGTGATGGCACTATGATTTCGTGGTTTTTGTTGATTATTCACTTGTTGTACATATTCTAGAATCATTATACTTGCACCGGCTTCTTGCCGACCCCTTCGGGGTGGATATACTTTGTGTATTCGTGCATGTGTCCAGTGGGAGGACTAGCACAGACGGACACGAGCTTGGTGGGCGGCATTGATATCGTACATCATTTTGAGTTGGTGGTCGTATGGTCATGGTCAAAGTCGTATTTTGGTTTTGTACTCGCTTGGCCCAGTGTTATATGTCATGTCATTATTAATGGTTAATGATGTTGTTGTATTCCCGTGGTGAACGGTCATATTGGTTATGATTCCTCGGGATTATATGTTGTTTGGTATTGTGATGTATGTCATGTTGAAATTGAAGTTGGTTTTGAATGTATGAACGTTTATGTTTGTCGTATTTAATGTGTTTTATTTGGGTCTAAGCCTAGTAGGTTCTCCAAAAAGGATCTACGGCGCTGTAATATCTCCGTAAATCATGGGGGTGTTACAGAATATAATATCAGAGCCTAGGTTTATGGGTACCTAGGTTGTCGGTGTTTTGGGTCTATTAAATTGAGTCAGTTGTTGTCTACGATATCATTGGCATGCTACCACCTCGTGTTCGTGGCCGAAGACTCTTCGGATGTTGGTTGTTTCTTTCCTTCGGAAATAATTACCTTAATATTGTGCAATCTATTATTGTAATCGTTTCCTTGTTGAATCATTCTTATTCTTCAGTATGCCGAGAGGTAGAGCTATCCGTCAACGCGGTCGTGGTCGAGGCCGTGGCAGAGTAGTAGTGTCCGAGTCCGAGAGGTCCATTTCAGAATTGACATCTCGTTCTGCAACTAGATCAGACCCGATCCCTTCGGGAGGTTCAGATGGAGTCTCGGAGGCCGAGGTGCCTAACGTTCTTCAACAAGTTGTAACACAAGTGCACCAACTGGCACAAGTGGTGCAGAATATTGATATTGGCAGGACGGTTGAGGATCGATGGCTTCAAGAAGTTATGAAGATGAACCCTCCCAGATTCGATGGTTCCGGTGATGCGAACAACTGGGATCATTGGTTAGTTGAGCTGGAGAAGATATTTGATGGTATTGGTTGTCCTGAAGCCAAGAGAGCCCCGATTGCTCAATATCTGACGGTTGATGACGCTTCGGACTGGTGTCGAGCTGTTAAGCCCAAGGACCGTGATGTCACTTGGGAAGAATTTAAAGAATTGATGGAAGCTCAATATTGTCCAGCGCCGGTACAGTTAGCAAGATTCAGTGAGTTCTTCAGAGCTCAACCCGAAGATGTTCCTATTTCTGAAGCAATCAAGACATACAATAAGAAGTTAGTGTATGTCCAAGATCGGGTTAAGGATGAGATAGATAAAATACTTCATTTCGATGCAAGGATGAAACCGGAGGTCCGAAAGTATATGGCGGGCCTTGGGTGTACTACTTTGAGAGAATATCAGGATAGAGCACTTGCTTATGAGATGGTGTCAGTTCCGCTTCCTGCAGTTTCGAGCTCGAAGAAACCAAAATTTTCTGGTAGTTTCCGAGGTAGTGGATCGCGTAGGCCTCAATCTTCTGTGCAATCTTATGTTGGTTCCCCTCAACCTAGTGGAGGAGTGCCGAGAGTTTGTTTTAATTGTGGAAACCCGGTACATGTCAGTTCTCGTTTCACTTCTCGCCCCATTGATTGTTTTAAGTGTGGAAAGCAGGGTCATCGCGCATTATATTATGAGTCAGTGGGCAGAATCTTCTCTAAACAGTCTCCTACCCCAGCTGGCAAAGTTACGGGTCAGCCAACTCCGAGTGTCGGATGCGGAAGTGGCAGAGGTAAAACCGAGCATAAGGATGCACCTAGCATTAGATCAGCCACACCCCGATTGTATGAGATGAAGTGGACTAATGACGTAGGGACTGCCACTACGTCAGGTATTGTTTATATTTCCATGCACCCGGTAGATGTATTGTTTGATTCTGAAGCTACTCATTCTTTTATATCATTATCTTGTGTGAATCGTTTGGGCCTAGACGGTCTCTCCACATGTGAACCTTTTATTGTTGGGTTGCCAAGTGGGGAAAGGATAGTTGGGGATCAAGAGATCGCCAATTGTCCTGTAACCATTGGCAGTAAAGATTGGTCATCCGATTTGATTGTGATCGATATGAAGGGAGAGGATTTAATTCTCGGTGATGATTGGTTAAATCGGCATGGAGCGATAGTATATTATCGTCGGAAAATAATTTCGATAGTCGCGCCGGATGGTACTGAACACGTTTTTGTAGGGCAGAAACCTAGTACTTCTGGGAAGATTATTCGAGCCATGAAGGCGATGAAATTATTGCGACGAGGTTGTACCAGTTATTGGTGTTACGCGTTGAAGTCGAAAGTTAGCGAGGTCCAATTATCCTCTGTTCCAGTTGTGAATGAATTTCCAGACGTATTTCTGGATGATTTGCCGGGATTGCCACCACATCGTGAAGTAGAGTTCGTCATTGAACTAGAGCCCAATGCGGCACCAATATCCAAGGCACCGTACAGAATGGCCCCATCGGAAATGTTAGAATTGAAGAAATAATTGGGTGAATTGTTGGACAAAGATTATATTCGGCCTAGTGTGTCTCCATGGGGTGCACCGGTATTGTTTGTACGAAAGAAAGATGGGTCCTTACGGCTATGTAGTGACTATCGTGAGTTGAATAAACTCACTATTAAGAACAAGTATCCGTTGCCAAGAATCGATGATCTATTTGATCACTTACAAGGGGCTACGGTTTTCTCCAAGATTGATTTGAGGTCAAGATATTACCAACTGCGAATTCGAGATTCGGATATCCCCAGGTCAGCATTTCGAACGAGGTATGGGCATTATGAATTCATAGTTATGCCATTCGGTTTAACAAATGCTCCGACGGCCTTTATGCAGCTTATGAACAAAACTGTTATCGAATATCTCGATAAATTTGTAGTGGTGTTTATCAACGATATATTAATCTATTCCAAAAGTGAGACGGAGCATGCCGAACATTTGAGGATCACGTTGAGTATTTTGAGGGCTAATAAGCTTTATGCTAAATTTTCTAAGTGCGAGTTCTGGCTTAGAGAAGTTTCTTTTCTGGGACACATCATCTCAGCCGATGGTATTCGAGTAGACCCTCAAAAGGTTGAAGCAGTCTTAGCTTGGGAGCCTCCACGGAATGTTAAGGAAGTTCGGAGTTTTCTAGGATTAGCGGGCTATTATCGTCGATTTGTTGAAGGATTCTCGAAAATTGCTCGACCGCTCACCTTATTATTGCAGAAGACACAAAAATTTGAGTGGAGTGATGAGTGTCAGAAGAGTTTCGACGAGTTGAAAAAGCGGTTGACTACGTCTCCGATCCTAGCCTTACCACAAGGAATGGAAGGTTTTGTTATTTATAGTGATGCTTCTAAACAAGGATTGGGATGTGTATTGATGCAAAATGAGAGAGTAGTGGCTTATGCGTCTCGACAATTAAAGCCATACGAGATGAATTATCCTACTTATGATCTTGAGTTAGCCGTTGTGGTGTTTGCATTGAAAATTTGGAGGCATTACTTATATGGTTCTTCTTGTCGAGTGTATACGGATCATAAAAGCTTGAAGTATATATTTACGCAGAAGGAGCTAAATATGCATCAGTGGCGATGGTTGGAATTGCTTAAAGATTATGATCTTGACATTCTTTACCATCCAGGTAAAGCGAACGTTGTTGCCGATGCTTTAAGCCGCAAGCCAGTCGTGTTGCAGAAGTTGGAACTACTTACCATTCAACCGAAGCTTAGACGAGAGTTGATTGATCTGGAAATTGAAGTTTGGCCTCACAGAACTCAAGGACAGTTGCGTTTCCTTGAGATTACGTCCTCCGTGATGGAAGATATTAAGTCCAAACAGTTAGATGATCTTTCAATCATGCAGCTTCGGGAAGACAGTGTTAGAGGAAAAGCTCATGGATTCTTAATCGATGAAGACGGAGTTCTTCGATTTCGATGTAGAACTTGTGTACCTAATCGGGATGATCTCAAACAAGTGATTTTGAATGAAGCACATTTTACTCCATACTCGATTCATCCGGGCATGAGTAAAATGTATAAGGACTTGAAGAAAAAAATTTGGTGGCCAAACATGAAGAAAGATGTAACGGAGTTCGTGTTGAAATGCTTGACTTGTCAGCAGGTTAAAGCGGAGCATCAGAGACCTGCCGGTAAATTGCAACCGCTACCAATTCCGGAATGGAAGTGGGAAGATATAGCGATGGATTTTATTGTGGGAATGCCAAAGACACGAACTGGAGTGAATATGATTTGGGTAATCGTTGATCGGCTAACCAAATCCGCACACTTTCTGGGCATTAGAGATACTTGGGGACCATATAGGTTGGCTCGGTTATTTATTGCGGAAATTGTGAGACTCCATGGTACCCCAAAAAGTATAGTGTCTGATCGCGATGGGCATTTTGTGTCGCATTTCTGGCAAGCAGTACATCGAGCACTCGGTACCAAATTGAATTTCAGCACCGCTTATCATTCCCAGACAGACGGACAGCCGGATAGGACGATCCAAACGCTGGAAGACATGTTGAGGGCTTGTGCGTTGGATTGGAAAGAAGACTCATTTACCATTGATTGAATTTGCGTACAATAACAGTTGGCATAGTTCGATTGGGATGGCTCCATTTGAAGCATTATACGGAAGACGGTGTAGATCGCCAATCTGTTGGGACAAGCCGTACGAATTACTTGGAGTAGAACCGGACTTGGTGGTTCAAACACGGGAAAAAGTCGCAATTATTCGGCAAAGGTTGTTGACTGCTCAGAGTCGACAAAAGTCATATGCCGACGTTCTTCGTCGACCGTTAGAGTTCCAGGCGGGAGACCATGTGTTATTGAAAGTATTGCCGACTCGTGGAGTTCTTCGGTTTGGTAAGAAGGGGAAGCTTAGTCCTCGTTATATTGGCCCCTTCGAGATCCTGGACAAGGTAAGCGATGTAGCTTATCGACTAGCGTTGCCTCCAACGCTTAGCCATGTTCATGATGTATTCCATGTTTCGCAACTACGCAAGTATATTCCCGATCCCAGCCATGTTATTGACTATCAAGAGATTGAAGTTAATGAAGATGTTACGTATGAAGAACAACCGGTAACCATACTAGAGCAACGAGTGAAACAATTGCGACGGAAAGTGATTCCGTTAGTAAAGGTCCAATGGTCTAAGCATGGAATTGAGGAGGCCACGTGGGAGACCGAGGATAGTATGCGTGCCCGATACCCCGAACTTTTTGTATCTTAAGTTTCGGGATGAAACTTCTTTTTAGGGGGTAAGGGTGTAATATCCGTGTATTTTAGTAATCGTGTGTGTGTTGTTTCGGACGTATTTAGTTGAGAATTTATTCGTAATTTCCATGTTGAATTATGGTTATTTGAAACCGTGTATTTTGACGATCGGAATTGGAATGTTTATGGTTGGTAATTGTCAAGTTTTGTGATTTACGGAGTATGTTTGTTTTGGACGGAATGTAGAAGTGGTGACTCGAGAGTTATGGCCGTAATATATGAATGTATTACCAAAAGGGTGTTAATAGAATAAGAGTAGATATTTCCGAATTGTGATTTACACAAGGGCTGAATTCGATCGATCACCATAAATTCTACAAAAATCCAAAAATTATAAAATTTTACAGGATTGTAGATAATTGAGTTGGCTTTCCAGTGGTTCAAACATTGAGTCAATCGGAGCCCGGACAAAGGAGTTATGGTCGAAATAGCGGACCCTGGTGCAGTGACACGGCCGTGTCATTTGACGCGGGCGTGTCGAGCTATTACGGTTAAGCAAAAACGTTCTGGATGGGTGACACGACCCCTGACTCGACCGTGTCAGTTGACACGACCGGAAGTGCAGAAATGCTGAAAACCCCATTTCGGGAGCTATATATATCCTTTGGTCGATTTTTTGGGCATTCTAGCACCTTCCCTTCATCCTCCACCTAGAATCCTCCATCTTAAACTCCAAAATCAAGCCATAAACATGTTCCAAACACTATAGAATCAAGATATCAAGTTCATTATTGAAGAATTATCCATCTCTTGGTTGAATTAAGGTATGTGGTTGAAGTTCTTCAAGTTATTTGAAAGAATTTTGGGGTTTGTTGGGAATTCTTGATTCAAGTTCGTTTTGGATTTGGATTATGTTAGATTATGATATTGTAATCATGTTCCTTTGTTTTCCCTCAAAGTTTATGGATTAAATTCCGAGTTTTTAATCCGTTCTTGGGTTCGACCTTTTTCGCCTCCGTAGTGTTCGATTAAATGTCTCTAAGGGTAGGACTTAGGGTGAATTCTTCCATTTCCGTGGTGTTGTGTTTTGATTCGGTATTTCGATGTGTTAGGATCGAATCGTTGAAGGAAATTCATACCGTACATTCATCCATTTGCCGTTTCTCGTGTCGTTCAAATTGAGGCAAGTACTTTGATTGTGTTTACTGTACTTCATGTGAATATGTAAAAATAGAATGTGTGCCAATTGTTGATCGAGTGTGTGTGAGCCGAGTAAAACCAGTGAGGGTCCCCTGGGGTCCGGTAGGATGCATATCCCTACGGATCACTCGGTTGGTCTATACACCAGGGAGGGCCTGACGAGGTGTCTCTGGGGTGTGTATCTTGCTTGAGAGGTACAGGGCCAGTATAGCTCGGGAGGTTGTTTTGTGATGATAATTGTGATGTGGTATTCCGGAATATCTGTGATGGCACTATGATTTCTGTGGTTTTTGTTGATTATTCACTTGTTGTACATATTCTAGAATCATTGTACTTGCACCGGCTTCTTGCTGACCCCTTCTGGGGTGGATATACTTTTGTGTATTCAGGTACAGGTCCAGTGGGAGGACTAGCACAGGACGGACACGAGCTTGGTGGGCAGCATTGATATCATACATCATTTTGAGTTGGTGGTCGTATGGTCATGGTTAAAGTCGTGTTCTGGTTTTGTACTCGCGCGGGTACTGTCCAGTGTTGTATGTCATGTCATTATTAATGGTTAATGATGTTGTTGTATTCCCGTGGTGAACTGTCATATTGGTTATGGTTCCTCGGGATGATATGTTGTTTGGTATTGTGATATATGTCATGTTGAAATTGAAGTTGGTTTTGAATGTATGAACGTTTATGTTTGTCGTATTTAATGTGTTTTATTTGGGTCTAAGCCTGGTAGGTTCTCCAAAAAGGATCTACGGCGCTGTAATATCTCCGTAAATCATGGGGGTGTTACAAACATGACTCACCTCGATTCGGTCACATGGATATCACTCAGGGATTGTCAATGATTGAATCGATAGGTTGTGATAGGTATATGTGGACCATTGACTTGAGGTTTCAGTAGGAGACGTGCTTGTGACATTGAGTTAGTCATTACAGTAGTTCGATCCAATCACTGGTTGGTGGGGTCAACCTCGAAATACATCTTAGTGGGCAAGTAGGAGTCTCTACTGAATACCAAGATATGATTCTTTCTCCTATAAGTGAGCAGGTAAATGTCCTATGCGGTTAATGGCAAATGAGATCATAAGTCTTTGACCAAAGGAGTTAGAGCCAGTTGTATTTGGTACATGAGAGCTCGGTGATCTCGGTTTGCATTAACAAATGCATAATGTCAAGTTACAATAGGTTTTGACTTTACCGTGACCCTAATACTTGACAGGAACATATGATTGAAGGGTTTATACGTATACAGTATTTACGACATAATGGTTTTGGAATGATGCAATCATTCGTTCTTAGTTGGATTGCGGTATGGAGCACTAGACTGGCTAAGTATTACCCGTACTCCTTGGTTCCTCCCATTACCGACTAAGGCGGACCTATGGAGTCACGCACAAGGATATTTGGTGGATAAAATATGTATTTATTATCTCTTCATTAATATTGGATATTAGATATCTAATTTGATTTATTTGATAAATCATAGCAGTCTTGTGAATTAAAATTAATTACTGGGTGATTAATTTAATTCATAAATAATTATTTTTTTGAAAATATATTATTATAATTTTGTATTTGATAAAATTAATTAATTGAATTAATTAATTAATTCAGTATAAATACATTTGAGATAAAATGAAGTGTACTTAACAGACTAGACACGTAAACGTCCGATACACGAACCGAGTGACTCGGCTCGTTTTCTCACCAACCACAAGTAGGCCGCTCCCCTCTCATGCTTGGAAGCATGTCATGTGTTGTGTGGGGTGTGTTAGACTTATAATATAAGATGAGGACAAATGGATGAGATATCTTATCTCATCATTTGATCTCATTTTTTACTTATGTAATGAGTAAGTCTTACATGCCATAACATGGTTGAAAAACACACAAACACACCCATATTTCTCATGGTCGAAGTGAGTTCAAGAGAGAGAAATCTTTTTCATTCCTGGTTCATCTTAGAGAGAGAAAAGGAAGAAGAGAAGAGAAGAAAAATACTATATAAATTTCTAGCCGTGTTCTTCGAGAATGAATTGATATATAATTTTTCCAATCAATATCAGACGCGTGATAACATTGAGACACTCAACATTATCGGTGTTTGATCATTCATCAAGTTTGATGAATTGGATTCGTGTTCGTTTTGGTGATCGGAAACGATCAAAGCTTGGCTCGGGAATTTTTCCTTCAAGAAGATATTATCAAGGATCTACAAGGGTATGACTTCTTAATTTTATCTTCGTCAATTTATGTTCATTTATACGATGCTTGATCAATCCATTTTAGGGATTCGATTTTTATCCTGTTAGACCGGTTTATATTTTCATTGCGTAACTCGTTTTTAATCGCCGAATCCCACCAGTAACATGTATATTGCTGATTGGAAATCCACTAGTACCGTAATTCCTTGTTTTGTTTCCAAAAGCACTGCAGATCAAAGCTAGCTATGGCACAAAATGATGTCTCATATCAATTTCAAGACCATCAACAAGTTAGCTTGATGGGGAATGGTCAGAGGCTTGCCCGATGTTTCATTTCATAAGAGCAGTGTTTTTGGACCCTGTCATAAAGACAATCAAGTCAAGACTTTTCTAAAGAGCAAATCATATCTTTCAACCCATAGGGTCCTGAATTTGCTACATATGGATCTCTACGGTCCTGTAGACCCAGTCAGCCTGTGAGGTAAGAAATACTGTCTTGTCATTGTTAATGATATTTCTAGGTACTCTTGGACCATTTTCCTGAATAAGAAGAAAGAGACAACCACAAAGCTGATGGAACACCTGAAAAGGCTTCAAAATGAGAAAGGGCTGAGTATTGTATCCATGCGTTCCGACAGAGGCACATAATTCACAAATCGCTTTATAGAGCAGTACAGTATGAATAATGGCATACAACATAAATACTCAGCAGTCTGCACTCCTCAATAAAATTGTGTTGCCAAGCGAAAAAACATGTTTCCGAAGGAAGCAACAAGAACCATGTTAGCTGCAAGCAAGTTTCCATAGCGGTTCTAGGGAGAAGCAACAAATACAGCGTGTTATACACAAAATCGTTGTATCATCAACAAACACCACAGCAAAACCGCATACGAGGTATGGAATAATAAACGTCCAATGGTTGCGTATTTTCGTATTTTTCGATACAGGTGTTATGTTCTTAACAATGGGAAGGATCAACTCAAGACCTTCGATGAAAAATCAGATGAAGGTATTTTCGTTAGATACTCCTCTGTCAGCAATGCATTTAGGATATTCAACATTAGAAAGTTGACAATAGAAAAGTCAATCCATGTAGCCTTTGGTGAACCCCATTGCGATCCCACAGGAATAGAAGACCTAACCCAAGGCGTTTGAGGAAATCCCACATACTCCAGAAGAACCTGTTGTAAATCTAGAGATTAAACCCGCTGCTGTAAGAACAGAAGAAGTAGTCCAAGATGATATTGTAGAAGCTGAAGCTGAAAATACAACTCATCAGGACATGGCAAGGGATGAACTAGAACCCGATAGGAGGTGGTTAGGAGATCACCCCCAGGATCTAATAATTGGTGATATTAATGTTGGTGTGTCCACCTGAAGAAAAATACAGAGTACACAAGGAACTGTACTCGTGCACAATAATATACAGAATCCAGTTCTGAAAAGTCTCAATTCCCTATATAGAAATCCCAAGATGAACTAAGGAGACTTGCCATGTGCACTCTAGCTGTATTCCTAGCATAATCTGAACCTATTTCGACCAATGAGACTCTTAATAATTCTCATTGGATCACTTATATGGAAGAAGAACTCAATGGTTTCGAAACAATAATGCATGGTACCTAGTCCCTAGACCAACCTATCAAGCTGTCACAGGAACCAAATGGGTATTTCGGAACAAAAGGATGAAAAGGGCTTTGTCATAAGGAACAAATTCAGATTAGTTGTCCAAGGTTACAGACAGGAAGAAGGAATAGAATATGATAAAACTTTTGTCCCTGTAGCAAGACTAGAAGCGGTTAGGATATTTCTACCTTTTGCGGCTCATAAGAATTTTATCGTATATCAAATGGATGTAAGGAGCGTGTTTCTAAATGGAGACCTAGCCAAAGAAGTATATGTTGAACAACCTACAGGATTTGCCAACATAAAATGAGAAGACATTGTGTACAGGCTAAGGAAAGCGCTATTTGGGCTTAAGCAAGCACCCAGGGCGTGGTATGAAACCCTATGACTATATCTCATCAATAATGAATTTGAGAATGGTCTAGTTGACAAAACCCTCTTTAAAATCCGAGAAGGTGGTGATCTCTTTATGGTGCAAATATGTGTAGATGATATTATTTTTGATCCAATCAACCTTGATCTGTGTCAAAAGTTCTGTCATCTCATGCCAAATAAATTTGAAATGAGTATGATGGGAGAACTTAGCTATTTCTTAGGGTTGCAGGTTAAACAACTCCCTACAGGTATATTCATTAACCAGGAGAAATACAACAATGAGCGGCTCAACAAGTTCGGGATGAATACTTCTAAGTCCTCATCCACCCACATGAGCACTTCCACATAAATAAGTGCTGAAAAAGCTGGAAAGCCAATTGATCAGTTACTCTACAGGAAGCTTATAGGCTCACTCCTGTACCTAACAGCCATTAGGCCCGATATCCAATTTACTGTAGGAGTGTGTGCTCGGTATCAGGTAGCACCTAAAGAGTTAGACTTCACCATAACCAAATAAATTCTTAAGTACGTTAAAGGAACAATCAATGTAGGATTGTGGTATCTTATGTAAGTGGGATTCGATTTGGTGGGCTACAGCGACTTGGATCTTGGCGGCTATAAGTTGGATAGAAAGAGTATGTGCGGGACTTGTCACTGCCTTGGACCAAGACTTGTGTCATTGTTCAGTAAGAAACAATTGGCCAACTCACTTTCTAAAACTGAGTCAGAATATTATGCTGCTGGAAGTTGATGTATGCAGGTCCTGTGGATGTAGCAACAACTACAGGACTACGACATTCAGGCAAGAGAAACTCCAATCATGTGCGACAGCACGAGTGCAATCGCAATCACACACAATCCTGTACTGCACTCGAGGACCAAGCACATTGATATGAAACATCACTTCATTGGGAATCATGTGGAGCATAAAGATGTTCAGATCGAGAAAATTCATATAGATATTCAGTTAGCCGACATCTTTATAAAGCCTTTTAGCACCATAAGGTTTTGTATGCTCCGCCAAGAACTGGGAATGCTACAGCTCGACTAAGACTCCCTGTAAGTTTTTTATTTCACTCATCAATTAAGGGGGAATTTTGTAAGACCCATGAATACAATGTCCACTTTAATTAATCGTGCACTCAGAACTACGAGTTATATCCTTAACGTAGGAAGAATAAGGTATAATTATCTTTCTAGAGTTGAAGTGTGCATTAATTAAGGGGGAACACCAAAGGACCCAGAATAAAACAATAATCATCAATTGCTGTGAGATTTGAATCTTGTATGTACCTTTTAAGGGGGAACATTATTTTCACAGATACAGCACAAACACTATAGGATTTTAATTAATATTTTAAGCATATCTAATTTCGTACACTTAAACCTTTTCAAAATAGTTTCTAGTCCATGTGCATCATCTAAATTTAAAATGATTTATATTTCAATACTAAAACGACATATGGACTTTAATACCTTAAATCTCACAATTTTAAAATTCAAACCGCCTGAACGTGCAATAGTGGAAGTTGAACTGTGTCATAGGTGGGACCGGGCATTAATTTCGAAAACTGATGGATTAGATGTACCAGTTACATCTGAATTCATCATGTATGTTTATTCAAAGACGGTTCCCATCCCTTGAATCTGATCGTTCATTGTGACCTAGCCTTCATGCACACTATAAAAGGTCTAGTATGATGATCGACAGACTCTTTATGCTTTCTGCATCTTAAACGAGCCTACAACATATCTGTATGCCCCCTTCTCAGTTCCAACACTCTAGCATATATTTTTAATCTTTTTATCTACTCTCTCTGCAAAATGTCTTCTTCACAAACATCATCTCTCTCTATGAAGAAGAAGGACATCATAATCGATCGACAAATCTTCGCTCGCTCTTTTCTACAAGAGCGCATAATCTTTGAAGATGAAGATATGACTGGGATGAACCTGGTCATTTCCCCCGTCAAGCAAACTAGTCTATACAAACTGGGTAGTCTTCACTCGGAAAACTACGTTGAACAGATCGTGGAGGAATTTTTCCTGGATGCTGAATTCCATTATGCATCTCAAAAGAAGGGCTCTGCCCTTACTGCTATTGTGAGCACTGTGCAGGAGAAAGAGATCTCCATCAATCGGGAACTCCTTGAAAAACTATACAAGTTGCCCTCTGATGGATTGTGTTTGGAGGAGCTGGAAACATTTGGATCTGAAGATCTGCTGGAAGTCTACTGGAATCCAAAACCCTTCCTTAGAGACCTCCGAGGCCGCTTGATACTCAGCCTGACAGGTGGAATCAGCAGTCACGCTTTGTTTGGCACTACGCCAAGATACTGCTCCTCCATTAAGAGTAAAAATATAGCAAGAAGTAGAATTCAGTCGTCTTTATGTCCTTGGAAGTCAGCATCAGTGAAGCCCATCACATTTAGTTCTCCACCACCATACATAAGAACCGGATCTTTGGTCCTTCTCAGGTACTTGAGAACGTTCTTTAAGGCAGTCCAATGTTCCCTACCTGAGTCTGCCTGAAACCTACTTACCACGATCACAACATGCGCAATGTCAGGTCTCGTACACAACATGACATACATAAGGCTACCCGCCGAAGCATATGGTATATTACTCATTTCATTTCGTTGTTCTCACTTTGAGGATACATCTTCGAGGTGAGTTTTATTCCATGTCGCATTGGTAGGAACCCTCTTCTAGAATCATCTATCTTAAATTGCTTTAAGATCTTATCTATATAGATGGCTTGGGAAAGACCTATTATTCTCTTCGCTCTATCCCAGTAGAGCCGAATCCCAAGAATATAGGTAGTTTCTCTCAAGTCTTTCATGGAGAACGTACTTGAAAGACAAGTTTTTACAGAACTGAGCATTCCCACATCGTTTCCTACTGGTAGAATGTTATCTACATATAGTACTAAGAATGCGATCTTGCTCCCACTAAACCTCTTGTACACACAAGGTTCCTCTTCATTCTGTATGAAGTCAAACTCTTTGACTGCCTCGTCAAAATAAAGGTTCCAACTTCCAGAAGCCTGCTTCAGTCTATAAATGAAACACTGAAGCGTACACACCTTATGAATATCGACCTCGAACACAAAGCCTTTGGGCTGCTCTATATAGATCTCCTCCTCGAGGAATCCATTAAGAAAAGCCGTCTACACGTCCATCTGCCATATCTCATAATTGTAGTAGGCAGCTATAGAAATCATCATTCGAATGGACTTGATCATAGCTACGGGTGAGAAGGTTTCATGGTAATCAACCCCTTCATTTTGGGTATAACCCTTTGTCACAAACTTCGCCTTATAGGTATCAACTTTGCCATAGCCATCAGTCTTCCTCTTATAGATCCACTTGTTCCCAATAGGCACTATGTCCTTGGAGCAGTCTAGTAGAGTCCACATCTGATTTGCATGCATCGAGTCTATCTCAACTTCCATAGCTTCCTACCATTTCGCGGAGTCCATATCCACCATCGCTTGGTCATAGGTCGTGGGGTTGGTCTCTTGGCTATCACCTGGAACCTCATGGAGACTCAGTTCCTCCAGGTGCATAAAGTCATACCTCTCAGGTAATTGAGACACCCTACTAGACCTGCGAGGTGGTTGTACTTGTGTTTCACAAGGTTCGATACCAGTTTCTTGCACAGGTGTCTCCTGAGGAGTTTTATTGTATTCTTCGAAAGAAATACTTCTACCTGCTCCACCTTCTTGAATGAACTCATGTTCGAGGAAGTGTGCTTGCAAATCAATGATGATCTTTCGATCTTCGGTCATGTAGAATAGATAACCCATCGTTCCAGATAGGAATCCAATGAAACGTCCCTTCACGGACCTTGCTTCCAACTTCTCTACCTTAGTCTTCTTGACATAGGCGGGACATCCCCAAATCCTAATATGATTAAGACTTGGTTTCCTACCCTCACACATCTCATGCAGAGTCTTGGGAATGGATTTAGAAGGACATCTGTTCAAGATATAAACAGCAGTAAGGAGCGCATAACCCCACAGGTAAATCGGTAAGTCGGTGTAGCTAAGCATGGAACGAACTATGTCCAACAAGGTACGATTCCTTCTTTCCGATACACCAACTAACTGAGGAGTTCCTGGAGGTGTAAATTGTGATACTATTTCGTGCTTCTTTAGGAACTCGTCAAACTCTATACTCATATACTCGCCACATCGGTCCGACTGAAGTGTTTTAATATGATTACCAGTTTGCTTTTCGACTTGGCCCTTAAATTTCTGGAATTTCTCAAAAGCCTCGAATTTATGTTTCATTAAATACATATAACCTAACTAGTATGATCATCCATGAAGGTAATAAAATACTGATATCCGTCACGTGCTGCTTCCAAAGCACCACACACGTCAGTATTGACTAATCTAAGTTTATCAACGGCTCTTTCAAAATTCCCTGAGAATGGGGACTTAGTCATTTTGCCTTTAAGGCAAGATTCACAAGTTGGAAAGGGATCCGATCCCAATGGCCAGTTTTCGTAAATATATTTACGAGTCAGGAATGTCAGTGACTACCAGTAAATAAAGAAACATACAATTGCCTTCTGATAATAATTTCCATAATAACAAGTACAATGCCCTCACTCTTACATCCTCCGAGTGGCGTTCGAGGGCATACTCCTAACATCTTTCACCGTGGGCCAGAAGCGTTTATAAAATATCGGCCCGAGCCCGTTGGGGACAGGTGCCTTATAGGAGCCCATTGACTTGATAACTGCCCATATTTGATCAACTGTGGCGGGCTTAATCAGATCTTGGCCTAAACATGGTCCAACTTGGGGTAATCCAAATTAATGGAAAGACATGTAAGAACAGGTTCCTCAATGCAAAACAGAGAAGTGAAGTGTTTCACATTCTCAGATTTGATGCTTTCCTGATCCAAGGTCCACTCTCCTGATTGTAGTTGGATACGTTTGATTTTGTTTTCTTTTGTCTTCGTAGAGCAGTTGCATGAAAAAAACATGTGCCTTTATCTCCTAGTGTCAGTCATTGGATGCGGGATTTTTGCGTCCAATGGATTTTCTCTTGTTTTAAAACTTACTCTAATTCCTCTTGCAGTCGGTGTTCTAGTTTGATCAGGAAATCAGAGTTGTTTGGTCCTAGGCTTGTTAAATCCCCGCAATCCTATCTAGCAATCTCATCTTCCTCTGATATATGTTTCCCAAAACCTTCTTATTAAATTCTGTGGCAGCTGTGGTTGTTGCTTCAATTTCCAATGGAACACGATACGTGTGGGGAGCCCATGCATTCTTCACCACTTCTTTAAAATATGGATATGTTAACCACGCCGCCTCGAAGCAGAATGTTTTTTCTCCTCCGGGTTTAGAAATAATATGTGAGTGCAACAAAATTGGGTTGTGGTCGGAGTAGACCCGCGGAAGGTGAATTAAGGATGCTTCAGGGTAGATGGTGAACCACTCCGAATTATAGAAAGCATAGTCCAATCATACTTGAGTCATGACTCGCCCGTGTTCAACCTTCATATACGTGAAGGGAGAGCCTTTGAAACCCATATCAAAAAGTCCACAACTATCCATATGCGCTTCGAAAAGGTCAGCCCTGCTTGACGAGAAAATGCCCCCTCTTTTGTCACTCAGAGACAAGTAGTCATTAAAGTCACCGAGGAGTACCCAAGGCATTGGATTCTGAGAAGTAATGAGCCGCAAGTGGTCCCAAAGTTGCAGCCTCGGCTTGGCCTTGAAAACCAAACCAAACCAAACCAAACATACCCAGTATATCCCGCTCAGAGCAGGGTCTGGGGAGGGTAAGATGTACGCAGACCATGCCCCTACTTATTACGGTAGGGAGGCTGTTTCCGTGAAGACCCCCAGCTTAGTGCACAGCAGAATCTTGTGCGATAAATACAAAGGAAAACATATGATTCGAAAAATATCGAAACCATACCTGAGCCCATGGCTTGATCCACATGGGACTTACCTAAGTGGAATTTGGCTACGTCACTCCCGATGAACGCTGCTCTAACAAAAGAGAGGTTGGCTCTGCGCACAGCTCCCTGTCAAAAATACACACACGCAAAGACAATAGGATAAAATATACAATAAAAGTAAAAATGCAATGCTCTAGGTCGAAGCTAACCGAGACAACCCAATCCTGAGGCTCTCAACTACAGCACCACTCCCTACAAAAGAATCCACAACTCTGATCTGGCGCCTCCAAGCGCACCTATCAACAGTCATGGTCTCGGAAAGGTTTAAGGCCTTCAAATCTAATCTCAGTTGCTCCTTCCATGTCCTCCTCGATCTGCCTCTCCTCCTCTCCCCGAAAACCATTAAACTCTCGACCCTCCTCACCAGAGCAGATGCCTACCTCCTGCGAACGTGGCCAAACCATCTCAATCTCCCTTCCCTAACTTTCGCTGAAATGGGCGCCACTTCCAGCGCGTTCCTGAAAACCCCATTCGCAATTCTAGCTAACATTGTGCGACCACACGACCAACGTAACATTCTCATTTCAGCCACTTCCAACTTGCTCTCAAGCGACTTCTTCATCGCCAAACATTCGGAGCCATAAAACATTGCAGGTCGGATTGCCGCTCTATAGAATTTACCCTTCAACTTTAGAGGGACTTTCTTGTCGCACAGGACCCCTGTCGCTGCTCTACACCTTATCCACCCCGCCTTGATGCGATGCGTGACATCATCTTCACACTCACCTTCCTTCTGAATGATCGAACCCAAATACTTGAACTTATCCGTACGGGGTACGATCTGATCCGCAATCATTACCTCAACATCTTCCTCGTTGGCCTCACCACTAAAGTTACACCAGAGGTACTCGGTCTTAGACCGACTCACACGCAAGCCCTGCGATTCTAACTTAGCCCTCCAAAGCTCCAACTTCGTGTTCACCTCCCTCCTCGACTCCGCCACTAACACAATGTCGTCAGCAAAAAGCATGCACCACGGAATTAGCATATATTGCTGAAAGCATAAATTTCTTGCCATCTCCACACTTGACTGTGCATGTAAGGGCTTGATTGTGTGAAGCAGATTGCTCCAATTGAACCATCCCCGAGTTCCAAAGCACCCGTATGCCACCAGATAGGCCATGCTGATTGGCAACGTCAAAACAATCAAAGTCAAGTGCTTCGCTGACCGGCTTAACATTTGAAGTCGCTGTTTTAATTTCAATTAAGAGAAGGATATGAGATTTGTGGTCATTGACCAAGGTTCGTGCCCTTCTATGAAACGAACCATTACCCGCACCTCTACAATTCTATGAAAGAACTTTAACCATGATGATACTTGGATTTAGGGAGGGGAATACCATGGGGAATAAAATTTTATCATGTCAACATCCCATTGGGGAGGTGACTCTGTTGCTTCCATCTGTGAAGACAAATCATCTTTAGCTTCATTGTTAACAGGTTCCAATGAGGGTGGATTAGGTGGGTCAGGGGGATATCGCGGGTGTGGCAAGCCATCACTAAAGGTCATAGTGCTGGGTGAGGAAATGGTGTGTGTAATCAGTGATGGTGGTGATTGTTGAGGTGGGAGAGTTTTAGATGATGTGAGGTTAGAAAGTGAAGAGAAGGGTATTGCTGCAAGTTCTTTGATGAGGCCTTTCATCTTAGGATCCAGGTGTGTTTTGGTTTGTTGACCGTGGGAAGGTCGGGGGAATATTTTCCTTGTCATTTCTTTGTGAATGTGGTTGTTTCTGGGTTGTTGGATTCTGCTTTGGACGAGTTTGTAGGTTCTTGTTCCTTTTTGGCTTGGCTGCAGTTCCTGATGGTCTCGGTGTTTCTGGTTCAGTTCTAGCCCGCTTGAGGAACTCATCACAGTCTCGAGATGGTTCTGCTTGTAATGTTGACAATGATGATGCTTGGTTGTTTGGCTCAGTGAGGGCTGCAAAAGGGTGTCTAGCCTTGGTGGTCCTGGGGTTGTAATGTTTGTGGTAGATGAGTCAAGGTCATGTCTGCTGAGCTTGTGGTAGTACAGGTGTTGTGCAGGATTGGATGGGCTATCACTGGGCATTTGAACAAACACTTGTAAGGTGTCCATACCTCCCACAGTTAAAACACACTACATGTAAACTTCCATACTCCACTTGGTACCATTCATTAAGGAAGCAGACTTGGGGAACTAGGGGTTGAGTGAGATTAACCTCAACACAACCTCTAGCAAATTTCCCTCTCTTCACCGAAGACGTATTCAAGTCTATCTTAAGTGGTTTACCCACACAAATTGCAATAGCATGTAGCAGCTCATCACGATAAAAGAGAGAATTCAAACCTGGAATTCTAATCCACACTAACGTAGAACCAGTAGAAGTATCTGAAGGTTTGAAAGATGGGTTCCATTTCCTCATGGTGAGGTAGTGATCATGTATCACATAGGGTCCTCCCGAGAGCTCCGAATCCAGGTCAGCTTGTAAGTCAAATCTTGCCACAAAAAATCCATGTCCAAGGTCCAGCACCTCCATTCTACCATTGATCTCCCACATTTGCTCTAGCTTATTAAGAAGCACCTTGTAACCGATAGTCTTCCCCAAAAGTCTAATGATGAGAGCCTTCTCCCACGACTTGCATAACTCGTCCAGATATCTTTGAGCCATGGAGATTTTGGGTAAGAGTGGGTTGTTATATATGTATTCTATAATGACAAATCCTGATTCGATTAGGTTTCTAGATCGGCCAGTGAAGAATGCATTTCTAGGAGATTGAGATGGTTCATTACTACTAAGAAGAGTATCTCTGAAGGAACGAAATGTGAACGTGGTTGTTTGTGGTTCTGTTGGTTGCTCAGAAGCATCCAGTTGAGATGAAGATGAATTAGGCGAATCTGGGGATCTGTCTGGTGGGGTTGCATTTCGATGGTCTGAATCCATATCGACGGTGGGGGCGAGCGGGTGGGATCCCCTGCAGTGCACAAAGACTACGCCGCAGACCGCGTCCGTCTTGAGACATACACACACCTGCCGCCATGCGACGGGAGGCAGTGATGATGAGTGCATTGGCAGATCAGAGTGATCCTGCCCGGGGCGAGGGTTGAGAGAAAAGGGACATGAAACAAGCTTTAGGAGGAGTGCATTCCATTTTTTCTTTATATCTGACTCAATTAGATGATTAATCTACATTCTATCTAAAGTCAACAAATCTTGGACTAAAACCAAACCAAACCAAACATACCCAGTATATCCGCTCAGAGTAGGGTCTGAGGAGGGTAAGATGTGACGCACTACGCCCTACTTTTTACGGTAGGAGGTCTGTTTCCAAGACTTCAAATTTAGTAAGACAAAGAAAGTATATAGTGATATATATATACAAAGAAGCATATGATGCGATAAAGCTCAAAACCATACCTGAGCCCATGACTTAATTCACATGAGACTTACCTAAGATGACTTTGGCAACAGCAATCTCGATGAACGCTGCTCTAACAGAAGAGAGGTTGACTATGCGCATAGTTCCCGAGACAACCCAACCCCGAGGCTCTCGACTACAACACCATTCCCAACAGAAGAATCCATAACTCTGATCTGACGCCTCCAAGCGCACCTATCAACTGTCATGGTCTCGGAAAGGTTTAAGGCCTTCAAATCTAATCTCAGTTGCTCCTCCCACGTCCTCCTCGGTCTGCCTCTCCTCCTCTCCCCGACAACCAATAAACTCTCGACCCTCCTCACCGGAGCAGAAGCCTGCCTCCTGCGGATGTGACCAAACTATCTCAATCTCCCTTCCCTAACTTTCGCTGGAATGGGCGCCACTTCTAGCGCGTTCCTGAACACCCCATTTGAGATTCTATCCAACATTGTGCGACCACACGACCAACGTAACATTCTCATTCCAGCCGCTTCCAACTTGCTCTCAAGCGACTTCTTCATCGCCCAACATTCGGATCCATACAACATTGCGGGTCGGATTGTCGCTCTATAGAATTTACCTTTCAACTTTAGAGGGACTTTCTTGTCGCACAGGACCCCTGTCGCTGCTCTCCATATTAACCACCCCGCCTTGATACGATGAGTGACATCATCTTCACACTCGCCTTCCTTCTGAATGATTGAACCCAAATACTTGAACTTATCCGTACGGGGTACGATCTGATCCGCAATCATTACCTCTACATCTTCCTCATTGGCCTCACCACTAAAGTTACACTAGAGATACTCGGTCTTAAACTGGCTCACACGCAAGCCCTAAGATTCTAACTTAGACCTCTATAGCTCCAACTTCGAGTTCACCTCCCTCCTCGACTCCGCCACTAACACAATGTCGTCAGCAAAAAGCATGCACCACGGGATGCCATCTTGTATCCCCGCGAAATGACGTCAAGAATTAGAGTGAAGAGAAGAGGGTAGGTTTGAAACATTATGTCAATAGCTTTTCAAATAGTTTTAAAGAGACTAAATAAAAAACTGTACTAAACATAAAAAAAATGGTGTCCGGTGAAGTACTAACTTAATGTAATTTTTAGTGGTTGAAATAGTATTTTGTAAAAATCACGATAATTAGTTTTTGAATAGATTTAGATTTTGACGATGCTTTAAAGAAGAATATAATTTGGATTTTTATGGTTTTACTAATTCAAAAACTCTTTTAACCGACATTCATTATTTTAAAGCTATTCTGATAGCTCGTAACATATAATACTAACAGTCAGTCAGTATGATATCTAATAGCTACCGCGACAACTACCACAACAACTATTTTTGAACAGGGATGTCAATGGATCGGCTAGGGTACGAGTTTCCCCCCATATCCTTCCCTATTCGGGTACTGACCAACGGGTAATACAATATATAATATAATATAATATCTATGTATAGTATATAATAAGAATATATTTATATAATTCAAACAGGTATGCAGATCGGGTAATTGGATCGAGTAATATTCTATATCCATACCCTACTCATACTCGATCATAAATTTCGAGTTCGACCGATACCAACTCTATTACGGATTTATCCGACGGGTAGGATCAGATATGGATAAAACTGACATCCCTACTTTTGAGGAGCAAGTCCATAATAGTGCCTAAGTGGATCAACCAAGAAAAAATGAATTGTCTAGTGGCCTAAAATAGTATACGACCCAGTTTGATATTGTTGTGACTTACAAAAATATTGTTACAGTTGTAATGTGAAAATAATCAACTGTGAATTTAAACAAATTATGTTTGGTATAAAGTACATTTAAAATATAAAATTTTAACTTCTATTATTGATGACAGTAGCTTATAAAAGCAATCCTAATACTACTTCTAAAATCTATTGGTAGTAACTTGTAAATTATAAAAATATCTATTTTTTTATTTATAAGTACTAGCAAATTTAAAAAATTTAATAAAAAAATTTAATTATTTTTAAATTAACAATACCAAACGGACATGTGGGCCCAATACCAAATTATCCAATTAAACATCTCTTTTTAGGCTTCTTGTTTAAATGGTTCAGTCAAACAAAACTTTTAAAAAGACCTCAATGTTTGATTTTTGTTTATATAGCCCCTTTTTTAAATAATAGATTATATAGTGTATTCAATTACTAAAATACCTTTAAAGTGTTTCTGGGCACGATTTCTAGATCGTTATTCTATTGATATAACGAATTCAAAATCGTTACATTATATTTATAATAATGCCAACATATTGTATGAATTCTAACAACGATGTTTAAGGCTCTGTTCTTTTGGACTGAATGAATCTGAACTGAATTGAAATATATATTAAGGGTAAATAATAATAATAATAATGGTAAATAAGAATAATAATAGTAATCAACAACAACAGCGATAATAGTAATATTATTAGTAATAATAACAATAATAATAATTAAGATTAATAATAATAATAAGAAGAAGAAGAATTGAATCAATCGAATCGAATCGAATCGAATCGAATGGACCTTAATCGAATCGAATCGAATCGAATGGACTGAATTGAATCGAATCGAATCGAATCGAATCAAAATCAAAAATAAGTCCAAAAGAACAGGGCCTAAGTCGTTATAACGACTTCCAAGTTGTTTCTATATAAAAAAATCGTTACAGTCCTTAAATAATGAATTCTGGATCGTGTTAATTGAAAATATAACTAAAACGATTTACAATTCGTTTCTGTAAACATGTAATGACCTCAAGTTCGATATGCTCCCTTATAGAGATATTACAGAATGATACCTATATCGTTTCTTTATAAATTATAAAAACTCGAGATCGTTCCAGTCGAAATTTATCTATCACGAGTTACAAATTGTTTGTTCACTAAATAACAACTTGACCATCATTTTGTAAAAAAAACAACATTGATGATAATGTGTTATATATCATTATAGAAGATTTTTACGAACCCAATATCGTTTCAGTATAAAATATAATTATAACGAGTAACATATCGTGTCTTCATATATAACACGATATGAATTTCGTTATGGCTTAAATTGATAATTTAACTGTTGGTTGTCATCCGATCGAAATGGGTACTAAGTGTATAAATGGATAAAAAAGTATCATACAAGGTGGATCTAATACATTTGAAAATAGATGAAATTGAAATTAGAAATGACTGATAATTTATCTATCATTGTAGAAGTTGTATTGTAGAAGTTAGACTATTGGTTCCAATTGGTTATGATACATAACTGATTAAAATTTCACTTATTTATGATAATTTAATAAATCTTATTTCAAAAACCTTGCTTTTGAGAAGAATGTGCAAAATCTGTAATTAATTTAAAATAAAATAAAATACCACTTAGTAAATAAAACTAATTTTGGAGTCTAATAAAAATTCAAAGTACTCTTTAATAAAAGAGATAAACGAATATTTTTATAACATAACAATAAACCGTAGCTTGAGGCCTATGGAAAAATCTCTAAGTTAAATTTCAAACATAATTGTTTGGTGCATAATTTTCCTCATATTCATAAATATGTAAAATTCACCCAATACATTCTATTAATATAAATTCATAGAAATTGTTCTAGAAATTACAAACCAGAGTTCTTCGAAAATAATAATATATAATTTTTAAAAATAAAAAAATCGTCAATCATATCTATCTTTAAATTCGTCCATTTTAAAAAATCTTTGAATCATCTTGTATGATATTTTTTTATATGTATGTACATGTAGTAGTCATGTCGAATTGCAATGAACGATCAAATCATCAATTTGACGCATAACGAAATACACCTCGTACTTTATAGGAAGACATGATAAGTCAGAATTTAAACTGAAATAATGTTGAGTCTGTATAGTCTTCACTAAACCGATATACACCATGTTGTGATCTTTGCTCCATTACTGGTAGGACGATATATGAGTCATTATGACTATATTCTTTCAAGCTTAATTTAAGTATTTTTTTTAGTTTAATTTTGTAACGTCCTAACTTTTATATATATAAAATAAATATTTCTATTTATTTATGATAATTTAATAAACCTTATTTCAAAAATCTTGCTTTTGAGAAGAATCTACAAAATCTGTATTTAATTTAAAATCAAATGAAATATCACTTTAGTAAATAAAACTAATTTTGGAGTTTAATAAAAAACAATACATAATAGATATTTTTAAATGCTTAATATTCTATGTACTAAAAGTACAATTTCTATTTCTGACAGTATGACATGATAAATCATGCTATATTGTGTATATATTAAGCAAAGTTCAGTTTAGTTCAACAAAGTCCAGTTTAGAATCAATCTGATTTTCTATTATAAAATTATCATCATTGTTATTATCATAGTATATTATTATTGTGGTATATATTATTATTGTTGTTGTAGCATATGTTCTAATTATTATTGTTGTTATTGTTATTGTAGTATATATTATTAATATCATTATTATAATTATTATTATTGGAGTATATGTTATTATTATTGTTGTTGTAGTATATTTTATATTATTATTTTTGTTGTTAATATTATTATTATTATTGTTGTAATATATATAATATTGTTAGAGATAAGTTAGTACATTTAAGGTTCTCGGTGGAATTGATTAAGTTGTCAAGCTCAAACTTATTTTTTAGGTGCAAGGTTCGAATCATAAGAGGGTCCAAAATTATTTTTAACATTTATACCAGTAACGATCTTAATATCGTTATGTGTACACCATAACGACTATAAAAATTCATATTCTAAGACAATTCAAAATTATTTTTAATATTTTTATCTATAATAAATTTAACATCGTTATGTGTATACAATAACAATTTCAATCTCGTTATTATATTAAGAATAAAAATGTCATTTGAAATATTAATATATTTTAGAGTTAATTACATAAATCGTCCTTGTGGTTTGTCGGGTTTCACAGGTTTAGTCCCTATACTTTTTTTTCAGCGGGTCATGTCCTTGTGGTTTTTGATCCGTTACGGGTTTAGTCCTTGTGGTTTGTCGGATTTCACAGGTTTAGTCCCTATACTTTTTTTCCAGCGGGTCATGTCCTTGTGGTTTTTGATCCGTTACGGGTTTAGTCCTTGTGGTTTCTCGGGTTTCACAGGTTTAGTCCCTATAATGCCCAAATACTTCCAGAGTTTACACATACGGTCGACATTCGAATGGTGGACGTAAAACAAAGGGTCATACCCCGCGGAGTAGAAGTTACCCATGTCCTCATTATTAGGATTTGGCGAGTCACCATCCCATCTTTGCACAGCGGTGTGAGTCCAGCTTCGATCGATCCAATCGACTTGGCACCATTTGCAACAAGCGCATCCCCAACTACGTATGTTTCATGGGTTTTTGTAACAACCAACCGCCATATAAGATAAGATAAGATAGATAAAACTTTACCAATCAAACATGTTGTGCTTATTTTCAGTAATTCAAGCCTTTAATATCAATTCGGAGGTGTGACAAGCTAAAGAAATGTATGTGTTATTTATAGGTCTCATTCCATGTAACTTATGAATGATTCTAATTAACTATCCTCAATTATTAAGGAAATGAAACTATTAACCTATCATGTCCCAATACAACAACAACAACATCTAAGCCTTATTCCCAAAATGTTTTGGGGTCGGCTAACATGAATCAAACTTTGAAACCGTCAATAATCATTACATAAATAACATAAAAGGAAAAAAAGAGGGAAAAATTAGAGAAAAAAGCAAATAAAAAAAGAGAATGAATGTTAAAAAAAAAATGAAAAATCCTGAAAAATAAATTAAAAGATAACATGAAATAAAAGAAACTAGGAAATAAAAAAAAAAAATCAGACTCCATCCACCATCCGTATTCTTTCCCGCCACATTTGCCTCTCCATCGCCATACTTTCTCCAATTCCAAGAAACCGCATATCATTTTCAATCATTTTTATCCAAGTTTTCTTGGGTCTTCCTCTACCTTTCACAACATTATTTCTTCCCCAACTTTCTAGTCTCCTCACTGGGGCATCAATAGGTCTTCTTCTCACATGACCAAACCATCGTAATCGATTCTCCATCATCTTGTCTTCTATAGACGCAACTCTTACCTTCTCTCTAATCACCTCATTTCTGAGCCGATCCTTTTTTGTATGACCACACATCCATCGTAGCATACGCATCTCTGCCACATTCATCTTTTGAACGTGACATCGCTTTTTACACCCCAACACTCGGCATATAACAACAAGAGCCTAATTGCCGTGCGGTAAAATTTACCCTTTAATCTATGAGGCATGCCAGAATCACATAAAACCCCTGTGGCACTCTTCCACTTCAACCATCCTGACTTTATTCTGTGAGCCACATCGCCATCTAACTCTCCATCCTTTTGGATAATAGATCCAAGATACCGAAAGAAAGTGGATCCATGAACAACTTTCCCTATCATGTCCCAATCATTTGGTTATTTGTGTTTTATGATCTTTTGGTTTCCTGTATTGATGGTTGTGTATTAAATTCGGATGTTAAAAATAATGAGTTGAAGCTTTAAGACTCCATAATAATTAAGATATAAAAATTGGAGTCATTAAGACTCCACAATAAAAAAAATATATGAAAAGACGAAAATACCCTTCAAATTAACGATCAACTAACAGAATTATTGGTCAAAGGACTAAACCCAGAATCGGATCAAAACCATAGCGATACGACCAATAAAAAAGATATTGACTAAACCTTGAAACCCGACAAACCACAAGGACTAAACCCAGAACGGATCAAAACCACAAGCGATACGACCAATAAAAAAAGATAAGTGACTAAACACGCGAAAACCCGACAAACCAGAAGGACGATTTATGTAATTAACTCTATATTTTATCTTTTTATTTTATCTTCTTATTTTGATCAAAGACTGTTTAAACAAAACTTTTATACATGGAGCCTCTTCACCTAATTTTTCCCTATTTTTATCTTCCCAGCGAACATAGGAAGAAGAAATACACATCAATGGCGTCTTCTACTTCATTGAATTTGCCCTCTCTGTGGGCCGCCCTCCCTTCAATCACCGCATCTTCTTCGCTCGCTTCTGTGTCCTTCCTAAATCCAAAGCGCCCTTCCGAGCTCAAGCTGTCCAGGCTGAAATCCGGCCCGAGCCCTCTCAAATCATTTGTGGGTCTCGCTCCTTTACGCCCGCTGCTATCACCCTTTTTAATTCATAGTACAACATCGTTTGCCTTTTTGTAATTTGGTACTGAATATATCATAAATAAATTATTGTTTGCTTGACAGTTGCTCTGTTTATGCATTTGTTCGAGTTAATGTCTCAACGAAAATTGAAATTATTTGCTTTGTGAGGTTGAACGGCTATAAGCTTTAGGTTGATATTTGTTTCATGGTTGAAACTTTTGTCTGTGTTTGGTTGCGTTGGACTGTTGTTAGCAGCCACCAGGGAGGCGGATAGGGTTGAAGCTTAACTATCCCTTGTCCGACCTTTTTTTTTTCAATGCGTAAAAGAAATCCCCAAATGGGAAACACCCCCCGTCGCTCGCTGAAAAAGAAGAGAAATAAGTTCTAAACTCTTTCAATCAGAGTTAAACCATAACTCCTTGTTCTTTCTCCATTGTAATTCAGAGAAATATTAGTTGACTGTGGTTGGATGATAAAATTTGGATGGGATTTCTGCTTTTCTGTTCTTATAAGGTTAATTTATGGTAGACTTTGCTAGTGAAATGTAGAATAGTTTAATTTACTCATAGAACCACCCAACAGAAGTAGTACTCTTCAGACTTTGCATTGATTGAATCCAGTTTTGTGTAGAAAAATTTGTTGGTCGTGAGATTATCCCATTTAAGAATCAGATCAATGGATAGGTTATGTATGCAAAAATTAAGAGGAAATGTTAGCATTATGCTTACTTAAGTATGCATATGGTTTCTGTGTGAATATGAAACGTCAACACGATTTAGGCTATATATTCCTTCACTGGTAACACACTGTTTTTTTTTTCTTCTGATTATCAGACTAATCCAATTTTTGTTAACAAGTTACCACATCCACCATGGTGCCGCGCCGCTAATACCCTAACTCAAATTTATTTATCACAGGTAAATACTTGAGCGAGACCACCACAATGGTCTTAGTGTGTGAGGTTGATTCTAAATTTTAGTTTTTTATTTGTTTTTCAGTTGTTATGTGGGTGTGGCGGGGGTAGGGGGGGGGGGGGGTGGGTGGTGGCTCCAAGTTTTTAGTTCTTTTATGTCTAACTCTAGTGTTTTTCAGTTTATAGGTTTTTTTTCATTTATTTTTCAGTTTTTTAGACACTACAAGAAAAAAGGGCTTTAGTGCCGGTGAAATTTGTTGATATTTTGATGGAGATGATCATCACCAACAGATTTTGTCGTGGAAAATTTGTTATTGGAAGTGGCGGGGCTAAACAATTGCAACGAAACAAATTTTTGTTGGAATATATAGCAGCAACACTTTTTTGTTGGTGAAATGTTGGTGTTTTGTTGGTGATGATGTAGAAAACCAACAAAGCACTCTCACTTTCTACAACAAAATTATATATTGGCAAATTCGTCGCAATTTTATCAACAAATTTTAGCAACCACTTTCTTGTTGAAAAGTCAACTACGAAAAATTGCAATTTTACCAACAAATTTTAGCGACCACTTTTATGTTGGAAAGTCAACTACGAAAAATTTGTTCGTATCTTGTTACAACGGTATGGAGTTATAACAACAAACTTAGCAACAAGATCGAGTGTTGAAAAGTTAGCTACGCATTTTGGCGTTGCAAATCCGTTATGGATTTTAAAAAATTTGCAACAACAATCTTGTCGCTAATTTGTTAAAGAAAAATTAGAAAGCTACCAACGCATATTAGCGTTGTAAAATTTGTTGATTATCAAACTGGATTTGTTACAAATATTTGTCGTCGCTACTCTCTTGTTGTGATTGCCGGTTACTAATTTAGCTTCAAACTAGCAATATGAGAAATTGTAACATATAAGCATTGAAAAAAATATTGCATTCATAACAAAAATTACCATAAAATGAAAAATAAAAACATCGTTCTAATGACATTCAAAGCTGAAAAGACAATTAATACTAATAAAAAAGACAAATCAATTATTCAAATAACAATAACTATGACCAAGATCGTACATCATCAAAGACATCAACTACTTCTTACGGGCCTTCTTATGCTTTTGAGACCTCTAGATACATGATTTTTGCCATACTTCTTTGCGTAAATGCGATGCCTACTTGAATTATCCATATTTACTTCAAAATCATCTTCATAACTGTCATAAGAGTCATAAGAATTACTATGTTCTTCATCTTCCAAATCATTTTGTCGGAGACGTTCCAATACATTGCACACCATATCTAACAAAATGGTCTTCAAATTTCCAACCACCTCCTTCGTGCACTCATCAATCTTCATTTTAATCATATTCTCCGAGGCTCCTTGGTGACTTGGTCTAAGCTCCTTCCTTCCATATCTGTCAATCCATCATGTACATCACTAAGGGATTTTCGAGTGTGTCCAAATCCATATAGTCCTTTTCTCTTAGCTCCTCCCGATGCATTATTCCAAGCTGTGACGTCAAATTTTGGACGTGATTCTGGATCAGAATATTTTTCTTCTATAATTTTTTCATATGTCTCCTGTATAATGATGATACAATTAACAAATGTCACCATTCAAGCATTTCAAAATTTCATTCTTAACTATTCTTGGAGTACATGTAGCCTCAAGCAACAACATACATATAGATTTTACACATAAATTCAAAAATTTATCATATTGGACAAAACTCCATGTTTATGCCAACTTTTCGGCTGTATCTTTTTTTGCCTATTAACTGTATAACTATCATTGTTAGGTCATACAGTAATAAGATTGCCATGTACAGACAGGCACACAAGTTAAGAATTCCACCATCAGTTAACTTATTTGCTGAAAAATGAATATATAGATTGTCATTATGATATATTATTTCAACATCAACAATACTAATCAATATGTTGACTTCCATAACATAAGAAAAATAGACCAACATTTTAAAAATCAGCATCTTTAAGCATCTACTAGAGTCATGGCAGAAGAGAGAATGAGATTGAGATTTTATAGAATAAACTACAACAAACTAGAATTACTTACCCGCACTTTTTTAGCTTTTGGACATACATATTCTCCATCTGTCTTGTGTGTACGTTCAAATAACTCTAGTTCAGTTGGATTGCGTTAAAGCTCTTTCCCCTATAAGATGTAGTAACACTGTAAGAACATTTCTAAGATGAAAGAGTGAAAAACAAACATATCGATGTTATACAAAATTACTTACCAGCCTATACTCATGTGCCGAAATTGGGATGGAACCACCCGTCTAGGTCGGCGAAGCCTTATCGTTTCCACTCGAATGATTCTTAGTTCCAGAATCAGACTTCTTCTGCCATTCAGGTTCGGACCAAACATCTAATTAACTTATTCCAATGGAGCCAAAGACTCCTTATTCGTTGGTTCTGGACTATAATGGAATAAAACAAAATGACGCACTAAACTGGCTGCACTTCTTTTTCTCATGAAGTACTAGTCATTCCATGCAATTCTCGATGCAATTTTCATTTTGGATCATCCGAAAAAAACCTCTCTGTGTTAAGACAGGGGTAAGGCTGCGTACATCCGATCCCCCTTACCCCGCTTTTTGCGGAGCCATTGAGGCATTGGGGTAATATTGTGTTGCATATCGTACTATTCATCCATTCGGGATTCAAGTCAATCCAATATTTGGGATTTTTTAAGCCTGAAACCTGTTTTGCATTCTTTCTAGCCGAGCCAAGTATGTCTCTAAAGCGATAAGAGGAAGTCTGACACCATGCTCTATATATCTGATTTTCTCCCCGCAAAGGCCATTTGAAATGTTTCTGCAATAATAGACACGATATCATAAATACAATACAACTCATGTATCTTTTAACATCAACTAAGCTTGAACTAGTGTATAATATCTAATACAAGGCTATTAAAAAATTACTTATAATAGTATATGTTTCAATAGTTTACCTTGAACTTGTCACAGTATAGGTCCCTAATATTTTGAGGTACAGACCTCACACACGAGTATCAGGAAACTTGTCGAAGTATATATTGAAGAAAAAATAACAGCTTGCACATTCAAACAAAGGAAGCAAAATTAAACCAATTGTAAAGATTAAAAGAAGTGAAAACATAGAACAAGGGCAGGATTAAACTCCTGCGGTATATACAATATATGGTATTCTATCAACACCTATGATGCTTTTCACAGCAAAGTGGAGGAGATAACATGGTACACATAAATTGTAAAATAATAGAGTTTAAATATGTTGATCAGAAATTCACATGCCACTGCCAAAATAGCTGACCCAACCTCGTACACTTTCGTTATTTTTTTCGTAAATTAATCTTATGTTTGAGTTTGACCATAAATTACTCTTAAACTATAATAATAGATAATTTAATAAAATCTTATAATGACAATTTAATTTATTAATTTTTATTATATAATTTTATATAGTAATTTTTGCTTTAAATATACTCCATCTAGGCTTGGCAATTTTGGACCGATCCATGGATTTTGGACCGATCCGACCGATCCGTACCGAGTCCGGTCCAATTTTTATTCTCAATTGATCTAGTCCGATACGATCCGGACCGAGCTCGGATTGAATCGGATCGGTCCGGGTCCACACGGATCCGACACCAAAAGGTACTTTTTTGTGAATTTTCAATTTTTTCTGGATCGGACCCAAATCCGATCCGGAACGATCCGGGTCCGGTCCGGAAAAAAATAAAATTGGTCCATCATGGATCCGATCCATACGGGTCCTGTCCAACAATGGATCAGTCCGGATCAGATTTGGGTCGGACCAATTGTCAGGCCTAACTCCATCTGTCCCACTCTAAATTACCCCTTTTGACTTTTTTTGGTCAACATTGTTCAACTTTGCCTACAAATTACTCTTAAATTATAATGATAAAATATTTAATGAAATTATATCATGAAAATATAGACCCTAAATTTTCATAATATAATTTCGTTAAATATTTTATTATTATAGTTTAAGAGTAATTTGTAGTCAAAATTAAAAACCATTGACCGAAAAAGTCAAAAGAGGTAAATAATAGTGGGACGGTCCCTAAATTTTCTCTGAAATAATTTACGAGTAATATACTATCGAAGAAGAGTCAACAACATGCCTTCTACATGTCGGCCTTATTATTGGTCCAGCGTCATTGTCCTAATCCTTCATAATTCGTCCTTAGTACGTACACGTTCTAGGGACACCCCCGCATACCTCAACTACAAATTAGGGGTATGATCAACACCCAGTGGGTAGTGATTTGATAATTGCTAAGGTTTACAATGAATGTGAGCATTGAAGTGGTGCGTAGCTGAGTTATCTTTGTTCTGGACACCCCACCTTTATATTAGAAATGCTCGCTCCATCACCAAATACCTCGTGTTAGACGACCCAATAGTTAACACATGGTGAATATGAGAAAGAACCGACCGAGACTACTCCATTCGTTCGAAAAAAAATGAATAAAACATACTTTTTGTATATATGTGACAACAACAATGTTGATAACATAGACATTTTGATTAATAAGTTAGATGATTTTATAGACAACATAGGTATGTATCTAAATAAGTTATCTAGAGATCGTCTCCCATTAGACTTACTCTAGATTATAATAGTGAATGCTCAATATATATAGTGGCGCGTTCTATGCAGTACCAATATTAGATGCAGTACTTTACAGTACTAATTATGGATGAGTTTTGTACTAATTATGCATGAAATATATGCATTTCGTGCATCAAAATTTCAATGCATTAAAATATGCAATATATGCATCAAAATATCTATGCATTAAAATAATAGATTACATGCATCAAATATATTGCATATCTTAATGCATTGAAATTTTGATGCACGAAATGCATATATTTCATGCATAATTAGTACAAAACTCATGCATAAATTAGTAGTGTAAAATACTGCATCTAATATTGGTACTGCATAGAACACGCCTATATATATATATATATATATATATACTCCCTCCGTCCTACTATTATTTACCCCTTTTGACTTTTTTCGGTCAATAGTTTTCGATTTTGACTACAAATTACTCTTAAACTATAATAATAAAATATTTAACGGAATTATATTACGAAAATTTAGGGTCTATATTTTCATAATATAAATTCATTAAATATTTTATCATTGTAGTTTAAGAGTAATTTGTAGTCAAAGTCGAACTCTGCTGACTGGAAAATGTCAAAAGGAGTAATTTAAAGTGGGACAAAGGAAGTATATATATATATATAAATTTTTATTATATTATATATTTTAATTGAACATTTTTCATCATGAATTACTCGTAACACTAAAACTATACAAGTAACATACTTAGACTAGAAGTCGAGTAGTTGTAGAATACAAATTGATACTCAACACTAAAACTATAATTATTAATTAATACTAACAGGCACTAGTAACAAAGCAAATATTGTAATTGATTAATCTCTGCAACTCCATACCCACAACAGCCGCCCCCAATTCGCGCGAAATCGAAAGTATTCGCGGGCAAATTCACACCAAAAAATTCAGAGACCGCCAAACTTCCCCATCATCCGCTCATACCGTCTCCTTTCCACCGCCTACCTACTTCGGCACGACGCACATACCTCCCGATCAGCTCGTGCTCCTAAACTCACCTTCAAATCAACGGATCGTTTGAGCAGCTCACACTGGTCGGATCTCAACCACTATACGATTGTCGACTAATTCGAGGTTAGATTAGCTTTTTCTTATACCAGGATACACAGTGCTGGTTGTTTTGAACTTCATCTTATTGTTGTTTTCGATTTTGGGGATGTTGGAATATATGAACTAGCTAATTCTCTGTATTTATGTATGTGTGCCAGAACAATCAGGTTGAATTATCACTTATCAGGAGTTGTCTACTTTAAAAACTGAAAATCACAAATCTTAAAAGAATATTGCCAATGGTTGACTACACTGATATGTAGCTGCTACGATCGGGATTTGATCGCTAATGGTCCTGAGTTTCCTATTGATATGGTTATGCGATTTGTTGGTTACGAATGTGAGCTCCATTTATTACAATTGTAGTCTTGTATTTGTATAATTATCTGGAATGGATATTACTTTTTTCGTGATTGATATTTATTGCCTTATGTTGATATGTTGTGCTAAGTTGGCATTTTGGTATATTGTTTTGCGATGTGTTATGCCGACTTGGCATCTTGGTATGTCGCTCTGTGATGTTGTGTTTAATTACACTGAGCGGTTGTCTGTTTAGTATGCCGAGAGGTCGAGGCTGAGGCGGTGGTAGTGGTCATGGATGTAGTTAGGAGCGTGAAGAGGTGACTCGTTCATTAACGAGCACCGATCAGACCAGTGCATATGGTCGTGAAGACCAAGCGCATGATCGAAGGCAAGTAGCTGGATAGAATGTCGATGTTGGCGGAGATCCAGCGTTCGAGATGACTCTATCGTCGATGGAGCCTATCTTCGTGGCAAAGAAATAGGAGACGTCTGGATATTCATAGAGAGGTAAGGGAACTGAGGTTTCTAAACCTCGACCCTCTCATCGATCATTTGTGGAACCTTCTCTATCGACCGGAGGATCAAAGGGTTCCAAGTTGGTATCTTTGACTTTCGGTGGTACGCCGAGATGTTTCAACTGTAATGTTCCGAGTCACGTACGTGCGAACTATAAGGAGCCACCGATTAACTATTTCGATTATGGTCAGTATAGCACCAAGCGATGCATTTCGAGGCCATCGCTAATATGGCTGGGAACTGGGGGTTCTGCTCCTACTCTTGGAGGGCCCAACAGTACCTGGTGAGGGTGATTCATGTATTGTTTGGTTGGTTGAATCTCGTGTGGAGGATTGTTTTTGTTGCTTGAATGCTTCTGTCTTGTTATGTGGTGCTTCAATGTTTTTGTTTAAGTTTCGGGACGAAACTTATTTTTAGTGGGTAGAATGCAACACCCGAGATTTTTGTTTCCGGTTATTTTGAATTATTTGTCATTTTGTGCCAGTTATTTTTTTCCGTTGATGATTATTTAGAATTTTCTCTCTCTGTTGTGTATGGTATGATGTACCGCGTTGATGTGTTCATCGGGTACAACTTATCGTTGCGTAAGTCGTGCAGCTCGTGTGTATGCGTGTATGACGTGACATGTATTCTGTTGTTGTTTTAACTCTTAGAAGGTGTTGTGGGCACATGCTATCTTCCCCTTTTGAGTTGATTATGTTCTGGGTGCTTGCGGAGCCATATCGGGCTGGATTCTAGCCTTTGTTTGTGGCACACGAGCAAGCCACACAAGTAGGTGCTAGTGCGTAGCTCGTGCGGCACCCCAGTGCTCGGGCAGTGAACCTTGGCACAGGTCAAGGACGCACAAGCAAGCCACACGAGCAGTTGATCGTGCATGCGGCTCGTGCATGACAACAGAAGCTAGGCAGTGGCCCAGCGCCCGACCAAATGCACGAGCATTTGGCCGTGTGTGGTCGTGCGTCTCTGCTTGTACATAAGGGGACAGACGGGTTTTCACCTCATTTTCTCTTCTTCTCATGGCGGACGGACGTCTTTGGCTGGGATTTAGATTCTTATCCGATTTTGCTCCATCCGACCAGGAGCTCTAAGAACAATATTAAAGCGTAGAAATTTAGTTAATAGTTTATGACTTTTTCATTTCTTTTTGCAAATTTTATTTTTATTATATACTTTTATCATTTTAAAATTGTCGATTTATGGCTATATTTAGTTCTCATTGATACTTTTATGTGTTTGAACGATGGCAAATGTAATAATCAAAATTAATTAATGTTGCTAAATGTTAAACAAAAATCACACTTAATATAATCAATATGTCTATAATGATTTCTTCGCCATGTTTTAATTTGTCCCGTGTCACTAAAAGGTATATAATGGTCACTTTACAATAAAATTGTGTGCTCATAAAACTCGTATGGTCGCAATTTACTTCATTTTTTGTGTCTAAAACACAATAATTTGTCACATGGGATAACACTTTGTATACTGTGCTCTAGCTTGAATTAAATCGTAATATGTATATGATTTAATGGTATGACTATAGTCGGAAATGTGAATATCTTGCTATGTGTTATGATCTTTCGTTACCATAGGTTATTGTTTGTTAGTATGCCGAGGGGCAGAGGTCGTGGTCGTAACCGTGGTGCTGATGGCCACGGGGATCAGATGCAGAATCGAGAGAATGTTGCTGGGAATGATTTTAGTTTGGGTGTTGCTACTATATTGCAACAGTTAGCAACTCAAATGACTCTGTTGACCCAGGTGGTTCAATGTAGCATTGACGCGAGTCAAAACATCAGTGTAAATCAATGGCTTCACGAGGTAGTTCATATGAATCCCCCTCGATTCGCCGGTGCTGCGGATGCGTTAGGCTGGGAAGGTTGGATTTTTCAGTTGGGAAAGATTTTCGAGGCTGTCGGATGTCCTGAAGAGCGGAAGGTACCTATCGCTCAGTACCTTCTTGATAAAGATGCCACTAATTAATGGGAAGCTGTTAAACCTCGTGATCGTGATGTCACGTGGGCGGAGTTCCAAGCATTTATGGAAGCTGAGTTCTGTCCAAAACCGATTAGAGAGCAGAGGATTGGTGAATTTTATTTGGCAGAATCGCAAGATATATCGGTGTCGTAGGTTATCATCGATTATAGCAAACAACTTAGTTATGTGCGAGACCGGGTGAGAACCGAGGAAGAGAGGATCCTTCACTTTGACAGGCGGATGAAGCCAGATATTCGTGTGTATATGTCGGGATTCAATTGCACTTCATTGAGGGACTATCAAGATCGAGCCTTAGCTCGTGAACTAGCTTCGTTATCGTCGGAGCGTGTACCCGAGTCGAAGAAGCAGAGGAAGTCCGATGACCGTGTGGACAGTACAGGAGTCGGTGTTTCTAATTTGCAACGTAGTAGTCTCTCCGCTGTGAAGCTCCATCGCTCGATGCGTGGAACTGAGAGTTCCAAGTCTTCTATTCTGACTCCTGGTAAATCCAGGAGATGTTTTAACTGTAATGTGGCGGGACATGTTCGTGCACATTGTCCTTCTCCTCCAGTAACGTGTTACAGGTGCGGACTCGAGGGACACCAAGTTCAATTTTGCGAGATGGTTACCAAGCCTTCCGAGGCACGGACTTGAGTATTGATAACAGGATCGACTCCGAGTAGTTCCTGAGGGGCGTGGTCTATCATTTGTATATTATGTTATTTTCTCGCTTTATTGTTTCGAATTTCGGAGTTAAACATTTTTTTTGTTAGACGTGGATTGGATATTGAACTTCTATATTTTCAACTCTGTCTACTCAGTCGTGTTCGTTGATACCTTCTGAACTTGTTCTGTATTTCGGTTTTTATCGTTCGAACGAGTCGTGATCTTGTTTTGGATCGTTTTGTGTTTATTTCTGTTTTTTCGACTGTGCGTGTTTCCTTATAATAGGTGCCGTGTGTTTCGGGATTGTTCGGATAATTGAATCGATTGTATCATCTGTTTGATGACGCTTGTCACTTTTTGATTTTATTATGTCTCTATCGGTGACGTTGCGTTGGTCGTCGTGGAGCGTGTTTTCACGCCGTATGTGTCTTTGCGTTGCTAATAACGTTTCGCCGTTGGACGTAAGTTACGCGTTTCTTGTGTATCTCATTGAGTTTTCCTGGAGGGACATTGCATCTCCCTACTTGTTTTAAGTTTCGGGACGAAACTTCTTTTTAAGAAGGGTAGTATGTAATATCCGCAATTTCGATTTCCGGTAATTTTCTATTTTTTGGCGGAAGTCCATCTTAGTGACTCTATTGTAACCGTTTCGTCATTCCTAGAATTATTAATTCTGCACTTTTTGTCATTCGAGTTCGTTTCGGTGTCGTTTTGTTGAGTTCCGTGTCCTTAATCGACTTTTTCACGTGTGAGATCGACTTTGTAAAGTCACCATTAATTCTTGGAAACTCCAAAAATTATTTAGATGTATTATATCATTTCCCTTGTTATTCCATGGTCGGATCGTATAGATTCGTCGTTTTGGTTGAGTTCTTAATCGATGCCTTGAAGGTGTCCGGTAGAATGTCATAGAGGGGTTTTCGGGCGTTCTATGATTATTCTTCCAAGTATGATCGTTGATTTATTAATTGTATGATGTTAGGGTCGAGTTTCTTGCGAAGAACCCATGTTGAACCTTTCCGTTCGTCGTCGTCTTCCTTTTCGTTTGCATCGAGCGTTTCGAAGCTCCCGGTTGAGTCGTGTTCGTCGGAATACTTGCGTGCCGATTTTGAGGCAAGTATCTTGTCCATACGTTTCATGTTTCATAGGCATAATTATCGATATATGATTTTATGCAAAATTCAATGTTTAATGAACATAAAAAGAGATCGGTATGTTCTCGATAAAAGTTGTCTTTCAACGATAAATTGTGTACTTCGTGAATATATGTGTTCTCGGAATATGGGGGTTGGTTTTGTATATTGAAAGATGTTATGATCACTTTGAGTGAGTTTAATAGACCGTAATCCTTTGCCTGGGATTACGAAATGTTATGTGTACTTGTTCGGTAAGAACGTAATGTGTGTGATATTAGTTGTTACTCCTTTGAAAAGAGGTTGTGATGTTTAATTGTTGCTTGCCTTGATGTTCTGCTCATTGTTATGTGATCGTTGAAAGTGATGTGCCTCCGAGTAGGATTGATAAATCTCCGAGATCCATACTTGTTAGTATGGGTCGGGCGTGACCGTAAGGTTATCCAATCCGGGTATGTCTTGCGGGGGCTCCGAGGTTCGGGGCTTGCTAGCCCGATGCCGCGATAACTTGTGGGGGTTATCAACGGGTATGTCTTGCGGGGACTCCAAGGTTCGTGGCTTGTTAGCGCAATGCCGGGATAACTTATGGTTGTGATTTGTTATTGGTTCTGTGACTGTTGTCACGAGGACATGTGATTCGGTATGGTTTCCTATTGGGTTATTCACTCGGGTATGTTCCGAGGGAGCATCTGAGGTTCGTGGCTTGTTAGCACGGAACACGAGTAATCCTTAGGAATATGTGTTATGTGATTTGGGTCGTGGACCCTATGTCATGTGATTTGGGTCGTGGACCCTGTGTTTTGTGATTTGGGTCGTGGACCCCGTGTTTTGTGATTTGGGTCGTGGACCCTGTGTTTCGTGAAATGGGTTGTGGACCCCGTGAATTGATATCAGAACTTGTATTTTGGAAAATGATATTTGGGCCGTGTCCCTAAGTGTTTTCGAAAGACTTGGGAGTTTCTTATTTCCAAATGTCTTCAAAACTCCCGAGATTATAAAATATTTTGTAAGAGATACATGGTATTATTTCCTACCCTTTTTATAATTCAATGGTTTTGATCAAGTGAGTTATGTCGGGAAGTATATTCAAGATTTTTATGTTCTTGAAG
Source organism: Orobanche coerulescens (assembly GCA_033398695.1). Taxonomy (NCBI): domain Eukaryota; kingdom Viridiplantae; phylum Streptophyta; class Magnoliopsida; order Lamiales; family Orobanchaceae; genus Orobanche; species Orobanche coerulescens. The sequence continues at coordinate 126,633,486 of CM065813.1, read as the reverse complement.
TATGTTGTGTATGGCTTGTACTTCTGTTTTATACTTGCACTAGCAAAACAGTGGAGTTTTGCTAACCCCCGAGTATTCGGGGGGTGGATTTTTGTATTGCGTCCAGGTACTTGCAGGTAGCTGGGGAGCGAATCACAGGATCGATACGAAGGATGATGGAAGACGAAGATACTAATCACGTGAAGACCAATTGTAGAGTACTTGGTAGAGTCGTGTTGGTTATCCCTCTGATGTGTTATTTTCTCGATTTATGGGAGTGTTATTGTATTCTAGCCCCTGCGTGGGTATGTGTTCTGGGCAAGAATCTTGTATGTAATGTTGTGTGTGTTGAGGTAAAGATCAAATCGGTCTGATGGTCCTTTCGGTAGCCATGTCGGCATATGATTGACTTATCGTTTTGTATTTTGAATACCTAGGATGTCGGTAAATTTTGGGTCTGTCAGTTGCGTCAATAGAGTCAGTCGTTGAGCCTAATATCATCATGCTACCATCTTGTCGTGCGACCCATGGTTGTAAGTCTCCTCGAACTCTTATAATTTCGTAATTCGTTTTCTTGCGTTGGTCGGAATTATGAATTGTGATACCAACTTTGTCAATTGTGAATCTTTCTGATATTGCCCTTTTTCATTCTTCCTTTAGTATGTTGATATGTCGTGGTAGACCAGCTAGGGGACGCGACCGAGGTCGTGGTCGGGGTGCTGATAATGAAGAGGGCTCACTTTCTCAGTCCTCTGCGGACTCAGCTTCTCACTCAGTGCCGTCGGGTAATAATGCCGACGCCGGGGCTACTGCCATACTTCAGCAGTTAGTAGCCCAGCTTGCCCAGATAGCTCAAGGTGGACGCCAGAATCCGCCCCCAACACCTGAAGAGGAAGCTATTAAGGTGGACGCCAGAATCCTTATTTCTTCGGATCTTCTGACTCCCTCGGTTGGGAGAATTGGGTCTTTCAGTTGTCCAGGACCTTTGATGCCATAGCTTGTCCTGAAGACAGGAGGGTACATATTGCCCAGTACCTCCTGGATAAGGAAGCTGCGGAATGGTGGGAGGCCGTTGCACCCAGAGACCGTCGAGCTACTTGGGAGGAATTCAAGGCTGCTATGGAAGCAGGATATTGTCCACTGCCAGTTAAGGAGCGCAGAATTGTGGAGTTCTTCACCGCTACACCTCAGGATGTGCCTATTTCTCAGGCCATCATTTCTTACGATCAACAGTTGGGTTTCGTGAGAGATCAAGTGAGAACGGAGGCTGATAAAATCCGTTACTTCAATATGCGCATGAAGCCGCATATCAGGCAGAGTATGGCACCGCTCATGTGTGCCACTTTGAAGGAATACCAGGATCACACTCTAGCGATCGAGATGGCCGTCCTGGAATCAGAGTCAGTTTCGGAAGCTAAGAAGCAGAAGACTACTGGCGGATTCTCGACTGGTAAGGGTGGTCAGTTTTCGAGGTCTCGTTCTACTCCTACACCGGGGAAGAGGCCGTTTCATCAGGCCGGTGGATCTCAGGGTAATCGCTCGACCCAAATTGCTTCGGTGGCGGTTTGTTTTAATCGCAACCAATATGAGCATTTGATGAAGGATTGCCCTTTTCCTCCGATCACTTGCTTTACTTATGCGCATCGCATCGGGCAACTCATTGTGAGAGGGCCACCAGGGCTATTAGAGTTCCGACTACCACTACCGATCAGAGGGATCACAGTAGTCCAGCTACTCATGTTCCGCAGGGTTCGGGTCGTGGTAGGGGTCGGGGTCAGCCGGATCGCCGCGCAACCTCGAGTTCGGGTTCAGTTCACCCCCTATTGTACCAGATGAGGCGCACAGAGGAGGTGGACATTCCGGTGGCGTCAGGTACCACTCAGATCCTTACTCATCCAGTTTCCGTGCTTTTTGATTCGGGTGCTACCCATTCCTTTATTGCATCGGATTGTGTGAATCGTATTGGCTTTAACTGCTTGTTTGAGTGTGAACCGTGTGTGGTGGGTACGCCTAGCGGGGATCATATGGTTGGGGACCGGAAAGTTAGGGATTGCCCAGTGAGGATCGGGAGCCGAGATTGGCCCTCGAATCTCATTGTTATAGACCTTAAGGGTGAGGATTTGATCCTCGGGGACGATTGGTTGGATCGTCACGGTGTTATCATGAACTATCAGACTCGTACAATCTCGATAGTAGCCGAGGACGGCACCGAGCATACCCTCATCGGTCGTAAGCCGGGGAGATCGGGGAGTGTGATTAGCGCCTTGAAGGCGATGAAACTTCTGAACCAGGGTTGTGTCGGCTATTGGTGTTACGCTCTGCAGGCAGAGGATGGTGGGGTTGACATGTCGTCAATTCCAGTTGTTAGTGAGTATCCCGACGTATTCCCAGACGACTTGCCGGGATTACCACCATAGCGAGAGGTGGAGTTTCCTATCGATCTTGAGCCGTATGCAGCCCCTATTTCTCGAGCACCGTATCGTATGGCACCGTCGGAGATTTTAGAGTTGAAGAATCAGTTGGGAGAATTGTTAGATAAAGGGTATATTCGACCGAGCGCATCGCCTTGGGGTGCGCCCGTACTTTTTGTTAAGAATAAGGATGGATCGCTTCGTTTATGCATCGATTATCGAGAATTAAACAAGTTGACCATGAAAAATAAATACCCTTTGCCCTGGATCGACGACTTGTTTGATCAACTTCAGGGGGCGACAGTCTTTTCGAAGATTGATTTGCGATCGGGATACTACCAGTTGAGGATTCGGGACATCGATATACCGAAAGCTGCCTTTCGGACGAGATATGGCCACTACGAGTTTGTGGTTATGCCTTTCAGGCTAACCAATGCCCCAGCAGTGTTCATGCAGTTAATGAACAAAATTTTTATTGAGTATCTGGACAAATTCGTAGTCGTCTTTATCGATGACATCCTGATCTATTCACGGAGTTGGGGGGAGCACACCTTACATCTAAGTGTGAGTTTTGGCTCGAGGAAGTGATGTTCCTCGGGCATGTGATTTCAGCAGAAGGAGTTCGGGTAGATCCGCAGAAGATAGAAGCAGTGATGGCTTGGGAGCCGCCTAAGAATGTGAAGGAGGTGAGGAGTTTTCAAGGTCTCGCCGGCTATTACCGTCGATTTGTTGAGGGATTTTCTAGGATTGCTAAACCACTCACTCAGTTGCTCCAGAAGACTCAGAAATTCGAGTGGACCACATACATGCAGAATAATTTTGATGAGTTGAAGAAACGATTGACTACCACACCCGTGTTAGCGTTGCCTCAGGGGAATGAAGATTTTGTGGTGTATAGTGATGCTTCGGGCCTCAGGCTTGGATGTGTTTTGATGCAGAGAGACAGGGTGATTGCTTATGCGTCCCGCCAGTTGAAACCTTATGAAGTAAATTACCCCACGCACGATTTGGAGTTAGCTGCGGTCGTTTTCGCTTTAAAGATATGGAGGCATTATCTCTATGGGTCGTCGTGTAAGATATTTACGGACCACAAGAGTCTGAAGTATATCTCCAGTCAGAAAGAGTTGAATATGAGACAGCGTAGGTGGTTAGAGCTAATTAAAGATTACGACCTTGAGATACTTTACCATCCGGGTAAGGCTAACGTAGTGGCGGATGCGTTGAGCCGGAATCCGATGGCATTACAGATGTTAGAGGTACTTACACCATGCGGGGTTGCTACGACCACTTCCCATTCTGGAATGGAAATGGGAAGACAACTCTATGGATTTCATTACCGGGATGCCTAGGACTCAGACTGGAATAAACATGATTTGGGTTATTGTTGATCGACTAACCAAATCAGCTCATTTCCTGGGTATTAAGGACACTTGGGGACCGGAGAGGCTGGCGCGATTGTTTATTGCAGAGATCGTGAGATTGCATGGGACTCCTAAGAGTATTGTTTCAGATCGAGATGGTCGGTTTGTATCACATTTTTGGCAGGCGGTTCATCGAGCTTTGGGGATTGAGTTGAGACTCAGTACGTCTTACCACCCTCAGACAGTCGGAGCGGACGATCTAGACGTTGGAGGATATGTTGAGAGCCTGTGCCTTAGATTGGAAGGATGATTAGGAGACGCACTTGCCGTTGATCGAGTTCACATACAACAATAGTTGGCATGCCTCGATCAAGATGGCACCATTCGAGGCATTGTATGGGAGGAGGTGCAGATCGCCGTTGTGTTGGGATGATGCGTCCGAGCTGATTGGTACCGAGCCAGATATGGTAGTTGAGACGAGAGAGAAGATTGCCCTGATTCGCGATAGATTGGTGATGGCCCAGAGCCGGCAGAAGTCTTATGCCGATACACATCGTCGACCGTTGGAGTTTGAGGTGGGACATCATGTCTTGCTTAAGGTGTTGCCGACACGAGGAGTTTACCGCTTCGGTCGGAAGGGTAAACTTAGTCCGAGATTTATTGGGCCGTTCGAGATTCTAGAGAGAGTTGGAGAGCTTGCATATCGGTTAGGTTTGCCGCCGTCCCTGAGCTACGTGCATAACGTATTTCATGTTTCCCAGCTTAGAAAGTACGTACCGGACCCTAGCCATATTATTGATTTTGGAGAGATCGAGTTGGGGCCCGACATTACCTTCGAGGAGAGACCGATTCAGATCTTAGAGCGTCGGGTGAAGCAACTCAGGCACAAAACCATCCCTTTGGTTAAAGTGCAATGGTCGAGGCATGGTTCCGAGGAAGCCACGTGGGAGACGGAAGAGAGTATGAGATCGAGATACCCCGAGTTATTCGTATTGTAAGTTTCGGGACGAAACTTATTTTTAGGGGGAGATAATGTAATATCCGTGTTTTCTATTTTTGGTAAATTCTATTTCTGGTGTTTATTCATCTCAAACAACTTGCTTGGCACTGTTTTGGAATTCTGTATCTATCTAGTTCTTGGAGTTTCTCTGTTGGGATGAGTCTCAATGATGTTTTTACGTAATTTCATCTTGAGTTATATTTCATCGCATGTGTATTCGACTCTCGTTAAACTCATTCGATTTCATCATTTTCCTATTTCCATGAGTTCGTTTGGTTGAGTAGAGCATGTTGTGAGTTTCGGATTGTTAATCCGACGTTGTATCGTGATTTTCGGATGTTTGGGCCATTTTTGTAATTTCCTAGAAGTTTAGGGAATTTGTTCCTTGTTCGATTTTGGTTGTGTACCTCGGATCGTTTTGGGGTTTCCGTACTTCCAATTCGTGTTATTGTTTCCCAAATATCGATTCTTATTGCCTTTATTCTCTTCCCGGATCATTTTTCATCATTTTGGGACCCAAGGGGGGTGTGGGACGCGGCACAAGGATTGTGCGCCGCGGCACACACGTTGTCCAGTTTCTGGCCGAGCAGGCTGTACCGTGTGCCGCGGCACATGCCGGCGGGGCCGCGGCACACCGCCGAGTCACTGCCGCGGCACACTCGTCCGGGCCGCGGCACACTCGTGTTGCACTTATCGGCCAAACCTTCTGTACCTTGTGCCGCGGCACATGCCGACAGGGCGGCGGCACAATGCCGAGCCATTTCCGCAGCACACTTCGACTGGGCCGCGTCACACAGAGGGGTCTGCCGATCATTGGGCACTATTTTTGGCCCTGTGCCGCGGCACACTTCGGCTGGGCCGCGGCACACATAGCAGTCAACCTATAACTGCGTTTCTTTTCAGCGAAATTCACTCATTTTCTCATTCCTCCTCTCTTCTTCGCGTCAGGGCGATTTTCCAAGGCGAGGGTTCATCATATTTTCATCCGAACACCATTTGGGAAGCATAACTTGGCATCATATCATCACCACAACACCAAATCATCTATTGTTCGACTTTGAATCAAGGTAAGAACTCCTTTAACCCTAGTATGATTTTGGGGAGGGTTTGGTGGTGATCTTGTATTTTAATCCGATTTAACCGATGTTGTTGTTAGATTTTGATAGTATACTCGTGACCCTTGGTTTTCTTGTTATTGGATGGGATGAAATCCCGTTATTACACCGTTGACCGATTTCATTTCCCTATGCACTATTGGTGTCCGATGAATTGCCCCAACGGGTAGAATTAGGATTAATTCTTACCTTTCCGCATTATTGAGACTTGTTGTATACCGTTATTGTGTTAGGAGCGGATTTGGGAAGATTGTTCGTACCAAAACCTATTCCTTCGTCGTTTCCTTCGTTTCGTCTTATTCAAGGCAAGTACATGTATTACATTTCGTTATGTATGTTGTGATTTACGAAATGAATGAGGAATTGTGATTTTCGGGTGCATGAGTTGCGTTCCTTCCACTCGGAGTGTCCGACGGGATGTCTGGGGGTCGATACTAAGGGGTACGGCCGCGGAAGTGAACATGGGTGCGTGTGTGGTTGAACATCCACCCGGAGTGTCCGACGGGATGTCTGGGGGTCGATACTAAGGGGTACGGCCGCGGAAGTGGTATCCCACCCGAAGCGTTCGACGGGATGTCTGGGGGTCGATACTAAGGGGTACGGCCATGGGATACCAGTTGTGATTTTGTGATATCGTGATGATTGGAAACTGATTTGATTGCCAATATAGTATTCCGGAATATTTATGGCAAATGATATCTGATTGAGATAATTGTGTAAAAAAAAACAGTATTTATATATAATGTTGTGTAATTGTGTACTTGCACTAGCTATTCGAATGCTAACCCCTTAAATGGGGGAAATGCATCTTATGCATTTCAGGTACCGGGAGGGCTGAGGAGCAGGCACGGGACATGCACGCAAAGGATGGGCTGGCTTGATGATGTGGCTCGAGTCTGTTTTTTTTTGTTTTTATGTTCTGTCATTGCATTGTCGAGGGATGGAGTTAGACTGTTTATTTTTTTTGAAATTGGTTTAAGTCCCCTGTGTGGGCAATGAATTGGTGTTTAACTTCTGTTCATGTACTCCGTTAAAGTGTTTTGGCCGAGGCCACGGCCGTATTTACTTTTTGAGTGCATCATTTGGGATTACATTGTGGTTTATATGTCATGTGTTAGCCTGGTAGACCTCACGAGGGTTCTACGGCGTGTAATGTCCCAGTTGAGAATTGGGGTGTTACACCTATAACGTGTGCTCCCACTAACCATTAGTGTTCGACAGGCACTCTCCTTGTCAAAGAACACGTCATACAAGTCTTCACATAAACTTAATGCCCAGTCAAGTTTCACCGACTTGTTGAGCTATAAACTTTTCCAGTGCCGACCCCCTTATCCAATAAGGAGTGGAACATTTTGCTCTCAAATACACGGACTAGTTTCTACATGTATATTTACGAGTTAGGAATGCCAGGAACTACCAGTAAATAAAGAAACATCCATTGCCTTATATTGATGATTTACATAATAACAAGTACAATGCCCTCACTCAACATCCTCTGAGTGGCATTCGAGGGCATACTCCTAACATGTCATAGAGGGGTTTTCGGGCATTCTATGATTATTCTTCCTCATTTGATCGTTGATTTATTAATTGTATGATGTTAGGATCGAGTTTCTTGCGAAGAACCCATCAAGATGCACGTCGAGGTGGACCCCCGCCTTCCGGTTTATAGGGTCGAACTACTCTAATGAAAATCTTGACGTCACAAGCACATCCTTACTAAATCCTCAAGTCGAAGGTTCACGAATACCTATCACAACCTTTCGATTCCATCATTGACTGTCCCGGAGTGAAATCTGTGTGACGAATCGAGGGTGAGTCGGTTCGAGTATACTAATCTAATTAGCATACCTATAACGTGTGCTCCCACTAACCATTAGTGTTCGACAGGCACTCTCCATGTCAAAGAACACGTCATACAAGTCTTCACATAAACTTAACGCCCAGTCAAGTTTCATCGACTTGCGAACGATTAAGTATTTGAGCTATAAACTTTTCCAGTGCCGACCCCCTTATCCAATAAGGAGTGGAACGTTTTGCTCTCAAATGCACGGACTAGTTTCTACAGGTATATTTACGAGTTAGGAATGCCAGTAACTACCAGTAAATAAAGAAACATCCATTACCTTATATTGATGATTTACATAATAACAAGTACAATACCCTCACTCAACATCCTCTGAGTGGCATTCGAGGGCATACTCCTAACAATCTCCCACTTGCACTCAATGCCACACACTATGGTATCTAATTCCCATGTTCTCCAGATGACGCTCCAAGCTAGTCTGGGAAAGTGGCTTGGTCAGTGGATCGGCGACGTTGTCAGCCGAGTCTACTTTGTGCAGCACAATGTATCCCTTGCGAACAAATTCTCTTACGAGATGATACTTCCTCTCAATGTGTTTGGTGCTGTTGTGAAACCTCGGCTCCTTGGCCTGCGCTACAGCTCCGTCGTTGTCGCAAAGACAATGAACAGTAAAATTTCAAAGACATGGTATCACTTGAAGTTCTCCCAGAAACTTCTTAATCCAGAACCCTTCCTTGGAAGCCTCCGAGGCTGCTTGATACTCAGCCTGACAGGTGGAATCAGCAGTCGCGCTTTGCTTGGCACTACGCCAAGTTACTGCTCCTCCATTAAGAGTAAATATGTAGCCAGAAGTGGACATCGAGTCATCCTTCAGTCCTTGGAAGTCCGAATCAGTGAATCCCACCACATCTAATTCTCCACCGCCATACATCAGGACCATATCTCTAGTCCTTCTTAAGTACTTGAGAACGTTCTTTACGGCAGTCCAATGTTCCCTACCTGGGTTTGCCTGAAACCTACTCACCACGCTTATAGCATGCACGATGTCAAGTCTTGTACACAATATAGCATACATAAGGCTACCCACGGCTGAAGCATATGGTATATTACTCATTTCCTTTCGTTGTTCCTCACTTTGAGGACACATCTTAAAGGAGAGTTTTATTCCATGTTGCATCGGTAGGAACCCTCTTTTAGAATCATCCATCTTAAATCGCTTTAAGATCTTATCTATATAGAGGGCTTGGGAAAGGCCTATTGTTCTCTTCGCTCTATCCCGGTAGAGTCGAATTCCAAGAATATAGGTTGCTTCTCCCAAGTCTTTCATGGAGAAATTACTCGAAAGCCAAGCTTTTACAGAACTGAGCATTCCCACATCATTCTCTATTAGTAGAATATCATCCACATAAGGTACTAAGAATGCGATCTTGCTCCCACTAACCCTCTTGTATACACAAGGTTCCTCTTCATTTTGCACGAAGTCAAACTCCTTGACCGCCTCGTCAAAACGAAGGTTCCAACTACGCGACGCTTGCTTCAGTCCATAAATGGAACGCTGAAGATTGCACACTTTCTGAATATCGACTTCGAACACAAAGCCTTTAGGCTGCTCCATATAGATTTCCTCCTCGAGGAATTCATTAAGGAAAGCCGTTTTTACGTCCATTTGCCATATCTCATAATCGTGGTAGGCAGCTATAGCAAACATCATGCGAATAGACTTGATCATGGCTACGGGCGAGAAGGTATCGTGGTAATCGATCCCTTCCTTCTGGGTATAACCCTTTGCCACAAGCCTGGCCTTATAGGCATCAACCTTGCCATCACCATCAGTCTTTCTCTTGTAGATCCACTTGTTCCCAATAGGCACTATGCCCTTGGGGCGGTCTACTAGAGTCCAGACCTGATTGACATGCATCGAGTCTATCTCAGCTTCCATAGCTTCACGCCATTTCGCGGAGTCTATATCCACCATCGCTTGGTCATAGGTCGTCGGGTCGGTCTCTTGTCTATCACTTGGAACCTCATGGAGACCTAGCTCCTCCAAGTGCACAAGTCCATACCTCTCAGGTAAATGAGACACCCTACTAGACCTACGAGGTTGTTGTACTTGTGTTTCAGAAAGTTCGGTTTCAATTTCTTGCACAGGTGTCTCTCGATGAGTTTCATTGTATTCTTCTAAAGAAATACTTCTACCTGCTCCGCCTTCCTGAATGAACTCATCTTCCAGGAAGTGTGCTTGTAAAGCAACAACAATCCTTCGATCTTCGGGCATGCAGAATAGATATCCCATCATCCCAGACGGGAATCCAATGAAACGTCCCTTCGCAGACCTAGCTTCCAACTTTTCCACCTTAGTCTTCTTGACATAGGCGGGACATCCCCAAATTCTAATGTGATTAAGACTTGGTTTCCTTCCCTCCCACATCTCATGTGGAGTTTTAGGAGCGGATTTGGAAGGACATCTGTTCAAGATATACGCGGTAGTCAGGAGTGCATTCCCCCACAGGTAAATCGGCAAGTCAGTATAGCCCAACATGGAATGGACCATGTTCAACAGGGTCCGGTTCCTTCTTTCTGACACACCATTTAACTGAGGAGTACCTGGAGGTGTTAGTTGTGAAACTATTCCATGTTCCTTAAAGAACTCATCAAACTCCGTACTCATATACTCGCCACCTCGGTCCGACCGAAGTGCTTGATATGATTACCAGTTTGTTTCTCGACTAGGGCCTTGAATTCCTGGAATTTCTCAAAGGCCTCGGATTTATGTTTCATTAAGTATACATAACCATACCTAGTATGATCATATGTAAACGTAATGAAATATTGATATCCGTCACGTGCTGCTACCAAAGCACCACATACATCGGTATGTGATTAATCCCAGTTTATCAGCGGCTCTTTCAAATGTCCCTGTGAAGGGGGACTTAGTCATTTTGCCTTTAAGGCAAGATTCACAAGTAGGAAATGGATCTGATCCCAATGGACCCATAAGTCCATCCTTTTCCATCTTGTAAACTTTGATCTGACCAACATGACCAAGTCTAAGATGCCATTTCAAAACTTGATTGGTTTCATCCCTACCACGTTTTCTAGTCATAGTATTCACAACTACTTTGTTGCTGAGATTGAGATGATACAATCCATTCAACAATGTAGCAGTACCCACTAGTTTATTTCTAAAATAAATTTTGCAGGAACCATCACCAATGAAAAATGAAAAGCCTTTTCGGTCCATGATCGGAATGGATACAATGTTTTTGTTCCCCTTGGGCAAAACAAGTACATCTTCTAAAGTCAAAACAAAGCCGGATTCTAAACCCAAAAGAAGTGATCCTATGTCGGTCGCCTCGACACTATGCCCGCTTCCGACTGTGATCATAACTTCTCCAGCTCCAAGCTTCTTACTTTGTTCCAGATCCTGATTCACGGTATAAATATGAGAACTAGCACCAGAATCCAGTATCCAGGAAGTAGAAAATACAGTAGCAGAACAATTTGTTTCCAAAACTAAAAATTCTGTACCTGAAGTGCCATGAAGAATCGGACAGTCTCTAGCCCAGTGGCCCAGCTCACCGCACTTGAGACAAGCATCCTTCTGCTTCTTGTTCTTTGAAACCATCGGGGCCTTGCCCTTTCCCTTAAGGTCCTTAGCTTGTGGTCCAGTCCGCTTCTTGGTCTTTTTCTTCTTATTCTTAGACTTCCGAAGTCCAGAAGAAATCACAAGGGCAGACTCCTTCATTCGCGGAGTCTTCATCTGAGACTGAGCAGCCACAAGTTTGTTCATTAGCCCAGCTAAATTACATGCAATCTCATTGCAGTTGAAGTTCATAACAAACTGTGAGAAGAAATTAGGGAGAGACTGTAGAATAAGGTCGGTTTGGAGAGAAGTATCCATTTTAAAATCAAGAGCCTCCAATCTCTCGATCATGGATATCATTTTGAGGACATGTTCCCCAACTTTCTCACCTTCCTTCATCCTTGTACTGAAAAGTTGCTTGGATATCTCATATCTAGCAGTTCTGCTGTGCTCACCATAAAGTTCGGTTAAGTGAGATAGAATCTGCCTAGCAGAAGTCATTTTCTCATGAGCTCTCTGAAGCTCATTAGACATAGAAGCCATCATGTATGCACGGACTTTTACGTCATCCTTAACCCACTTTTCGTGGTTTTCGATCTCTTCCTGATTGGCTCTGGTCCGCACAGGAGGCGCCGGAATGTCCGTCTCCAAGACGTATCCCAGTGCCTCTATACTGAGGTCTATCATCAGATTGCGGAGCTAGTCCACAAAGTTAGGTCCAATCAGGGTGTTCTTTTTGAGTAGAATTGCGAGTGGATTCATTGTCATATTGAGATTTGAGTCTGCATTAAGTACGATAGATTAATTAGTGACTCATTCAATTATGTTCTGAGTATAGAATTAAGGTCTTTTCTATTCTTGTTACCCAGCTCCCACTATTTTTGTCGGAATAACACACTCCCATGTGAAATCCGGAAGTATCGTCGCTCTACTTCATAGTGGTGATCGAGTTCTTTATAAATCTTAATAGAGGGCAACCGAACAGGTTTCTAGTCTATTAATTTTCATAAAGTGGTGTCCAACACCAACCCATCTAATGGATGATTCGATCTTCTTTTTCCCCTTGTTCACTCCCCTCAACCTATACGGTTTCTATGGTTCGTGAACAAGTTAAGTTTATACCATCGACGCCAATCAGTTTCACAATTGAATCTTATCTGGCAACCTATCAGGTTTCTAGGGATAAAATTTTCTCCAACCGAAGGCATCCAATGCGCTCCCGGTAATTTATCCATCCTCCCCGAACGACTACCCCGATAACTCGGAAGCATAGCACATCCGGTTTGGATTTCAATTTCCCGAAAACTCGATGGAGGGAAGGAAAACCTTGAAACCTTATAAACTTAATTATTTGTTATGGGAGAATTATCCCGATTAACGTTACACTTTGCACATTAATCATTTAAGCGCGTTTGTGGCATTCATACAACATGAAACAACCATTCACAACCTAATTGCTACCAACATGTGGTTCATGGACCGTTCCTAGAAAACAAAAACTCCGTAATCTAATTACAAGTCTTCGTCTTGAATCTTCGTCTTCTCGAAATGGATCTTCCTCTGGTCTTCATCATTACATATAAATTTTACATTGAAAACTGCATCCTAGATACAAAATTTTCTAGTAAAATAAATAGGCTCAAAACGGCCTTTACAACCCAATCGAATAAAACAAATGATTCAAAAACTAAGTCCACGAACCACATCCCCATTCAAAAGCATTCATCCAATAAATACTAAATAAATGGAAAGCCTAGAGATACATTGATCCAATCAACAATACGAACCGATCAAATCGATTCACACAATCGGTAATATGATAACGTTCAAAATAATTCGGTTGACCATAAATATTCCAATTAATCAAAATTCCCTTATAAAATGAAATACCATAAATCATTTTAATCATATTAAATCCAATTTAATATGCGGGAGATTAATTTTTAAGAATACAGGGAAAAATCGAGCCGGGGCGAAAATGGGCTGCCTAGCCAAGTCACCCTCGGCAGCTTTCCGGCAGACAGGCCTGGCATGGCCGAGTCACGCTCGGCAGCTGCCGGCCAGGCACGGCCCGTGTCTCCTGACACGGTCGGCCCGCTGGCGATGGCCTGGGATCGGACACGGCCCGTGTCACCAGACACGGCCGAGTCACCCTGGCAGCTTCCTGCCCTTTGTCCGAAAAGTCGTCCGACGACGATTCGGAGCTAGATTTTCGACCGGATATCCAATATCTATATTTTTAGACTTTCATATCTTCAATATAAATCATATTTCCCAGAAATTTAAGATTTATATTTAGACATAAACTTACGAAAAATACAATTATTACGAACGAAAAACATATACCACGATTATGACTAAAATGATTCCAAATCATTCACCATCTAATCGAGCATTCCAAATGCCAATATCATATATACGATCGCAAGACCTACTCTCTGATACCATTGTTGAGATTCGGTGCCTAAAACGAAGGCCCAGCAGAAGCGGTAAAATGAAAATTAATTCGATCTGAATCCCTACGAGGATCGATCGAGCTACGTATATACGAATATATAAATGAAAAGCAAGAGTCGTAAGAAACTAACCCTCGAAGTCCGTTGATTAAATGGTAACCTTATCTTGAGCTATTCCCCAAGCTTTAGTTTGATCTCTACGAGTCCAATCCGCTCCAAGATCTTGAACGATCCAATGCCGAAAGCACCGCGTCTCTACTTGCCACGCGCCGGAAAAACGAACGAAATGACAACACCTTGCTATCCTCCGAGGATACGGCTAGAGCTAGGTGATGAAGCTATATATGTAAAGATTACTACACTCTAAGTGTTTTAATCTTACTCTCTCTTTATGTCTTGATATTTTTTCTCTAAGAAAAACAAGAACAAAGTTGAAGAAGAAGATGACTAAAGAGAAAACAATTTTCTCTCTCTCTCAAACTCAATGATACGTATGATGCCAAGGGTGAAGTGAGGATGAGAGATCAAAGTCTTCTTTATATTCTTATTCAACCCACATGAAAACAATACATCTCACATGATTGATACCCTACCATATAATGTATATGATGCTTGTCCCCTCAACACATGAGACTCCAAAACCATGATGGGGACAAGTCAATACACACACATGCATATATAAGTGGGGGGGCGGCCAAGATGAATTATAGGAAGAGTTCGGTTCGTTTGGGACTCCCGAGAGTCCAAACAGATAAACTCCGATTCCGTATCGATGTATTTATATCGATTAATTAATTCAATTAATTAAACACATCAAATACAAAATAATATAATTAATTTCTCCAAGAAATAATTATATACATGAATTAAATTAATCACCCAGTAATTTATTTAATTCATTAGGCCGTAAATCAATTTATCCAATAAATCGATTTAAACATCCAATGTTCTAAAATTAGATATCCAATATCTAATATTCATAATGAGAGAATTAGCTTTATTCATTCCGTCGTCAATCCTATTGCGCGACTTAGAGGTCCGTCTCGATCAAAGAATGGGAGGAACCAAAGAGTAGTAGCACCACCTAGCCAGCCTGGCGGCCTACACTGTACCCCAACTGAGAACGAATGATTGGGATCATTCAAGAACCATTCTGTCGTGAATACCAGTAAACGTATAAACCCTTCTTTCAAATGTCCCGATCAAGTTATGGGGTCACGGTCAGTCAAACCCCATCTGTACTTGACACTATGCATACGTTAATGCAAATCGCGATCATCGAGCTCTCGTGTATCTAATACAGCTAGCTCCAATGCTTTGGCCAAAGACTTATGATCTCATATGCCAATAACCGCATAGGACATATAACCCGTTCACTAACAGGAGAAAGAATTCTTTCTTGGTATTCAGTAGGACCTGCTACTTGCCCATCAAGATGCACGTCGAGGTTCACCCTCGCCTTTCGGTTTATAGGGTCGAACTACTCTAATGAAAATCTTGATGTCACAAGCACATCCCTACTAAATCCTCAAGTCGAAGGTTTACGAATACCTATCACAACCTTTCGATTCCATCATTGACTGTCCCGGAGTGAAATCCATGTGACGAATCGAGGGTGAGTCGGTTCGAGTATACATATCTAATTAGCATACCTATAACGTGTGCTCCGACTAACCATTAGTGTTCGACAGGCATTCTCCTTGTCAAAGAACACGTCATACAAGTCTTCACATAAACTTAATGCCCAGTTAAGTTTCACCGACTTGCGAACGATTAAGTATTTGAGCTATAAACTTTTCCAGTGCCGACCCCCTTATCCAATAAGGAGTGGAACGTTTTGCTATCAAATACACGGACTAGTCTCTACATGTATATTTACGAGTTAGGAATGCCAGTAACTACCAGTAAATAAATAAAAAAACATTGCCTTATATTGATGATTTACATAATAACAAGTACAATGCCCTCACTCAACATCCTCTGAGTGGCATTCGAGGGCATACTCCTAACATGTCATAGAGGGGTTTTCGGGCGTTCTATGATTATTCTTCCTCATTTGATCGTTGATTTATTAATTGTATGATGTTAGGGTCGAGTTTCGTGCGAAGAACCCATGTTGAACCTTTCCTTCGTCGTCGTCTTCCATTTCATTTGCATCGAGCGTTTCGAAGCTTCCCGGTTGAGCCGTGTTCGTCGGAATACTTGCGTGCCGATTTTTAGGCAAGTATCTTGTCCATACGTTTCATGTTTCATAGGCATAATTATCGATAAATGATTTTATGCAAAATTCAATGTTTAATAAACGTAAAAAGGGATCGGTATGTTCTCGATAAAAGTTGTCTTTCAACGATAAATTGTGTACTTCGTGAATATATGTGTTCTCGGAATATGGGGGTTGGTTTTGTATATTTAAAGATGTTATGATCACTTTGAGTGAGTTTACTAGACCGTAATCCTTTGCCTGGGATTACGAAATGTTATGTGTACTTGTTTGGTAAGAATGTAATGTGTGTGATATTAGTTGTTACTCCTCTGAAAGGAGGTTGTGATGTTTAATTGTTGCTTGGCTTGATGTTCTGCTCATTGTTATGTGATCGTTGAAAGTGATGTGCCTCCGAGTAGGATAGATAAATCTCCGAGATCCATACTTTTTAGTATGGGTCGGGCGTGACCGTAAGGTTATCCAATCAGGTATGTCTTGCGGGGACTCCGAGGTTCGGGGCTTGCTAGCCCGATGCCGCGAAACTTGTGGAGGTTATCATCGGGTATGTCTTGCGGGGACTCCAAGGTTCGTGGCTTGTTAGCGCGATGCCGGGATAACTTATGGTTGTGATTTGTTATTGGTTCTGTGACTGTTGTCACGAGGACATGTGATTCAGTATGGTTTCCTATTGGGTTATTCACTCGGGTATGTTCCGAGGGAGTATCTGAGGTTCGTGGCTTGTTAGCGCGGAACGCTAATAATCCTTAGGAATATATGTTATGTGATTTGGGTTGTGGACCCTGTGTCATGTGATTTGGGTCGTAGACCCTGTGTTTTGTGATTTGGGTCGTGGACCCCGTGTTTTGTGATTTGGGTCGTGGACCCTGTGTTTCGTGAAATGGGTTGTGGACCACGTGAATTGATATCGGAACTTGTATTTTGGAAAATGATATTTGGGCTGTGTCCCTAAGTGTTTTCGAAATACTTGAGAATTTCTCATTTCCAAATGTCTTCAAAACTCCCGAGATTATAAAATGTTTTGTAAGAGATGCATGGTATTATTTCCTACCCTTTTTATAATTCAATGGTTTTGATCAAGTGAGTTATCTCGGGAAGTATATTCAAGATTTTTATGTTCTTGAAGTATGTTGTGTATGGCTTGTACTTCTGTTTTATACTTGCACGAGCAAAACAGTGGAGTTTTGCTAACCCCTGAGTATTTGGGGGGTGGATTTATGTACAAGGCCCGTGTACTTGCGGTGTAGCCGGGAGCGAATCACAGGATCGATACAAAGGATGATGGAAGACGAAGATACTAATCACGTGATGACCAATTGTAGAGTATTTGGTAGAGTCGTGTTGGTTATCCCTCCGATGTGTTATTTTCTCGATTTATGGGAGTGTTATTGTATTCTTGCCCCTGCGTGGGTATGTGTTCTGGGCAAGAATCTTGTATATAATGTTGTGTGTGTTGAGGTAAAGATCAAATCGGTCTGATGGTCCTTTATGTAGCCATGTCAGCATATGATTGACTTATCGTTTTTGTATTTAGCCT
The DNA here is from genome assembly GCA_033398695.1 of Orobanche coerulescens. Classification (NCBI taxonomy): domain Eukaryota; kingdom Viridiplantae; phylum Streptophyta; class Magnoliopsida; order Lamiales; family Orobanchaceae; genus Orobanche; species Orobanche coerulescens. The sequence goes on along the minus strand of CM065813.1, from coordinate 126,616,016 downwards.
GGTAGATCCTCACGGAGAGGGTCTACGGCGCTGTAATATTCACGATTGGTTTAGGGGTGTTACAAAAACCATTACAAATTCATAAATATCAATTGGTTGACAATTATCCGTAGTAACGGAAATAATTTTTAGAAATGGTTATTTTCCATTACAATAATTAAGTTTGTAACAGTTTATTACCGTTACAAAATCTGTTACAAACTAAAATTTGTAACGGTTTTATTGCTATTTTTTGTAACGATTTTACACCGTTACAAAATCATTTATGACGCCCAAATTGTAACGGAAAAAAACCGTTACAAAGATTTATTGTAACGGTTTATTACCATTACAAAAGGGCCATTTTAGTGGAGTGCTCTTGTGGGGGATGATCGCGTCGTAGCCCTCGTGCTCAACTTCTTTTTCCTAGCCATGACGAGGTTCCTGAAAAATAAACGCTGCAAATTAAACAAGTTTAAAGATAACTACACCACTCTCAACTTAAAACGTGCGGAAAATGGATATAGCGTCGAATGAACTCGCACTTTCGTATGAGGGAAATGAGGCAGAGATTTATGCTCAACTTGATGTAAGGGTTGGGGGCACAATTTAATCCGATAATCGAATTCGTTGCATACAATTTGGAGATGTTTGGCTCAAAAATTTTCATTGGTGTATTTTGTCAAACACTTTGCATGCGGTAGCTTAATTGAAGAACAAAAAACAATAACTTACTCAATTCAATCCTCAACAACGACAATTTCAATCGAATATCACAGCAATTTATGACACAATAACAAAACACCATCAATCAATCAAATAATCTTAGCATCATCCGATACAAATTTTGATAGGAATTTAGGAACTAAACACAAGTTCATCAAAGAATATTACCCCAATCATTAATCCATGTTGCATTAAAACTTAAGGGAATAGAATTACCTTGTGTTGGATTGAAGAAGGTGAGAAGAAGAAGTTGCAGGATGCTATCCTTGCGCCGCACGAAGAAGAAGAGTTTAGAGATATACCTGGTGTCTCGGCCGAATGGGTTTATAAGGCTGCCCTGGCCGTTTAAAATTCACAGCAGGGGCCGCGGCACGTATCAAATGAGCCGCGGCCCGTAGTACAGGATGCTTTTGGGCGCTGGGAGTATGGCAGTGTGCTGCGGCTCACTGAACGGGTGCCGCGGCTTGCAATGTTAGTGTGCCGCGGCTCAGAGCTTGCATGCCGCGGCACGTAGTACAGACTCCTGGATGCATTTTCTGGGTCTCGACATGCCGCGGCCTGGCTTCATCGTGCCGTGACTCTTGGGGCAAGTGTGCCGTGGCTCAGCATCCTCGTGCCGCGACACAGAGTACAGAACTTTTGCTGTATTTTAGACAACAGTGTGCCGCGGCCCGCTCTGCATGTGCCGCGGACCGCTTTGCATGTGCCGCGGCCCGCTCTGCATGTGCCGCGGCCCGCTCTGCATGTGTCGCGGCCCGCTCTGCATGTGCCGCGGCCCCTGGCCTGGAATGCACCTGCACAAAAAATTTTTAGAGCGAAAACACATAGAACGTGAGAGAGAAGCATATCCAAGTAAAAATGACAAAAAATTAGACTCCTAGAATGAAGAAATCAACGAAAAATTAACATCTACAACTAATACTCGGGTTGCCTCCCGAGAAGCACTAAGTTTATAGTCTTCAGCCGGACCTTTTTAAGATCAATTTGCTTTTCGCAAACACCATTTGGGTTCCGCCCTCCATCGAGCCATTAATATGTGTTTCAAATTTTTTACCATCAGTCTTTAACAGTTCGATTTTTGGTTTGGACATCCAATGTCCTTTGCGAAAAGATTTGAATAATAGTAATTTTCCAAAACACCCAAATTTCACATGGCTTGGCAACCGTTTCACTTCCGGCTTAGTTTTCTTTTTCACGAACAAATTTATGACGGCGTGAGAATTTTTAGATGGTGAGTGAACGGATGATGAAGATGACATGTCCAAATGCCTAAGATATGCGACTCGTTCTACATTTTTCTCAGGTGTTGGAACAACTACAACATATTCTGAACATTTCGACTGACAGCTTTCCCGGTGTGTGTCTTTTGCCAAAATATCTAAGCTTTCGAATTGAGAACCCTTCTCGACATTGCTTGGACACAGGAGAGATCGAAACACTTGGAATGTGACTTGCTCATCTTGAACTCGTAAAGTGAGTTTCCCTTTCTCCACATCAATGAGAGTCCGGCCGGTTGCTAAAAATGGTCTTCCCAAGATAATTGGGATATCATGGTCCTCCTCCATATCGAGCACAATAAAATCGGCCAGAAAGATGAATTTATCGACCTTAACCAAAACATCTTCTATTACCCCCCTCAGATACTTGATAGATCTGTCAGCTAATTGCAAAGAGACTGTTGTCGGCTTGGCTTCCCAATACCTAGCTTCTTAAAAATGGAAAGGGGTATAAGATTAATACTGGCGCCAAGATCACATAACACTCTATCAAAAGACAGGTTTCCTATAGTGCACGATATATTGAAGCTTCCTGGATCCTTAAATTTAGGCGAGAGTTTTTTATGCAAGATGGCGCTGCACTCTTCCGTCAATGCCACTGTCTCATACTCTTCGAGCTTCCTTTTGTTCGATAAGATCTCCTTCATGAACTTCACATAGCTCGGCATTTATTCCAAGGTGTCGGCAAATGGAATGTTGATATGTAGTTTCTTGAAGACGTCAAGAAACTTGGAGAATTGCTTGTCCAATTTTTGCTTTTGCAATCGCTGCGGAAACGGGACGGGTGGCACATAGGCCACCGGATTGTTAGGAAACAGTTTCGAGCTTTTAGAAATTTGTGATTCTTCAGATGCCGAATTTTTCTTCTCCTCATCTTCACCTCTCTTTTTGTTCCTCCCGGGCTGCTCACACACTTCCTTCCCGCTTCTCAAGCCAATGGCATTAATACTCTCTCTGGGGTTCGTCTCAGTTGTACTTGGCAAAGCACCCTCAGGTCGGGATGTTAACACATTTGCTATTTGACCCAATTGGACTTCCAAATTGCGAATAGAGGCCGAATGGTTTTGCAAGGTTGTTTCCGTATGAGTCATGAACTAACTCGTATTTGCTACTAATTTCGCCATTCCCTCCTCTAGAGAGATTTTTGGAGCTGGAGGAGGTTGCTGTTGGTGTTGAGCAAACTGAGGTTGGTTTAAATTTTTTCCATTTTTCCACGAAAAGTTAGGGTGATTTCGCCACCCCGGATTATATGTTTTGGAATATGGGTTGTTCTGCCGATTTCCATTCCCCACAAACTGAGCTTGTTCCATCGGAGATTGCTCGAAAGGATTTCCAACTTGGCATTCCGCACTAGGGTGAGACCCGTTGCAACAATTACATGATTCCGCGGTAACGGTAGAAGGAGCGCGTGATAAAGCTTGAAGTTGTTGAGTCAAGGCAGCAACTTGGGCCGATAGCGTAGATATTGGATCATTATCGGAAATTTCTATAACTCATTTCGGGTTCATACGCTCTGAAGGCCACTGATACGCATTTGCTGCCATATCTTCCAATAGAGAATGAGCTTCTGCCATCATCTTGCCCATTAAATCTCCTCCAGCGGCTGCATCAACAAGAGTACATGTAGAAGCACTTAACCCGTTATAGAATGTCTGGATTTGGAGCCAATCCGGTAGACCATGGTGTGAGCATCTTCTTAGTAAATCCTTGTATCGCTCCCAAGCATCATGAAGCGATTCCATCTCAAATTGCCCGAAGGTCGTTATTTCGTTCCAAAGTCTCGCTATGTTTGCCGGCGGAAAGAACTTAGCCAAAAAGGCTTGCGCTAACTCCGCCCAAGTCGTGATAGAGCCCGACGGAAGTGAGTTCAACAAAAACTTGGCTTTATCCCTCAAAGAAAATGGGAAAAGCCATAGACGAATGGCGTCATCAGAAACTCCATTATTGTTGAATGTATCGCATATCTCGAGGAAGGATGCGATATGAGCATTAGGGTCGTCATTCGGTAGTCCGCAAAATTGGCTTGCTTGTACCATCTGGATTATAGCTGGCTTAATATCGAAGTTGTTTGCTTGGATAGTTGGACGCCAAATCCCCAAAAAATTTGCATTGATTTGAGATAATGCATAATCCCGGAGTGCCAATGCCGGTTGAGCTTGCTGAATAGGTTTGTCCACCCCGTGATTTTCTGTGTTATCGGCCATGGTATCTTTTGTTGATAGCTCACGCCTTTCCTTCTTGTTTTTCCACAAAGTGCGCTCGAGTTCAGTATCCAAAGGTAATAGACCTTCGTCACCGAATTTTCTCATGCACTAAACGAAACTCCTGAAAGGAACACAAATAAAATTTTTTTTACACAAAAATAAAATAATGTTCAAATTAAGATTATAAATACTGAAATTGATATTAGTAAAACAATCAGTCCCCGGCAACGGCGCCAAAAACTTGTTATGTATTTCGGTGAACGCAAGTGCACATTGTCGTAAGCAAGTAATAAAGTGATAAGTAAGATATCGTTCCCTCGTGGACTGACTTACTAATTACCAATTTATTTGTATTCTAATTTTATCTGAACGATCGAATTTGGTGGTGCAAGGAATATTAAAGAAAACTAATAAAGTGATAAACTAAGAACAATTAATAAAATCGATTATTCGAAGAAAGAAGATCAAATAGGAGAATAATCTGTTGGGAGTATGCCCTCGAATGCCACTCAGAGGATGATTGAGTGAGGGCATTGTACTTGTAATTATGTAAATCACTAATATAAGGCAATGTATGTTTCATTATTTACTGGTAGTCACTGGCATTCCTAACTCGTAAATATACATATAGAAACTAGTTCATGTATTTGAGAGCAAAACGTTCCACTCCTTATTGGATAAGGGGGTCGACACTGGAAAGGTTTATAGCTCAAATACTTAATCGTTCGCAAGTCGATGAAACTTGTCTGGGCGTTAAGTTTATGTGAAGACTTGTATGACGTGTTCTTTGACATGGAGAGTGCCTGTCGAACGCTAATAGTTAGTGGGAGCACACATTATAGGTATGCTAATTGGATTAGTATACTCAAACCGACTCACCCTCGATTCGTCACACGGATTTCACTCCGGGACAGTGACACGTTTTTAGTGTTGTAACACCCCCAATCCGCTCAGGGATATTACACGCCGTAGACCCCTTTCCACAAGGAGCTACCAGGCGGGAGACTACAAATCAAAACCCACATGCGGTCAACTTGACCAAAACATAATACCGTAGACCGATTAGGTCTCTCAAAACATAGCATAACCATACATCTGATGAAACTAAATTACAACTCAATCACATAGTACATAAAATGTCCATCCCCTCAAGGATGACAAGAACTCAAACTGACATATCACTGACAGACGACAGACTACACTTGTGACTAGTATCGCTGCATTGCATCATCCTCCGAGCCAATCCTGTGGTTGCTCACTCTCCAGTCAGGACACCTGGAATAAATAACAAAATCCCCAACGAGGGGTTAGCGATGGAATCGCTAGCAAGTAACCAAGCTATACAATTATACATCAAGAATACAACCGTTATGAAAATAACATTTCGACAAGGTAGTAACACGATCCCCGAGTCTAAAGTCTTTTGAAAATTTATTCCTTTAAAACAAACCATGGGGATTACTCCAGAAATCATTGTAAGAGATTATTTAGAGACTTCGGGGTCTCGGTGTAAAATCTGAAATATGAATGTGTTTCCTTTTCAAAAGGTTTTCTTTCAAAATCATACAAATGATTTTATTCTCAACTCAAACCTCAAGACCAAAACCATATTCACCAACATAATCGGGATTCAAGATTCAAAACATAAACAATTCAGAAATATCAAATCAACAGTCAAAACGTCTCCGTGGCCCCGAAGGGTCCCACCCGGATTAGCCATCAAGAATAAACTCGAACACACCCATAAGTTATCTTGACATCGCACTCGCAAGTGACGATTCTCGGAGCCCTCTCCAGACCTACCCGATTAGATAACCTTATGGTCAAATCGTAACATCTGGCCGTACTCGCAAGCACGCGCCTCCGGAGGCCTCGACGGACCCTACCCGGATAACATCATTCAAATACGCCCATAAGTTATCATGACATCGCACTCGCAAGTGTCGATTCTCGGAGCCCTCCCCAGACCTACCCGAATTGATAACTTTATGGTCACAACATACGTCTGGCCGTACTCGCAAGCACGCGCCTCCGGAGGCCTCGACGGGACCCTACCCGGACAACATCTCAATTCACTAAGATACACAACAACAACAAAGGCACAATATTCACTACAACCGGAAACACGTAACATATAAGTTAATGTAACATAACTTCCACAAAGGCACAACATCCACAGCAAACCATCATTCAGGAAAAAGGCCAACGAGCAAATAATACAAGTATTACGCGATTCCACAATTCTTCAGTTAACTACTCATTTCTAGTATTTATTTTAATCACAAAATAACATGAAGAGGTAGTTATCATTATTCTTGAAACTAAAGTTTATGTTGGTAATTACCTTCATAAAATCACATCTTCATTTAAAGTAAGTTACGGTTAAATATACCGTCACTAACGAGTCCACGTTAAATTCACGACACATCACATTCTCAAAGTATAAAGAATATAGACGAGATACTCGCCTCAAGTCCAACGCACGTGGAGAAACGGGAAAGCACGACTTAATGACCGCTACCGAACACTCCGAAGAACACGATTCAACCGGGAAGCTCGGACCCCAAAGAAGACAACGAACGGGAGGGTTCCGACTCGAGTTCTTCACAAGAATTCGACCCTAACAATATATAATCCATAAATCAACAATCATACGAGGAAGGATATTCGTAGAACGCCCGAAAACCCCTCTATGACATACTAGGACACCTTCAAGGCGTCGACCAAGAACTCGACCAAAACAACGAATCGATACGATCCAACCATGGAATAATAAAGGAAATGATATAATACATCTAAATATTCATCAATCCATCATAATCCTAAGTTAAATCGGATTAATCGGACGAAAACAACCAAAATACCCAAATTCCCTAAAACTAGATTTCTAGGAAATCGACTGGTCAGTAGATCGGAGGACGTTATAGGACGGATGATTGATGATATGAACCTCAAAACTTCATGTATTCATCGTCCAACAACATCTCTAGATGATTCACACACCTGACCGCGTACGGGAAGAAAAAGAATGAGAAATGGTGAAGAAAACGCCGCTGGGCCTTTTATAAGTGATGCCGTAGGGTTACGACGTAACCGGCCAAGGTTACGACGTAACCGAGTCATCGCCGCAAATCGCCGGCCGCTACGTGCGTGCGGCCAGGGGCCTTACGTGCGTAATCGGCCCTTACGTAACGGCCGAGCACTAACGTCGTTACTCGGCGGTGGCTGGCCCGAGCATGCCGGCCATGGCTCGGCGGGACCAATTCCGGCCCGAACGACCCGAAACCGAACCCGAGTACGAATCGAAGATACGGTTACGAAGTACTCGCAAAGACGAATCCGAGCACTAAGAGAACACACGATTCCGACCACCCGAAGGCTCGAAATTCGACAATGGAAAGTAATTACCCCAAACTTTGGGAAATTACGAAACGCCCAAAACGCCGGAAATCACGATACGTGATCGAATAACCAAACCGAAGTTCACAACACGTCTAACAAAGTTAAACGGACTTGCGGGAAACTCGAAGCAGCTTTGGACGAGATTCGCAAGAATCGAACTCAAGTGCGGAAAAACCGCTAAAAAGCACGGAACTCAACAAAACGACACGAAACGAGCTCGGATGACAAAAATTGCAGAATTAATCAATCTCAAAGCACGAAAGCGGTCATGAGCGAGTCGTCAAAACGGACTTTCGCCGAAAAAAGAAATTACCGGAAATCGAAATTACGGGTATTACATTCTACCCCTCTAAAAAAGTTTCGTCCGAAACTTAAACTAAAAAAATGAAGTCACAAACAACAAAGCACGGCCGACAAAATCTCAACGGTCCCGACGAACCGATCCCGATACCGATGCCGAAACACGATTAAGGAAACTTCATGGAATAATTCACAATATCGAACTCTGTGGCCCTCGAGTCCACAATTATAACAAGTAATCCGTTGCGAAGGACAATTAGCTTGCACATGACCGACAACATTGCGGTTAAAGCACCTCCCGGTCGACTAGGAGTCAAAGAAGACAACTTGGAACTCTTGGTTCCACCGAACGAAGAAATTGAAGGTTTCGCCGCACGACTACGCGAAACTCGATGAGAAGAATTTCCGTCTCTTGCACCGTCCGAAAAATCTCAGGACGTCCTCTGCCTCTTCGACTCATGCGAAGGCCCGGTAGATAACGATGCCATCTCGTACGCCATGGCTCGATTCTCGATATTCTCTCAAAGTAGCACAAGTGAAACCCGACATGTACTGTCGAATCTCCGGTCTCATCCGCATATCAAAATGACGGATCTTGTCCTCCTCGGTCCTCACACGATTCTTCACAAAGGCGAGTATCGACTATAATCGACAATAGCACGTGACACGGGTACATCCTGTGGCTCGGCTAGGTAAAAATCTCGAATCCTCTGCTCTCGAATCGGCCTCGGGCAAAATTCCGCTTCCATCAACTTCTTGAACTCTTCCCAAGTATGACATGATCTTGAGGCTCAACGGCCTCCCACCGATTAAGCGGCGTCATCAACGAGAAGAAGCGAGCGATAGGAATCCTCCGCTCCTCGGGACAACCAATCGCCTTGAAAATCTTCTCCAATTGGATAAGCCAACCGTCCCGACCAAAGTATCACCCGCTCCCGCAGCGAGGGGGACACGAAGCACTTCTCTAAGCCACCGAGTCGATCCAACATCCTCATTCGCAGTATGGTTACGCTGAACCACCTGAGCTAAATGTGTCATCTGGTCTGCCACCTGTTGGAGCACAGTAGCAACACCAGTACTAATTCCATTACCGGTAGTACGATCCTGGTCGCGCGGAGGGTTACCACGACCTCGACCTCTCGGCATACTGAATGGGCAACCGATCAAAACAACAAAAACAACCACAACATAATCAATATAGAGCAACCAACAATAACACAATAAAATACTCATTCCGAGTTGTAGCACGAATACATGAACCATCACTGCAACGACAGAATTCAAATTCATAAATCATTCACTTAGCCATGTTAACATAATGTACGACCTTTACCAAGTTTATCACGGTCAAAACCACAAACATATCATCAGGGTCGAATATGGGTAATATTTTAAAAACAAATTTTTTTTTTTTTTTTTTAAGGTGCTTGTCCAAATGATAGCATTTTAAAATTCCTGAATTTGAAAAATTTGCTGAAGCGAATTTTAGAAAAGAAAAGTTTGATCAAAACTACGAATCTATTATCATCTCTGTCTCGTTTGAAAACCATGTACAAGACATTCTGAATTACCACATCCGGATAACGTCAAAGAAACAACACAATTAAACCGAACTATGAAATCATCGTATCTGGGCGTACACCCATAACTTGCTAACAAGAATTGTGACAATATATAATACGTCAATAATATCCACACAGGTGAAGCAACTAAGTGCAATACTCATATCGCAGTTAGGGTTCACGATCGTCACAGACGGACTATATGATTAGGTCGATAGAGATTGAGCAACAGAAAATGATCACCTATAGAATTGTAACAGCAAAGGTACTGTAAAAATTTTCCGACGGGCAAAACAACATAACAAACATATAACAGAAATTTTTCAAAATTCTTTTGGTCTCAACCGAAGGTGACGGTAATATTTTGCAGTGCCCGAAATACATTAAAATACATTTTTCCTCATACCGCTTTGATGGTGTCATTTGAAAATACAGGATTAACTCTGTCAGAACTCGACCGATTTCAAAATTCATACGGGCTGCTGGTTTAATCGAACCATAAATATATTTTCAAAATCAACTTTCACAAAAATGTTCCGACCCTTATGGCCCCTCAAAAATATATTCTCAAATCTACCCGCAGCTGAATAATTACGATAGTCCAGACAAAGTGATCGAACTAAAAACCACCTGCTCAAACGACAAACAAAATCACAAATTCAACCAAACACATTTCGGGTGCATCAAGTTAAAACATATATCAAGACTATCATTTGAGCTTTTCACCGAATCAACTGTCGGCACACTTTCGAAACCCATCAAGGTTCACAATTTTCACAACATACCACCCCACACGGCGGTTCAAAGTCAAAATATCAATACGTCCAGTCATATCTATATACCGTGCATCACAAGCATCGAATACAACTCCCTAACACAACACCGTGTAAATAAGGACACACATCACATTTAATTCGCACACGTAAAAACATGAAATACAGGTACCTCACATAAAGGAGGAGACTCACGTCCACAGGCCGCACGGAGATAATGGCTGCAACACGATACTAATCACAACGAACCACAATTGATCACAACGGATCGCAATGATCTCGCTTGTTCACAACTGCTCACCCGGGTGACACGACAAGACACGACTCTGACAAGACACGACTCGACAAGACCCAACTAGACCCAACTGCCTAGGTTTTCGCAAACCTAAGCTCCGATACCATTTATGTAACACCCCCAATCCGCTCAGGGATATTACACGCCGTAGACCCCTTTCCACAAGGAGCTACCAGGCGGGAGACTACAAATCAAAACCCACATGCGGTCAACTTGACCAAAACATAATACCGTAGACCGATTAGGTCTCTCAAAACATAGCATAACCGTACATCTGATGAAACTAAATTACAACTCAATCACATAGTACATAAAATGTCCATCCCCTCAAGGATGACAAGAAATCAAACTGACATATCACTGACAGACGACAGACTACACTTGTGACTAGTATCGCTGCATTGCATCATCCTCCGAGCCAATCCTGTGGTTGCTCACTCTCCAGTCAGGACACCTGGAATAAATAACAAAATCCCCAACGAGGGGTTAGCGATGGAATCGCTAGCAAGTAACCAAGCTATACAATTATACATCAAGAATACAACCGTTATGAAAATAACATTTCGACAAGGTAGTAACACGATCCCCGAGTCTAAAGTCTTTTGAAAATTTATTCCTTTAAAACAAACCATGGGGATTAC